>JAGIQG010000017.1:36575734-37192734 GCA_024679065.1 Sphyrna mokarran
CTCAGTGTTAAATTGTTTGATATTGCTTCCTTGAAGCAAGCATCTTGGGATATTACATCATGTTAAATGTGCAAGATAAATACAAGTTGTTATTATTGTGGCCTTTATTCATGCTGATTATAATGAAAAAGTGTTATCATCAAAGTACAACAGAAAATGTTATTGAACATTGATAATGACAGGAATTGTGTGCTACATGCAAGAACCTACACACATATTTGCAATAACCAGATTTGTAATAATAATTCTACTTCAGTTCTGGTCACAAAGTCCTTTTCATATTTTTTTAATTGAATTATTTCATTTTATTCTTTTTCAGTGGCAGCCGCATATATCTCTGCTTTCAGCCTTATTTCTGAAGACAGCCAAACTTTGTCAAACAATATGAACCAGCTCTATGACTGCCAGAACCCAGAAAGTGCTGAGGTCCAGTTCATTACCTCTCATGTGGCACTGGACCATTATGCCCCATGCAATTTTTCTGTTTATTTCAAAATCCCATTTATTGCCTTAGAGTTGCCTCTACTGCTCCAGGGTCTGGTACATTCATCAAGAAATCTGTAAACATACACACATGCATTCCTCCCATCAGATTTTGGAACAATTCAAGTTTGTGTATTTCTTTATAATCAAGTCAAGGAACCAGAAGAAATACATTTGCTGACATTTGCAAAGCACATAATGAGAAAGGATTATAAACTGGAGTGAACTGCAGGCAAAAAAAAACCACTACATTGTTAAAAGGCACAAGTAAAATCATCATGCAGTGAAGAAATATTGTGCCATAATTAATAGAGAAAACTCCATTTATAATCAATTTGGAAAGTTGGCACAGTTTTTAATGAAATACTTACAGCAGTGTTGTCATATTTATTATTTATATTTATGTGTATATTAAATAATGATATCAACTTTGTCAAAATGGATTTCAAATTGTCATCAGTTACAGCTATATGGAAATATATTGATATAAGATAGCAAGCAAACAATGTGTTGAAAGATAAAATGAACCACTTGTGCTCTGCGATGAGATTTGGAAAGTACTAAGCTGACATATTGTTTAAATGCCTTGCTTTAGAATGAGCCCACAGGCTGAGTATATAGAGGAAAGCACCCCTTCTACTCTTGGAATCACATAGTTCACGAAGGCTTTCCGTGACACCAATGAAAATTGAACAATATTGGGATTATGTCAACAAACTATTGCGGCTAAATTTGTTTGATGCTGGCTTGATTAGAATAATTAGTCAGGCCATGCTTGTGCATGTTGTAAATATGTGAGTGGCAGTTGGTCAAAATTGTGACTTAACACACAAAAAATCTGCTAAATGCAAAAGAAAGGAAAGTTTTTGATAAATGTACAGGAGGAACAAATGAAGCATGAGATACATCCAGTGATAGATGGATTAGAATGCTTTTTATTATTTATGTGTACAAATTTGAAATGTACCGTGTACAGAAAACCTGTGATGGGATTATTTTGATCACAATTAGTGAAGAATTGTACATTCACATTATTCAGTTCAACTTTGGCCATTTGAATTGTCTAAACTAAACTCCATTTAGACTCTGACCCCATTTGCTGATTTTGACTGATACCCACTAAATGTTTTCCATTCAAGGTTTGTTTATTGCATTGTTTAAACTGTCAACGAACAGTGGTTTATTCAAAATACGCTAATATAGCAAGTAGTATAATGCCTTCAGAGAATTCCAGAGTGCCTTACATGGCTTGTTAACAAGAAAATTAACAACTTTTAAAGAGGTGCATTTTTAATTAAGCTTTTGCTGTAAGCCAGCAAAGCCAGGCAAATGTAGCATACATTAGTATGGGTATTCGAAAGTGAAATAGCTCCAACACATTATGACGTCAGCATTAAAATATTGTTTTATTTAAACAGTAACATAATTTCATGGTGAATGGATTTAGTTTAGACTCAGGAAATCATGCTGTGAATATGTGTAATGAATCATAAATCCTTGATTTCTTGTACATTTTTATAAGTATACTGTAAATTTATGCAGAAATATAAATTATTAAGATAGTGCCACTTGTGGCCAAAAGGTCATGGGTTTCTGATTTACATGATCTGTAAGGTAATCTCTGTATACCCATATCTTAAATATTTATTCCTTTGTTTCAAAACTAAAACGAAATTGCTATCCTGAAAATAAGGATTGTATGTTGATCAGCTACAAATTTTACACATATTTTTGTATTGTGATTCATGTATATTAGCAGATATTTCTATCCATTTGTAAAATACATATATTATTGTAACTTTTTTAATAAAAATATCACTGTTCTAAATCTTCATGACTGGAAAAAAATTTCAGTTTTTGTTTGATGGTTCCTCATTATTCTCAGAAAATCTGTTCATGTGTCTTTTTGTGTCATTGTCCCATACGTTAATTAATAGTTGTAAGAATGCTGTATTTTACAATACCCAAACCAAGCTTGGAAATGATATAAATTACAGCACAGAACAAAGACATCTAGTATATTTTACAGATATTTGGTACTTCAACTGGGAACATCATCTGCTTCAGACTCATTCCCCTTAATTTTAAAATATTATTGTCTCTGCCTCAATAGCTCTCTGATATAAAACATTCGTATTGTAATAATATTCTGTGGGAACAAAATCTTCCAACTTCCATGTCATTCTTCATGTGATAATCCTCATTTTGTGCTGCTCGTCACCAACCTACTGTCCAAAATAAACAACCTATAAGATTATAAGAGTGGCATGGTGGCTAGTACTACTACTTCACAGCGCCAGGGACCTGTGTTCAATTGCCGACCTGGGTCACTGTTTGTGCAGAGTCTGTGTTCTCCCTGTGCCTACATGGTGTTTCCTCCAGGTGCTCCATTCCACTACCACCACTACCACCACCACCACCCCAGTCTGAAAGACCTGCTGATTAAGTGCATTGGCAGTACTAAATTCTCCCTCATATGCAAACAAGTGTCAGAGTGGCACCTAGAGGATTTTCACAGTAACGTCATTGCAGTGTTAAGGTAAGCCTACTCGTGACACTAAAAAAAGACTAAGATAACATGAGGAGTAGGCCATTTAGCCCTTCGAGCTTGCTCCACCATTTAATAGGATCATGCCTGATCTTACACTGAATCCATATTCCTGCCGTCTCTTCATAATCCTTCACTAGTTGTCCTCTTAAAGCTTTCCAGATTGGGGAAACTTCATGAGATGCTCTTACTTTTCACTTCTCAACGAAAATAACACTTAAAATCTTTCTTCGTGATTGTACTAGTATTCTTTTCTTCCAAGTGGTGGTGTTGATATGCATCTGTAGCCTTTGTCCTTCAAGGTTGTAGAGTTTGAAATGTTCCATCAAAGGAGCCATGGCAAGTTGCTACAATCTGTGTTTCTTAAATTATTTTTGCTCTAATATCTTGTATCTGTGGATTTTTTTTTACCCCTGATGTGCTTCCTTTACTGCTATTTGAAAAGTTACAAAGCTAAACTTTATCTAGTTTGCATTTAGATTTCTGCCATGCATTCCTGTTGTTTCAGTCTGGCATTTTTCCAGCCACCACCCCAATATCTGTTTCTGCAACAGCACTGCTGATCATATTAACAACATGTAAAAATGTATGGATATAAATAAAGATAAACCATAGAATCCCAACAGTGCGCAAGATCCATTGAGTCTGCACAGATTCTCCAAAACAGTATCTTACCAAGCCCAACCCAATCCACCTAACGTGCACATCTTTGGATCATGGGAGAAAACTAGAGCACCAGGAGGAAACTCACACAGACACAAAGAGAATCCCACATGGACAGTCACCCAAGGCCAGAATTGAACCTGGGACCCTGGAGTGTAAGGCACCAGTGCTGACTAGCATACCAGCCTTTGGTCAGCTGATCTACTCTTAATTCACTATTATAGAAAGGATATTATTAAACGAGAAAAAGTGCAGAAAAGATTTACTAGGATGCTACCAGGACTTGATGGTTTGAGTTATAAGAAGAGATTGGGATAGACTGGGACTTTTTCCTCTGGAGCGTGGAAGGCTGAGGAGTGACCTTATAGAGGTCCACAAAATAATGACGGACACAAATCAGCTTGATCGTCAATATCTTTTCCCAAAGGTAGGGGATTCTAAAACTAGAGGGCATAGGTTTAAGGTGAGAGGGAGAGATACAAAAAAGGTCCCGAGGGGCAATTGTTTTATACAGAGGTGGTAAGTACCTAGAACGAGCTGCCAGAGGTAGTAGTTGAGGCAGATACAATTTTGTTTTTTAAAAAGCTTTTAAACAGTTACATGGGTATCATGGGTGTAGAGGGATATGGGTGAAATGCAGGCAATTGGGAATAGCTTAGGGGTTTAAAAAAAAGGATGGAATGGACAAGTTGGGTCAAAGGGCCTGTTTCCATGCTGTAAACCTCTATGACTCTATGATCTAATTCTACATGTTTGACTATACTATTGTAAAGCCATTATGACTTCAGACAATTGAAGGAAATGATGAAGGAATCAGCCATATGTTTAAAAGTCATACTAATCTCAACTCAAGCTGAAAACAGTTCGGTGCTAAGTATGTTGACACAAGTACTTACCATAACATGTGAATCACTAGTGAGGAACTATGACATAACATCATAACTGGGAAAGATTTCTGCTTAAATCTTAAATTCAGAGCCATTATGTGACAATTATCTTTGTTCAAAATGTTTACATTGAAAATTAGAATATTGAAACAATAAAGACCCAACAGCACCCAGCCAGGAGTGTTTCTCTCCAACAGGGTTTACACCAGGCACCCAATAGCAGTGAACTGGCAGCCCAATTCTGCTGGAATGAAAGGGGACCTTGAAGTGCTCCCATGAGGTAGGGGGTGAGAGGGGTGCCCTTGGGCATTTCCATTTTGGCCTGTCAGTGCCAACCTTTCCCCTGACACTGCCCAAGGTGCAAAGGGCAATAGCCAAAGGGCATCCCTGGGAGATCATTGGAGTGAGGATCACTGACAGAGGGAAGGAGGCCAGCAATCAGGGCTAGTTATCAGGCTGGCGAGCCTGCTGGGGGAGATGAGGAATCGGGACTGTGAGGCGGGTTCGTGACTTGCGGGGGTGTCATAGCTGCCAGTTGGGAGGGAGTGATTGGGAGATTTTGACTGCCAGGGGAGAATTGAGACAGTCTGAGATAGTGGGGGGGGGGGGGGGGGGGGCGTCGAGCTGGCCTGGACACATTCGGAAGGCCATCAAGGAGGCCATGAGGGAAATCAGTGGAGCAGCGTTGCAGGATTGCTGTGTTGGCCAGTAATCGGGAGGCTGGCAGTGCAGAGCTACTGTGCATGCACGGATCTCTGCTATGACAGATCTGCTCGTGCACAGTGGCCCGTTTGGCGCTATGCTGCTGGCCTCTTCAGTGGAAATAGGCCCCACCCACTGAGTTTTAGCATGATTCACGCTGGTGCCCTCTGTGATGCACAGAATGTGCGCGATTCATTATGAAAATCCTGCTGAAAAATCCAGTGTGATTTACTCCAGTCTTTATGTGAATACAACACTTAGAATTTTTTGGGGAGAATCTCACCCATGTTTGCATAGTTTGATTCTTAAAAATAATCTGGTTAACCACTCACTAGAGGCAAAGAGTTAAACAAAAATTAAGGATGTTCAATACATGTTGTAAATTGACTTGAAAAATTCTACACAATCAAAGCGAAAGGTCAAAGATCTTTATTGCCCAAAGGCATTTCATTGAGGTGTAGTCAGGCAAAAATGAGCATAAGAAAATAGTTAGGTATTGGAAGGAATGAAAAAAAGTCTTGATCAAAGAGATGCCCTTTAAAACAAGGCCTTTACAAAGCAAAGAGAGGAGAAGCAAAGGATTGCAGAAGAAAATTTCAGAACATGTGGCCTGTTGGTGAAGGCATAGATATGAATGGCAGGACAAAGGGAGAATACACAAAAAATGCACAAACAATCTGAACCAGAGTTCAGGGAAGGATGTTTTAAGACTGGAGGATGTGACAGAGCTGAGATTGGACAAGTCATGAATATTGCAATTATACACTGCAACCTTTTATTACCTATATTGAAGATAGAAGACAGGGAGTCACCGCTAAAATGTGCATTTTGTTACCATATACTTGCTCACTTTTCTATAAATAGTAGCATAGTGCACTAAAAATTCAATTTTGAAATTGAAACCTAAAATAAGTTCAGATTTTATAATTCTAGAAACAAAAAGTGGATTCCTCAATGACATCATAAACTGCAACAGTTGATAACAGTTGTGCATATCATTCACAGCATACTGCAGAAATCTTTCCCCACAGTGTAGCTATCTTCAATATTGTAGAATTCAGCACAAATGTGCAACAGAGTCCTTGGAAATCTAACTTGGGACTCTTGAGTTTATAAAATTTACCAATGACCACATTGTGAAGAATGCATGCAGGATTAACATTTTTGAAAATGGTACCAAGATTTATCAAAACATAAATACTCCTGGGAAAGGAATGGACCATGGTGCATTCTTCCTCCATGACCTCATTGAATTCTATATAACATGTTATACACCTTGTCATCATCTCTCCTTCATTATCCATCTCAGTGCAATTACCCTTGCATGCTTCTATCTTTACCTATCCAAAAGTAGCCAGCACAAGTCAAGCAATGATTTCTTACCATACTCCTATATTAGTACCATTCAAGGATCCATCCTTTGTTTTCTTTCCCTTTCTTTTTGACATCCTGCAGATAAAGAGTCAGTTCCCAGAATAATACTCAATCTCATCAACCCTCTTTCTTGCCCCTGCAGAAAGATAGAAAAGGGCTAATGTAAGATAGGCAGACTCTGCTAGGGTTTTTGTTGAATCAATTTAGATGTAAAATTCACTTTCAATCAGTGGGGAGCAAGTTTGCTAGTAATTATAATGAGGTTATTTTAAAGATACATATAATGCCTTTAATTAGTCCGTACATATAAACATATCTTCTATACATTTTTAGAAGTTAAACTAAGAAACTTAGATGCACAATTACAGAGTACACTTTGATACCAAACATATGTTAGATACATTCCTGTAAAGCAACCAACTGTTGAAATCACGAGGCCATAAAGGAGATGTAATTGCCTCACCAGGCCACCTTATCAGAAACAACTGATACAAGAGTGAGTTTTAATGAAGCTGCCTTTCTAATCAAAACAGACCCAGGAAGATATTAATTTCTTCGCTAATAAATAAGTTATGGTAGGGGACTTAGCGGGAAATGACAAGAAGTAATGGTAACATGATGATACTCCTTGAAACTAGGTAATGATGAAAAGCTCAGTCATTGAATTGATAAGCAATATCTATATGTGTTTCATTATGTTGGTAGTAAACAAACCTTATCAGGGCTATAATCAGGAATATCCTGAAGGCAAGATGAGTTGACCACATTCCTTAGAGATTCAGTTAACTTCACTGACAAGGCCATAAAATACTAATGGTTTTTGTTGTCCCTCTTTATCAATTAAAGGATGCCCATGTGAGACTGTTTTAGTGAAAATGCTTTGTGGGACTGCTGTCAAAAATAGAGACATGTTGTCTGACTAAGAGAATAGAAGAAAGGCTTATTGGGATATCCCATGGAGTATCGTGATCTCATTGATCAGGGTGGTTCAGTATTTTTTTATTAGATCAATCCCAGGCACGTCACATTAGGAAGAATGCAAAAACTTTACAGAGGATGCAAAAAAGATTCCTGAGAGTGGTTTTAGGGGTAAGGGTTAAGTGGATTCATTGGAGAAGGTGGAGCTATTCTCCTTCAAGATGAAAAGGTTGAGAGGAGGTTTGATAAAAGTGTTCAAAATCATGAATGAGCTAGACAGAATAGATAAACTGTTTCCATTGGTGGAAAGGTCAAGTGCCAGAAGTCACAGATGCAAAGTGACTGGCAAATGAACCCATAGCCATATAAAGAAAAATAACTTTTTTGATACGATGAGTTCTTAGGATTTGGAATGGCCTATCAGAGTGTGTGGTGGAGTCAACCTCAACAATGGCTTTCAAAAGAGAATTGGAATTATTGGCCAGAATTTTCCACACTACCACTGCAAGCGAGGATAGAGAATTTGGTGCCTGGTCAAATATCCATTCACTGCAGCAGGACCAGATAATCGTTTTGGTATGAATGACCAGAAAATTCCAGCCATTATCTAAAATACAGGGCTGTAGGGGAAAGAATGGGGAACTGGAACTAACTAAATTATGCTTGCAGAAAACTAGCACTGAAATGCAGACCAAAAAATTCCTTTTGTTCATCTCCAATCGCTGATTCTGCAGGTAATCAAAATCATGAGGGTTTCATAAATAAGAAAAAAAAAGTGATTCCGCTGACAGAAATATCATTAACCAGAGATTAAAGTTTATTTATTAGTGTCACAAGTAGGCTTACATTAACACTGCAATGAAGTTAGTTTGAAAATCCTCTAGTCGCCACACTCTGGTGCTTGTTCAGATACACTGAGGGAAAACTTTAGCATGTCCAATGCATCTAACCAACACATCTTTTTGGAGGAAACCCAGAGGAATCCATGCAGATAATGGGCAGACTCTGCACAAACAGTCATCCAAGGCTGGAATTGGCACTATGAGGCAGCAGTGCTAACTTCTGTGCCATTATGCCACCTGGTATCAGATTTGAGATATTTTGCACAAAAAAGTGAGGTGACATGAAACAAAAAAATGTTCCCAGGGGCTGTTATGATCAGGGATGCACTGCTTTAAGGATTGGTGGAGGCAAATGGGAATTGGATGACACGTTTGCAAAGCTGCCAGGAAAGGACAGAGCAGTTGGTCAAACTGAACTGGGCTGAAGTGGCTGAATGGCTTTCGTCTTATGTCCAATAACATTCTATCATTCAATAATATAGCATAAACAGAACATGTGGGTATCAAGAAGTGAGAGATTGTGGGCCTGACGATTTGTTGCAGAGGGAGATCCAAAAAGATTTAGCAGCCAGGAAAACGAGGCCAAATGAGAAATATCTGACAACAACGCCAGTGACTATTCATTACTTTGTCGAATGTATAGTTAATGATAAAGAGAAATAAACATTTGAATGTTTCATAATGGAACCTAGAATGTGTCATTCTACATGATACCAGTCGTCAATGTTAAGAGTATAATTAGGCCTGTAAATTACAGGACTAAATAAGCAATACACACTGGCTACTGATGAGAGGGGCAATGTGATTATTCATACAATTTGATACAGAGGCATTGGAACATGTTCAAAGGGCGACAAAACAGATAAATGAGGTGATTTTTAGGAGTGGGATTATTCTATTGTTTTAAAGGGTTCCTCTCAGGGAGCTAATAAAAATAAAGAATTAGTGGGTATGTTAAAAGATGATGGAAGGTCGAATAGAAATGTGCAAGCTACTAGTAAAACTCCTTAGGTTATATTTTTCTGATTTATTGCTCACCTTCAGATTGACTTCCCATTTCTAGATGTACCTTCTGATGTGCTCTTCTGCCTTCCGAGACAACTTTCAGAACGGCTTTATTTTACTCTGTTTTTACTTAAAATTCAACAGAGCCAACCAAAGCAACGCGAGCTGTCACCTTCCAGAGAATTTGATGAATGATTTTGGAAGATCGCAGCATATTAATTGTTGGAAACTGGCTATAAATTAATGCCAATACTTCCCCCACATCACCCAGGCGTCCCACCAGCAGTACTGATTATCTGCATCCAAAGGGGATGACTGGTATTGGAATCCTCACTCACACAACGTACACAGAGCCCATCCAATAGATCACATCAGCTCTGGAGTGGAGTTTGATTTGTTTTGTTGTTGGGACAAATTGCTAACTAACCATTCATCGTCTAAATGGAGATCCCCGATTAATATCCGCTAGTACTAATGGTGAAAGTGTGTGTGTGTGTGTGTGCTGGGGGGGGGGCGGTGGCGGATTATAATGGATGTAAGACCAATCATGGAAAGCTGCAGCATAAAATAATACAGTATCATCAAATCCAATAAGTATATCTTGGAGAATCTGGACATAACTCCCATGATTTTAACATGGAAAATATCAACCTCAAACTATGATGCATGTAATATAATTTTTGATCAAAGCATTTCCCATCAAAAAATACCTTTTAATTAAAAAGTCTTGCGACTTTACTTTGACAATTTTGATGCCAAGTATTCATGTGTGAATTCAATGATTGCGAGCACGTGTTTTGGAAGTGTGTCTATATTTCCAGACCAGTTCTAAGGGAAACTGTCATTCCCATCAGCACCACAGTCTCTGAACAGCTCCTTCCTTCCCCTCTGCCGGGGGGGGGGGGCAGGGTGTGTGTGTGGTGGGGGGGCGGTGTGGTAGCTGGAGGCATTTCCTCCTTTAACGATGAAGTAGTGCACAAGGTGGGGTTGAGGCACATGCAGACTGGAGCTCCTCTCTTCCGCGTCACCTCTGGGCTGGTGCAGAACTAACTCCAGAGAGAGAGAGAGACAGACAGACAGAGGATAAGACAGAGTCTCCAGCCCCGTCCACTTGATCCACTTCCAGCTGCCACACACCATGGCAGACAAGCAAGCCAAGGCGACCGAGGAGGAGGAGGACCTGCCCGTTTACTTAGCCAAGCCGGGGACCAGTAGTCCCAAGCCCCGCCAGAAGTATGGGGGGATGTTCTGTAACGTGGAGGGCGCCTACGAAAATAAAACCATCGACTTCGACTCGCTGAGTGTTGGCAGGCGAAGCGCCCGGAGCCTGAGTCGAAACGATGGGAGTCAGGTTTCCATCGAGTCTGACGGATTGAGTGAGACCGGGAGTGATATCAGTGAGCTGTCCAGCTCCTGTGAGACTGGGGCTCGGTCTGAGAGCGGCTTGGAGGCGCTGGACCAGACAGCAAGGGTTCAGGGAGAAGCTTCTCTGTACAACCCGCACACACAGGTAAAAGTCAGCACTCCAATGTATCGCGGGCACCGAGAGCGACTGTGTATTCATTTAGTTACCTAAGCTGAAATGGGCAAGTCTGCAAATAAAAAGCGGCTGGGGAATATGTGGTTCCAAGTTAAAAGTGGTCGGGGTTCATTTTAACCTGATCTGGTCCCATTATAAGTATGCGTGAACGGTGAAGTAGTTCATCCAAGCACTCTGCCCCTTACCAGAAGTTATTTTTTTTTAATTGGTACACTGGGAAAAGATTGGCTGCCCACGTGTTTGGGTTTTATCATTGACCGAAATGGATGTCCGCACCTTTAACAGTGGTAAACGCTGTCTGGGTTTTAATATTGAGTGGGGACAGGGGGTTACTTGGCTCTGATGGTTTACAAGAAGATTTGTCAGTGGCCCCTCGCTCCCACTGCTTTGCCGGAGAATGTGGACCAACTTTCCCTTAAACTTCTGCGTTGATTGAGCTGAGCTCGGAGACATTCACCAGAGCCCCGAGTTTTATTGGCAGCAATAGGGTTTTTTTTTCAGAAATATTGGGTAGAATACTGTAATTCAATGGGGGGTGTGGGGAGTGAGACAAAAGGAGAGATGGCATCTCCACGTGTATGTCTGACTCAATCCCACCTAGTCTTCATTGCTGACTCAAGTCACCAAATGATGGAACAAGGCTTCAGTTAGGAAAAGAGTCCCGAAAGGGGAGGTTTGCATCAAACACGCGGTGCATCTTCGGTGATGGTCCGCTTTCTAAAACAGAAGAAAGGAAAGCGAGCTAGTCCCACATAAATATGTTCCCCATCGATGGTTGGGGTTTACCGGCGGGATCAGGAGATATTAATTAACGATCCCAAAGGATAATGAGCTAATAGAGAAGATGCTTCTTGTGTGATTACACTGGGAAAACCATAAACATGGCCAAAACTGGTCGCCAAAAATACTTAAAAACGGTAATTGTTCTGTAAATTAACCCACGTTTCATACAACAAAGCAATGTACTGACATTTAAATCTTAGAAATGACTGATTTTTACATATATACTGTTTATTTATACCTAATAATGGGACAGTAAGATTGCTTTAAATAGATCTGTATAATGGATTTTTTATTATTATTTATGTTGGCCGACATAAATGCTTGCCCTAATTAAAAATAAATGTATTATTGCGGTACATCTGTGCAGTGGTTGTAATTCTTGGAAAGGGAAGGTTGTCTGGTCAATTGAATGCAGAAGCATAAGTGAATCGGGGATAACTGAAGCCTGGTTTTCCAACCCCCACCCCCCTTCCCTATTCCCCTCCCCAGGAGGTGCCTCTGTAGTCCCCAGTTGCTAGATGGAGAGAGGGAGGGAACTGCAATGCTAATCAGGCAGATGGTCGTCAGCTTGCTGTGGAGGGGGAGGGGGGAGAGGAGGAGGAGGAGGGAGCAGGAGGAGGGGGGGTCGAGGCGGTGCCAGTCTGAGCTGCGAAGCTTGTTCGTCCTCCCTGAACAAGCACCATTTTCAGCACCACACGGAAAAAAGGAGAGATCAGAAACCCATCTCCCCCTTGCAAAAAAAAGAAACACCCTCACAGACAAAAAAAAATTAAAAAATAGCAGCCGAGAGATTCTTCCTGCGTTTGGTGGTCTGCATTAGAATCGGTTCGAGGTCAGAAACATGTTATCATACCAAGGCAAGAAAAACATCCCTCGGATCACGGTAAGCGTTGAGTACAGTGACAGTGCTGGGCCTGGGGAGGCTGTATTCACACCCTCAGTCTGTCTGCCTGCGAGTTCTTTGTGAGTGAGAGCCCCCTCGGCCAGCCTCTGCGGCCAGTCACTCGCCGCTTCCCAACCCTGCAACAGATCAAATCCTTGGGATCTTTTTTTTTCCCTCCTTATTATCCTCCTCCATCTGAAAATGGCGACGTTGTAAATGAGCAGTGGGGGGAGGGAGGGATAGGGATTGAAACAAAAAAGTGTGTGTTCCTGGGCTAGCTTTTCCCACTTATAATGCTTTCAGTCCGCGTTTACTCTTGAATGCAGAGCGGTGGCATTGCCCATTGCTAGCTGTCTGTCCCTGTTATTATCTACAGCAATCTGCCGCAGTGATCGCATTTGGAACATTTTTGTTTTAAAATCCTCAGCACCCGCCCCACTCCTTCCAGTGGATTTATTTTCTAGGAGATTTGTGTGTGTGTGTTGGTGTTGGTTTTAATATTCTGCTGTGCTATTTGCGTGCCCAGTTTCGCCCGCGCCCTTTATGCCTGAAATTGCCTAGCTGGGAGGACGGGACACGGTGGGAGTGCAGCTCGGTTTTGGCCTCTGGAATAAAGTGTCTTTGATCGCCACTGGATTTAAACAAAAAGAAACGGGGAGAGAGAGAGAGAGGAAGCTGCGGGGCATGCGCACTCATAACCATTCATCCTTTCGCCCCTTTGTGCTTGGTGGGGCTTTCTTGTCGCTGCAAAACTGGGCGTAGTTGCTGCTTTTAAAGGGAAGATCCAGTTACTGACCGCGTTTTGTCCGCTTCAGCGATGATCTGGATTGCTGGCCACTGCAACCGTTCAAAATGCAAATCACAAGCACAGTATTCATTCCTTCCACCCCACCCACCCACCCACCCATCTTTTCCTCCTAGCCCTGATGGAAATGTTGAGGAGATGTAATAGAACGGGAGGGGTGGGAGTGGAAGGGAATCAATAGAAATTACTGCTGCCTTCACTGTGTGCACTCCTTCAAATGCCAAGACGGTGGGGCCAGAATAGAGGTTGGTTCTGAACACTGTTCTGCTCTTTTTAACCAGGAGCCATTTTTTTCTTGTTCTTGAGTGTGGCAAGGAGGGGAGTGGTCCAGCTGGACTTAATTCTTTTTTTAAAAAAAAAGACTCCTTGTGTTCTAAAGCAGTACCACTTATCTAGTGGCTTTAACATAAGAATCATTAAAAAATCTAATTTACCTTTAGTGGATTAGAGGAGAAATTGCACCAGTTTGAGCAGATAATCAAAGACACAGTACAGGGATTTCGGTTTTGAATGTGGGGCAAGGCAGGGATGGCTGTGAAAAGAATCACAGGGTCCGGGCAAGGCAGATATGGTGGTAAAGATTTTCAATCAGTAGAAGGGTGAGTGGGAAGGACTCGGGCACACAATTAGACAAATTGCAGGTATAAACTGTGTTGGAAATTATATTCAGGTTAAAGCAAGGGTGAGTCTATAGGGGAGTTTGTAAAATAAAAGGCAGCTACAAATCAATGCATTGTGATCAGGGAGAGTCATTGGCAGTTTGCAAAGAACACAAGACTGGGGGTTACTGTAGGATAGGTTCGAGTTAATGGAAGGACTGCTGTTTCAAGAACAGAAAAATGCTGGAGAATCTCAGCAGATCTGATAGCATCTGCACAAAGAGAATAGAGCCAAATGTTTCCAGTCTGGATGACCCTTTGTCAGAGCTTTTATCTTGTACAACTAATTGTTTTGTTTGACCTGAGCTGAGCTTCGAGCTTCACACCAAACAGTAATGAAAGTTGATTTCCACTTCCATGATGGAGATGGAAGGTGGGACTAGGAAGAACAACACGTGGAATGTCGAAGAGTTGAGCTTTCAAATGGATGGCAGTTTCAGGGTAACATTGCTAGTGGATCAGCAATATCATGGAAGTGGAAATCGACTTTCATTACTGTTCAGTGTGAAGCTTGAAGCTCAGTTCAGGTCAAACAGAACAATCAGTTTGTACAGAATAAAAGCCCTGACAAAGGGTCATCCAGACTCGAAACATTGGCTCTATTCTCTCCCCACAGACGTTATCAGACCTGTTGAGATTTTCCAACTTTTTTGTTCTTGAATTAATTTGTACATCAGGTTCTGTTAGAGTGAAGAGCAGTAGAGTTTCTCTTGTGAGAGGAGCTAAGTGTGCAAAGTTTACGAGATTTCTGGCTCATCTCTGACTTAATTTCAGTCAAGATGTCAGCTAGCATTGCAGCAAGAGGAGATAAAACTGGGTATCATAATTATGAATGGACACATACGCATACTTGTCAAATATGTCTTAGCGGAGAAATATTCGAATAAAAAAAAAGAATGAATTAAGAATAACTCTAGAGCAGGTTGAAGATGAGTATTTGGGATCAAATTGTGAGTCATTGCAGAAATATGCTGGCCACATTGGAAAAGGTAGAAGCAAAAGCTTGTGCGTGTGATACTACAGGGATGGATAGGACATCTGTATGAAATGGTCAGTTGTACCAAGGGCACAAGAAATCGAGGCAGACACAAAGGGATGATGTTGCAGTTATAGTCAGAATGAATGCCACTCAGAAAAGACCCAGGGTTTAAGTAGAACTGAAAATCTCAGAGGACCAAGAGAGGAGATGATAGCTCTTAAGAGAATTTTAAAGAGAATAGTGAAGTTAGAAGTAGGGCTGGAATTGGAGATAACGGAGAGGCATTTTAAATGAATTGGGGAAATAAGAAAGTGCACCAGTTTCAAGTATGAGGAAAATAGTACTGATGAAGGGAAAGATAGTTGAGTGGCCAAGAACTTGATCAGGATTGGTCAAGGGAGCAGGAGTTGGTGTTGAGGAGGAGATCCCTCCTGTGAGAATTGGAAGAAGATTGGAACTACAAAATAGTGTAAGATCGGGGATAGAATGGCCTGAAGGAAGAGGAAAAAGTGCTGACGCAGCCAAACTGATTGCCTCAGTTTTGAGCCATGAACTCGTTGCAATTGGTTTTAGAAGTAAGGCTGAAAAAAAATCAGGGAAAGTAGTGATTGGAAATGCTTTGTTTGGAAAGGGGAGTTTTGGGATGATTTTGCTGTGCATGATTGTGGAGTAGTAACAGGATTATATAATGGAGAGAAGGTGAGGTTGTCAAAGCGAACCACCAGAATGACACTAACCCCATTAGATCAGGAGCTGGTGGTATACCTTTCAAGTGAATTACCCACTCAGGACATGGGTTGGGAGATGGATGTTGAAAGACAAAATTATGGAAGATACTACTTCTACCAGGAATCATTGTACTCTTAGCAATTTTGATAGTGACACACAATATACTCACTTACAGAATAGACATGTCCATTATAAACCTGTGCTATGATGGCCAAGGCAGATTGGCAGCATGGAATTATAAATTTACAGGCCATCATCTCCAGCACAAATTAAAACTAGAAGAAGATACAACTGTATTGTTATGGTTCAGGTCAGAAACTCCAGATTGTTGTTTGGAGCCCATCTGATTCATAATAGCAGTAGAGTAGCACAGTGGTTAGCACTGCAACCTCAGTGCCAGGGACCTGCGTTCGATTCCAGCCTTGGGTCACTGCCTGTGTGGAGTTTGCACATTCTCCTCATGTCAGTGTGGGTTTCTTCTGATTGTTCTGGTTTCCTCCCACAGTCCGAAAGATGTGCAGGTTGGGTGGATTGGCCATGCTAAATTGCTTCTTAGCATTCCAGGATGTGTAGGTTAGGGGAATTTGTGGGGTAAATATTGTAGTTGTGGGGATAGGGACTGGGTGTGATGCTCCAGCAGAGAGTTGGTGCAGACTTGATGGGTCAAATGGCCTCCTTCTATATTGTAGTGATTCTGTTCTTTGAGAGGGTGGCATGGCAGTACAGCGGTTAGCACTGCTGCTTCATAGCGCCAGAGACCTGGGTTCGAATCTGGGCTCAGGTCACTGTTGGTGTGGAGTTTGCACATTCTCCCTATGTCTGCATGGGTTTCCTCCAGGTGCTTTGGTGTCCTCCCACAGTCCAGAAATATGCGGGCTAGGTTGATTAGCCATTCTAAATTGCCCCTTAATGTCCCAGGATGCGTAGGTTAGAGGAATTAATGGATAAATATGTAGGGATATGGGAATAGGGCCTGGATGGGAATGTGGTTGGTGCAGACTCAATGGGCCAAATGGCCTCTTTCTGCACTGTAGGCTTCTATGATAAGTTTTGCATCTTGAATTTGGCTAGGATAAGCATAATAGGTTTCACTTCGAATATGATTCAAATGACCCACTAGGGAGCTCTTGTCAAACAAAGTTTATTTAAGAATATAGTTAATATGTATAGCAAGAAAATTAACAAGAACTTTTATTACAAACAAAAAACCAAAATGACCACCATCATGTATAACCCTTAACAAATATATTTAATGTATTCCAATCAAAACCAAAACCTTCCATCGATAAAATCCTTTAAACAATTCAACCAGCAAAGACTAATGCTCATACAATGCTGGAAATTGAGTTCTCTGGTTGAAGTCTGCAGTTCTCTGGGTTCACTGAGTGCATTCTGAAGTCAAAACAACTTTCCAGAACGCTAGGGAGAGACTCTCTGGTCAAGCCACCATGTACAGAATCTTTTCTACAGGAGGGCAAGACCTTACTTTCAGATAACCAGCAGAATTTCCAAAAAAAAAACAGATAGAAAACACTTTTTAGCTGGCAGTCCCTTCTAAGAACTAAACTCTAGCTCAGAACTGAAAATGAAAGGACTTCTGTCACCTGACTTGGGAACCAGTTTTTTTTCTTTCTAACAATGCAGAGTTATTAAAAAATCCCGAAGTAAAACAAATTCCTACCCAATCCACTTAAGGAGCAATAAAAAAAAAAACACTTTTCTTAAAGATACAGTAATGTCACAGTATCTTAAAACAATTTTGCTATGCCCTTAATGGCTTTTGAGTCAGTTCTGACTCTCAAAATCCATTCACTTACGAGTTAAAACTGGGCCCAAGAACATTGCAGCAAAATGTTGAGCAGCATTTTTTTGTAGTCTCCCTGTGATGGGTACCTTGGTTGGACTGTGCAGGCATCCATCCATCCCTAATGACAATCATGAGATATTGGAGGAAGCCATCCAGTCTTCCCTGCATCTGCCCCGGAAGGCTTGTGCAGGAATTCTTCCTCCATTATCTTTTTACAATCCATCTCCTGAAAAACTACATGGCTGGACTTCATACCTGCACTCTTCCAAGTAGCATTGGCAATTTCTGTTTCAAACACCACACAAATACTATAAGGTGTGAGTTGAATACTTGAATGAAGCAGATTTTGTTCACAGTGAAAACTAGGGCAACACAGTAATAGTACAGACAAACCATTAATGCTAAACTATTACCATTTGTGGAAAATAAGCTATTGCATTTCAGACTTTCGACTAATTTATTGAACTGAATTGTGAAGAATACTTCTTGCCTGTGCGTTGAAGCATGTTACCTTGATATAATATATCCATGATTATGGTACGTCTGCATTACAGTAGCTATGGAAAACAAGGCTGTAAATAATGCCTACTTAATTTAGAGCGAATTGAAATTCACAATTTTCATTAAGACTTGTAATATCCATGTTCTTAATAAACCTATTTTTAAAATTCACACACAATTTGGTATTATTTTCCTTATGAAATACTGAAAACAAGTATTCTCCTTGACACACATTGTATTCACACAAATTCAAAGGGATCTACAATTTACTCACTGCTTTTCTCTTGTGGTAAGCCTTTTCAGTGTACAATGAAAACCAGCAATAACAAAAGATCAGTCACTTGGATAAAGCTAACAAAAATGTGTTAAAAATTCAGGATTGAAACATGCTTGGTGATTCAATTCTCTGACATACACACTAGGAAGGTGCCAGGTTTGATTCATGGCTACAGATGTTTATTTATCTCTCAATCAAAATTATTAAAAAAAGATTATCTACTTGTTTATCTGAGCGCTGCATGTGGAACTTTGCTATGCACTTATTGGCTGCTGCCCTTTCTTTGTTACAAGAATGACTACAGTCCAAAAATTGCTTAATTGGCTGTGAAACACTCTGTGACACCGAGTGCTAATACATCAATTCAAGTTCCTTTTTCTTTAACCAGGGCAGCAATGGGGATACAGCTGTCTTAAGTATCTGCGGTCTAAGGGAGGGCTGGTTGGGGAAGACAATCAGCTGGTATTTCTAGTTCTGAAAGTAACTGAAGACATCTTTTACATAAGTATGTATGTTGGAAAAGAAAAGCACTAGTTAGTTTTGGTGCCCTTTCTTCATGCTGCCAATACTGACTGTTTCATATCTTGCACATGGGTAGATTTTTCAACCACTTGCCCATGGTGAAGCAACTCAGTAAGACATGATTAAGGCCGAGGATTCATAAATATACACTTTAAAAAAAGGCCAGGTGGACAAGAAGCTGATATATTCCTACATCCGTGCAGCCATATCCCAATTTAAGAAACTGCCTTTAGGAGAAGGGAAGTGAAAATAGAAATTAATAATTAGTAATGTTTTTCTGTTAACTCATTTAGCTGTTAACAGCAAGTCAGTTTCTCAATCCAGTTCTTGTTGATGTTATTGTTACATGAGTATCTTGAACATCTTAGTGAATTAGATATCAGATATAAGTATGGAGAATAGCCAGTATACTTCACATATCAACGCCAATTTTCCTATTATTCAAATTAGCGCAGCTTGTGAGTCCCATAAGTGAGGGTCAGCTCCACCAGATTTGAACCCTGTAACTCAATGTTGACACGAGATTAGATTCCAGAGCGTAGATTTTAAATTGGGGAAGTGTCATTTATTGCAGAGAGTGAGCATATGCAGTTGGAATTCTGCATGGAGTTCAGATTTACCTCCCATTACGTTTTGAAATGATGCAGGAAAGTTTCAATAGGGCAGTGCCACGTAATACAAGCTTCACCTGGGATAATTGGCACCCATCTGTCATACAGTACAGTAATAGGAGAGTACATACCATCACTTATTTGAGGACAAATGCTTAGAGGTTTTAATTCACCAGGGAGGCAATTAAAACTATGTTGCATCTGACTTGTAAACATACACCCAAATTTCACTACAGGCACAGCACTGGGTAAGTTGCAAATACCAGCCGTGCATTGATAATAAGTATATGAAGCAACTCACAGATGATTGTTTGCATTGCATCAGAATTAATCTTTCACTTGGATAATAGGCAGCAAAACAAGATAAGGGAAGTACCACTATGGGGAAGGGCTGGGTGCAGTGAATATGGTCCTATATGTTCCATAACACAATGCCACTGCATGTATTGCAAAGAACTCCACTCTGTCAATGCAGAGCTCATTTGTAATTAATCATTAATCATTGGGTACCTGCTGGGATCCCTCTGCAACCCTAATATTCCTATGATTTCCCAATATACCAACTAAGCTAATATAATGAAGCACAGACCTTCACTACAGAGATGGGTGAGTAGATCATTGATATGCTGGAGGGATACATTGTGCCAGGATGTTTGCAGCATGTCCTTTAAAACATTCTGGCAGGTTTCTGCAGCTTTGCACAACTTTGTATGTTGCACAACTTTGCCCTGCAACGAGATATTATTCTAGCAATTATGGAAGAGGAGAGGTCTCGAGTGCAGCATCTGGGACACCATGAAAAGCACAACAACACAAAGACAAGGCTAGAGAGCACCATTCTTCTCTTTTACAAGCAACCGTCTCTGAAACCAAAAATGTAAGCTGGAATTATCAGCCCATTCATGCTCCGCTGCCAGCAAGAATGGAGACTTTGGCACTCAGCCAGATCTGGGTTCACTGCTATGAGACCAGAGAATCTCAGCTGCGGGCGAGGTCAGAGAATCCAGCCCATACACTTTACATTAACAACCATCTCCAGGTAGACACATGGGCTGGAATTTTACAGCCACACCCGCCCCGACATCGGGGTGATCAAGGCTTGCAGAACAGAATTCTCCATCGGCCTCAGGCAGGATTTTACAAGCTTCGCCCAAGCAAGGGCGTAAAATCCTGGCCGTGTCCTTTGGGCAATTGCTTTCAGTTACAATGCCTTCACTTTTCTGGGGGGAAAAACAACCTCACAAATCTGCTGTTTGTGCCAAACTGATGAAAATTGTTCCCATATCTTGCCAAGAATGTTGGCTGCACAAGCATCAGCTATCCACATTGTGCATGAGGATCAGTTGGAGCCTCTTGAGATTGAAGTGCCTACTGCTAAATCCTTATCTACATTTGCTGCAGTGCCTCAGCAATTACCTGTGCAGCCCTGTCTATTCTCATATACCCATGCAGGCATTAAAGAGGTTGGTGGAAGAGTCTGGATATGTGCCCGTTCTGAGCAGCCGTGTCATCACCTGCATGTTTATTCTATTCTATTTCCACAGCTTTAGAACAAATGTAGAAAACTGTTTTCAGGTTGTAAAATTGACATGTTGTCTGAGTCAAGCTGATTACTTCCAGTTAGCTAATTGCTAATTACCAACAGGCATTCCCACTTTCCAGCACTGTAGTGATATTGACTATAGGAAATATAATCATTTTTGGATATGTCCCAATGTCTGCCGTGACAACCAGTGGAAATTCATGGTGGTCATAGTACATGGGGAGCTAGTACAACAGTTTCTTGCCTCATTTACTACCATCAGCTGTTATCAGACAGTAGACAGAGCAAAATTTTGGTTGCATTGATGAGTCATTCATGCAATGAGTTCAATCTATGTAATATAAAATGTGTTGAAAGAGGAGCAAGATTGGTTGTGTAACCCACAGCCTTTGAAGCCCAAAGTCCCTCCGATGAGAAAACTTGTACAATTGTGGAGTCTCAGATTGAATTATCTTCTAATTCTATGGATTCAAGTTTGTGTATTAATAATACATAAAATGTCCATTTATGATGCCAATTTTATTAAGTATCACTCTCTATTCAGGATTTTTGAAAATTTATTCATGGGATGTTGGCTGGGCCAACATTTATTGCCCATCCCTGAGGGCAATTAAGAGTCGACCACATTGTTATGGTTCTGGAATCAGATATAGGCCACACCAGGTAAGAATGACAGATTTCTTTCCCTAAAGGATATTAGTAAACCCGGTGGGCTTTTCTGACATTTGATGCACGGTCAGCATTAGACTTTTACTTCCAGATTTCTTATTGAATTCAAGTTTCACCATTTGTCATTGTGGGATTCAAATCCCAGTCCCAGAACATCACCTGGGTCTCTGGATTACCGGTTCAGTGACAATACCATTACTGTACTGCCTCCCCTTTATAAAAATGGGATTTGAGCACACTAACTAGGTTGATACTTTAGTGCAGGAACAAGAATTGCATTGTCAGTGATGCCATGTTTCTGATGAAATATTAAAGTCTCATTTTCCCACTCAGGTGAATGTTAAAAGATTGCATGCTCTTATTGGGGAAAAAAAGCAGTAAATTCTTTTCTTGTGGTGGTCATTTTCCTTCCTCAATAAAAGCTGTGACAAATGGACTAAATCTTTGTTCATTGTCTGTTTGTGGAATCTTGCTGCACAGCCTCACCTGTCCATTGTATAATAGTGCTTGCATTACAGACAAGCCCTTTGGGATGCCCAGCGGCAATGATAAGGCACTAAATAATTTAAAGATCTTCATTTAAAAAAAACAAACAAATACAATAGTACTATTTTCTCAAATGTCTCAAACTGCAACCAGAATTGCTGTGGAATTCAGCATTTCTTCTTATGAGAAGATCAGCAAAAGAAAAGATTTAAACCTTTAACCCCCAAATTGCCCAAGAATAGGCTCATTCCTTTTCTGTCCTTCCTATTTTACGAGACAATTCTTCTCCATGTATATAATCTTCATAGTGGTCTTGCCATTTAGTCCTAAAATATAAATAGGAAAATTAAAGAGATTCTAGGTAATAGTATTCTTACATAATATTGAAGCTTTTAGAAATCTTTCTTCATCATCTAGAATTACAGGAAGTACGTTTGATGTGTCTAATTGTTTAAATATTTCTTCCAGAGTGATCGCTTACTTATTAAAGGAGGGAAAATAGTTAATGATGACCAGTCCTTTTTTGCCGATATTTACTTGGAAGATGGAATTATAAAGTAAGTATGTCTACATCATTTACACGTTGTTCCTGGATATGGAATAACAAATAGTTAGAGCGATTTGTAAATGTATATGATGTCCAGAATTTATAAATTGCTTGAAGTAGACAGCCTTACATCAGGAGATTCTTGCTGGTAGTTCCATTAAGTTTCAAGCACTCCTAGTTCCAAGATGAGCAGGACTAGCTTGAAAATAAAAATTGCTCAGATTTAATCCAACAGGATCAGTTATGATCCCAGAATTACATTTAAATAGAGTCTTTTATTTTTCAGTTTTGAGGTTTCTCTGAATGGCACTGCCAATTTGAAGATGCCTTGTTTTCTGCTTTGCATGTGAAGTTCATAGAATCCTAATGTGCAGAAGAAGCCATTTGGCCCATCAAATCTTCAAAAGAGCATCCTACCTAGGTCCAATTCCCCACCCTAATCTCATCACCCTGCACATTGATCATGGCTAATTCACCTAACCTACACATCTTAGCCTCTAAGGGACAATTTAGCATGGCCAGTCCACCTAACCTGCACATCTTGGAATGTGGGAGGAAACTGGAGCATCTGGAGGAAATCCATGCAGACAAGGGAAGAACCTACAGACTCCACACAGACAGTACCCGAAGCTGGAATCAAACCTGGATCCTTGGCACTGTGAGGCAGCAGTGCCAATTACTGTGCTACTGTACCACCTCCAAGTTATTGGAAATTGTTGACATTGCTCAGACTTGAATATAGTATTCTTAACCTGAAAGTTTCATTCTCCTGCTCCAAGATCAGCTCAAACCTGGCAGTGAATGGGCAGTTTGCTAATTGCACCACTCAGCTCCTGAACAAAGCAGCTACATGAAATTTATGATATTACTAATGAAATATGTCTAGTTTGCATCTATGATGGATTGTTTATTCAGGTTACATTTTATTTCTGAATGGCGTATTGTCATTCTTATAGTACAAGTAAGTACAAAATTGCTGTGTGACCCCTCAAATGACTTGTGCATTAATAGATGCTGATATTCCCTGATCATCTGTTAACACACTGTGTTTCCCAAGAAATTTATCTTTTAACCTCTAAATCATGCCACTCTAGCAACTAATGAAGCATTAACAAGGAAGTTACAATTTTGTGCCCTTCAATTTCTCAAACCAGTCAATTCAAATCTCATCAGTATTGCTAGCACAATGGGAGGTTAGGCTTTTACCCACAATGTTCAGCTTTGTTGAACAAATTGGCTGCAGATGACTGAAGCTAAACTACAATTGACCAAAACATTTCAAGACCTATGAAGACAAATGGGCAGCAATAGTTGAAAGTATGTTTACTTCAAGCTTGAAATATTGTCACACATTGCTCAGACGTACAATGATCTTGATTATTGTAAACGTGCTTAGTATCTTACACTCAGTAGGTTACTTATTTTGACTCTACAAAACACAACGTCAAAATGATTTAGAACAAGCTTAATTGAGTTGTATGCTTACAAGATAAGGGGCTATCTTAAAGTCTGACAAAGATCATGTTTCTCCACATAGCTCTTGTACTTGAATGAGGGTTTTATCAGTCTAATGGTTTTCTTGATTTCAACAGTTTAGTCATTCCCACTTTCTGTAGTCAGTATTTTCACTGATTTGGATTGCGTCATTCAGAACCTCTATATGAAGACTCATCCTGAACTAAAACAGTGGCCCAATTCTCTCTCCACGTATGCTGTAGGACCTGTTGAGTTTTTCCAGCATTTTCTGCTCTTATTTCAGATTCCAGCATCTGCAGTGTTTTGCTTTTATCTCTGTCCAAATCTCCATTCAGCTTGCTGCTTTTATGCTGTAGGAATTTTCTGATTTTCACAAGTTGTGTGTGATCACAATTTTAGTGTTCTTTATTACTCTCAATTTCTTAAAAGCGAGCAGCAATTTCCCGGCCACATCTCTTTTCACAGCCAAAAGTTGCCATTAACAATTTGTGATTGGGACAATAAAACCGCCTTCTTTTAACTCATTTGATCGCTTCTGTTATAATAGTTTGCTTCTCTCCTCTTGCATTATTTTCCCCAGAGTTTGGCAGTATGTTTTGCAGTTCTTGGCGTTAAATAGTTTGAAAGAACGAGAAATGATTTAATATTTTGTCACATTAGCTGTTATAACGGAAAAGAGCCAGATGCTTCCATTGAAGTTGGGGATAAGAAAGGATCTCCATGATCTATATTATCTTTTTACAGCAACATTTTGCTATCTTCAACATGTGCTACACTTGGTCATTTGGTTGCACATAATTAGACATGCTATTTATGTTTAAAGCCCCAAATTCTGAAATTCTGATGCCAAGGATAGGAGATTTTTTGTTGCATTTTATATCTGCTCTGCCATAAAGAAAAAAATGTATAAAGACTTGTAAGCCTAATATTTCCAGTCAATACTTTTTAATGTTAATGTTAACCCATTTATTTTAAATGAGTTAACGCATGCAATTAAAGTACCACCAGAATTAAAGTAATGCTATTTGAAAAATCAGTAATGACTGAGGAAGGAGGTTTTGTGGCAGAAGTGGACAGTATCCCTGCCACTGAATCAGGACTATCTCTCTCACTTCAGAACTTGATGACCAAAGAAAATACGTTTGTAATGCAGCTAAACAGGTTGGTTATCAATCTAAAAGCCTTCCAAAACATCGATGGTAGGTGGTAAGAACAGGTGAGCCTTCTGGTCAGCTAGCACTGACAGAAGGCGATGGCAAACAATCACAATACCTTGCCCAACATAACCATAGACCAGTACATGGAAGTCCATGGTCACCAATGCTCTCGTAGGAACATTGCGACTGAAGAAAGAGAGGGAATACCTTAGGACTGGAATTTCCTCTGCTGTACTAACTAAAGTGGCACAGCATAATGGTTATCACTGCTGTTTCACAGTGCCAGGGACCCAGCTTCAATTCCTGGCTTGAGTCACTGTCTATGCGAAGTCTGCACATTCTCCCCATATCTGTGTGGGTTTCCTCCAGGCGATCCAGTTATCTCTCACAAACCTGAAGTAAAATCGTCTTCAGTGTACCTGAATAGGCGCTGGAGCTTGGTGACTCGGGGATTTTCACCGTAATCTCATTGCAGTGTTCATGTAAGCCTACCTGTGATACTGATAAATAAACTTAAAAACTTCAAATTTAAACTTAAGGGAAAACTCTAAGAAAGACAGGGCCCCTAAAGGTACACCCCCATCCTGGCCAATACCTTCAGGAATCTTGTTCTCTCTTGCCTCCACCTTAGTATAGAATTAGGTTGGCTGCCACCACATGTAAATGTTAGTTGTGTGGGAATTCATTCGTCTCCCTGTCTCCTATCTCAGCCACCGTTAAAGAGTATCAGGAGAAGAATGGCGATATACTTTGGAATAGTAGCAGTATGTGCGACAGTAGTTATATTGGAGGCATAAGACACTTATACATCTCTGCGTACATCCTTTAAGGACTTGTGAAACCTACGGCCCAACAGAAAACATTACAGAAAACTCGTGGTAATAACTTATTCATTTTCACAATGGTCTCTCTCCTGATGACACTGCAGTGGATAACTTAGTGTTCTATTATGAAGACACTGCATCATATTGATGTCTTGAATCACTGCAATAAATGGGTGATCTCACTGAAACTTGCCTTACTTGTCTGGCGAATTGCTGCAAGCTCCGTAAGTGCAGCAGAATCTTCACCAGGAGCGTGTCCCCAAGCACTATTAAGTCCTGAGCCAGGAAGACAGTACGAAGTCGCAGAACGCCAGGTTAAAATCCAACAGGTTTATTTGGTAGCACAAGCCACAAGCTTTCGAAACCGCTCCTTCTTCAGGTGACTCACCTGATGAAGGAACAGAGCTCCAAAAGCTAGTGGCTTGTGCTATCAAATAAACCTGTTGGATTGTAACCTGACGTTGTGAGACTTTTTACTGTGTTTACCCCAGTCCAACGCCAGCATCTCCAGTAAGATAGGACAGGATCAGGGAGGAAGTAGGAGGAGCTTGTTTCCAGAAGCAACTCTACTCCAATCCCCAGCATCCTGCTGTTAAGTAAGCTCAAAATTATCCACAAAGCTATCCACTATGATTATGTCATTCTTTTCTCTATTAAGTATGAACAAATCCAAATCATCATATAAGGTCCTAAAATGGTAAAGGCTCTTCTGCCTGGAAACTCTTGTGGCTGGTTTTTATTTTTGGTTCTGCGTTGAATCAGTCTCAGATTACTATGTGGGTGATGAAATCTGTTAGAACAGATAAAAACAAAAAGAGGATTCATACAAGAATTCATAGAAATCAACGTAATATTTAATCGGAGGAAGATTTTTAAAAGATTAAAAAGAGAGCATGTCAAAGTTTACGGGAAGAATGAATCAAAGCAAACCCAGAAGATAAAAAATGAAAATAATAATTTACTTTCTAAATCACAGGAGCAGAAATATAAGTAGTTAATGAAAAGCCACGAAGCCAAGACGTCAGGGCTTGTCAGTCAAATTGATTTTGTGACTGATCATGTTTACCATAAATGTAAGAATGCTGCCCAACACATCTTTCTAACGTGCTCCTGACATTGCATGGTCAATACTGTCTAATACTTTGTACAATAACTTTTCAGACAACTTGGAGATAACCTCATTGTCCCTGGAGGCGTAAAGATAATTGAGGCCAATGGACAGATGGTCATACCTGGTGGAATAGATGTCCACACTCACCTGCAAATGCCATGCATGGGCATGACCACTGCTGATGACTTCTACCAAGGAACCAAAGCAGCGCTGGCAGGGGGGACCACAATGATAAGTAAGAAACAGATTTTTTTTGTCCTCATTTCAACTGAATAAAGTTTTTAAAACCGAGAATTAAGTGATATCGGGGAAACTTTATTTTAATCTGAGCTGATTTACATAATTTAATTGTTTTCTTAGTAAATTCAGTGGTGACAAGCAAGTGATTACTGACGATATAAAAAAAATGAAAAGTGTATTTAAAGATAATGTAATAGTGCAGAGAGGTAACATCAGTTACTGATGGATATATTATGCTAAGAATCATCCTTTTGAATGCCTTATGGAAATTGCTTGCCCTCTCACTCCATCTCACTTGTTTCTTGTTGGAATTAGTGGTTAGCACTACTGCCTCACAGTGCCAGGAACCTGGTTCAATTTGCACATTCTCCTCGTATCTCCATGGTTTTCTCTGCTTGCTGCGGTTTCCTTCCACAGTCCTAAGATGTGCGGGTTAGGTGAAATAGCCATGTTAAGTTGCCACTTAGTGTCAGGGGGACAAGCCAAGGTAAATGTGTGGAGTTATGGGAATAAGGCCTGGGTGGGATTGTGGTCGGTGCAGACTTGATGGGCCGAATGGCCTCTTTCTGCACTGTAGGATTCTATGACTTTAATGTGACATAACAGCTTTGAAATGGGATGGGTAGAATTACCACAAACATTGGACTGAATTTTCCCAAACCACCGAGCCCAGGAATCATAGCAGGCAGGACAAAAAATTTGGGGGACCTTACTAAGATCTGTTGACCTCAGGCAGATATTACTGACCTTGAGGCATGTGTGGCTGGAAAGTCCCACCCATTGACACTTCAGCCTTTGGACAGATAGAACTGGTCAGACTGGGTTCCACTCGCTCTAGTGGTAAATTTCAGAAAGGAGACCCTCTCAGTACCACACCTTCCTCCCAAACATACTAACTTATCCCATTTTCCTGAGCTGTCTTAGGGTAGATTGAATGGTCAGCGTTAACGTTATTCACAGTTCTTTAGACGTTCATGGTACAGATGATCCCAATCCCCCTGACAAAGTAGCTCCTCTGTTGGGATACAGTGTATTCACAAGAGAAGGTAACGAGGAAATGTAGGAAACAAAACATGTTGCAATTCAGACACAATGAACTGACAAACTCAAATTAACTGCGTGCATTTATTCTTTATTGTCTAACACAGTGGATCATGTCCTTTCTGAGCCTGAACCTGGATCGAGCCTTATTTCTGCCTATGAGCAGTGGAGAGAATGGGCCGACAGCAAGTCCTGTTGCGACTATTCTTTACATATAGATATTACACGTTGGCATGAAGCTCTGCGTGAAGAAATGGAAACCTTGGTTAAGGACAAAGGTAAATCTCAATATTTGCACCATTTCCAGAATGGATATTAATCTGATTGTTCCTGTTTTTGAAATGCACTTCATTGGAACCCACTAATATACCTGGATGTTGAACTGACTAACTTTTCAAAGGTTAAACTTCCCTGATAGTCAGTGGGACCTGAGCCACTTTATCATTTCCAAACAGCCACAACCATTGCAATAAATACAAGTAAAACTAAAATATAAGAGCAATGTGATAATGACCACTGAATCTGTTTTATCAATGACAGCTGAGAGATAAATATAAAACACTGGAGATAATTTCCTTGTTGTTTGCCAAGATAAAAAATGCAATGGGATATTTGCATCCACCTGCAAGTGCAATGAAACTTAGAGTTCAAAATCACATCTGGAAGGCAGCACCTCCAACAGTGCGGCACTCTACTGGAGTGGCAGTCTGGGTTTCTGTGTGCTTGAGTCTTTCGAGTGGGATTTGAACTCTCAACTTGTGAACTTAAGGAGTGCTACCAATTGGACTTGTCAAACCTGTGTTGGGGACCCAACACACAAATCACTTTGGGTCCCAACCCCATTCCTCAATTGAGTTAATCTCATGATGTTATTTTTGAATGTAAATGTCCTCATTGGGCAGGAATCAACTCTGCTCCCACTCAGTAATGCCAAGCATCCCTAGGGGATGGGAGCTGCCTGCCTGGGACTAGTGACAACAGCCAGCGGCAGCCATGTTGGCAGCTGCTATTGCCTTGCCAACGAGAGCAGTCAGCTATCAGATGGCCTGCAGGACTCGAGAAGGAGAAAAATGGTCATGAATGCGACGTGATGGTACAGTGATTAACACAGCACAACTTGGCCCGTGAGGCTTCATATCTCCACAAACGTAAAAAAGTGTTCTGATATTTGTGAATTAATTCTCCAGCTGAGCACTAAGGTGCACAAGACTGGGCAAAACAAAACCTTTTAAGAAATACAATCCTGACCAAGTTGACCTCTGAACAGGCTTCTGTAGGAGTGAAATGGGCCATTAACTGGAGCTAATCCATTCCCTCCTCCAACCCTTTGAAAATTTTAAACCATTCCAAGATAGTCGGGATTCTTAGATGACCTTTGGGATTGGTATTTTGAAACAGTGCCCACATTGGCATTTGAAAATCTAGCCAACAAACAATAGAAGCATTGTTGTTGTTTTAAGTGATGAAATATTGATATCAAATACTGTTAGCTGCTTCTACCTCCCAGAGTATATAGCATTTTCACTCTTCTCTGTTCCATCAGGTGTGAACTCCTTTCTTGTATTCATGGCCTACAAAGACCAATATCAGTGTAGTGACGCACAGGTAACATTCCTCAACGAAAGCACCAGCATCTGTTTCTGCTTACTTAAGGATCCATCTTGCAACACCAATACTAATTACATGCTCTTTCCCATGGCAGATCTATGAAATCTTCAGCATCATCCGTGATTTGGGTGCGATAGCAATGGTTCATGCCGAAAACGGAGACATCATCCAGGAGGTAAAGCCAGAATTTCACAATCTGTCTGAAGCTGAAGATGATTAAAAGTTTTTTTAAAAAAAAAGCAAATGCAGTTTTCAGGCATTCAGCAAACCATTATTTATTTTTAAATACAGTATCAGATAACTTTACCTTCATTGCCTTAACACATAGGGTACAGGGTAATTTATAAAATTACCCTGTATCCCATGTGAATTTACCTTCTTTACAAGTCTCCCATGTGGGACCTTGTCAAAGGCTTTGCTGAAATCCATATAACTACATTGACTGCACTACCCTCGTTTACACACCTGGTCACCTCCACAAAAAATCCAATGGAAGTTGTTAAGCCTGACTTCTCTCTGATGAAGCCATGCTGACTATTCCAGATCAAGCTTTGCCTTTCCACATGAAGATAGATACTCTCCTTCAGAAGTTTCTCTAATCATGTCCTTACCATTGATGTGAGATTCACTGGTCTGTAGTTCCCTGGTTTATCTCTACAACCCTTTTTAAATAATGAAACCACATTAGCTGCTCTTCAGTTGTCTGGCACCTTCAACATTCAACTTTCTCTCGGGATTTGATTGCAGAACATTACAATTGCAATGATATACATCCATCTGTGTGTATTAGCACTATAAGCAGACTGTGTGAACACAGTTCTCAATCCTACCGGAAAAACAGAATAACATAAAAAGGATTGCATTAAGAATGCATTTTATCCCTATTACTTAACTTTAGCTTGATTCTAAACATTGACAGTGATTTATTAGTGAAATTGGGGACCAGCTGCTTTGTGCCTCACGGTTCTGATTTACTTTACAGCACCACAATCACTGCTATTTGTATTTTTTGACGCTATAATCTCTATTTAGGAGCAGAAACGCATGTTGGAGCTTGGAATTACAGGACCAGAGGGGCACGTTCTTAGCCGACCAGAAGAGGTAACACAATTTTCTATTATATTTAGAAAGTAGTGAATCAGGAGTTTCCATCTTCTAATTAGATAACATTTGGTGAATGTTGAAAGCTTGCAGTCAAAAGTAGAAACAGTAACTAACTAAATTTGGAGACAGAGTTTGGAAAGCTGGGGACATGCTCACCACCACTGGCCCTGAAAGCCACGATTGAAAATTTATGGTCACCACACAATTTGAGATCGTAGCTTCCTCTGGAAGTGATGGCCATTGCTAGGACTGCAGTTATCCATGACCAGGAGCCTCACAAGAGGCCAAAGAAGCAGGTAAGTAAAGCAGGCTTGCTAAAGCCTATCAAATAGGCTGAGAGAGGAGGTGGCTCATCCTCAGTAGGGTGCTTGGAGGTGAGTGGGTGGGGGCGGGGGGAGCGGTGGGGGGTGGTGGTTGGCAGGACATTTGTGCTGTGGAGACTCTCCATGGTGTCACAACCTGTCCAAATAAAAGGGGCTCCCCTCACCTGAGCTTGCAGTCAGGCCTTTAGACTATATATGGAATGGTTCTTGCCCTGCCACTGGTTAGATACCAGCGGTGGCTGGAACAGGTTCCTAAATGACCATCATTTGTCCATTTCAGTTGGTCAAAGTGTGGGCAATCACCCAACGCTATCTCCGCCGTAGATAAAATTCCACCATAGGTGGATGGGGGCTTAGCAAACTTCCCATCCCACTCACTTCACAAACCCCTGATTTCTTCCCAAATTTGCATACCTTGGTTTGCAAACTTGTTCTTAGAGTCATCAGCATATCAAAAATTAATAGTTTGCTGTCAGAGGGGATAGCAGAATGATGACCATTTCCTGCTGCACAGGAAGTCAAGTGGTTGTGTACTGTATGTCACACAATATCAGCTATGGGTTGGGAGCAAACTACTTGATCTTTTGCCTGGGAGCGTACATGGAAAAGAAAGTTGAAGGAGAAAAAAAACTTACTGAAAATGATGCAAGACATCTTGAACAAGTGCTGGTGTCATAGAAAAATGGAGATTTTTGAAAATTTCAGGAAGATTAAGATCTTTCAATTAAATGCACTAAGCAGTTGTTGGATGTATTCAATTAACTATAATTCTCAAGTAATAATTACACCAAAAGGAAACATGCATTTGGGTGGACAAATATATCAGTATGTGTATATGCAACATAATGGAGATAATATTCCAGAAGAGTGCCAACATCACCATTTGTTTAAACAATACTATTTGTCATTTAATTGGCCCCAAAACTCAATTGTTAACATTGCATTCACATATTAGTAGGTGCAGTTAAGCTATGAGCCATGATTTTGTTTCAATACGAATTAATCTGCTTGTCTGACAACCCTCATATACTTGAGGTACAGTATCTAGCAGGACTTCAGTGTTCAAACCCCATACAACTTTACACCTGAATCAAAACAATCCTTTGCTAAATTCTAAAGTAAACGTCCATTTCTCCAATCATTAGGTCACCATTAATATCAGAAAGCAATGTGATATTTTTAAAAATGAAGGATTGTTGTTTTTCACATCTATATTTTGTTATCTGTATTTTATATACACATTCAATTGGATTTTTTTAAGTTTATTTATTAGTGTCATCAGTAGGCTTACGTTAATACTGCAATGAAATTACTGAGAAAATCCCCTATTCACCACACTCCGGCACCTGTTCGGGTATGCTGAGGGAGAATTTAGCGTGGCCAATGCACCTAACCAGCACGTCTTTCAGACTATGGGAGGAAACGGAACACCCAGATGAAATCCATGCAAATGTGGGGAGAATTGAAATAATGCCTCTGCTGTGAGGCAGCAGTGCTAATTAGGTGTAAATGGCTATGTTAAATTCTTTCTCAGTGTACTCAAGTGTGGCAACTAGGGGATTTTCATGATAAGTTCTTTGTAGTGCTAACATGACACTAGTGAATAAACTTAACCTTAACCAGTGTGCCTCCGAGCTTCATGAATATTCTCAGTGATGAAATGAAGTGGTCACATAAAAGGAATGTTAAAAAGTTAAAAGTTTATTTATTAGTCACAAGCAGGCTTACATTAACACTGTAATGAAGTTAAAAACCACATACTTGGGCCAAGTCTTTAAAATTGCATCAACAAGAGGGTTGCAGGTGGATAGTGGTCCTTTTAATGAGCTTTTTGAAAGAATGGAAGAAGTTGGAGAGAAGATAGATGCTACTTTAATCTGGTTCTGATGAAGGTGGGAGGAGGGCACTGTGTGGCACACTGCTTTTCACTTCAGCTTAAACCTAATCAAAACATTCCTTCAAGGTTGAAGCCGAGGCAGTATATCGTGCAATCACCATCGCAAGCCAAGCCAACTGCCCCTTGTATATCACCAAAGTCATGAGCAAGAGTGCTGCAGATATAATTGCACAAGCTCGGAAGAAAGGTAAACTGTTAATTATATCCCAGACTCTATCTAACCTGAAGGTGGAATGTTGCCTGTAATCTGCTTTATTGTTCTGGCTAAACAGATTCTGCTCATCCTGTGACATTCCATCCTAGTTTTAGCCCTGCAACCACATTCCATCATAAGAAGACATCCTGATTCCCCTGAGTTTGCATTGTTAGATACTGTGCAAATGATCACAGTGATGGATTACGTAGGGCACAGTGCTAACAGGAGCAACCTGAGGTGTTTGAATGTAACGTGACCATAAGACTGAAGGGACTGACATAAAGTGTGACTAACTAAATGAATGGAGGAGCAGGCTTGATGGGATGAATGGCTTATTCCTGCTTCTATTTTCTGTTCCTACATTGCTAATTTTGTAGTCAGAATCCTTTATTGGAGTCCTTTGTCTTTGTGGCCTTCAACACTCCTGCAGGCTCAACTTGTACTGCTTCAGTTAAGCGATAGCAACAACAGGCCAGCGTCCAATTCATTCAGAGCTCAGAAGACAGGAGCTGCAGAACATCTGGCAGATGATGTCATCCCACAGCTCTGCCTTCTTTAACAAAGTCAAGCTTCCGGAGAGTAGACAAAACCTCATCCTGGCTCTGACTCCTAATCCCTGAACCTGGCCTCACAGGAAACGCTCCCAGCAGTCCTTTGTCTAAGGATTAAATGCTGCGAGGTCCCACCCCATTCCAGTACTGGAATTCTGTGTTGTGGCATTCACTAATCCGAAGGTCATTTTTGGAGCAATTGCAATGTTCTCAGGAATACTGCTTCCTGAAATGCTGTATTATATTGTTATAATTAGAGATTGTAAAAATTAATTCTGGAATTATTTAGTCACAATTGATACTGGATGAGTCTTTCATGATCTGCTTAATCTTCAAGTCAACACAAACAAACTTTTGATTATCTTTAGCTACTCTGTCATTTAAACATTATGCTCAGATAAAAATAATTGCATTTTTAGAAACAAATTCTGCATGCAACTCAATAAATTGAAGATTTCAAGTAATTCTGCAGAAATAAAACAATCTTCCAATGGAGTTCACTACAGTGCAGGAAACTGCTTTCCCAGCTAGTACCCCTGAGGAAATGGAGGACAGGCTATCCATGATTTTCTATTTACTGGTAGGCAAACTTCTCTATTGGCAACAGCAGACAGGATTTTCTAATCTTGCCTATCACGGGAATTGCAGCAGGCAGGATGGAAAATCTGACAGACCAGCGAATGGTCTGTTATCTTCGGGTGGGAATTTCCAGTCAGGCGACGGTTGGGGATTGGGAAATCCCAACCATCAACTCAGAAGATCACCTCCCTAGTGACTGTGCTGACCATCTATAAATGTGTGTTTTACTAGAATGGACAAAGCAACATCAAATTAATTTAAGGTTGATGGTGGGAGATATAGGAGGGATGTCCGAGGTAGATTCTTTACTCAGAGTGGCTGGGATGCGGAATGCACTGCCTGCTGCGATAGTGGAATCGGACACTTTAGGAACTTTCAAGCGGTTATTGGATGGGTACGTGGAGCACACCAGAATTATAGTGAGTGGGATAGCTTGATCTTGGGTTTGGACATAGCTTGGCACAACATTGAGGGCCAAAGGGCCTGTACCATGCTGTACTGTTCTACGTATTTTATGTATGTATGACATTTGCCTCTGAGTATTTCTCTGCTCTTTGTTAGATAGCTGCCTCATTGGGGGAAAAATTTAATTTTTCGCAAACTGCTTAAATTAAATCTCAGGCCAGAATTTTATGGCTGTTCGTAGCAATGGGTTTTTCCCAACCCACTGCAGTGAGCAGAGATTTGGCTGGACGCCTAATTTACCAACCTCACTGCAGCGGGGGGATCGTGGCATGAATTGCTGGTAAGATCAAGCCTATTGTTTTTTATAAAGTGCCCCACTAACAAATTTAAATCAAGGATGCATGATCTAATTAAGCCCGTTTTGCTAAGGATTCTAGTCAGTTCTTTGTGTCGTTTGGCAGGTGCGGTTGTATATGGAGAACCCGTTACGGCAAGTCTTGGGACCGATGGCTCTCACTACTGGAGTAAGAACTGGGCCAAAGCTGCAGCCTTTGTCACCTCTCCTCCACTCAGCATTGATACTTCCACCCCTGATTACCTGAACTCTCTTCTCTCCTGGTATGATTTGACTCAGCATGCACAGATAGATTGGTATTTCTCTGTTTGCAATTTTAGGTATGATGATCGTAGCGTAGAAAATTTAGTAATAACCAAAGTATGGGCGGAAATCCAACTGTGTTATCTTATACTTCATTGTTTATTGGATAAGCTTTCAGGGCGGCAACTTGTTAGGAAGGAGAGGGAGGATTTCCTTTGTGCACTAATTGCAGTGAAATTGAACTTATTTTATGTGCAAGTTATTGGAGTTCATTACACAAAGTGCACAAGAAGGTAATCCCCCTGGAATGGTGACAAACGGCAGCTGCTATTCATCCTGACACATGGTAACTCTGGTCTGATTTCTTTTTGAATATAGCGGCGATCTGCAGGTTACTGGCAGTGCTCACTGTGCTTTCACCACAGCACAGAAAGCAGTTGGAAAAGATGACTTCAGACTGATCCCTGAAGGAGTTAATGGCATTGAAGAGCGGATGACAATTATTTGGGATAAGGCTGTGGTATGTTTATCGTATAAAACCAATTAGGCACATGCCTATGTGCAAGAAAGTGGGAATACGAGAGATTGTGAGTGAACTGTGAGAATGCAAGAAAGAGACTGCATGAGAGGGAGTGGGAAAGAGACAGTGCAAGAGGGAGCACGAGAGAGGGAGAGTGAGAGAAAAAGGTGTGAGAGAGGGAACGCAAGAAAGGGAGTGTGACAGAATGTGAGAGAGGGAGGGCAAGAGAGAGTGTGAGTTTGAAAGAGAACACAAGAGTGAGAGAATGTGAAAGTGCAAGAATGCAAGTGAGAGTTGAATGGTTCCATGGGGGAAGATAGGCATATTTCTAATCTTAAAAAGGGAAAGAGGGAACAGAGAGCTGGCTTATTAACCAGGGAGAGATCAGCCATTATCTGATTAGATGGCAGAACAGACTTGAAGGGCTGAATTTGGCTACTTCTGCTCCTGATTGTATGAACTTTTTTATTTAAAATATTATTAATGGCAACACATTAGATCTTAGAGATGAAGAGCAGGATGCTAAAAACACAACTGTCCGATAGTGATACTGTAGCTCACAGGAATGGAGAGGGCATCATTTACATTTACGACCCTAGAATTGCCCCCCATTTGGACCAAATCTTTAGATTTTGGCTGGGAAGAATGAGTCAGCAAATCATTCATCTGCACTCTCTACGTTGAAGGAAAATCTTTGGCTTTCTGGAGAATTACTTACTTTATATGCTTGAAAAACATTAGTAATACTTACGACAGTTGGGATTTGGTAAAGCATTCATTGAGATCTTTTAATAACCCCACAATCTATTAGAGTCATTAGTTGACCCAGACGGGATTAATTACTGTACAGTTGCAGTGGTTTTCATGAGAATCAGAGTGTTTCCAAAAGAAGAATTCTTTATCTCATTTGGACCACTAGTGAACTCTCTCTGCCTTACATGGGACAGATTACACCAAGCTGATTGACCATCTGTACAGCGCAGAATTTCTATTGCCAGAATTTCCACCATACTTACACTATTGAAGGAAGACCCCAGAAATTTCTGGGCTTTTATAATCATCAGAACCAGCTCACTACACAAACAACAGTAACACCAAATTATATTTACATAGCATCTTTCATTTAGTAAATTCATGCCACGAAACAATTATCGGACATAATTTGTCACAGAACCACATGAGGCAATATTGGAGCACATGAGCAAGACGTGGTCAAAGATAGAGAGATGGGAGAGAATTTCACCACTTAGGGCACAGGCAGCTGCAGGCAAGGCCACCAATGGTGATCTGATTAAAATCCAAAATGTTCAGGAGGCAAAAACCAGATCTGAGGTTTTGTGGGGCTGCAGAAAATCACCCAAATAGGGAGGGGTGAGATCAGGGAGGAATTTGAAAACAAGGGTGTGATATTTAAACTTGAGGTACGCTTAAATGGTGGTCAGTGTACGTCCTCTAGCACCATGGGTGAATGGATAAAGGTTTGACCACGGACAGCAAAGTTTTGGATGGGTTCTTGTTTTTGAAAAATAATAGGTGGGAGGCTGGCCAAGGAGGTAACAAGTGCAAGGATGAGGGTCTCAGCAGCAAATGAGCTAAGGATGGCCAGGCAATGTTACAGAAATGACTGGGTGATCTTGCTGATGGAGCAAATATGTGGTCAGAAGTTCATCTTGGCATCAGATATAACACCAAGGTTGCAAAATGAGTGGTTCAGCTTTAGACAGCTGCCATGGAGAAGGGTGGAAATGATGGCGAAGGAATGGAGTTAAAGACATAAACCAAAGGCAAAGATTTTATAGTCTTCCCAATATTTCAATTCTCCTCATCCAGTACCACAAAGACTTTTTTTATTTATTCATGGGACATGCCATCATTTATTACCCATCCCTGGTTGCCTTTGGAAGGCAGTTAAGAGATTATCACATTGCTGTGGCTCTAGATCAGTTAGGGAGGAAGCTTTCCTTCCCTAAAGGGCATTAATGAACCAGATGCGTTTTTCTGACAATCAACAATGGTTTCATGGTCACCGGTAGATTCTTAATTCCAGGTATTGTTTATTGAATTCCAATTCCACCATCTGTATGGCAGGATTGGAACTTGGGTCCCCATAACTAACTGCATATCGGATTAATAATCTAGCAATAATACCACTGGGCCATCACCTCCCCGACAAATGATTGCAGTTAAAAGATTACAAATTGAGACTAATCTTTGCATATCAATGAGCTGTGATCATTACACCAGGAAGATATAAAAAAAAAACTGTAGACTCAAAGCCATATAACATAACCCTTGTAATCTTTATTTCACTTTATATTCTAGGTTACAGGAAAGATGAATGAGAATGAATTTGTAGCAGTTACAAGTACAAATGCTGCAAAGATCTTCAATCTCTACCCCAGAAAGGGACGAATTGCTGTTGGTTCTGATGCTGATTTGGTCATCTGGGATCCAGAAGCTGTCAAAATCATTTCAGCAAAGACACACAATCTGGTAATGCAAAAACTTCCTCACTAAGCTTACATTTACTGGTTATAGATGCCCAGCAATGAGAAGTCAACATGGTTTGGAATTTGTTCTTGGTTAGAACTCAAATCGACTGCCAAACCCAAATTTTGGCCACCTTAGCCGTAGTTATGGGATGTTCATTGACAAAAAAATCTGCGGTATGAGAATCAGACTAATGTTTGTTCTGGACGTTTACAAATTGGTTGCATTCTCATGCTGGCCAGATGAAAGCTTTTCAAAGTCCAGTTATATCTCTGCATTTGTACTGTGGCAAAGTAGTTTCTACTTCTCAACAGAAGTGATAGTACCAGAGGTCTGACACTGTGGTGTATTTCAGAAAGCCCCAGTTGAAAGTATTGAACATAAAACCCCAGTTAGAGGTTTTAATATCAACCGAAAGCTCTCTGAAATTCATGCAGGGGAGCCTGATGGAGGTGTTGCTTCTGGACACAATGGCATTGTGATTGCAATGAGATGTTTTCCTTTCACTCATTAACAGTATGTTCCTGGATGCACCAGTTTGACAGTCAGCGAGCAGAATGGCTGTAAATCACCAGTCAGTGTGACCAATGTGCACCTGGAGATGCTCATCCTTCATGGAGCTAAGCGACAGAACAGCTGTTGTATCATTCAGTGATTTTGTTTTGCAGATGTAGTGCGGTGAAACTCAGATTCAGTTTAAGGAGGTGAATGCACTGAACACAATGAGGACACTAAACTCCTCACTTTGTATTCTGAGTGCATCAACTAGTCCTTCAAGCACAGCATTTGGATAGAGGGATTTGTTCCTTTCATGCTTGAGAAGCAGTTTGGTGAATGCAATGGATGTTGATACATCAAGTATAGCAAAAGTGCAACTATTGCCATGTTCAGGAAAATGAACATTTTCACCTCTGCAGTCAGTCATTGTATCTGATACAAAAGCAAAATAATATGGGTTGTGGGAAATCTGAAATTGAAAATTAAATGCTGGGAATGTAGCTGATTGAAAGATCATTAACATTGGCCTCAAAATGACCATGTTTTAGACAGTCGCACTGTAGACACCTGCTCCAGAAGCATTCAGAGTCATAACAAACCATACAGTGCAGAAGGAGGCCATTCAGCCCATCGAGTCTGCACTGACCACAATTCCATCCATGCCCTAACCCCATAACCCCATGCATTTACCCTAGCTAGTCCTCCTGATACTAAGGGGCAGTTTTAGCATGGCCAATCCATCTAATCCACACAACTTTGGACTGTGGGAGGAAACCAGAGCGTCCAGAGGAAACCCACACAGACATGGGGAGAATGTGCAAACTCCACACAGTGACCCAAGCCAAGACTCAAACTCAGGTCTCTGCTGCTGTGTGGCAGTGATGCTAACCACTGTCACTATGCCATCCAGTCAGTGGGTCATAACACGAACCATAGCCTATCACACCAATTTTGAAAGCTGGAGCTGCCATTTTGGGTCTCCCTTAAACATGCACAGCTGAAAATATGCTTTGAGCTATTAAAGGGCTTCCCTATTCAGCCTCCAGCTGAAGATGCTCAGCAGTGAGTGGTATGGTTTTCATAAGTCTTTGTTTGCTCCTTGCATTCTTCCATCAGGTACATTGCCTGCCAATAGACTTTGTTTCATTTTTGTCCCATTAACTCTTTTTTTTCCTCTCCAGTTAGATTCTGATCTGCTGAATGTCTCAATTATTTTTTATTTATCAAATACCTCCAGTGTAGATAGCGCATTAGCTAACTAGAAATCTTCCCATGCACTGTTCCAACAATGTGGTACCTTCACAAGCCACTTCACGGAAGAATGTAAAAAAAAAGGAGCAGGAGCGCCCCCTTGAGCTTGCTCCAGATGTCACTGTGATCATGGCTGCTTTTTGACTTCAGTATCGCTTTCCATATCTCATAATTTCCTCAAAGATCAAAAATCTATCTTGTCTCAGCCTTGAATATGCTCAGTGATGGAACGTTCTGGATTTGAGGATTCCAAAGATACACAATCCTCTGAGTGAAGAAATTCCTGCTAATCTCAGTCCTTAGTGATTGGTGCTTTATTTGTATCCCCAGTGTTTATCTTGTCACACCCCTTCTTTACAATCTGATGCTGTCGAATTCATCCACAAAAACAGATGATGTTTTAAATACCATCTTGATCCAGAATATTGAATATTTAAACACTTATACCTCAGCTAGACACTGGAAACATTCTTTAAAATAATCTCATTTATATATTCAGTTATTTCCTGTGAAAGTCTAGCAACAATTTCGGATAGAATACATAGAATTGCGGAAGGAGGCTCACCAAGCCTGCCCCGACAACAGTCCCACCTTGGCCCTATCCCATAATCTCACATATTTACTCTGCTAATCCCCCTATCATCTCCCTAACACTAATGGGCAATTTAACATGGCCAGTCAACCTAACCACATAATTTTGGATATCATAGGAGGACACCTCAATTATAAAATTTGCGAATTGGTGCAAAGGTAACTCAGTAATTCCTTCTTTATTTGCAATTGTTCCATCACTTAAATAATTGACTTAACTTCCTTTATGTCTCTTGCTTCCACCACCAGATTTTTTTCTTTCAGTTCTATTTATTTTTTATCCAAGAATGAAGCGTGGAATAGGACTAACTTGTATCTTTGCCTTCCGATTTCTACCATTACTCCTCATTTGTTTTCTTCTCAGCTCATTCTCTGAAATCCCAAACTTTTGATATTGCTTTTCTATTTTCCTTTATAATTTCTCCTCAAAAAATTTTCGCCTGCGAGCAGATTCTGAGAAAGAGAAGATGGGAAAAGTGTATCTCTGATCATGCATCAGAGAGAAGTTCAAATCCATGACAGCCCTCACTTACAGGATTCAATCTCCTCATAAATATTCCTCACCATCAAATGTTGCACTACTTGTGTTCTCCATTTCAGTCTTACTTTCTATTTTCTTTTGTCCACTAGTTTTTGTTGATCCAGTGCTTCTTTTTCCTCCTATTGTTTTAGAGCAATAACATCTCCTAATCGTGTCGGGAAATAAGGAATATTGAGTTCGGAGAAAGAAAGAATTGAAGCAGGGAAGAGACTGAGTTAGAGCCAAGAGGGGTACAAAAGGACCTGGTAGTGAACACAAGCAGCAGTGTTTGTCCAGAATAACTTGGCCACAATCCAGATCAAAGTATTTCCGAGTAAAGCGTCCAGGAGTTTTTCAGCTATATGAGCATTTTTTTTAGCAATTTCCCTTTATCAGTCAACATATTTACAATATAGATTAAATAATCTAAATGGTAATGGAAAATGCACTCAATGGTATGAATGAAAAATTATGTCACATCTGCATGTGTCTCCTAGGCAATTGAGTACAACATATTTGAAGGGATGGAATGCCGTGGTGCTCCTTCAGTTGTTGTGAGTCAAGGTAAAATTGTTCTCGAATATGGGACAATTCATGCCACAGAGGGATGTGGACGCTTCATCCCCAAAAAGACATTCCCAGACTATGTTTACAAAAGAATAAAAGCAAGAAGCAAGGTAAGTACTTAACTGTACTGCATCAGTGTTACAGCTTCAGGGTAATTAATTGCAAGCATAATTAGAATTGATAACTCTACAATTAGATACCTTGGATAAGTTAGAGTATGGTAATGCATTGTTTATGTTAACAGATTAATAGTCCAGAGACCCTGCATTCACAATCAGGCTATTTAATAAATCAGAGTTAAATCAATCCCTTTTAACAGCTGTCTAAAAGCCGAACGTGCTCAGCAGTATAATTGTTTCTCAACACATTTTATACATGGGGTAGGATTTTCCAGGCCTTCCTACTGGTGGGATCTTCCGGTCCCGCTGAAGACAACCCTCCCAACGGTGAGTTTCCTGTCAGTGCAATGGATGAGCCACGTAACGCGGCATAGATATCAGCAGGAATGGAAGATCCTACCGGCTGTCAATGGCAACCACCTCTGCCACTGGGAAACACACAGGCCTCTAGATCATTGTGTGAGGAGTGAGGGCCTCCATGAATAGGAAGAGCACAGTTACCTTTTTACTTTGAACCGTCATCTATTTTTCTTTCATTTTGGCCCAGACAAGGTGCCTTATTCAAGTCCCTGTTCAAATTTAAAGGAGAAAGTAGTTCTTTTTCCAGAAATTTCCAGATATGCCAGCTTTACGCTCCCTGTATTAATGGTATTAATTTTGGCTGGAATTCTAACGCTTTATGCCCCTCCACCACTGCCAGCAAGAATGGAAAATTTGGCACTTAGCCACATCTCTACTCACAGCAGTGGGACTGGAGAACCCCAGCCACGGATGAGGTCAGAGATTCCTGGCCTAGATTTCATTAAAAGAATTTGGTCAGCACCAACTGTGGGTGAATCTTTCATTAATTCATATGGTAACTGGAAAGGCTGTTGATCTTGCAAATTCCATCTCTGGACGTTAATCTGGATTCCTGTTGTCATTTGTGCATATTTTGAGCAGCTGGTATCTTCTTCATCATTTCTGCATAAATAAACAATGAAAAGCTTCGAATCTGATCATACTTGCACACAGATTTGAATAGACTCCATTTGAAAGTGAGAAATTTTATTAATTGTACTTTGTGGGACAGTGCTGTTAACCATCGCAAGACCAAGTTTGCTTGTATTTACTATGCAAGTTCCAACAGAGGGAAAATCTGAATTTTCATTGCACTGAAATATCTCTCACCTCTGAAAATTCTTTCTGTAAAATGCGGCATCATTTATGGATTAGCAGATTGGGTGTCAAAAGTTATTTTCATGTTTTGCAGTTGGCTGAAATCCGAGGCGTTCCAAGAGGGATTTATGATGGTCCCGTCCAGGATGTCACTGTGGTTCCCAGAGCTATGACACCGATTCCATCTGCTCGGATGTCTCCAGCTAAACAACCGATTCAGCCACCACGAAATCTTCACCAATCCGGATTCACTCTGGCTGGTAAAAATTAGTTTGCTATTCATTAGAGTTAATTTATTAGTTATAAGTAAGACTTACATTAACACTGCAATGAAATTACTATGAAATTCCCCTAGTTCCCATCTGTTCAGGTGAACGCATCCAACCAGTGCATCTTTTAGAATGTGGGAGGAAATCGGAGCACCTGGAGGAAACCCACACAGACATGGGGAGAATATGCAAACTTCACACAGACAGTGACCCAAGCAGGGAAGCGAAGCCTGGTCCCTGGCGCTGTGAAGCAGCAATGCTAACCACTGTGCTACCGTTGCAACCACATTCATAATAGAATGTTTCAGGTTCATGCATGGCCTGTTAAACTAACTTGCACATCTTTGGACTTTAGGAGGAAACCAGAACACATGGAGGAAACCCTCGCTGACATGAGGAGAATGTGCAAACTCCACACAGTGACCCAAGCTGGGAATTGAACCCAGGTCACTGGAGCAGTGAAGCAGCAGAGCTAACCACCATGCTACCATGCTACACCTCTCTGCTCTTTCCCCCTGTTTCTCTCCCTTGTCCCTCTCACTGTGTTCTTTTCAGCTCCTCTCTCCCCAGTTCTCTGTTCCTCTTCTCTGTTCCTCTCCCTGTTTTCTCTCTTGTTCTCTTTTGTCCTTGCACCTATCCCTCTCCCCTGCCCTTCTTACCTATCTCTCTTCTCTTCCTCTCACTCTCTCTCTCTCCTCTTTTTCTCTCTCTCCATCTCTCTCTGTCTCTCTCCTGGCAGCTCAGTGGCACAGTGTTTAGCACTGCTGCCTCACAGCTCCAGAAACCCAGGCTCAGTTCTGTTTTGGGGTGACTGTCTGTATGGAATCTGGACAGTTTTCCCCATGTCTGTGGGGTTTCGTCTTGAGTGCTGCAGTTTCCTCCCACAGCCCAAAAATGTGCTGGTTAGGTGGATTAGTCAGGGTAAATAGGTGTGGTTATGGTGATAGGTTGAGGGGGAGTTGGGCCTGAATGAGCTTTTGCAGTGTGCGAGACACACGGTCTCCTGTGTTTTCACTGCATTCCATCTCCCACTTAGTGCGCTTCTGAATCCTCTTCCCTGGCAACATTTGATCTGTTGTCACTCCTAATCTGATGTGCCTTCATGTTCCCATTTCACTGTATCTGATTTTGAGTATCAGTTTGGTTCAGTGCAAGCACTCTTAACTCTTAATCAGAATGCTGTTTGTTTAAACTCCACATCGAGGCGGGAGCAGAAACCAGGAGATCGGTATTAAGGGATTACTGTTTTGCTGGGACTGGTATTTTTTACATGGGTCAATAGGTTAGGCCCATTTACCTGTTTAAGTGATTGTAAAAGATATTACAGCACTATTTATCCCTGACCTGCAACACTAAAACAGATGATCTAGTCATTTACCTCAGTGCTTTTTATGGGAGGTTACTGCGTGCAAGTTGGTTTCTGTTTTTTTCCTGTTATGTTCATCAGAAGGATCTGTTTCATTAACAGAGAATATAAGGGCAGGGAGGGTAAGATGGAGCTGTATAAAACACTTGTTAGGGCACAGCTAGGGTACAGTGGGCAGTTCTGGTTGCCACACTACAGTAAGGATGTGATTGCATTACAAGGGCGGAGAGGCGATTCACCAGACGTTTGCCTGGGCTGGAGAGTCTTGGCTATGAAGAAAGACTGGTTAGGCTGGGATTGTTTTCCTTAGAACAGTGAAGGCTGAGGAGGGACCCGATTGAGGTGTACAAAATGATGAGGGACATCGATGATAAGAAAGCTTGCCATCCTGGGGTCAGTAAGCAGGGGGTGTAGATTTATGAGAAGGGACAGGAGATTTAGCAGGGATTTGTAAATAATCTTTTTCACCCAGAAGATGGTGGGAAAGTGGAACTTACTGCCTTAAAGGGTGGTAGAGGCCAGAATATTTATATAATCAGAATATTTAAGGAGCATTTAGATGAGCACTTGAAACAACATAACATCCAAGGCCGTGGGCACAGTGTTGAAAGATGGAATTGGAATAGATAGGTACTTGATAGCTGGTGCAGACGTGATGGGCTGATGGGCCTCTCTGTGCTGAATGACTCCTTTGCTGTGAAGCAATTTGGGAAGTCCTGAGAACAAGATAGGCTCTATATAAATAAATACAGGTTCCTTCTTTACCTAAGCAGAGAAAAAAGCTCCAAAGTGTTCTCTCCTGTCACATTCGTGCGGGATTTTCCTGTTCTATCCGGGACTGGAATCTTGTGCACAAAGTCAGGACCTTCCAGTGATGTGGTAAGTTGTCTGTCTCTCAATTCCCACAATGGGCAGTATTGGAAAATTTACCCCAGCAGGGATGAAGAAAGAATGTGGCAAATGAGTGCATCATTGGAACTACTGAGTATTACAGCAGTTGCGTGGGAAATTATTTAATTATATATTTAATTATTTTATTTAATTTGAAACTTAATTCATAGCAACTTCTGCGAATCACATCAAGTATTCTGTTTGAAATGGGTCCTGGAAGGAGATTAAGCTTCGAGCAAAGGTTTTGAAGCAATGCTGTGAAAATCATCTCGCTGACAGGGGGCAGACTGAATTTGCCTTTTCTTCCATTCCAGGCACCCAGGCTGATGATCACATCCCTCGCCGTCCCACTCAGCGTATCAGTGCACCCCCTGGTGGCCGCTCGAACATAACAACCCTGGGCTGAATGTCAAGCAGAACCGCCCGACTGAAGTGATAATCTCAAGAGCCCTAATATTGCTGCAGGTTTTGTCATCTGAGGCTCAGATATATTCTCACACGCAGCTTTGTGCAGCACAGTTGTCTGCTGCAAAAAGATGGTCATGAAGTCACTGCCTTTAGCTGATAAATGATGCATTTGGAAACTTTTTGATCTGCCAAATAATTCAAGAGGTACAGTTTTTGTATTATAAAAAAACCCATTAATTTATATTAATATTTGATTTAATTGGGAAGTGTGTAACAAGCATTGAGACAACTGTTGTTTCATCGTTGTGACTACGTAAAGTTGTACTTGTGTTTCATTTGCAAGCATGATAGTGATATTGAAGGTAATGTGTAATTTACTTTGTAATACCACAGAAGTCTGACAGTCTAAAGCAATGTAACATGTACATTGATTGCAAAACTATTGAGGTTCTAAAGTATTTTAATAACTTTCTACAGGCACATGACAACAGTAATCCAAACTGCTGTGGTGGAGACTAGTATCCTACACATGCACTGTTGACAGGGTGACCTTTCAACGTTTTTAACAGTTAACAAGACATACGATTAGTGACCCCAAAAGTCTAATTTTTCCTCACATGAAATGTGCATTTTTAGATTTGACCTGGAGTACAGCTGTGAAAAATTGTCAAGTGTTGTTGGTGGTGACTTAAGTAAATTGTAAGTGGTACTGGGGTGTAGTTTCCACCTTGATAGTTGGGCATTAATGTGGCAGAGTGGCTTGCTGCCTGTTATAAAGTCTCCTCCAACTATATTATTACCCTTGGTAATGATAATGGTAATTACCAATGGTAATAATAATTGGATGCCTTCTATAACAGGTTGAGCACCCCACGCGGGGAAAATAAAATTGAATCCCGGTAGATCTGACTTCCCTCTTGCCATCCCTTTCTGCTCTTCTGTGGATAATGGAAACAAGGGTCAAGTTGAAGTTTATAGTACTGCTCACTGATCTCAGTTCACTTCGCTTCACTAATTTTCCCTTTACTGAACTAACCAGGATTGAAATGCCATCTAGCGCTAGCGCAAGAGCGGCAAAGACTGTGCTAGTTCACTGTGTGGAAAAGTTAGGTTCACCATCTTTTGTTAGCCTTAGTAGCAGTCAGAAATGCCATGTATTTCAAAATATTGGTCCTTGTACAAAGCAAATGGTATTATCTTAAAATGGCAGTGGTGTTGTCTTGTATGTTTAACATGTTTTTTGCCTGAATGTCATTAAAGTATCTTGAATTTTTTTGAGAAGGCTTGAATAGTTGAAATATGTTGTGCAGGCTTCATTTTTAACTCTTTCTCAATTTCACATTAGCTAATTTCTGCTATTATGACTTTAGTGGCTTGACTGTTCTATAATTTTATGATTTGTAAAGAATGGTTGATCTTAAATGAACCAGACTGTAGTTCTAAAGTAGCCTGTAACAAAAAAAACGGGGATTTTTTCTATTAGGTGGCTAGAGGGCGCAATATTAACTTTTGAACTCTATACTGGCTGAATGAAATGATCAGATTAGACCTATTGCATGGAAATAGCAGAATGTTTTACAAAAACCTTCTCGTATTTAGTCAAATTTAATCTGATTATGGAAAACCTAATCAGTTTTTATCACACATGTGGTTAACTACAGTCAATTCAAATAGACTTGTGTCTCATTTCAAAGTGTTAAATTTCAACCAACTTGACCAGATTCCAGGGTTGGTGACCATCTCTAGTTTATCTAGATTTGATTAGAAAGCTTTCGGATAAAACATTGTCAGAGTTACTAATGAATTTTACAGAACGTACAAAGCCCAAAAACTTTGTACGATGACTTTGGTACAGTCTAATGGTTCATCTTTATCAAATAAAAAATGTTATGAAAAATGAATGCTTTGCCTGTCCTCGTTTGTACATACACCAGGGGGCACTGCTGCAATAATAATAGATTCACCAAAGCACTGACAGTAAAATAAGAGAAAGTTGAGCCTAATTTGTATCGATATTGCGGTTTGCTAGTTTGCCATCAGAATGAATAGGCAGCTGAGTCAACACTCAGACCACTTCCTCAAGGTGTTTGGTTACTGACTTCTTCTGTCTCTTTGCATAGGGTTCAGATTACAACCAATGCAAACATGTCAGTGAACCAGCTATGTGAAATAGTTTCTCAAAACATCTAAAGTTTATTTATTACATTTCATAGTAATATGAAAAACCTCCAGGTGCCACAGTCCGGTGCCTCTTCAGATACATTGAGAGAGAATTTAGCATGGCCAGTGCACCTAACCAATACGCCTTTTGTTCTGTGGAGGAAACTGGAACAACTGGAGGAAACCCACATAGAGAATATGCAGACTCTGCACAGACAGTGACCCAAGCCAGGAATTGGACCCAGGCCCGCGGTGATGTGAGGAAGCAGTGCTAACCACTGAGCCACCGTTTCACCCTCATGTTAATTGTCTTTCATAAACTGTTGCCATAGAAAAGCATTCTATTTACTGGTTGGTATTTATTCTGAGTCACAACTGGGAAATCATTCTATATAAATATCTGACCTCTCCCCAAGTACATTTTGAGCCACATATAACTTATTATACTTTGAAATATTGGGGGGGAAATTTTAATGAGCATCAAGGGGATCTTGCATACCGATTGGAAACCAGGTGGGAGCTCCTTGTCACTTCCTCTCAGTAAGGCTGATGTAATTTCCAGGTAATCAGGCACTTATCTGGATTGTGCCAGGCTTCCCATTCAGTTAAGTTCTGAGCTTGTCGAGATTCCACCTCCCAGAAGCAGTTGACCGCTTGGGCCTGGAGGAGAGATAGGTGACGGGTCCTTAGATAAAGTGAATGTGGGTGGGATGGGGCTTTCAGGACAGAGGTCAGAGGTGATGGTGAGGGAGGAGAATTTTGGAAGCAAGGATAGAGTGATGGCTTTTAGGGGCTACCACCTCCCTGTCCCCCTATCCCACACTCCCAACCCTCTTCCCTATGCTGGGTTCTCTAGACTCTCTTTAGTGTAGTTCTAGCATATCCTGCTCATAAATTCCTTGAGTTGAAAAGAGTAATTGCACATTCAGAAATATATATATGTGTGTTTTTGAACACATTTCTATAATTTTCTATAGCAGTTGTGATAGGTTGACTGAGCTCTTCAAAGCTTCTTCTTGAAGGAACTGCAGATGGTGGAATTTGAATTCAGTTAAAAAAATTTGAAATTAAGAATTTTCTGATTACCATGAAACCATTGCCAATTGTTGGGAAAACCCTTCTGGTTCATTAATGTCCTTTCGGGAAGGAAAACTGCTGACATTACCCAGTCTGGTCTACATGTAACTCCAGAGCCAATTAGCCAATAAAAGAAAGTATTCCCTATGCCTTCTTAGCCAGCTTTTCTACCTGTGACCATGCACTCTATTCCTCTCCACTTGCAGGGGTACAGTGGTTAGTACTGCTGTCTCTCAGTGCCAGGAACCCAGGTTTGATTCTCCGCTTGGGTCACAGTCTGTGTGGAGTCTGCATGTTTTCCCTGTCTCTGAGATTCTTCCAGATGCACCGGTTTTCTCCCATGGTCTGAAAGATGTGCTAGTTAGGTGCATTGGCCATGTTAAATTCTCCCACAGTGTATCCAAACAGGTGCTGGTGTGTGGCGACTAGGGGATTTTCACAGTGACTTCATTGCAGTGTTAATGAAGGCCTACTTGTGACACCAATTAAATAAACTTTAAATATCTTAGATTTAAACCTAAGATTTATTGTGCATTCCTTTGCCTTGTTCACCTCCCTGAAAGCATAACCTCGTACTTCTAGAATTATAGAATCGACAGTGCAAAAGGAGGCCATTCGGCCCATCAACTGTGAGACTGTGAGAATCTATCATTGTCTGGCTTCAACCATTGGGAGAAGACATGAGGGGTTGGGGTATAAATGAGGAAGAAATTGGGGAAAAATTGATATAATTGAAAAACTGATAAAGCTGAAGATAGGTCAGACAGGGATTCAAGCTAAGGCCACTGACCTCAGTAAACACATTTTTTCTTCCTATCACCTAGCAGTGGAAATGTAAAAGGTTAATATTTAGCTATAATTAAATTTAAACTAACCCAGTCTATATCCACAGCATGCTGCATTAATAATTTTATTTATTTGTAGGACATGGGCATTGCTGGCTGGGCCAGTATTTATTACCCATTCCTACTTGCCCTTGGAGGGCTGTTGAGAGTCAATCAGCTTGCTACAGCTCTGGAGTTACATGTAGACCAGACCGGGTAATGTCAGCAGATTTCCTTCCCGAAAGGACATTAATGAACCAGAAGGGTTTTCCCAACAATTGGCAATGGTTTCATGGTCGTCAGAAAATTCTTAATTTCAAATTATTTTAACTGAATTCAAATTCCACCATCTGCAGTTCCTTCAAGAAGAAGCTTTGAAGAGCTCAGTCAACCTATCACAACTGCTATAGAAATGTGTTCAAAAACATATGTGTATGTATATATATATTTCTAAATGTGCAATTACTCCTTTCAACTCAAGGAACAACTTTTCTAATCAATACAATACTCATGAGAAAATGTCAATAGTGTAAGTGAAAGACAAATGATTATAATAAGTAAACTGAAACAAGAGCATTTGTCTTAAATTCTCATTTCAAATTGAGGCATATTCAGAGGCACAGTCATTAACACCGCTGCCTCACAGCACCAGGGATCCGTGCTTGATTCCTGGTTTGGATCACAGCTTGTGCAAAGTCTGCATGTTCTCCCCCTTGTCTGTATGGATTTCCTCCAGGTGCTGCAGTTTCCTGTCACAGTATGAAAGATGTGCTGGTTAAATGCATCGGCCATGCTAATTTCTCCCCCAGTATACCCAAACAGGTACTGGAGTGTGGAGACCAGGGGATTTTCACAGTAATTTCATAGCAGTGTTAATGTAAGCCTACGTATGACAATAAATAAACTTTAAAATCCATGTCATCTTAAAGCAGCATTAGCCGCATGTAAAATAAATTAACAGTATTTTTGTTACTTGGGAGAGGGAAATAAGTCAAAAAGATTGTACATCACTTCAGTATATTGATGCATCAATCATCATTGCATTTGTAAAAGAACACAAATACAGAAGCTTTAGATGCCTGAAGACAATATCCCTTCTGGCAATGAATGGAAAAGGTGAAGTATGAGCAACATGAGTGGGAATTGCTCAACAGGGAAACATAATTTTTAAAGCTAATACATGGCCGTGCTCGTAAAACACAAAACTTTGGGCGGAATTTTCCCAACACAATGATAAAGAGTCATTTTGGACGAGGAAACCAGTTCAACAAGGCTGAATCGGATCCCAATTGTCACACACAGTGCACTGAAAGAACCTCCATGTGAAACACACCGGTGTGGCGTTCCCAGGCCTGTGACTCAGCTGAACCGGCTCACAGCTGTGCATTGTTAACGAGAAGGAGTTACATTTAAACACTCCCTCTGCACTCACAGCCAGTCACGTGAGCAGGATGGCAATGTGGAGAGCAGGGGTTAGGAGGCTTCTGAATGCAATAGAGGAGAGGCGGGCCACCTTCAATCCCCAAGAGATAGATGACCCGGAAGTAGGGAAGCAAGTGCAGCCTGGGACACGGAGGCTGTAGCAGCCTGGCAATGAGAACAGCTGTTCAATGCTGCAAAGAAATGAATGACTTTTTGTTCAAGTTGTAAGGGCGAGTGTCCAACAGTCCCATCTATTGTACCTGGAATGTCCACATCAATTCACTCCCTGACACCCCACAGCCCTTTTAGCACCTGTCCTCAGCATCTTCCTCATATCCCTCTGGCAATCCTTATCACAACTTCTTCCTGTCGAGGCATGGTGCTGATATATGCCCACCTGTCTCAAACCCGCCAGGCTTTCAATCATCCTCAGATCCTTCATCCATACGAACTATCTAAAGTAAATTACAAGTTGTCCAAACATTGTCCCTTCTTCGCATTGAACTATGTTTCTTGTCTTGGTTTCATACTCAATACATCTGGGCAGTCAGTGCCATGAACTGTGGTTTGTAGCCCGACAGAGAGTCAGATGTTAACCCATTCCCCTGTCTTCACCTCCTCGCTCAGCATTGCAATCCGTGGTGTCTAGGCCACACTTCCAGAAACCAGTAGTGATTTGCACCCATGTGATTTCCTGCTGGGGGTTGGGAATATTCTGGGAGGGTGGAATGATCATGTGCCAAACTCACTAATGAAATTGAAATCAAGTCAATCTCATGCTAATCAGCCTCACACCCTTTCTGGACGGGATCTGGTTTGAACAGCAGAAAGGGACCAAGAAGATGGCAAACTATTTGGTGCCAGGTGCAAAATCTATCTTTCCCAAATTAATGTGACCTGTGCCAAGTGCAATGAAGACAGGAAATCACATCTAAAATATACAACATTAGATGTTATTCTGCAGTTGGACAACATTTATTAAACAATCCTGATTGTGCTAAGAATTACACTGATAACCAAATTAAGCTGGTCAATTGGATTCAGTGTACAGCTCACTTAGACATGCTAGCAGTTACACATATGATACACAGAGCCCTTTGCAGAAAGAAAAAAAAGACACACATTGAGATGGAATTTTCCTGCCCCACTTGCCATGGGAATTGTAGGAGGCAGGAATGGACCAGGCAAAGGTCCATTGACCTCAGGCGGGAATTCCCAGCCTTAGGGCGAGCACAGCCAGAAAATCCCACCCATTGCGTTTTTTTTCAACTAAACCACATAGGTGACAACAATTCTCTAGTTTATTCCCCAGGATAATGCTCCAACCAATTAATAATTACAGCTACAGAACTATAGTAGTGGTTTCTTTATTGACCTACAATTGAACTAAACATACAGTTGCAAAGGTAAGTTTCCCAGTGATAACTAACAAGGAATATGCATGGGACAAGACAACACCAGGGTGATGGGATACTGATACAGTATACATAGTATACTGAGTATACTATGGGATAGTGTACTCACTTACATGAACAGTCGAGTTTTCAGTGGTGGACAAATTGTATATTGAATTCTGTGATGGAATTATTGATCTAGGAATATGCTCTGCCCTGGATGAAGTCAAGTTTATTGTATAGCTGTATGCCCCAATGTGAGTAGATATTCCATTATAATCCTAAATTGAGTCTTTCAAGTGGCAGAAAGTGAGGCACTTGCTGCAGAATTTGTCCAACTTCTGCCCTGTATTTTTAACCCGTTTTGATATGAGTCCTTCAGGAAAGCTTGTGGCCAAAAAGACTCCAGAATTCTAATGGGATGCATGTGGTATTAATTATTATTTGACAGTTTAGAGTCTGGTAGCATTAGGATAGTTTAGTCTGACAGTTCTTGAGGATATATGGGGTTTTCAGTACCTACTGAAATTGGCCTAGAACTCCCAGTATCTGGAGAGAGGTCATGCCTCAGAGTTACCTCAGAGGATGGGTGGGAGATGATCTCTCCACCCACCTGGAATTCTTATGCAAGGACTGCAAGGGGATTACCTGGGAAGTTTAAACTTTTGTTGGATGCTTCATACCATCTTAAACACCAATTTAAATTAAACTTTTCAAACCATTCTGACTCTCTCAGCAGAGTCGTTACTCAGGAACAGTTAAAAAGGACCCCCTCCCCCCCACCCCACCACCCCAACCCCTCAAAGGACGCCAGGCTACACCGCACTCCACTAGTGCATTCCCACCACGTCCACCGACTACCTGACCCAATCTGATGGTGATTGGCACTGCATGGAAGATTTGGTCCATTATCTGTGAAAGTGGGTTGGATGCTTAGGAAGGCAGAGTAGACTAGAACCAAAGGAGCATAGAATATCGGCGTGCAGCAGTGGAATGGAGGGCAAATTGGAAGTGTTGGAACATGGGCAGCAATGGAGGAAAGCCATCAGAACTTGGAGAAGAGGTTCTGGAACAAGCAGGCTTTCATGATGGAAAGCACAATTAAGAGGAACAAAAAAGATTTTTGTTTAATTTTACTATCATCTGACAGTGCAATCTATTTTAAATTGTAGAAGAAGGTTATACATTCTCAAAATAATTCTTTATAGTTTAGCTTCAGATTGCATATACTGTGCTTTACAGTTCTGAACAGAGATTAATTAGTACCCAGTTTGATGTTACAACTGGATCACAATGCCTATTTATCATATTGTTGCACTGAACAATAAATTCTACAAACCTGAATTCATTTGTTCCTTTTACAATAAATAGCAAATTCACAACTGCATGGAATTCACATGAAATAGTTCATAACCATTAAAATTGCTACAATTCACCAGTAGATGGTGATAATCCAGCACAAAATATCAACCGAAAAAAAATGACTTGTAATTTCTAACAAATGGAGAAGATTTTTTCAACTTTTACCTCTCAAAACCTGTATTTGTCTCATTAGTCGATGATGCTTTTTATCTTCTTTAGAATTTCTTACTTGCACAAATCACACAATTTTGTTTGCAGTAGAATGCCTTTCAATGCTGGTTGTCATATGGGTACATTAGAGTCAAAAAATCCTCTTCTGATAAAATACAAGTCAATCTCAGTTAACAACAATTTGCCATTTTATTCTGTTTTTAACATATAAAAAATCTCTCAGGGCACTTCACAAATAAATACAATCAAGGTATACACATTGGGCTAAATTGGAGAAGGTTAGAACAAGTCACTAAAAACTAGTCTAATTTTGAGGGGTTTTTTTTAAAAGGCATCAGGAGAGATTTGCAGTGGGGGAAGGTCTGTAGGGTAAGAATACGACAGCTGAAATATTTGCATTTATAGTATGGAAATAGAGGCTCCATGGAAGTCTGAAACTGGATATTCAGCAGAAGATAGAAGGTTGGAGGAGATTCTAAGGTTGGGGCAGACAAGGTCAGGACATGATTTATAGAAAGTACAAGAATTTGGAATTAAATGTATCCAGGCGATCGGATAGCCGTTTACATCAGTGAGGGGAGGAGTGATTGGTGGCTATGGTTCACAGTGCAACAAAAACATGGGGGCAGCACAGTGGCACAGTGGTTACTACTGCTGCCTCACAGCGCCAGGGACTTGGGTTTGATTCTTGGCTGGGGTCTCTGCGCAGAGTCTGCATGTTCTCGCTGTGTCTGCATGGGTTTCCCCCAGGTGCTCCGGTTGCCTCCCATAGTCTGAAAGACTGTGCAGTTTAGGTGCATTAGCCATGCTAAATTCACCCTCTGTGTACCTGAACAAGGGCTAGAGTGTGGCAACTAGGGGATTTTCACAGTAATTTCATTGCACTGTTAATGTAAGCCTACTTGTGATACTAATAAGTAAACTTCAAACTTCAAAGTCTATGAGCAAGTTGAACTTTCCAAAAGGAGAAGGCTGGGAGGCTAAACAGCAAGATGAACGCTGGAGTGGTTTAGTCTGGAAATGCTGAAAACCTAAAAGCATGAATTCTACAATGACAAAAGGATGAGATCAAGGAGGAAATGTGCAATAATGTGCAGTTTGGAAGTGGGCAATCCTGGTGATTCACTCCAGAATATGGAGTGGTTTAACATTCTGATCAGAGCCATCAGGACACCATGACTATGAACAGTTAGCTTCAGCCTGAGAGTGTGGCTGGAGAGAAGACTGGAATGGAGTTTGTGGTCATGTTTGTGAAGGATGACTTGATACAGAGTATATGGAGCCAGCTGAGAGGTCACTAGAAATTGTGGAATGGTGCAATTAATTATCATTGATGTGAATGCGGGCTAGAGAAGAGAGGACATAGGGGAAAATATTTCCAAGCTGAGCGCTGCGGTGTGTGATGCTAGCTGCAGAAGATACTGGATAGCTCCAACCTCTGAAGCAAAGTATTTCATGTGTTCCTCACGTCTAGTGCTTGAGTTAAAAGTTGTTCCATTCCAGAAAGCCAGACACTGGAAGATAGATTTGGAGCCTAATCTTTATACGCATCTTTAGCTTTTATTTACAGGACTATGCATTATAAACCTTCTAATCGAACAGCCATACGTGTCTGTGTGGGGTTCCATCAGGATACTCCGGTTTCCTTCCACAGTCCAAAGGCGACTGGTCATGCTAAATTGCCTCTTCATGTCAGGAGGATTAGTAGAGTAAATATGTGTATTTATGGGGATAGGACGTGGGTTTGTTGTTGGTGTGGGTTTGATGGGCTGAATGGCCTCCTTTTGGACTGTAGGGATTCTATGATTCTATGAGCTGAACCACAACTTCAGTTTGCTTCCAAATACAAAGACACAAGTTAATGCTGACCACCCGAATACAATGCAGTATGTAATTACCATATTGTTAATGATAGTGGAACGGGAATGGGGAATGAACCTTTAAGCTGCTTGGAAAAGTGGAGCCGCCAGGAGAGTGAAGTATAATAGTGTTTGGTTTGGTCAAGCCAGCTCTGCTGGTTGGAGACCGGTTTGTGGAAGTTATTAAAATGGGACAGAATGAAATATTCTTGAAATCATGGCAACCCATGGCTTTAAAAATGTTACCTTATTTGTGAATTGCTAATTATAAAATGCCACAGGAATTACATTTTATTAATGTTGAAAAGGAATTTAAACTACATCTCATTTGTTTCACAATTTGGTACAGATAAATGAGAGCAGTTTCCACCGCAGGATAACAGCAACCATCTAGCTGTTGTTGAGATCACAGCTACAAGTTCGATAACTGATTTTCCCTGAAACGTTCCATTAGCCACCCTGAACAATTTGGCAGCAGCTATGAAGAAGGGACAGGCAATGTGTTTGAACAAAGCAAATCGGAGAGCACCACTTTGCTTCTAACCTCAAGACATAAATTCAGACTTTGACTTATCTTCTCAACCATAGCCTTTTTTAGTGATGGTAAAGTTATGTTTGAAAACCTGAAGAGGCCTTAGCTTGGCTTTTAGCCTTTCCTAGAAAAAAATTACATCCATTGACATTCTATACTGGTTTAAAAGGATGAGTATTAATTGGTTAGAAACTTTTTAGATCAATAAATACATAAAACTGAATCACTGAAGTCATGTCTCTTTCTCCAACCACATAGCTTCTCAACTCCATATACTCAATCCACCTTCTTCCTGAGATTTACAAACAGTGCTGCTCTGGTAGACTGACTGGGATTTAACAAAAGATGGAGTGACTAGAGTAGGAAATGGAGAGTTTTGCTGGGCGGGGAGGAGTTTTGTGTGGATGGAGGAGATTCCCTTCCCTTGACAGCTTTCCATATAGTAGGCAGGAGTTGTAACACTTGCCTTTTTACCTTCCCACTTTGTACTGTCCAAAACCCCAGATACTCTTTCTAGGTGAAGCAGCAGTTTATTATGCTCCTTTCAATTCAGCATGCTGCATCTGCTGTGAATAATACTGTTTCCTTTACATTGCAACAAAGTAAAGTTTAGTTATTAGTCACAAATAGACTTACATTAACACTGCAATGAAGTTACTGTGAAAATCCCCTTATCACCACACTCTGGCGACACTTGTTCAGATACATTGAGGGAGAATTCAGCATGACCATCATTAAGGGGAGGTTGTGCCTTACGAATCTAGTGGAATTTTTTGAAGAGGTGACAAAAACGGTTGATGAAGGACAAGCCCGTTGATGTCGTCTACATGGATTTCATTAAGGCGTTTGACAAGGTTCCTCATGGTAGGCTGATAGAAAAGGTGAAGGCGCATGGGATACAGGGCCAGGTATGTAGATGGGTTGAGAACTGGCTTGGGAGGAGGAGACAGCAGGTAGTAATGGAAGGCTCTTTTTCCAACTGGAGGTGTGTCACTAGTAGTGTGCCCAGGGCTCAGTACTAGGACCTCTTCTATTTGTGGTTTATATAAATGACTTGGAAGAGGGGGTAGGTGGTGTGATCAGCAAATTTGCTGATGACACTAAGGTGCTTGGATTGGCAGGAACTGAGGAGCAGTGCCAGGCAATACAACAGGACATAGATAGGCTGGTAGATTGGGCAGATAGATGGCAAATGGAATTTAATCTCATAAATGCGAGGTGATGCATTTTGGCCGGAAAAATGTAGCGGGGAGTTATAGGATGAAAGGTAAAACTATCCGGACTATAGAGACGCAGAGAGACCTGGGGGTGCAGGTTCACAAGTCTCTGAAGGTGTCAGTACAGGTGGAAAAAGTGATAAAGAAAGCGTATGGTATGTTAGCCTTCATAGGAAGGGGTATAGAATACAAGAGTAGGAGTTTGATGTTGCAAGTGTCTAGAACGTTGGTTAGGCCTCACTTGGAGTACTGCGTCCAGTTCTGGTCGCCGTACTACCGGAAGGATGTGGAGTCCCTGGAGACAGTGCAGAGGAGATTTACCAGGATGCTGCCTGGTATGGAAGGGCTGTCTTACGAGGAAAGGTTGAACGCACTGGGGTTGTTTTCCCTTGAAAGACATCGGCTGAGAGGGGATCTATTAGAGGTATATAAGATTATGAGGGGTATAGATAGAGTAAATGGTGGTAAGCTTTTTCCTCCATTAGATTCGGATAGAACGAGAGGTCACGGCCTTAGGGTGAGGGGGGCTATGTAGAAGACTAATATTAGAGAGCATTTTTTCACACAAAGGGTAGTGGGTGTGTGGAATGCACTACTGAGTAAGGTGGTGGGAGCAGGCACGCTAGGGTTGTTTAAGGGTCTCTTGGACAGCCACATGAGCGGTCTGCAGATAGAGGGATATAGTAGGACTGTTTAAATATCCTATTTGTTTCCACAGGATGTTCAGTCCACCTTGTTGACCAACAAGGGCATGCATGCGGCAGGTCGTGCGAGAGCTGCTCTTGGATGTTGCTTCAAGAGTGGCCTAGTGCTTCACGTCATTAGTGTATGCTTAAACTGGACCATCTGATGGGCACCATGACAGCTCAGGGACTATCGCTGTTGCTGTGCAGACACATGGAATTGGGCCTGTGTCTGCGGGAGTTTGCGCGTTCTCCCCGTGGTTGCGTGGGTTTTCTCCGGGTGCTCTGGTTTCCTCCCACATCCCAAAAATGTGCTCTTAGGCTGATTGGGTAACAAATTGGTCCCTATATGTCATTAAGATGTTAGGACGGCGGCGCGGGCTCATTGGGCCGAAGGGCCTGTTTCCGGTGCTGTGTTGTTCTTTGTTTGTTCTTCTTGACCAATGCTTCTAACCAGCACATCTTTTGGACTGTGAGAGGAAACCAGGGAGAACCCATGCAGACAAAAAACAGAGAATAAAACAGCCGGGAAACAGGTCCTTTGGCCCAACGAGCCCAAGCCACCACCTCGATGTTCCCACTTCTACCCATGATCCCTGTCTATGTTTATAGATCTATGCATTGGAACCAAATTTGTGAGACAATTTAGGGAGAATTTGTTTTGCCAATCAGCCTAAGACACTGGGAAAATATGCAGATTCTGCACAGACAGTGACCCAAGCTCGGAATCGAATGCAGGTCCCTGATGCTATGAGGGAGCAGTGCTAACCACTGTGCCACCCACACAGTAAAGGGCAGGTTAAGGCATTCTGCTGCAAGCTAGACCTTAAATCAAGGCCATTTTAAAATGCACTCAACAAGTTTCAGGTGAGGAATTTTTGGCTTACTTCTTTCAGACTGAGTTTGTGGAAATATTCTGGCGGAATAGCTTTTTGGTAGTTAATGGCTGTAGTCAGGGTAACTCTAATCAGAGAGAGCAGATAAATACCTCACCCAAGTATAGGGACAAGTTGTTGCAGTGCTCTTGGTCTGCACAATGATCAGGAATGGAGAATGCAGAGAGAGAAATCTGCGCAGAACGAGGAGATGGACCCTGCACAACAAAGCTTACAGACGTCAAATATTCTATCACACCTGACCCAGGGGCAATGACTGATACAACTCAGATTCAACAAAAATAATAATGCCTGAGGTTTATCACCTCTTCCAGCCTGACCTGAAGCCCCAAAACATGGCTAATGGCCATGAATGTTATCCTTGCCATCAACTGTTACACCCCCAGTACTTCCAAGTGAGAATGATTTTTAGACTACACAGTGACACAGTAGTTAGAACTGCTGCCTCACAGTATCAGGAACGTGGGTTCAATTCCAGCCTTGGGTCACTGCCTAAGTGGAATTTGTATGGTCTCTCTGTGTTTGCGGTAGTTTCCTCTGGGTGCTCTGGTTTCTTCCCACACTCCAAAGATGTCCAGGTTAGATGGATTGGCCATGCTAAATTTGCTCCTTAACGTCAGGGGGACTAGCAAGGTAATTACATAGGGTTACGGGATAGAGATTGGGTGGGATTGTTGTCAGTGCAGACTCAATGGGCCAAATGGCCTCCTTCTACACTGTATGGATTCTATGATTCTATAACAAGAGACATTGCCAATATTTCACAGTATGAAGTGTACCTTGGCATCTGAGAGGTGACGAGGGTTACACATGTCAAGTAACATGAGTTCATCGTCACCTTGCTGAGGACAGGCAAACAGGATGAAAGACATGAGGTTTCATCAAGATCCAGGCATTCCCAATTGTGTGAGCCACTCCTGGTGCCCAGGTTGGGATTCCTTTGCAGATAAATCAGCCAGGTTTGTGACAGAAAAATTTTGAGAAGACATGAGAGGAAAGCTATTTCCTGTTGTATCCAACCTTCCAAGATTTGTCTGGAGTATCCAGGATTTGGAGATTAATCCTTTGGACACAGCAGTGAGCTATCCCTGGAGAAAAATCATCGAGACATGAGAAATATTTTTTCATGCCTTTTTCTTTAAACATTTTGCTTTGCCAGATATAAAACTATTGAAAATGGGGCAGGGGAGCTGGGAGGTGGGGTGGCGGTAATAGCTGTTTGGCTGAAAGTCAAGCAGCGTCCAATAGATTAAAGAGTTCTTTTGATTTCCAACTGGTGTAAGAAGATGGTACATCGCAAAGGTATACATATTGGGGCAGCATGGTGGCACAGTGGTGAGCACTGCTGTCTCACAATGCCAGGGATCAGGGTTTGATTTCTAGCTTGGATCACTGTCTGTGCAGAGTCTGCATGTTCTCCCTGTGTCTGTGTGGGTTTCCTCCGGGTGCTTCAATTTCGTACCATAGTTCAAAAGATGTTCAGATTAGATGTATTGAATAGGCTAAATTCTCCCACAGTCTCCCTGAAACAGGCGCAGAGTGTAGTGACGAGGGGTTTTCACAGTAACTTCATTGTAGTGTTATTGTAAGCCTACTTGTGACACTGATTAATAAAATTTAAGAATCAAGATGGATCTGCCAATTAATTGTTGGAGCGTGGGAGCAGGTCATATGATGAAATCTCCAGAAATATTTTTAAGCACAGTTGGCAACACTAATGTTTCTCTTTATAGAAGAGACTAGAACGAGGAGGCCCAATTTACCAAATAAGGGGTCTTCCTCTTAAAATGGAGACAGGGAGATTTTTTTTTGTCTCTGTGAGATGTTAGTGTGGAATTTTCCTCCCCAAAGATCACAGGAGGCAGGGACATTGAATATTTCTCAAAACTGAGTTGCACAGATTCTGGATTGACAAAGGAGTGCCAGGGGATAGTGGATAGTTAGGAAAGTACAGTTCAGGCCACAATTAAATCAGCCAGGCTCTTATCAAAGGTGGAGCTGGCTCAAGAGGCTGACTGTCCTACTGCTCCAAATTTGCAAAGTGATATGTTCCTACGAGATGCTGCATGGTTTCTGCCTTGGCTGATATGGAAGCTGAGGCAATGGCTGCCATCACGGTCGAATCTGTGAGTGAAGTCTTGGAGTTGTCCACCACTGCCACGGTGGAAAGGATGGCTCCAAGCACTCTCCTGGGTTTCATTTGTGTCACTAATTTTTTACTAAAAGATATTTTACTCCATCCTTGAAGATACAAAGCCAGTACTCAGAGTGGACTGGGCAAACACAAATCCATTCCTTGCTTTCTCTAAAAACTAAATTCAAAAACCAATTGAATCCAATTCATGGCCTCCATGGGAAAGACAAACATGGTCTGAGCTGACAAAATGAAGGATTGCACCTCATTTTGGAGTTGATCTGATGCTTGATCTTAGCCAAAAGGTCGAGAAGCACATCTGTGTCACTAAAACCTCGGTAAATCTTGGGAACTTCTTGATTGCCTGTTGCATCACACTGCATCTTTATTATTCCAGAGTCACTCCCTGTCAACCTTCACTGTGGCTTCATTTTAAGAGGAACAGTCTACATTTAAGAGCTGAAACTTAGATTCAACAGATGCTAGTCCTTGCTATTGAGGCACTCCCTATAGTGAAGCCAGGCAGGCAACAGAGTGACAGATGCTCAGCCCCACACCACGGATACAATATTAAATTACCAGCACAAATCACTGGTGACCTGCAACGGGACAGATATGGGAAAGTTGGGAATTGTGATTCTCAAATCAGAAAACCAGATTAAGTCCATTTTTAGCTTTATGCCTGTACCAATTCGGTGCAAGCTGCTGCATGTTTTAATATTCAAAACACATTGATTTGCATAATATATTCTGAGGAAATTGGACTGCTGTTCCAATACTGTGCCAAACCCAATGATTAATCCTCATAGCTCTGGAAAGACTAACTTTTGAAAATGTGTCACAAAGCTGTATTAAATTTGCTTCTATGACTAACATGCATTTATTGATAGTCATTACAATTTTCAAAAACGTATTAACCTTCACATATCATTAGTTTAGACCCAAGAGTTCCTGGTATTACGTTGCTTTTAGGAAATTCTCAGTTTGTGTTGCAATTTTTCTTCAGCGGATGGCTATATCTTAATTCCTCTTGGTAAGAAGTAACTATTTCACCTCAGGAGAGAGGTTTATGCTTCACCGAGGCACGGCTAATCCTCTGGGGCTTCACCTCCGCAATCCTCTTAGCCCAGGGGTTCTCAGGGGTCCAGTGATGAAATCCAAGGAGAAGGAGAAGAACAGTGAATTCCAAGGAACATGAGGAGCAGTGATGGAATTTGAGGAGTGGGAGAAAAGGCAAGGGAATTCTGAGAAACGGGAGGAGAAGCCGTGGAATTCCAAGGAATGGGAGGAGCAGGAACAGATCTGAGGAGTATAAGGAGAAGCAGAGGCTGTCTCCAAGGAGGAGTAACTTCCCTTTCTCGTTTTCCTGTGTCCTCAAGTGGTTACTACCTTAGGGAGTATTACTCAATGCCCGCATCAACTAATGCAGCAGTAGGAAATAAGAAGTGCAGGCTATCTGTCCCTTGGATTCATACTTGCTGGAGACTAGGATTCCTCTGAAGCACAATTCAATGTGAACTACAAACTATTGTCCAACTGTGTCCATGGTTCCTGCTAAATTCCAAAGACATGTGGAGACAAACCATCCTGAATATAAAAACAAGAACACCGGTCTCTGCATGATAAAACTGAGTTTAATGATGAACTCAAAATCCATAATGTGAGGATCTGCCAAGACTAACAATGAGAGTGCAGCTGAGGCATCCGGCAGGGTAAATCACTGCATTGCACTTTCAGAAGAAGCCCGCATGGTTGGCAAAAACCTAATAAAGCCTTACAGCAAAGATCTTGTAATGGACATGCTGGATAAGACAGCAAGGGGGAAGATTGAGGCTCTGCAGCTCTTTGACAAAATTGTCACCCGTCAAATGGGGTGATTCTCCCAACCCACTGCACCGTTCGAGTAGCAAGCGTCTACTTTCTCAGAAGACTAAAGAAATTTGGATGCCAGCTATGACTCTCACCAACTTTTACGGATGCATCATAGAAAACATTCTTTCTGGTTGTATCACAGCTTGGTATGGTTTCTGCTCTGCCCAAAACGGTAAGGAACTACAAAAGATCATGAATGTAGCCCAATCCATCACACAAACAATCCTCCCATCCACTGACCTGTCTACACTTCTTGCTGCCATGGCAAAGCAGCCAGTATAATTAAGGACTCCATGCACTCCGGATATTCTCTCTTCCACCTTCTTCCTTTGGAAAAAAAGATACAAAAGTCTGACATCACGTACCAACTGACTCAAGAACAGCTTCTTTCCTGCTGCTGTCAGCCTTTTGAATGCACCTTCCTTGCATAAAGTTGATCTTTCTCTACATCCTAGCTATGAAAACACTTCTTCACTCTCTCGTTTCCTTCTCTATGCTGTGTCTGTATAGCGCACAAGAAACAATGCTCTTTTCTGTACATCAACACATGTGACAATAATAAATCTATTCAAATCAAATCAAAATCAGTGGGCCAGGAAATATCAGCAGCGGCCATTTTGCATTCTTCCTGCTGGGTGCCATGGCCTCTGTGCATTTCCAAAGCCATTTTTTTTTAGCATAATTTCATATCAAAATCAGCATTTCAGTCTGATTAGCAGGAGAATTCAATCCCCAGCATCTCCCCATCATGCTGGAAGCGGTTCCCTCCAGCTGGATTTACTCCTACTCCCCACTAATAGAGAACAGGTGGCCTGACCCTGCTGGAAGGAAGAGAGGCCATTGAGGGCACCCCCACCCCCCCAAGGAGGTCAGGGGTTAGGGGATGCCTCTTAGGCAGTGCCAGCTTAGCAATGCCAACCAGAGGCAAACTAGCAGTACTCCGGGACACCTTGGCACTGTCTACCGGGCATTGGGCAGTGCTAAAGAGGTGGGGCCTGAGGTCATGGGCCTATTGGGCGAGTGGGTCAATTGGAAGGGCGATCGGTGGTGGGTGGCCCGCTGCCACTCTGTACTTGGATCATTGAGAGACGATTGGGCCTGGCTATCCAGATTGGAGGGGGGGAGGCCGGTATTAGAGGATTGTGGGGCTGCAATGTCGATCTGTCAATGCATGCGCTGATCTCCATGCTGACAGGCCAGGTCATGTGCAATGGCGCACTCTTCGCTGTACTGCTGGCCTCTCCAGCGGGAATGGGCTCCATCCCCAGATTTCCAGGCATTCTGTGATGCATCGAGTGTCGGAAGTTCATTCTGGAAATCACACTTAAAAAAAAAACCAGAGAGGTTTACTCTCATTTTCCCAAATGTTGGGAACTCAGAATTTTTTTGGGGAGAATCTCAGCCATGATCTTTTTGCTGGCATCATGGGCCCGATTTTACCATTGCATTGGACTTGTTTTCAGGCACAAAATCTTGATAAAGTCAGGCATCCATCTCTGCACCAGCTCCCCCTTTACCAAGGCCCAAAAGTGGCCTTGATCGGGACCACGTCCAAAACAGACACGATGGCCATTTAAATGTATTTGCATGCATTTAAATTGACTCAATGGGCTGCATGCCTAACCTTACCGGCACTCCCCCCTTTACCACTGCATTTACCCATTTAGAATCAATGCAAAACAGACAGTGTGATTTGGATGCTTCAGTTAGTGAGGAGGTAGGTGCCAAGTGTCTGATAGCTCTCTGTTTGAGATTGGTGAGGAGGAGGGGGAAGGTCGATCCGCTGCCACTCTGCCTGAGATCAGTGAAGGGAAAGAAGGTAAGGGGCCCATGATCAATCTGGATGGCAGGGATTGGGGGGAATAAGGGAGTAAATATTGTTGTGGGGATGGGGCAATGTCTGTAGGGGCTGGGAAGGATGTGGCATGGGAGCAGCATTCTATCATTTTTTTTCTGCACATGCGCAGTTGCAGGCTCCGATTGGAGCTGCAGGGTTTCAGGCATGTTAAGCCCTAACCACAGGCTTGTGGGAAGATAGCAGGTATAATAGTGCGGATCAAAGCTGTAACTGCACACTGTATGATCAGTCACTATGTCCTCTACAGACAAGCACTCAGTGTTAACAAGATGCCTGCATCTCTAAAAAATGTGCTGGCTGGCACCATGCAAAGTATCAACTGCATTAAAGCTTGTCCACTGAAACTGTGACTTAAAATTCTGTGTGATGAAATGGGCAGTGAGCACATAGCAGTGCTGCTATACAGAGAGGGGAGGTGGCTGTCACAAGGCAAAAGAGACTTTTTGAGATTTGTCCTGAAGATTTGGTGTTTTGTATGGACCCAAAGTATCAATTTTCAGAGTTGTTGACAAGTACATCTGGCTTCTGAGACCTGCAGACTTTGCAGATATTTTTGCAAGACTAAATGAAGCAAAGATATGACTATAAGGCAAGGAAATCCACCATCTTCACCGCAAGAGTTAAATGCTGAAATTCTCTGACTGTTCATACTCTTCACTGCTGCCAGCAAGAATGGAGAATTTGGCACTCAGCTAAATCTCTGTTCACTGTAGCGGGACTGGGAAAACCCAGCTGTGGACCTGGCCTAAGATTTAGTCACTGATGAGGAAACTGTACTTCTGGACTGAGTGCATAGAAAATAAGACCATCTATTGCTTTCCCACACCGAGTGACATTTTCAATGAAGTTGATTTTACCCCTAAGCAAAATGTTTCCAGTGACATTACAGAGCATCTGTGTGTCTTGCAGTATCTATCAGGTGAGAACAATATGAAGGGTTCACAATCCACTCACACTAACAAGCTGGTCAGATGACTCATCAATGCAGAGCCTGATGGACATGACTCTGATTCCTCAATGAAACAACCCTTCATGAACTTCACTGATGAAGTCTTGGAGCTGCTTAATGTGTAAGTATCCCAATGTGGCAAAGAGAGCTTTTCCTGAGGTCTTTCCTTTCACCTTAACCTATCGGTGTGAAAGTGGTTCCTCCTGATACACAGCTACAAAAACTAAGCAGAGTAAGTGTCACTTCTGAAATGAGAATGAGCTCTCTAACATCACCTCCAAATAACAAGTAACGTGTAAACAAAGGAGGTAACATCATTCTGCACACTGAACATAAAAGGGAGTTTGCCATTCAGCTCTTTATCGAATAAAATCCTCATGTTTTACTGGTAATATGTGCCTAGATATAGCCAGAAAAGATTTGTTTGGATCTCTGTCTTCAAACCTGATTTGGGGCGAAAAAGAAGACATCAACATTAAGAGAATGTTTGGGGATCCCTGATGCTCTTGGCAGATCACTAGGGGTTCCGCAGAGCAAACACCTTGACTTACACCATCTGCAGTTTGTAAGTGGGCAGTGATTGCAGGAGGAGGGAGAATTAGGATGAGGAAAAGAGGATTAAGTATACATCACCCTTATCATTGTTTACACTTCCTGCTGCCTTGGCAAAGCAGCCAGCATATTCCAGGATCCCACGCACCCCGGACATTCTCTCTTCCACCTTCTTCCGTCAAGAAAAGGATACAAAAGTCTTTGCATTAAGTTGATCTTTCTCTTCACCCTAGTTATGTCTGTAACACTGCATTCTGCACTTTCTTCTTTCCTTCTCTGAAACTCAAAGGTATGCTTTGTCTGTATAGTACACAAGAAACAATACTTTTCATGGTATACACATACATGTGACAATAATAAATCAAATCAAATCACCACCCCTATACTGCCAGGAGTCATGTTGCCTGTTACAATAGAATCCATTACTATTTCTTCCATAGGTTGTCTTCTTTCAATTCTTCCTTGCTGCTGACTGTTAAATGCTGCATTCTCCTGCAAGAAACAAGGCAATGCATCAGTGGTGTTTTAGTGTGTGAGGATGATGTAACTGTTATGGTTGAATAGCTGCCAATTTGTTTGAGTTGTAAGTAGTGGGTACCAGGCTTACAATACTGCTACATGTGTAAGAGAGAGATGAAGTGAATGGATCTTTAGTATCGAGTACTGATTGATAAATACGGTGAGGAGATCAGTGACAGGCATGTTGGGAATTAAATAGTGGATGAGCTGATAGGATATGCCATTTGGAGGTGAAATACTCACCTTGATAACTGTGACAGATTATTAAACTTCTCCCTGTAGTGCATTTATGTTCTTGAAACAATATCCCTTACATTGACTTCAGCCACTACAGTAGTCTCACTGCCCCCTGAGCATGTTTGGATGGTCACTTGGCCCCTGTCAATCCAGGCTGCCTATCCTTCTTTCCACATCTTCCACTAACACTTTCACTGTCCAAATTGTCATTTGAGAAACCTCTAATACTTCTTGCAGTTATAATGCACCTCCGTTTGAAAAGGTGCACGTTATGTTTTGGTATCACGAGCCACATACAGTGTCTGTTAATTCATGCAGCCTATCCAACCTTACCTCAAAAAATAACCCCTTCATCCCTAGAATCAGCCTGTGTTCTGTTATGAGCGGCACAGTAGTTAGCACTGCTGCTTCACAGCATCAGGGACCCGGGGTTTAATTCCTGGTCTGGATCACTATCTGTGCAGAGTAAGCATGTTCTCCCCATGTCTGCATGGGTTTCCTGTGGTTTCCTCCCACAGTCTGAAAGGCGTGCTGGTTAGGTGCACGGGCCATGATAAATTCTCCCTCAGTGTATCCGAAAAAAGTGTCAGAGTGTGGTAACTAGGGGATTTTCACAGTAACTTCATTGCAGTGTTAATGTAAGCCTACCTATGATAAGAATAGGTCACAGTTTAAACTTTAAACTTTAGAGATTTCAATTTGGCGCTGATAAGAAGCATTGGGATTTACCAAAGATTTCAAACCTTAATGCTTTACAGCTATTTCCTTTGGATGTGCGCACAACTTGCCTAATGTGTTAACAGGCCCATGCCTTATACTGTAATACATTTATTGTTGTGATTAACACCCACCATGTAATGTGGCAGCTTATGTTTGCATGGCAGTCACTCATCCAATTAGTATTTATATACCTATCTTTCACCAGATTAGCAGCTACATTTAATTCACTCCGTGACCAACAGAATACAAATGTCATCGGTACACCCGTGAGTGCTAATTATAGTAACAGACACCTGTCCAAGTCATACACACTGTTGCAATGGATATTAAAATTCAGCTCCTAATTATGCAGTAAACTATGCCAACAGTTTAACAGATGTGTGAAGGTTTGTATAATTATAGTTTTAAAGAGGCTTTGGTGTATGTGACCTCAGTGAGCTTCTCCACTGAGTAACGCATTGATATCATCTGATAAGAACCTGTTTATATTTCTGGTGTTTGCTGAATTAACCTGTTTCAGAGTGAACTGCTTTCGAGGTGCTACAGCTAACCCCAGTGTCCCTGGGTTAATTACAGAAAAATCAATCAGGCTTTCTGCTTCTGATTGTATGCTCGGTGATGTTTTGCCTTCTGTGACTGGCACGCCTGCCAATGTGCACTGTTGTAGCTCATAGTTAATTGGAAACAATCTTTCAGGCAAGGATATTAGAGGGTAAGGAAATCTTTGGAATGATATGCCACTGAGGAAGGAGGATAAGAAGAACTGAGGAAGAAAATTGGCAGGAAAATATACTGCAAGATGAAGCAGAACATGTGTTTGATTTTAGCTTTTTGTGTTTAAGGACAACGGGCGTGATTTTGCCATCTCACCACGTGTGAGCAGCATGACGAGCTGGAAACAGTGTGATGATAAAATTCCAATTGGCACACAATCGTAATGGTTTGCTATATTCCCGGTCCCTCTCCAGTGGCGGGAAGCACTTCACACCAAGAAAGGGTGCAAAACTGATTAGCATATTTAAAATAGTATTTAATTATGCATATCCCATTTGAAACTCAGCGCACGGAATCTTCCATCCTTTGGATGCAGTGCTATAATGGCGAGAATCACGCCTGATGGTCTTGGAGGCCATTAATGCCATGAGGTGGTTGGGAGAATGGCCGGGCAGTGCTCATTGGGCAGTGCCCACCGGACATCCTGGTAGTGGTCTCCAGGCATCCTCCCAGTGGGAGTTTCCCGCTGCACTGAGATCGGAGCACTCTTGCAAAACAACACCCAAGTGCTCCACGGCTGGTTCACTGGCGTGTTTAGTGCCACTTACACAGCCCTCCCCCCACCCCGCCCGCTGCCCAACCTCCTCCTCAGTATTGGCACGCAGCTCTGCACTCTCCAAATAAATGACTGAGTGTTGAAAGGTTGTGGTGCGGAGAGTGGCCATGGGACCGGCGTGTTTCACCCCACTCTTCTCACCACTGTGGCACTTAGAAATCTGGGGGAGGGATGTTCCATCTGTATTTCATCATCATCTGAGCTTCATTGCTATATTGATAAAGAGGAGACGTAGATAAACTTGGTATGGTCTTAACTAAGTTTATTTATTAATCACAAGTAGGCCTACATTAATGCTGTAATGGTGTTATTGTGACAGTCCCCTGGTCATCACACTCCAGCACCTAATGCACTTAGCCAGCACATCTTTTGGACTGTGGGAGGAAATTGGAGCACTCAGCGAAGTCCCTGGCAGACACAGGAGAATATGCAAACTGTGCAGTCATCCAAGCTGAGAATTGAACCTGGGATGCCATGAGGCAGCAGTGCTAAACATTATGCCACAAGTAATGTGTCATCTGCCTTTCAAAGATCTGTATATGTCTCTATAAGGTTGCTATGGAATACAATAAAGCCCCTGAATATTCAAAAGAGAAGTCAAATATTTATTCTTATATTTCTAATTCTTTTACATTAGAAGACATGTTATCTTCAATTTATGCCAAATTGATTGTATTTTGAAGGTCCTGGCTTTGCTTTCTATTTGTCTGACGCATATGTAATAATCACACTCTTCAAAACAAAATAATTGCATGCAGCACTCAGGAGACATTTTGATATGATCAGGCACTGTGTACACATATTATTATCAAATATTCTATAATAATAGCTTTCAATTTCCAAATGTTCTTAAAAATATCATCAAACCAGTTCCAAATCATTTGCTGAGATGAGCCAATACTCTAAGTGGCAAGTTGCTATTTATAGATCTGTTCAGTCATTTCACATCCAACAAACAGCCTCTTGGTTTGATTGCTCAGCTCATACATAACTAACAGTGACTTCACCACGTGATCAGAGAGTGATCAACATCTTCAGAACTGTAGCCCAACAAGGATCGCCACAAGAGGAGAAAACTGACGTTAAGAAGGAAATGTAGACGGAGTTTTATATTATCTCTGTGGTGAAATTCATGTGGAGGAAATGTTTTGGTGTGCGGTTGACAATAAAGCAGTGCTCCAAATTCAAATTTCTTCCCATTCTATGGCTTCTGCTCCACATTTTTTACCTTTTATATCTAGACCACAAAACACTGGTACTTAGCTACAAATTTTCACTTTTGAAAGCATGCTCTTTTCAATATGTCAGTGGTCTGTTGGCTTATATTAAATATATTTCTGCTTTTACAGCTGGCGTAGACAACTGTGAGACCAACACCTTTTTCAATATTCACACACACTGACTATAATCCATTTGGAAAGGAAAACCAGATATGGTACACACTGAGTGTCTTATCCACCACAACCCACGCTGCACTCTTGTCAGTGTTGAAATTTACCTCCAAAAGGAATGTGATGGCCTAATGCTTTCAGCATGAACAACTCAAAAGACTGAGACTAGGGCCAACCTATTACTAGGTAACTCCTATTGCATGGGAAAACGTGAATCAGGAGCAAGAGTAGACCATTTGCTCCTCGATCCTGCTCTGCCATTCAAAAAAATCACAGTTGATCTATTTGAGACCTCAACTCCATAGTCCATCTACCACAGAATGCCTACAGTGTTGGAAGAGACCATCCAACCTATCAAACCTGCATCCACTCTCCAAAAGAACTTTCCCACTCAGACCAACCGATCCTGTAACTCCATGCATTTATCACAGCCCAGCCACTAATCTGCACTTCTTTGGACTGTGGGGGGAAATAGGAGCACCTGGAGAAACTCACAAAGACATGGGGAAAATGTGCAAACTCCACACAGTCGCCCAAAGCTGGAATTGAACCTGGGTCCCTGGTGCTGTGAGGCAGCAATACTAACCACTCTGCTGTGCTTGATAACCTTTGACTACCTTATTAGTCAAGTATCTAATTCTGCTTGAAAATATTAATTAATCCTGCTTCCACCGTTTTCTGCAGAAGAGAGTGCCAAAGGCTCACATCACTCTGTGACAAAATATGTCTTAAATTTGGGAAGGATTATTTTTATACTGAAACCCCTAGTTCAAGTCTCTCCCACAATAGGAAATATTCTTTTTATCTTCACTCTGTCATGTTCCCTCAGGGTCTCGTATATTTCAATATGATCACCTCAATCTTCTAAACTCCAACACCTAGCCTGTCCAAACTTCCCTCATAAGATAACAACCTCTCCATCCCATGTATCATTTGAATGAACCTTCTCAAACTGCTTCTAACTCATTTACATCCTTTCCTAAATAAACAGACTAAAACTGTAAACAGTACTCCAGATGTGGTCTCACTTATACCTGTAGAATGGCAGCAAAACATCCCTGTTTTCATATCCCATTCCTCTTGCAATAAACAGCTACTTTCCAGTTGCCTTTCTTTCGATCTGTAGACGATGTAGGTGTTGTAGACATTAATAAAATTAAGTTTGGTTAAAGCACAACACCTGGACAAAATCCAAACTCCTGCTCAATGTGTCAGGAACAATAGCAGATTTGCAAATCCAGGTATTGCAGAGTTCTCTTTATTCCAATACATTTTGCAAAGTAAAATGAATTACAGACTTTACTATTTTTCATTTAGTGTTGAATAATTTTAATTCCTTCTAAAGTGTTGAATGAATTCCACAAAATGATCAGACTATTGCTTCACCTCCAGAAATATTGCAATGTGAAGCTTACACAGAATTGCTATGGTCTAAAATTTGAGCATATTATCAAACTATGAATAAAGTATGCTAAACAGAAGGTAATTTAAATGGAGGATGATTTTAATTTTTATTGTTCTCCAAGTGGGGAATTTTCCATTCCCATTTTGAATGGCTGGAAATGAAGCAATGGAGAATTGGGGGGGAATCCCAAAATAGTTTTTCTGCCAATGGGAATTCCCAGATCATTTGTCTTTAACTCCCAGCCCTGCAATTATGGAAACCTCAATTCAATCCATTTAAATATAAATAGAAGGCCACCCTGTAACGTCCATTCATGTTGGAAAGTCATCCTCCAATGGTGTGACATCATATCAGTGGGCTTTAGGGTGCGGGCTGGCGCTCCTACTGTGCTTCTATACAAGAAGGGTCAAGGCTGCGCATTCAAACATAAACCTCAGACCCCAGACAACTTCTAAAATTTCAGCACTGACATTTCATCCTGCCCTGAACCGAGGTTGAAACTCGCTTGAGGTTGCAGCGGAAAGGCTGCTTCGCCAATCAGCTCACTCGCCAAGTGTAAAAGCAGACGGGCCACGTAAAATTGTGTTCAATTAGCCCCTTAAATGGGTTACATTGCCAGCTTGTCAGTGGGCACATGCCTGCTGGCCGAAATATCACTTGATTGTGCAATGATATGCGCCCAATGTCTTCCCAGGTGATTTCATATATTTGTAGATCAGCACGTGCCACAGAGATTTTGGAAAAACAAATGGCAACAATCTCAGGCTAAAGGGACAATCCTTTAAAATAGAAATGAGGAAGAATTTCTTCAGCTAGGAGTGGCAAATCTATGGAACCTTTTGCTGCAGAAAGCTGTGGAGACTGGGTCATTGAGTGTCTTTAAGACAGAGATAGATAGGTTCTTGATTGATAAAGGGATCAGTGGTTATTAGGAAAAGTCATGGGAATGGGGATGAGAAAAATGATGTGGCAATGCCAGTGTTAGGCTGGAGTAAACACATTAAGAAGTCTCACAACACCAGGTTAAAGTCCAACAGGTTTATTTGGCAGCGCAAGACACTAGCTTTGAGAATGCTGCCCCTTTATCAGGTGAGTGGGATTTCAGATGACAAACAGGGCATGTAAAAAGACAAGCTCAGTTTACAAAATAATGGTTGGAATGCAAGTCTTTACTGGTAATCAAGTCTTAAAGATACACACAATGTGAGTGGAGTGAGGGTTAAACACAGGTTGAGATGTATTATCTCCAGCCTGGACAGTTAGTGACATTTTACAAGCCCAGGCAAGTTGTGGGGATTACAGATAGTGTGACATGAACCCAAGATCCCAGCTGAGGCTGCCCTCATGTGTGCGGAACTTGGTTATCAATCTCTGCTCAGCAACTCTGAGTTGTCATGTGTCGTGAAGGCTGCCTTGGAGAATGCTTACCCGAAAATCAGAGACCGAATGCCCGTGACCGCTGCAGTCTTCTCCAACAGGAAGAGAACACTCTTGCTTGGTATTGTCGAGCGGTGTTCATTCATCCACTGTCGTAGTGTCTGCATGATCTCCCTAATGTACTATGCCTCGAGACATCCTTTCCTGCAGCGTATCAGCTAGACAACATTGGCCAAGTTGCAAGTGTATGCACCGTGTACTTGGTGGATGGTGTTCTCATGTGAGATGATGGCATCCGTGTTGATGATCTGGCACCTCAAACAGACCATTGTCTGCAGCAAACTACTCAGCCTTCAGGAGAACAGTGACTATGACACTACACAACCGTGCCATAGCAACCTCTGCAAGACGTGTAGACAATGGTCTATTTGAGGTGCCGCATCATCGACACAGATGCCATCATCTCATGTGAGAACACCATCCTCCAGGTACCAGGTACGTACACTTGCAACTCAGCCAATGTTGTCTACCTGATATGTTGCAGGAAAGAATGTCCCAAGGCATGGTACATTGGGGAGACTGTGTAGATGCGACGCCAATGAATGAATGAACACCTCTTGACAATCCCCAGGCAAAAGTTCTCTTCCTGTTAGGGAACACTTCAGCGGTCATGAGCATTTGGCCTCTAATCTTTGGGTAATCATTCTCCAAGGCGGCCTTCACGACACACAACGCAGAATTGCTGAGCAGAGACTGATGACCAAGTTCTGCACACGAGGATGGCCTCAACTATCTGTAACTCCAACAACTTGCCCGCGCTTGCAAAATCTCACTAATTGCCCTGTCTGCAGACAATATACATCTCTTTAACCTGTGCTTAATTCTCTGTCCATACCTGTGAGACTTGATTACCTGTAAAGACTTGCATTCCGACCATTATTTTGTAAATTGAGTTTGTGTTTTTATATGCTTTGTTTGTGAACTGAAATCCCACTCACTTGATGAAGGAGTAGCACTCCCAAAGATAGTGGCTTGTGCTACCAAATAAACCTGTTAGACTTTAACCTGGTGTTGTGAGACTTCTTACGATGAGAAAAATATCAGCCATGATTGAATGGCAGCGTAGACTCGATGGGCCGAGTAACCTAATTCTGCTCCTATGTTTTACGATCCTAACCTAAAATTCTGGCCTATATTCCAATATCAGTATGTAAGTTGGAAAACAACGCAAACATTCACAGAAATACTTGAAGCGGAGAGTAAGAATTTTCATTATTAGTATCGGTAGAAAAAAAGCTTTGGTGAATCTACAGTTGAACAAGAAAACAGGACAACCATTTAAGTAGACAGAGTTTTTTAAAATTGAATTATCATACTCAGTTATTGGAAAAAATAATCTATTTATGTCAATCTTAAATTCAGCAATTCTAGAGATAAATGAGGAGATGTGGGAGGTTTAAGTTTTCGGACGGAATCTCGGGTAGTTTCAATTGTGCAAGATTCAAATGATTCTGCTGTATAAAGTATCAGTCACTCCATTAAATTCTTGCTGTTTGAAACAGACTTTGTAAAATAAACGGCAAAAGCAATCATGTACAAGAACAAATTTATTTCCGTTTTCCCAATACAGCAAGAAACTCAATCATGCTCCACTTCTTTAAATATTAAAAATTCAACATCTCAGACTAGAGATACAGTCTTTTCCTGAAAAGTTTACCTTCCATTACCCATATTCTCAAAGACCAGAATTCAATCTAAAACCAATGTATATTACTCATGCAACAAAAATACATAAATAACATTTGAATACATACAGTAGGTTTTTTTAAAATATAATTTACCATTTGTCATTATTACTGACAGGTATCTTCAAGTAAATTGAGTTGTGTGGCTGCTGACATTCTAAGGTAGAAATCCCATCGGTAAAGTTTGCAGCATTCTTGTGCTACATTCCTGTGTGTGTGTTTTTTTCAAACACGACATGCCAATCTGTTTAACTTGAATGAGTTAACAAAAAACGGACGCACACTAAAATGTAGTATCTGTGCATTAAGTGTGCTCAGTGAATGTCACTGATTGATGTTTCTGTTTGTCTCATCAACCCTTCTTAAGATTCTCTTTTATTATAGCCTACTGTAAAAGCAGCTGTTATGCGTATTGGATTAACTTTCCTATTTTGCTAATATATTTTGTAGCTGATCACAGCATATGTCATTCAAAGCGATAGTATACACTGGATGTGACAGATCAAATATTAAATACCATTTTAAGCCATTTAGTTATATGCTGATGAGATATAGCTAATTACATGTTATAAATGAAAATGTCAGTGCTATAAAAGCTTTGGCCTCTTTCCCCGTTGGTTGTGCCTGCACATTTGAAACATTTTTGGAAATAGTGTAAGCTTTTGTATGAAAATTTGGTTCAATAATACGTTTTCCTATCAAAGCTTGCCACATAAAACTGTGGATACACAACAATGCTGTCACTATTTACACATAAAATCTTCCAGTTCTCAGTTTCCCCCTCCCACCCAGTATGAAAGATTCTAAAGTGATAGAAATCATTGTTTAATTATTTCTATTGAATGATAATGTAGTTCAACAGTACTCTGTGATTTTCTCTTGTTCTAATAAAATTATTGTAAATTACTAGTCTGCTTTATGTCAAATTTGTATGAAGATTATGATATTTTATTAGTAAGGACCATTGCATGTAAAGATTTTCACATATCATTAGCAAGACAAGAACAAAGCACAAAAAAATTAAATGAGAAATATAGATTTAACTTGTTTTAAACATTCAACATCCTATTAAACTGATGACATAATGTGCCATTATATGGTTGCATAGAGAATATCTACCTTTCAGTTCTTAAGAGAATCAAGCTGTCTATTTTCCAGTGCTTGTTAAGAAACATACGAAATAAATTCACTGAGCAATGTTGGTTCTGTTGTAATTTGCTGGATATCCAAAAGATTGTTCAATGGATGACTTTCTTTTCCAAATGCTGTTGAAAGCTTTCTTGAAGCTCATTAGCCCAGTGAAGCAGCCTGAGAAACATTAAGACAGATGGAAAGAGCAGCCTGACCTTTTAGTCCTAGCTGCTGCTTGTTGAAGAACACACTGAACTACACATGTGCAGGTTTCCACTTTCACCTTCCTCTTCAGCAATTGCTTCTACTTTTGCTTCGACCGTTGATACGGACGGTTCTGTTTCCTCTGACCTCTTTTTCAACCTATGTAGCGTTTTAAAATGTAGCAAATAACAGAAAATACATTAACATAGTAAAGCAGCAAGACATGCTTTTGACATAGGAATGGTAAAAATTCAGATTTGTGAGGTTATAAATATGGTCTTTAGTCAGATAGCCTCAAATCCATTAACATTGAAACGATCCAGTTTATCCACTTGACTCATAAACATCCATACACCAATCAAGTTCACCAATAAAAGCGAGGAGGCTCTTTAAGGATTTGGCTTTGCTCAGTTGAATTTATACAGCTGTTTATGTTTGGAAAAAATGGTTAAAGCTAAAGAGAGACTAAACTGTGCTATGGGAATCACTGACCATAAATCACTGAGTTCCACTTGTTTTTTGTGGAGGTGTTTCGATTGTTAGTTAGTTCTCTGGCCTGACCTTTCGATGTTGACCTAGCTTTTCCTTCCAAATGAAAGCCCAGAGACCTTTCAATTCAGTTCTTGTGCCCATTATCGACTATACATTTCAGCAAACAACTTGCAGATTGTTTTTGTGTTTTGTGGTTGACTGATAAAAGAGTTAAGGTAGGATCAAAAGTTTCACGCTGCCTGAAAAGGATAATAATTTATTGAATCAGATGATATGAAATGTTATCATTTTGCTCATCAATTATGTGAAAATGTGATGTCATGGCAAGCCACCCAAAATCAGTGCACATGCTAGTTTTTGTGATTTGCCCAATATTTGTGCGGTGTTTATTCCCTTTGTAGGGCTGGATTTTCCAGCCATGCTCGCCCTTTGCATGGTCTATGTCCTGCCTGCTACAATTCCTGTGGAGGACAGGTGAGGAAAATTCTGCCCCTTGAAAGTACAATCCATCAATATTGAAAATTTCAGGTCTGGGTAATATAGTTCAAAAAGTATTTTATTGTATGGAATACTTGAGACATTTGAATGTGAAAGGCATTCTATGAATGTAAGCATTATTACAGTTTCTGTAATAATTGGAATTGGAATTGGGTGGAATTCTCCATTGTGGTTTCTCCTGTAATTTTTGCCAATACATCAATTATTATATTACAAATACTTTCCAGTTTAAACAATGCCGGTCCAGCTAATGGGGATCAACTTGATCAATGTGTAGTTACCCCTTCACTGGTCAAAACCATTCAAATATCCTCAATATATCAACTAAAAAGAAATTACCAACATCCAGACTTCCAAATGCAATATATGCATGCAGGATCATTGCTCGTTCACAACACTATTGTTTATAGTGGGATAAAAGTCTTGAATAGCAAAAAAAGTAATCTTGTATTTGTAAAACACAGCGCATACTATCAGATCTTCCCAAGGCACTTCGTATCCAATGAAGTATTTTTGAAGTGTTGTCATTGTTAGAATGGAAGGAATTTGCACATAACTTGCCCCCAAACCCAACTCCGAGGTAATGAGGTAATGATCAGATGATACTTTTCAGTGATGCCAGTTGATCATGATAAATGTTGGACAGGATACTGGGGAAACTGGGATGCACAGTAATGTAACAATAATTTGTTATTCTAAACCTAAAGATACAATGAACCATAACAGTCAGCCAAGCTAATTCAATTTTTTTTATAGGAGTTACTTTGTTTTACAATGATATTTAAAACCAAAAGATCAAAGAAAAGTTTTGTGTGGGTTGCAGCTTTTCATATGAATTGTAAGAAGCTGATGTCTTAGATAGGGCTGGACTTCAATGTTGCTTTTAATAATATTGCCTGTCTTCTCTTTAGTTAATTCTAAGTTTATTTATTAATGTCACGTAGACTTACATTAATACTGCAATGAAGTTACTATGAAACTTCCCTAGCTAGCACCTATTTGGGTAATACTGAAGGACAATTTAGCATGGTCAATGCAGCTAACCAGCATATCTTTGGAATGTAGGAGGAAACCGGAGCACCCAGAGAAAACCTATGCAGAAATGGGGAGAACATGTAGACTCCATACAGAGAGTCACCCAAGGCTGGGAATGACACCTGGGTCCTTGGTGCTGTGAGGCAGCAACGCTAATCACTATGTCGCCCATTTCTTTTACTAGTCCGATTTCTTTTATTGTCTTTTTATGTTTTATATTCTGTTTTTCAAGGAAATGTTGAGAAAAGAACATGAGCAATTTCTGAACTGTGAGGGAGGATTGTTCATTTAGACGATGGATGTAATTTTCCCCGTATTCGGCAGAATGGGAGGGAAAAGTAGCACCAAGGGTGGCTTTTTCCACTGTATGGTTGGAAACATAGAAAAAGAGAAATTTCAAGGTGTGGGCCGCCCTGAAAATCAGGCTCTAAGTGAGCTGTCCCACCGGCAACTTAACTTTTTAGAAATGGACTGCCATTTTTATTGGCAACCCCAGTGCATTAAAAAATCATCAGCCCTTCCCACCCTCCCTCTCCTCACCTCAGCACTGTCAAAGCTCCTGGCAATGAAGTCCTCCTAGAGGAATTCAGGTGAGTGCACAGTCCAATGGGGACAGGGTCCTGCCAAACTGCCCTCTGTTGATATGAATGGAGCTTAGAAGAGTGGTGGTGGGTGAGGAGGTTGGGAGAGTGGCAGGGGGGAAGAGCAGGCAGGATATCAGAGGGCTGATAATGATATGTAGCTATATATAATGTTCCCGAGGTTCATTTCCATTATGTCACTGGTGGGAGGTGGGAACAATCATGTCACACTTTTACGTCAGTGTCAAGCACCAATTGGTCCTCCCAAGATTTTCCTTTCCCATTATCAAAGAATGGGAATAGAAAACTGCCCCTCCCCCACCCATACCATGCTTTTTTCAGGACTGCAGATCCTGAAATTAAATAGGGTCAAATTAGGTTCAATTAGGGCTGTGTTAGAAGTTGCCATTTAGCAGCAGGTTTTTACCACTGAGACCAACACCTGTAATTCCGATCACGGAATGAACTAATAGTTTTAAAGGTAAACAAAGTTAGTAAACTTTAATATCGTATAAATGACTTAGAGATTGGAGGCTCATCTTTCACATCATAGTTATTTTGGAAAGGACACAAAACTGAATCTTTTAGATAAACATTTCAAAGAGCACTGTAAAATTTGATTATTAGGTTTCAGATTAAAGGGGAAATAACACAATTCAGTGTGGCTGTTATGAATAGTTAAAATATAACCTTTGGGTACTTTACAACTATTTTCCAGACATTGCATATTTCTCCACGGAGCCCAGAAGTGGAGCAAATACAGGAAATAAAAACTCCTGGAGATTACAGAGTTGCCACCATGAATAACTGAATGGGTAACATTCAGGAAATTTGGCATGTCTACTATGACTTTCAGCAATTTTTATAGATGCATCATAGAAAGCATTCTTTCTGGTCATATCACAGCTTGGTATAGCTCCTGCTCTGCCCAAGACCGCAAGAAACTACAAAAGGTTGTGAATATAGCCCATTCCATCATGCAAACCAGCCTCCTTTCCATCGACTCTGTCTAAACTTCCTGCTGTCTCAACAAAGCAGCCAGCATAATTAAGGACTCCATGCACCCCGGACATTCTCTCTTCCATTTTCTTCTGTCAGGAAAAGGATGCAAAGTCTGAGGTCATGTACCAACCGATTCAAGAACAGCTTCTTCCCAACTGCCATCAGACTTTTGAATGGTCCTACCTTGCACTAAGTTGATCTTACTCTATAGCCGCACCATGCTTTTTTCAGGACTGCAGATCCTGAAATTAAATAGGGTCAAATTAGGTTTAATTAGGGCTGTTAGAAGTTGCCATTTAGCAGCAGGTTTGTACCACTGAGACCAACGCCTGTAATTCCGATCATGGAATTAACTAATAGTTTTAAAAGTAAACAAAGTTAGTAAACTTTAATATCGTATAAATGACTAGAGATTGGAGGTTCATTTTTCACATCATAGTTATTTTGGAAAGGATACAAAAATGAATCTTTTAGATAAACTTTTCAAAGAGCACTGCGGCTTTAAAATTTGATTAAGATTAGGTTTCAGATTAAAGGGGAAATAACACAATTCAGTGTGGCTGTTATGAATAGTTAAAATATAATCTTCACATACTTTACAACTATTTTCCAGACATTGCATATTTCTCCACAGACTGTAACATTACATTCTGCACTCTCTCGTTTCCTTCTCTGTGAACTGTATGTTTTATCTGTATAGTGCGCAAGAAACAATATTTTTCACTGTATACTAATACATGTGACAATAGTAAATCAAGTCAGGCAATAAGTGATCCTGCACTAACAGCATTGATGGCAAAGAAACATTCTGCTTCCTACCTCCATTGCCAGCAGAAGGTAATAACAAATACCGGCTGTGTTTGGCAATAGACATTTCTTAGCCAAATTACTGAGGCCAACAAAAGTAAACTCAGCAGTTGTTTACAATCTAATCCAATACTACTTTGGTCTAAATTCCAGAAGTAGTTCATTTCCCAAAGCAGGCCAAAGGTGTTTATCTAGTCTAGAACACAAATGTGCATTCAAACAAGAGACCGACACAAAGAGTATGGTTATGCAAATGTAACTCTTTAAAGCAATCATTTGTAGAGAAAAAGAATAGTATGTTCAGTCTTGTATATCACAAAATTCCATGACTGTTGCCAAAATACTAAGTCTTTAGCCCACTGCCAAGCATTCAATCCTTTGGTTTTGAAACATGATTTGATTAATATCCTGAATTAAAAGATTTAAATTAGGCAAGGTCATTTTACTGAGTTACAAAAAACTATTAGAATAAAAGCAAAATACTGGAAAACTGAAATCAAAACAGAAAATCTTCCTGTAACACTGGAGAAGGTTAATGATTTTACTGGTAAGGTTCAGACTATTGGTACAAAACTGGCATAACAGGTGCTACAAGTGTCCTTAGAGATCTTTAATAGTATCCACAACTTGTGTGGCAACTTCTGGTGTGATTTGCACCAGACACCACCCTGAGGGCATTAAAACACCATGTCTGCATGCAGGTAAGTGGATCAGTGTAATGTGAAAATGACACTAGCACTGCTGTATTAGAGCTCAACCCTCCCACTTTTAACCTTGCACAGTTGAAAATGTGCTCAGAAGCATGAAAGACTCTTCCACCTGCAGGGACTGAGGAGCAGTGCCAGGCAATACAACAGGACATAGATAGGCTGGTAGACTGGGCAGATAGATGGCAAATGGAATTTAATCCAGATAAATGCGAGGTGATGCATTTTGGCCGGAATAATGTAGAGGGGAGTTATAGGATAAAAGGTAAAACTATCCGGAGTATAGAGACGCAGAGAGACCTGGGGGTGCAGGTTCACAAGTCTCTGAAGGTGTCAGTACAGGTGGAGAAAGTGATAAAGAAAGTGTATGGTATGTTAGCCTTCATAGGAAGGGGTATAGAATACAAGAGTAGGAGTCTGATGTTACAAGTGTATAGAACGTTGGTTAGGCCTCACTTGGAGTACTGCGTCCAGTTCTGGTCGCCGTACTACCAGAAGGATGTGGAGGCCCTGGAGAGAGTGCAGAGGAGATTTACCAGGATGCTGCCTGGTATGGAAGGGCTGTCTTACGAGGAAAGATTGAACGCACTGGGGTTGTTTTCCCTTGAAAGATGTCGGCTGAGAGGGGATCTATTAGAGGTATATAAGATTATGAGGGGTATAGATAGAGTAAATGGTGGTAAGCTTTTTCCACCATTAGAATCGGATAGAACGAGGGGTCACGGCCTTAGGGTGAGGGGGGCTATGTATAAGACGAATATTAGAGGGCATTTTTTCACACAAAGGGTAGTGGGGGTGTGGAATGCGCTACCGAGTGGGGTGGTGGGAGCAGGCACGCTAGGGTTGTTTAAGGGTCTCTTGGACAGCCACATGAGCAGTCTGCAGATAGAGGGATATAGGAGGACTGTTTAAATACTTTATTTGTTTCCACAGGCTATTCGGTCCACCTTGTTGACCAACAAGGCGCATGCATTCGGCAGGTCGTGCGAGGGCTGCTCTTGGATGTTACTTCAGGAGTGGCCTAGTGCTTCATGTCGTTAGTGTATGCTTAAACTGGACCATCAGATGGGCAACATGACAGCTCAGAGACTATCGCTGTTGCTGTGCAGACACATGGATTTGGGCCTGTGTCTGCGGGAGTTTGCGCGTTCTCTCCGTGGTTGCGTGGGTTTTCTCCGGGTGCTCCGGTTTCCTCCCACATCCCAAAAATGTGCTCTTAGGCTGATTGGGTAACAAATTGTCCCTATATTGGTCTCTATATGTCATTAAGATGTTAGGATGGCGGCGCGGGCTCGTTGGGCCGAAGGGCCTGTTTCCCGTGCTGTGTTGTTCTTTGTTCTATTTAAAGAGGTCATCAACTATTTACTGATTAATTTATACTGCCTCTTCCTATGATGGTACAGCATTTGGTACTTTCTAGAATTCTGCAAATTTGCTAAAATTTTCAGGAAGTGTTGGAAAAGCTGCCTTTGGCGTGACATCAAGGCTTGTGCACAAACAGTTACTGCAGACACAGGGCACTGCCCTTTAAATGCAGCATGACTCAGGAATGAGCAGAGAACTCACAGAGCAGGACAAGATGCTAGAAGAGAGAGGAGGAGGAGGAGGAAGGGGAGTAGAAGGATTGTCTTCGTGTCCATCCAAGATGTTAAGAGCATAATTGCCCTTTCTAAATTTCAGTAAGGAGTAATGGCGAAAGGTTCATGTTTCACTGAAGTCTGCAATCAGTTGTAGCCACAAGTGTAGCCACAGAGCAGAAGGAGGACCATATTGCCGGTGACTATGAAAGTGAACATAACATTGAAGCTGGAGACATTTGAGACATCTCACGTTCTGCCAGCCACTATCGTGTAAGGGAGGTTGCAAATGCTTTCTTTTCTTTTGCACAGACAGTAAAGACAATGTGATTATTGTAGTTTTCCCTGTGCTGAAGAGTGTCTCTAACAGCTACATCGCTTTGTGGATGCCATGTCTCAATTCTGTAACGTACCACAATTGAAAGAGATTCAACCCTTTCAACAGCCAGACGGTGATGGCCATATGCAGATCAACTTCCAATATCCTGGCAGCATCATTGTGCCTTTGTTCTGTGACCGTGCCCTGTACCTGTGCGACACCGTGACAAACTGGATGGCAAGGGCCGTCTGCTCACCTCATTATTCATGACTCTGGTAGGCAAACCAAGCACATGTGCAAAATGTGTACAATGAAAGCCATGCCACCAAAAGAAGCATGATGCAATAGGCAACTGACATGCTGAGATAATGTGTCTGTTCCTTTGACACTCTGGAGGAGCCCTCCAATAATTGGCAGAGTGGGTGTCATGCTATTCAGTCTTACCATCATGAGGCCGCAGTCCTTACCATAAGGTAAATGACAGGTAGGAGCAGGAGAGAGGAATGACGGGGGAAGTAACTCATACTGCCCTTTTCTAGTTGAGTTGTACCTGTACAACACATCTGACTTCAATACCAATGAACCAAAATAAAGATTCTTTTCTAAATAATGATTACAAGCCTTGGGACATCCCTGGGAATCAAATGGTTCCTGTGGACCTTCCAACATATTTCATGGCTAACTTGCTTTATTTTTGTGCTTCTGGGGATTCCATAAATGTCTAAGTTTTTGCATGTCTATTGATGTCTTTTCTTTTACTTCACAGGTCATTCGGTCCGCCTTGTTGCATACGTGTGTTGGATCATGAGAGAGCTGCTCTTGGATGTTGCTTCGAGAGTTGCCTATTGCTTCATGTTGTTAGTGCACACTTAAACTGGACCATTGATGGGCAACATGATAGCTCAGTGACTATCACTGTTTGCTATGCAGATACATAGATTTGGGCTGGTGTCTGCGGGAGTTTGCACATTCTCCCCGTGATTGTGTGGGTTTTCTCTTGGTGCTCCGGTTTCCTCCCACATCCCAAAAACATGCTCTTAGGCTGACTGGTGTAACAAATTGTCCCGAAATTAGACTTCCCTCAATCTTCCCCGATAGGTGCAGACAAAGATCATTGGTAGAGAGGGCACTCATAATGTTAAAATGGTGGCACGGGCTCGTTGAACTGAAGGGCCTGTTTCCTGTGCTGTATTGTTCTTTGAACCCCAAATCCCCATTCATCAACAATCTCAAGCCTTACCTTCCCTGACATTGACCATCGTAATGTCTGCTGGACCATAATATGAAAACAAATGCCCACACAAAATCAACATTCCAAATCAAATTAATAAATCAAATCATTGCAAGCTGCATGCAAATATCAACTAACTAATGCCTGCTTTTCCATGTGCCTCTGCCTGTCCTAATGCTTCTACTCAAGATTACTTCAGCATCTGCAGTATGGGTGGTGGATCACCACTGATTTCCAGTAAGGATGTCACTGCAATGCTGCCTCACAGTGCCAGGAACCTGGGTTTGATTCCCAGCTTGGGCCACTGTCTGTGTGGAATCTGAATGGTCTCCCCACGTCTTTGTGGGTTTCCTCCCACAGTTCAAAGATGTGTAGGTTAGGCTAATTAGCCATACCAAATTGATTCTTGGTGTCAGGTAAACTAGCAGGATAAATAAGTGAGGTTATTAGGATAGGGTCCAGATGGGATTGTGCTCAGTGCAACTTGATGGACTGAATGGTCTCCTTCTGCACAGTAGGGATGCTATGCTATGCAAATGGTCTTGCCTGCCATCTGGGGACAGCTCTAAGCTCAGAAAGCCTCTCGTTACACTGTACCATCTTATCATGGGCAGCAGTAGGGTGGACTGATTGCATAGAGAGTGGGTGAGTGTATCACCCAATGAGAGAACAGTCGGTTTATTCTCCATGGAGCCATGGCATATGTCCAGGGTGACACCTTAGCAATCCTGGAAATCTATTGGGGGATTGCGGCGAAAACCTGTGTGTCTCTTTGTATACTGTGGCTGTATGGCAGAGCTCTGAGCTCTCACTACAGAATCCAGATGTGGAATGGCTTCCACATGTGAGTAATGGAAGCTAAGACATCAGCCAACCGATATTGTCTTTGTGGGTTAGCTGGTCATCACAATGAAACTGAAAAGGATGAACGCTGCACAAATCCTTCTATCAAGTTGGTGTCAGATTCTTCAATGCTCCTTGATACTGATTTCTATCTACTCAGGAAACAATCATTTCACTATGCACATCCATCAGTTTCCTTCAGCAGCCCACCCGACTGAAGTGCTCCTCTAAGTCCTCTGCAAAATTCAGATTGGCCTGATCTCTGGTGAGGTGCCACCTCTGTTACTCGTGCACTCTTTCCTGCTTGCAGTTGTGCCCAGTGTTTTACAACATGCAGATCTCTACACTTGGCTGTCTCTAAGTTGTGAGAATGTTGTTTCTGAACTAGTTCTTCTTCATTATCATCTTCTTCCTCTTCTACCTTGTTATTCCATCACTACCTAGATAGGTTGCGCCTCTTGGATATTTGAAAGGAGAAAGGCACAAGGCGAGGATTGTGCTGAGAGGATGGAAAAACTTAAAGGTGAATGCTTGCACCATCTACAACTTGTAATTCAGATAAGAGTGTGGGATGAGGAGGAAATGTGATGTGAGAAGGATAAGGTACGAGAACACCATTATCTTGAATGGTTACCACTCCATCAATGATTATTTTCATGACAGTAAACACTGCCTCTACCAAAAGGTTTTGGACTTGTAGATGTTGCCCATCTCTAAATGTGCTTGAACTGAGTGGCTTGCTAGGCCATTTCATAGGACATTTGAGAGTCAATCACATCGCTGTGTCTCTGGAGTCAGATGTAGGTCACATCAGGTAAGTTTTCCTTTCCTAAAGGACCAGATGGCTTTTTACAAAAGTCAATGCTAGTTTCATGGTTAACATTTCTGGGACTAGTTTTATATTCCAGATCGGTTAATTCAACTTAATATTTGACTAACTGCCGCAGGGGGATGTGAATCCATGTATGACCCACACACAGGACATTAGCCTGAGCTTTTGAATTGATGGTTCAGCAATGTTAGCATTGTCTCCCTGTTTCCCAAGTGAATTATTGGTGGTGTGTACAAGTTGTGGGTGTGAGGTTTGTAGCAGTGCCAAGTATATGAGAGGGAGGTGAAAAATTGAATGTTAAGTAAGAATCCTGATTGTTAGTAGAGGAGTGATGGCAGTGTGAGGCAGCATGTGAGGCTGGTAATTCAGTTAATCAGATATGGCATTTGAAGGTTAATTTATTGACCTTGATCACTTGTATGATGTCATTGAACATTCTTCAGCAGGGCATCTAGATCCTCGGAACTTGACTCTGGGCTACCTGGTCCCACTGTCCTCTGAACAATTGTCTGGAGGGTCTTCTGTCCTCTGTAGATATAGGACATCTCTCCTCTTCTGCAATTCCTCCATCAAGGCCTCTAGCACAATGTCTGAGAACCCTTGGCGCCATGTGCTCTCCCATGCTGTGATATTATTCAGTCTTTTCCACATCCCTTTAAGAGGTTTTGCTGCAGTTTAAGTACTACCAGCCTCTCACAAGTTTGTATTCTTGCAGAGGCAAGCAGTCATTTATCAGAGTGGTTAGGATTGGTTACATTAATGGTTATGAGCACCAAGTCGGCTTGCTGCCAACCTCACATTGACTGGGCACAGGGTAAATCGCGCGTCACTGTCTACCAACACCTCCCCCCCTCTCCACCTGCTGTTTCCAGGTATTATCCATTTAATCCCTGTAATTTTAGATAAATTGTACATGCAGAAGAATTTCATATGAGCACTCACAGAAATATACAAACATTGAAGACAGGAACATGAGGAAATGCATTTGGCCCTTTGAGACTGCTGCATTCATCACGATCATGGCTGATCATCCAACTCAATAGACTAATTCTACTTTTTCCTATGATCTTTGATCCCACTCACCCAAAATGCTATATCCAACTGCCTCTTGAATATATTCAGTGTTTTGGCATCAACTACTTCCCGTGATAATGAATTCCACAGGCTCACCACTCTTTAGGTGAAGAAATGACTCATGTTGATATTGGCCAGAATTTTCCAGCCATTCACAACCCACCACTGATGTTAGCAACGATGAAGAATTTGGCACTCAGCCAAATCTATGTTCACAGCAGCGGGACCAGCAAATCCTGCCGGCATGAATGGCCGGAAAATTCCGGTCATTGCGTTAATGGTGAGAAATTCATGTTTACAGTTTTATGTCATTAGAATTATCCTGCATCAAAAAGGAAAGATTTTGTCAAGTCTGCATGGCTACGGAGACATGTAAAATAGTTACAAGTGGCATGTTCAAAATACCTCTAATTTTCAGCATTAGCTTGATCAGTACGCTTTATCTAGTTCTAATGCATTTTTAAATTTTCTCCACACCATATTTGCTACAAGATAGAGCATGTTTGCCTTTAATAGTGGAACAGGGCAAGAGAATGGAAAAGACCACAGTACTTATGTTACTTTGATACTAATGAGTTTTAAAAAAAGCAAATGATCCCTTTGACTAATGTCATCTCAACAGATTTGCTTCATTGATTAGCTGCAGGAAGGCATTTATGAATTGCAATATTTGAAAAATGATGTATCTAAGCAAAACAATATCACAGTTCATTTCAGAGTAATAACCAAGACTCTATCAACATTCATCAAAATATTCCTCTGGCTCCATCTTTCTAACTTGGGTTCTGAAATCGGCACATTCAATTGTGGGAGAGATACACTGACAATGGATTCAGATTTGCAATGATATTCCGCAGTCAAGAAAAGGTACAATTAAAAATTGCAAAGCAGAAATGCTTCACCCGTAAAATTGTGCCTGTAGATTAATTGCTAAAATGTTACAATTGACATGGAGTTGAACTTTATTTGTTGATTTCTCATGGAGTGTCTAGCTAAAACTTTATAACTATATGTATCGAGCAGTGGATCAATGGATTGAACATGGAAATTTGAATGGATACAATTTACAAATGCACCCAAAGTCATTTCCTTCAAATATAAATCCACAAGAGACTTAATTCAACTTACATATGCAACAAAATGTGTTTACTTCAAGTTGTCCAATCAGCAAGTCATACTGGCACCTACACACCACTTTCCAAGGCCAACAATCGTCCTCCATCTTTGGGGTGGCAATGATGGCACAGTGGTTAGCACTGCTGCCTCACAGCACTAGGAACCCGAGTTCAATTCCGGCCAGGGTCGCTATCTGTGTGGAGTTTGCACATTTTCCTCTGGGTGTTCTAGTTTCCTCCCACAGTCCAAAGATATATGCATTAGGTGGATTGGCTGTGCTAAATTGCCTCTAGTGCCAGGGAATTATCAGGGTAAAAATGTGGGATTATGGGAACAGGGTCTGGGTGGAATTGTGGTCATTGCAGTTCTGATGGGCTGAATGGTCTCCTTCTGCACTGTAGGGATTCTATGATTTCTATTCTATGCTCCTGAATCTGCAAATTAATACAACTGCTGCATGATTATAACAGCAGCTTATTCCTCACCCAAGATTCATAAAGGCCTACTGAAATAAAGGTCAGCCAGCAGTCTTTGAACTGATGGTCTTCAGATGGGGCAAACCTGGACTTCCCTCTCCTCCCTGGACAGGGGGGAGAGCTTTTGACAAATCTATCTGCAAAACCCCAAACATAGTCAGTACGTGAAACAACCCAAGAAGTAAGGAAGCACCCACATCCAATGGAATACTCACCAATGCTGTAAATCAATGCAACATTTGTATTATTAAAAAAAAACAAATAAATTTGGCTTTAGTGCTGAAACAATGTTAATTTCTTAATTTTGATGAGGATATTTGTGACTGATTTCTCAGAAACAATGCTGTGACAAAATTACAGCCTTACTCTTCATTCTCATTGCTTATCCATAGTTACCTGCCCTCTTTAAACTTTTGTGGGCAATACCTTTCTTCTGGGGTTGCGCAGAAAAGACATTTTGTCGATCCAGCATTTTGCAGGACAAAACCAGCACAAACAATGACTGACAAACACAAAGACCTTTTGTGCCTTTTCAAAGATTAAGCCCGTGTGTCATTACCATTTTCTAAAAGGAAGACAGCTGCCAGTCCAAACTCTTGGTTTTGATCTTGGTAAACCTTTGCACTGATTTTTCTCCCTAGGCATTTAAAAACATTTACAGTGAAATAAATCTGAAGATGCACAAAGAATATTGCTGCTATCATTGAGCCAGTTTAATTTAATAGAGAAAAAAAGCAGTTGGGTCGGGCTTGAATTGATTAACCAATCTGTAGTGATGCTTCAATCCCCTAGTAAAAATCAAATGTGTTTCATCTGATAGACAGCAGTGCTGATAACCCAGTATTCTTAGTGATGGTAAGAATCACTAAAACAACACTAAAACAAATAGTGACCAGATTTTACCTGCCAGTATCAATAAAGTATCCTACACATGGTTTGCTTATTGTATTCCTTTTGTAAGCATCAGTACCGGAATAGGGTCAGTCAGTATCTTTCATTTGTTTAATCTGTTTGTGTACATTAATGAGTGTTGGTGGGATCTAGTTCAACTCCAATTAAAAAAAGAAGCTAGTTCACCCTAAGCAATTCTCACTATAAATACAACCTAGAATTCTGCTGTGTGGCACAACGATGCAGTAAAAGTAGAAACCATGCAAAACTAAATGCTTATCCTTCACAAGTGCCAACATGTAATCTGGCTGCAGCCAAGTAAAGTGGCTGTTCCAATGCAGGAAGTCCACTAATTTGGTATGTATGTTAATATTCTGGTAGACATAACAACAACTTGTAATTATGTAGCACCTTTGGAGTGGGGAATGTCCCAAGGTGCATCACAGAATCATTGTCATTCATTTAAGTAAAACACTGACTTTAATACATCAGCAGATTCACCACAGTTCCCCTGCCGATTAAATCCACCATTCTTCAAACAAGGGAGGAATCCCCCTTTGCTTGCTTTTGCAAAATGTGCTGTATTGAAACAGTCCCATTCAAATGAATCTTTAACGCATTATGGAATAAAAATTGTGCCTTCGCATTAAGTGAGAGTGCTCGAATGAAGGTTGAGTGAGAATGGGGGTGGAGGGGGTGCTCAGGGGAATGTTCAGGTCTGAGAACTGCCATCTTCTGTCCTTCAGCCTCATTAGCACTGTAGCTTTAAGATTAATGATAAAATGCTCTTACCATACTTACTTTTCTCTGTTGAAGACCATAAACTCTTGTCTCACTACTTCTAAACACTCCTGAAGATACTCATTATCCTTTCAGAGAAATAAAAAGAACAATTACCAGAATTTACAAATTCCAAAAGGTCAAAAGAATTCTAGCTGAATGTGTACGGCAGTTGAGCTACAGATGTTACATTATTAAATTTGGCGTTCATTGCTAGCTTTTTAAATATCAAACGCACGCCTGCATGTAAAAGCAATCAGCCTTTGATCAAACAGAGGCACAGCTAAAGTACACAGCTGCAGCAGTCGCTAAGGCAAACATAAGGGAGCTTTCCCTTCATTTTGTGAAACAGAGGATAGAAACCTGTAAAAAACAATCCCCTTAGAGTCTGATTCCATTAGACTGGCAACTGTACTTTAGGCAGCAGATGCAGGTACATATTTATCTTAGACTGAGTTCACGTGACATAAAGAGAACATAGCACAGATGAGCTACATCAGCGTACCACTATGAATGAGGACTTACCGACTGGGAGCTATCCTTGCTGTTGTCTCTGGATTTGTTTTTCGCCAGCCTTTTCTTCTTTTTGTGCAGTGGTCTCGACTCTAGAATCATTTCCTCCAGTTCAAATGTAGGGTCACAATGCAGCCGACCTTTCTGTTAAAGGATAGATTGTTACTGGTTGCAATATCTTCACTTCACAAGCTGTGTGTGTGTGGAAACGTAGGCTATTTTTTAAAAAAGTTTTACATATTTAACAGTAATCACTCATGTAAGAAGATTGGCACGTTATGAACTGTATTTTAATCTTTTGGTCCTCTTAGCACGTTCCCTGTGCTGGGGCAGGTGATTCTCTCTGCTTACGTTTGGAACGAAGCCAGGTTCCATCTTCTTCTGCTGGACAGCATCCCAGCTGACATCAGATAAGTAAGCGCAGCTCTGAATATCTGAAAGGTTCGACAGCCGGTGTTCAGGTTTGACAGTAAGTAACTAGAAATAAAGAACAAGCTCCATTAATATTTTTTAATGTGGCAGCTTTATTTATCAATTACGTATTTTATCACGAGTTTTTCCTTTCATTAGCTCACACTTCTTAGAATCATAGAATGCTCATCGAGCCTACACCAATAACAGTTCTAGCCAGGCCCTATTTGTCTCTCCACATGGTTATCTTGCTATCCCCGTGACACTAAGGGTCAAGTTAGCACGGCCAATCCACCTAACCTGTATATTTTTGGAGTGTGGGAGGAAACTGGAACTCTCGGAGGAAACCCATGCAGACATGGGTAGAATGTGCAAACTCCACACAGACAGTTACCCAAGGCAGGAATTGAACTCAGGTCTCTGACGCTGTGAGGCCGTTGTGCCACCGTGCTGCCCATAGGCCAAGTCTCTGGGGGCTTTGATTTTATTTTTCTGCTGTTTCATTTTTTCCCCTGTCAGAAGGATATGCGCCTGACCTCACTTCTGACCCTACTGTGAGAAATTGATTGCGAGATACTCGCCCTCATGTCCAATTCTCCCCACAGCCTCACCTTAGCTCTGTGACGTCAGGTAGAATAGTCATGTATCAAAGCTTCGCTCCTCTGAAAAACAGGTCAGTTCCCATTCCTCACTCTTCTGGAGCACCATCTCCAGCTTTCCTTTCAATCACTACATTTTCTGGAATTTCTTCCGAAAGCTGGACCTGAAAATCTTCTGTTAGACAATGCTTTTGATCAACCTCATCCAATCATTGTTCTTCCCTAAAGAGCGTAAATAGGCCATTCAGCTCATCAAATCTGCACTACCATCCAATGAGATTGTAATTGATCTGATATGTTGATCCTCAGGTCCACTTTCCAGCCTTATCCCATAACCCTTGATTCCCTTATCCCATTTTTTCCTCTTCAAAATATTTTTCTCTATGTGACATTAATGTACCTTTAAGAAAGTTTTTATTTAATCATGATCTCTGCAGCTTTCAAGCTTGTGTTTTCTCAGTTCACAGCCTTAGCTTATGTCAATGACACCGAGTTGTCTGTGAGGAGTCATTTTATAGCTACTCCAATAATTTAAATGTTTATTTTAACTCTGGGTTGTTTTATGATCCTACATTGTTAGAAGAATAGTCATGCATCTTTGGACAGTTTCCTTTCCTTTCCTGAGTTGCAAGTTAGTTTTTCAGAGGAACAACAAGCTGAAAAGTTTCTCTCTCTCACTGATTTTGGAAATTCTGTGGGTTAGCTGAAAGCCTTTCTAGTAGAGAATTTGCTGTTGATGGCTTGACTAAAGTCTACATGGGGTTCTGGGAAGCTGTTCTGACTTCAAACTGTGCTGGGTATGTCAAGAGGACGACTAGAATATACAAGACAGTTTTCAATTCTCTAACCAAAGGACTCGATTTCTGTATCAAGTGAGACAGTGTTGAACTTGTTTAAACGGTTTGGCCATGCAAGGTTTTGGTTTGATTGCTCCATCTCAGATATATTTGTTAAGTTTATGCATTATCGTGGTTGTTTTGTTTTTGTTTGTGATTAATAAAAATTATTGCTGGTTTTCTTTCCATACATCTTAACTATATTCTTAAATTTTGTTTGATAAAAGATCCCGAGTGGATCATTCCCAAAGTGAAATATATCATGCTTATCCTAGCCAAATTCAAGATGCAAAACTCATGATCCAGGCAGGTTCCATAAAATACTTTGGAGTTGTGATCTGAATCATAACATCTACGTGAAAAATGTGATTAGAGTTGTAAATTGTAATTGTTACAGAACTGAAATGGATCTGATGCCCGCTTATACTCATTGGAATTTAGAAGAATGAATCTTGTTGAAACTTACAAGATTCTGAGAGGACTTGAGAGGTTAAATGTAATACCTGTTCATGTTCCTTTTGCCTGCAAAAGACAGTTCCCCCTATGTACTAATATACGTACCTTCTAGCACGTATGAGTGAGCAACATCATGAGCATGAATGACAATCTTAAATTGGTTGTTAGTGTCATTTTAACACACTCCGGATAATTCAACAAATGCTATCCAATCACTAAGCACCTAACATTAGATATTTTGCTCTGAGTTTTGCAAGCTGGTTGAGTACAGCCTATTGGAAACATCCAAAGGAATGTGCAGTCTGGCATGACCCATCAGTCATTGGGATGTACCTCCTATTGTATCTGGCATCACAGCAATGTTGAAATTCCAGGATTCTCAACATGTGGGAAAATGGGAGTAAATTCTGCCATATGTTTTACTTACCAGAGCAATTTTCGACACTCTCTGGTGCACAAAGTGTCCGAGAATGATTCCCTCAGAAAAGCAGTAGGCGCTTCCTTTTTCCACCCAAGTGGCTGGCAGCATAGTGCCAAGTGAGCTACTATGCATGCACTGATCAGTCAGCAAGGAGATCAGTGTCTATGCAGTGCCCTTCCCCCACTGCTGGCCTTCCAATTGCTACCCTGCACTCAAATCCCCATTGCTGGCCTTCTGACTCCCCTATCTCTCAATCGCTGGCCTCTGGACCACCCCTGACCAGCACCTATACCCCCACCTTTCTCCACTCCCCTTCACCCTGGCCTGCCCCAATCTCGATGGAGAGATGCCAGCATTGGACTGGGGTAATCACAGTAAGAAGTTTGACACCATCAGGTTGGATTTAAACCTGATGTTGTCAGACTTCTTACTGTGTCTGCCCCAATCTCCCCAACCCACTCCTCCCCACTAGACAATTCCAACCTCCCTTCCCAACATCCCGATGACCAGCACCAATGTCTCCCCCCACCCAGATGAACCCTCCCATGCCCCCTCTCCCCCACCCAGATGGGCAGCCTTCATTGCCCATATTCCCTCCTTCACACACCGATCCCCATTGCAGGATGGTAGCAGGTCCCATGCCCCTTCCTGAAGGATCACCACCCCCAATATGCCCCTTCCCCTAGTAGGCCCTGCCTCCATCTGGCCCCACCTCCTTGGCACTGCCTGAAGATATTTTGAAGTACTTTGAACAAGTATAAGAGGGTTTCTGTTCTTTCCAAAGAACTTGCTGATCATATTGCAAACACCCTAAGATGGAGATTTTAAATTAAAAACGAAGTGTGAGCAATGATCCCACTGAGCTTTGTTCCATGCCTTGGAGCTAATTACATGATAAGTGCTGTACATGAACAACCATTCGATAAGGGACCGCTGGCCATATACGAGAATTAAATTTGAGAGAGAATATTGGGTACAGATCAACCCCAAAACATTCACATATAGATATACAACTCTAAATAATAACATTTCAAGCAAATCTCATGATAGTGTCATAGGGATACATAGCTCATAAACAGGTCCTTTGGCCCAACTTGTCCCTACCGACCAGATTTCCTAAACTGAATTAGTCCCATTCGCCTGCCTTTGGTACAGATTCCCTCAAAGCCTTTCGCATCCATGTACCTGTCCAAATGTCTTTTAAATGTTGTTGTCACAGTAGATTTACTGTGAGGAAGGATTCATTTACTAAACAAGCCAGGGAACGTGCACTTAGAGTGAGAGGAGGAAGTTCAAGGGGCAAGTTTTTTTTACATAGACTGCTTGAACATTGAAAATGTACAGCACAAACAAGCCCTTTGGCCCACAAGTTGCGCTGAACATATCTCTATCTACTAGACTTACATATAACCCTCTATCTTACTAAATCCCATGTATCTGACCCTATCGAATCTGCCTCCACCACCATCGCCGGCAGCCGATTGCATGCACCCACCACCATCTGAGTGAAAAACGTACCCCCCACATCAACTCTGTACCTAGTCCCCAGCACCCTAAACCTGTATCCTCTTGTGACAGCCATTTCAGCCCAGGGAAAAAGCTTCTGAAAATCCACTCAATCAATACCCCTCAACATCTTATACACCTCTATCAGGTAGGTGTCTGAAATGTACTGCCAGGATGGTGGTGCAGGCAGATACTATAGGGATGTTTAAGGGGTTTTCAGATAAGCACATGAATATGCAAGGAATAGAGGGATATGAACAGGCAGGAGGGATTAGTTTAAGTTGGCATCATTTTCAGCATAACAACATGGATTGAAAGGCCTGTTCCTGTACTGTACTTTCTACGTTCTAAGTCAACGTTTCCCCCCAAAATTTTATTTAAATTACTAACTCCATTAATCACTGAAATAATGGTTATTTATTTAAAATAAAAACTGCAGCCACAAGGTTGTGATTATTACTTTAATTCCACATTATTTGCATTAGGCAACAAACACTACAAAAATACAACAGCCAATAAAAGAAGATGCCAAACAATCTGTATGTCAGAAATTACTTGCAGATCTGTTACCTCACCATAGGAATGCACTTGCAAAAAAGTGCAAACATGATCCACAGTTTCACTATAACAAATGATTCTCTCATCAAGCCAATTCAAAATCACTTAGGCAACAGACAATGTTGCATAGACAACACAGCACTCACTGTGAATAGACCTTTTGCCTGGTTTTATACTGGTAGCAACTAATTAATAAATATATTAAATAGTAAAAGAAAGTAAATTGAACCTTGGAGAGCATCATTCAGCAGAATGTTTGTCTGCAATTCCATGTAGGCGAATATTCATTGATAATTAATTAGAGGCATTAATGCAGCCACTATAGTTAAAAAAGAACAGTCAATTCCAGCAGTGCTAACAAAAACAGAAACTGCTGCAAAAGTATTCAGTTATCTTTATAACTTTTGCCACGTAACCATCTCCAGTTTTATTTTACAGATCAATCCTTTTCTCCCGTCTATATTTTCCTTTACCCTTGTTCCTGTTTAATTGCTGTTCTTCTTTAACGTATCTTCTCATTTTGCAAAGAATCCACACTGAAAGATCCATTTGTCTGTTTGCTTCATGAATACTGAGAGTTTCCAGTGCTTTCCATTTCTTTTTAAGCACTGCAGATGAGATACATGGCTCACAGTACTGTGGCTGAAGGTTAATTTTCCAATTCAGTTATTACGAACATGCACCAGCAAACCAAAAACTTTTTCAATGTGCAGATAATGAATTATGCTTTATGAATTTCAATAGAAAATGTTTGCTACATTTTGGTTGCTATCAATGAAAAAGTGTCGTATTTGATTAAACAATTTGGGGGAAAGCAGCGTACCATTACTACAGAATATAAATAGAGATTAAATATATTTATCTCAGTCTCCTGTGGTGTTACATACAGGGGCTGAAGAACAAGAGCTGTTCTGAGATGAAGTAGGGTCAGATGGTGAAGGATAATTAGGCCAATGGATTATAATCCTGGAGATATAAGTAAACTGGATAGGGAGGGTAACATAGCATTGAGAGATGAGGAAATGATACAGAGAGATTAGAAGCTGGCAGAGGAAAGGACAAATGTTTATGTGGCACAGTGGTTAGCACTGCTACCTCATAACTCCAGGGCCCTGGGTACAAATCCAGCTTTGGCTGACTGTGTAGAGTTTGCATGTTCTCCCCATGTCTGCGTGTGTTTCCTCTGAGTGCACGGTTCCTTCCCACAGTCCAAAGATGTGAAGCTGAGTGGATTGGCCATACTAAATTGCTCTTTGTGTAGGTTAGGGGAATTAGCGGGGTAAATATGTGGTATTGTGGGGATGGGATGGGGACAGGCCTGGTAGGGATGCTCTGTTGGAGAGTTGGTGCAAACTCATGGGCTGAATGGTCTTCTCCGCACTGTGGGTATTCTATGAGATGGAGATCCTTATACACACTATTTGCAAATAATGATTCTGCCCATTTCAAAAGTGCACCCTTTGGCACAAGCTTATGCAAGCAGCTCAATTAACAGGTCACTTCCCCAGTCACTGTCCAATTAGGGATGACAGGCAACAGATGGTTGAAGTAGGGTCAATGTAAGGGAGACCAACCAGCAGTCCCACTGGGAAAGATGAGCACTGCTCAGGCATGCAGAGAGCAAGAAGGTATCACAAGCTGGAGGTGTTCACCAAATGGTTCAAATTGCTTGCAAACACTTAAAAATTAGAACTGTCAGGAGCACAGCCTGCCAGGAAACATAACTAAAAGAATGCATCTACCAGCTGATGTGCTGTATTCAAACTTTCTGTTTCTTTATACATATTTGTAGAACCATAAAGAGGCTCTGACTTTCTGCTCCAAGACTACCTTCAATGCACGATCTTGAGCATTAATAAATACTGTGACATTGGGTTAGTTTGTTGGAGGCAGACATGTATAATGCTGTATACTGTAAATAAGCAAACTATCAAGAAAAACTTTTGCATCTAGTTTTAGACTCCTGAAACAGTACAGGCCCGTACATTTTTCATTAAAATTTCACTGTTGTATACAATTAAGGGCTAAGTGCAGCTCCAGTTGATTTGCTGTATAACTGTTTTCCAACATCCATATCCCTTGCCATTCTTCTCAGTGTATCTGTTCCCATCTCTGTCAATCATGTCCTTCTTAACCGTGCTGTCCTCCTTTGAGCATCACTACTTTATTGTCCCCCCACTGCTCCCCCACCCCCGACACATTTCTTCTCTAGAACTTCACCCTCATTGTCCTAATTTGCTCTTCTGTCTCTGGTGGCATCAGCTCCTACAGCCTGACTGTTTCCCCAATATGTCCTTCTTCTTACACATATGTGAATAGCCCCATTGAGTTGACCGTTTAACACTCCACCACTACCAATCCTATAACCACCTCTCTCATCATCCATCTCTCCCCTCACTCTGCAGTCACTTCATTTCCACCAGTTGCTAATGATAATTGTGTTCCAAACCAAATAATGAAGCATGCAACCAGTCACAACTCATTTCTTATTAGTTAGTTTATTCAGAGAATGCAGCAGCACATTTGTTTGTCTTCTATCTACCAAGCTAGAGCCCCAGCAGTCTCTCTTTTTATGCTCCAGGCTTTACTCCAGTCTTTCTTTATACTACACTCTTTACACTATTCACTTAAATTAAAATAAACTGAGGGACAGACAATTAACTGAGGGACAGATGGTATGGTGGCACAGTGGGCAGCATGGTGACACAGTGGTTAGTGCTTCTGCCTCACAGCTCCAGAGATCTGGGTTTGATTCACAGCTTGGGTCACCATTTGAGTGGAGTTTGCACATTCTCCCTATGTCCACATGCATTTCCTCTGGGTGCTCCATTTTCCTTCCACAGTCCAAAGATGTGCAGGTTAGAAGCATTGGCCTTGCTAAATTGCCCCTTAGTTTCCTGGGATGCATAGATTAGAGGGAATAGCGGGTTTATGGGGATAGGACCTAAGTGGGATTATTGGTGCAGACGCGATGGGCCAAATAGCTGCCTTCTGCATTGAAAGGTTTCTATGATACATCAAATGACGCATCCCTTTAAAGAGATACTGCATTAAACAAAAACGAATCGCAAAGGAAATGCAAAGCTTTGAACCAAAAGGTGATAAATAGGGTTGATAAAACATCCCAGTGCCCACCGATATGGAAGGTCTCAGTGGTGCTGACGAAACTGCATGTTCCTTCTCCAAGAATACCCAGCAATGAAGATATCTGCGGTAGCTGGAGGGTTTCTCTTTATAAATGCTTTAAGTATTTAATTAAATAATGCCTTTCATCTGTATAATAATCTATACAATATAATTTTTTAAAATTCATTTGTGAGACCTGCGTGTCACAAGCTGAGAGTCAACCACATTGTTGTGGCTCTGGAGTCACATGTAGCCAAACCAGGTAAAGACGGCAGATTTCCTTCCTTAAAGGGCATTAGGGAACGAGATGGGCTTTTCCAACAATCAGCAATAGTTTCATGGTTATCAGTAGATTCTTAATTCCAGATTTTTTTTTATCGAATTCAAATCCCACCAGCTGCCATGGCAGATTTGAACTCGGGTCCCTAGGTCATTAGCTGAGTTTCTGAATTAATAGTCTAGCGATAATATCACTAGGCCATCAATTCGCTATTACAATATAATTAACATATAATTAACATCCAGCACTTTCTCATCACCTTGTTAAACATAGAGACATAGAAACTAGAAACAGGAATCGACCAGTTGGCCCTTCAAGTCTGCTCTGCTCATCATTATAATCATGGCTGATCATCCAACTCAATAGCTTGATCTCAACCTTTCCTGTATCCTTTGAACGCCATTGCCTCAAAAGCCATAGCTAATTTCTTCTTGAAAACATATGCACAATATTTTGATTGCAACTGTTTTTTGTGGTCATAAATTCTACATTCTTGGTGAAGAAAGTTCTCCTCTTGTCAGTCATAAAAGGTATACCCCTTCTCCTTTGACTTTGTCTCCTGGCTCTGAACTCCCCACCATTGGAAACATCCTTCCTGCATCTATCCTATTTAGTTTTGTTAGAATTTTGTAAGTCATTATATGATTCCACTTCATTCTTAGAATAATCCTAACTAGTTCAATCTCTCCTAATACATCAGTCCTGCTATCCCAGGAATCAGTCTGGTTAAATGTTCACTGCATTCTGTCCAAAGCAAGAATATCTTTCTTCAGATAAAGAAGGATCCCACACAATATTCCAGATGTGACGTCACCAAGGCTGTGTATAATTGTAGCAAGTCATCTCTGCTCCTGTACTCGAATCCTGTTGCTATGAAGCCCTGCACCATTTGCTTTATTTACCCTCTGCTGATCTGCGTACTTACTTTCAGCGATTGGTGTGCAAGGACACCCAGATCTCGTTGCACATTCCTCGCTCTCTATTGCTGTTCTTCCAAACAAAAAACACACCCTGTTTCAGACTTGCTTGCTAATATTTCACTCTGCTTCTTAGCATATCTTTTCTTTGCTGAATTCCTCAAATCTCCCTCTAATTGCTTACCTCTGTCACCTCACTTTCATCCTTAAGCCTGCACAGTAGTTTGAAACTATGAAGCAGGCAGCAGCTGGGCAGCAGAACAGTGTCAGAAGCAGCACCCTTCTCACAAGACATTTAAATGCCAGGAGGTGAGAGGATAATGGGCCATTGGCAACAGAAGGTGCTCAGGAAGACAGCTGGACCAAGCTCGCACATTGAGCGACAAATGGATCAGAGCATGGGGCTGACAGGACTAACAAAAGTGCCTCTATTAATAAGCAGATGATTCAAGCAAGACCAAAATTAAAGCTCAAATGAAAAAGGGATTTAATTTTTGCATTGAGAAACTAACCAACTGAGTAATAAGATTGTTCTCTAGGTGCTGCACAAGAGCCGTTGTAGCAGAATAAAAAAATGCTCAACTTCCATTTCCTATCTTTCTGAATAATCTTCTGTCCATGTTTTTTGATTCAGTAAGACTTACAATACTATTTTTGGCACATACCTACCCAATTCTTTCATTATTCAGTGATGAAGCCATTCCATATAATTTGTGGACAGATTCTACAGACTTGCATTTAGCTTTTCAGATTACATTCTGTTCAGCAGTTATTTAATTCAGGTCACTTAAACCACGTTAAAATATTACATGCGCAGGTCGCCGGTCACAAATGGAATACTATTGTTAGAAAGGATGATTAAGGGTGCAGGTTGGGGTTGTAACATAATGTTAAGTGAGTGCCCGCTGTGTGCAATGAGTCACATCTTACTCCGTTATTCTAAATTAAAGCTCTAGTTATAGGGTAAAGTCTGATGGAAAATAAGCAGTATAGAATGAGTTGCTGTTGTAGCAAAAATTCCTCTCTATTCCTTAATATATTAATAGACGTATGGCAAATAATTTACTAAGACATCTGTGGTTCAAATTTGAACTTGTCCTTCCAACGGTAAACTTCACAATATTAAAACACCCCAGACATTGCACCAATGATTCAGTCTCCATTCATTTCAATATAGTAAGAATCAGAGAGATGCAGCATGTCTATGATTTCCCCACAAGGGTCATCACTTGGGCATCAAAATTGGAACAGATGTTTGTCAAAGGTAGTTAATTCCATGTCAACTAGTATCTTTTAAAAGGAGCTGCGGAAACATTAAAGTAACTAAGGGCTGGTGTGGTGGATGAAAAAAGAGCTTTTGGCAGAACAGCTTCACTGCTTCTTTTGCTTGTGGTTATTCTACTTCCTAATGAGACTGTCCTAATGAGGCCTTAATCATTGAAGTACGAATAGTACACAAAGCATCAGAGCCATTAAACTGGAGTTCCTGCTGATGTATATCTGATTCTGCGGTGTTGATCAGACAGGGAAAGAAGGAAATGGGGAATTGTTCATATCGGATCTTCATCCAGTGTCTGTCCCATTTTTGCTATCCCTTCCAGTAGCTGGTGACACTCCAGATTGTGTAAGAAGAAAATAAACATGACACAGGAGCAACGTGAGCCTTAGAAACTTAGAAAATAATCTCGAGCCTGCTCCGCCACTCAATAAAATCAAAAGATCAGCCATGATCTTATGGAATAGTGGAGCAGATTCCTAGGGCCAAATGACCTTGTCCTGCTCTTGGTTCTTATGTTCTGATTAGAGCTCAACCAGACCCATTGCTTTGTTTCAGCAACTCAAGGCCATGTCTTTCCAACACTGCTTGAGCAGTATACAATATCAATGGGTTAAACATGTATTGTTCTGCGCTCATGAATAAGTCAAATATAAAATGATACAGAACAGAAGGTCATCATTTGGCCCGCTGTCTTTGAAAAAACTTATCCAATTGGTTCCACCCTACTGCTATTTCTTTCTAGCACTGCAAATTTCTCCTTTCTTCCCCATTGTAAAATCAACAGTGACTTTTGTTTTAGTCTAGGGTCCACTCGAGTATTGGCCAAATCTCCACACGAATTTTCTATAACAATTTCCAGTTCAATAAAAAAAAATCATACATCTCCCTGTCTTTTCATTTTCAGCTAACAGTTACTGCTTGTTTTCAAAAGTTAAAAAAAACTCAGCTTACAGTTTTTTAAGCGTAGGTATTTTGGATTTCTCTGTTCATGATTTCTCTGGTTAGTGAGTATGTCAACATATCCTACATGCACTTATATCTTCAAGAGTGTTCACATTTGTCCTGATATCAAGACAAATCTGGTATTATGCCCTTGTTTTTAATTGCTTCAGTTGTTGATTCGATCCTTTGCTCTCACAGAATCCTCTTTGTTCGTGACAAGTGGGAGAATGATACCATGCTCAACCTTGTACCATATGCATAACTGATAAATGCGCTTATTGAAAAGTAAGTGAAAAACCCCAGAAATAAGATATTTACATACCCTTACAGTCGTCACTAACTCCTTATGGAATAAGAAACATGAATAGCTCATAGACTCTGTGCCAAACCAATCATGAAAATCATCTTTTGTAATGATTTTTTTTTCCCATTTCTTATTGGATTTGGGATTTCTTCCCTTACTTAATGCCCTCTGGATGTCCCAAATAGACTGACTTTGAAAACTCCAGAAACAAACAATTGATCTGAAAAGTACAAGCTTATGGCAGCATGGTGGTTAGCACTGCTGCTTCACAGCACCAGGGACATGGGTTCAATTCCAGTCTTGTACACTGTCAATGTGTGGAGTTTGCATGTTCTCTCTGTGGGTTTCCTCTGGTGTTCCAGTTTCCTCCCACAGTCCAACATGTGTGGGTTAGGTTAATTAGCGATGCTCAATTGCCTCTTTATGTTAGGGGATTAGCAAGGTAAATATGTGGAGTTTTGGGGATAGGATCTCGGTGGGATTGTTGCCAGCACAGGCTCAATGGGCCAAATGGCCTCCTTCTGCACTGTAGAGAATCTATGAAATATGGCCAAAATAGTTATCAAGGTTTGGTTAGATTTAAATAGCTGTTAAATTCAATTGGTCGGCTACGTTTGAACATATCACTGATAAGGATCCCAAGCCAAATGTTGAAGCATATAACTGAATACAAATGCTTTTCTTGATAATTTATGCCTTTACTGTAAACAGCATTATATGTGTCTACCTCCAACAAACTAAACCAATGACACAGCAGTCCTTCTTTATAAATGCTCAAAATCCTTAATCAACCAAAACTCACCACCTGTTCTTCCTTAACTTTAGCAAAACAGTTAACATAACATTAACAGTTACGCAGTTTGAACTTAATAGCCCTTTTGTCTCCCTCAATCCAGATGGTAATTGAAGTGTTCTATTACAATACTTGGATAGCACAGTGGTTAGCACCATTGCCTCACAGCACCAGGGACTCCAGGTTTGATTCCCAGCTTGGCTGACTGTCTGAGTGGTGTTTGCACATTCTTCCCATGTCTACGTGGGTTTCTTCCAGGTGCTCCGGTTTCCGCTCACAGTCTAAAGATGTGCAAGTTAGGTGGATTGGCCGAGCTAAATTGCCCCTTAGTGTCAGGAGACTAGCTAGGGTAAATGCTTGGGGTTAGGGAGATAGGGCTTGTGTAGGATTGTGGTATGTAGACTCGATGGGCCAGATGGTCATCTTCTGCACTGTAGGGTTTTATGATTCTAAGAGTGTTTTAAATTTTTATGCAAATTAGAAGATTCCAGCTTTCAGCTAAACTGTAATACTTTCAAAAGCCACACATGAAAAAAAAGGAATTGGAATACATACAGAAATATTTTATTGAGGTGGATGAATTCCAACGATAACAGTGAATACAATAGTTTCAAATTTTTGATTGGTGACAACCAATTTGTCAGCATAAGGTGTCTCATGCTTGATCTTTGCCACTTTCGACAATATGGGCGAGATTCTCTGACCTCCTAGCCATGTATTTCCCGCCAGCAGGAGATGGCGCGTTGTTTGCTAGCAGTGGAATTCTTTTGGTCCCACCGTCAACAATGGGAATTCCCATTGATAGCACCACACACAGGTGGGGAACGCACAGGCAGGTATGTGTGGCCAGCAGGACTGTAGAATTCCGGCCTATATGTATTGGATGGGGAAATGTGTGTACGCGCGTGTGTTTGTGTTTGTGGAGGGTTGGGGCGGGTGGGCATAGGTGAAGGTTGTTTGATGCAGGACCACCTCCCCCTAACAGGTAATAGTTTATATAACGCTCTGTTATTGTTTTTAGACCTCTGTGCATGTTTAATGCTAAGTCATCAACACACCGGATGATGCCAGAGACTGAGATGTCTTCATCCCAAAAGCCAAGGCTATGAAAGCAATTTTTTCAAAATTTTCGGACGCTTCCTAAGTTCAGAAGCCTTTGATGGCAGCTGGATGTGATCATACTGTGGCATGGAGATGCCAGCGTTGGACTGGGGTAGGCACAGTAAGAAGTCTCACAACACCAGGTTAAAGTCCAACAGGTTTATTTGGTAGCACAAGGAGTCTCACTCCTTCCTCAGGTGAATGAGTTGTGTTCACAAACAGGCATGTATAGACAGAAACTCAATTCACAAGATACTGGTTGTAATGCGAGTCTTTACAGGTAATCAAGTCTTAAAGGTATTGACAATGTGATCATAATCCCAGAGATATTCTCATGGGCATCCCTCATATCTGTGCTTCTTGATAAAAGAGCAAGAGAATAAGTGAAGTCACGTCAGATAATTTAGACTTCACCAGAAACACTCCTCCACCAATAGTCATGCACCATAATCCAAAGACAGAGGTGTACGTATTTCCATTATTACAATAGCAGAGCCAGTGGAGGTTCAATTCACAAGGAACACTATAATGGGTGACGCGATGGCATTGTGGTTAGCGCTGCTGCCTCTCAGTGCCAGGGACACAGGTTCAATTCCAGCCTCGAACAACTGTCTGGGTGGCATTTGCACATTCTCTCTATATCTGTGTGGGTTTCCTCCAGATGCTCCAATTTCCTCCCACACTCCAAAGATGTACGAATTAGGCTGATTGGTTATGCTAAATTGACCATAGTGTCAGGAGATTAACGGGGTGAAGGTGTGGAGTTTTAGGAATAGGGCCGAGGTGGGATTGTGGTTGATGCAGGCCTGACGGACTGAATAGCTTCCTTCTGCACTTAGGGATTTGATGTAACATCTTAGTACCACATGTTTCATACTGATCTGCAGCCAGAATCCCCCTCAAGCATAGCTCTGCCAGTAGCTGTAAATATCACAGCAGTTTCAACTTTGATACATTAAGCTTGTTCCAGGCTATCACTGGGGACAACATGGGCTAAACAGCTATCTACAGATTACAAGCAAGTGACAGATGCCCTACTTGCTCTGACAGTGTGACAATGTCACTACTTACATGAATAGGGAAGGGTTGCAATCTGTAAATATGCATCACGTTTATGACATCACCACGGCTTTTTGCAAGTTGGACAACAAGCTTTAATTTGTTAATTATTTTGTTTTCCCAGTATTTGATTCTGAAAGCTAAGGCCTCGACTTTAACCTGCAGGTGAATACCACACAGGGAGGGGACAGGAGGTGAGGAAACCATGAAAAGCAAGTTTCCAGAATGTTCCGCAGTAAACTGCAGAGTTCCTTTAAATTGGTTCTTCCTCTGGCTCACTGAAAACTATAAACTTGAAGGTATTCAGACAGGTCTGATGGTGGTGAGGTCAAGCAGATGACAATAAGAAGAAGAGTGTCCATGGTGGCATAAGGCATGTGAGGGGGTGATATGCGGAGGTTGGGATGGGGGTGAGCAGTGGTTAGAATGGGTTGTCTGACACTGCTAGAAGGGAATTGATAGTGGTTGGCTTTGTGGGTTGATAGGGGTTAGCGACGTCAGGCTGTTAGTGATGATAGTTGTCAAGGGATCATCTTTGATCATCAGACAGAGATGGGGAGAGAGCAGATGACAATTGGGGTGCCAGTGGTGGGAGTAGATGGTGAATGTGAGGCAGAGGGAGGTGTCTGATGGTGTATCATTGTGTTGTTGAGTTATTTCAATAATCTCTAAAGACTACCAGCTACAAACATTCTTAACATTAACTAGTTATGAGAACACTTCCTTACGCAAGCTTCTTTTCATGCTGCTTTCTCCTAGATTCTCAAATCCTTCTTTATAAGGCAGCTATTAGAGTTAACCTTTTTTTCTTAAAGTTTATTTATCAGTGTCACAAGTAGGCTTACATTAACACTGCAATGAAATTCCTGTGAAAAATCCACACTATAGCACCCGTTTGGGTACACAGAGAGAATTTAGTATGGCCAATGCAAGACTCCAGCATGTTTTGGACTGGGGAACATAATCTAACACCATACATTATACTCCATCTTCCCCAAGTCTCTGTTCAGACTTTAACATTTTCTGATATCCCTGGAAACCCAATGTTTTAGTCTCATAGCCATTTCGAGCATTTTAGTGTTTTAAAGTCTCAGAGTGCTTTTTTGTTCTTCTAAGTAAATGTTATGTTTCTTTCTCTCTCTAAGTTGTCTTCCTCTTTCTTCTCTCCCTTCCTCCAGTTTTTAGGAGAATCTCACCGTCTCTTATATCGATAAGCATTGCGGTATCATCATGAGTCTATGACACCTCATTCTCTTCTCCTTTGTACGGTGCAAAACATTCTCATTTTCTGGGAGTTGTTCAACAGAATTCAGACTATTCAGGGTCATCTGCTTCACAGTCTTCTTTCATTTCTGATGATTGTGACCTCTGATTTTCATCCCATTGTTCAACTGCAGTCAAAGCTCTTCTCCTTTTCTTACTGTGTCCTGTTCCGTCTGGACAAAGTAAAATCTCAGGTGTGGTGATTTCTCCACTGTTTTTCCAAATCTAGATTGACCTCTGATTCAAATCTGTTCTCCCCACTGAATATTTAATCTTTGGTAAGTTTCCACTCTTTCTCATACTTTTTCTAAGTTTACATCACTGACATGTGGATAGAAATCTGTATCCACAGATAGTGGAATTTGAATTCAATTAAAAATGATCTGGAATTAAGAATCTACTGATGACCATGAAATCACTGCTTCATCTGGTTCACTCATGTTCTTTTGGGAAGGAAATCTGCCAACCTGAGTTGGTCTGTCTACATGTGATTCCAGAGCCATAGCATGTGTGATTAACTCTTAACTGCCCTTCAAGGGCAACTCAGGATGGGCAATATACGCTGGCCAGCCACGAATGAGTAAAAAACAAAACCTACTTCCATAAAATACTTCCATGGTACCAATCCATTCTGCAAGTGTGAGGATCTATACCTCAAAAATGCTAGCTGAAAATCCTCAGTTTTTTTCAGTAAATGTTCTACATATGGTTCTGACACTTTTCTCAGCTTCTCTATAAGCCTGAGGAAAACTCAATGAACTTGTGTTGACAAATCAAATTAATTCTGTAAACCTTTGAAACACTATAATTATAGATCCATAATAATCATTATGGATGGTTATGCACTTTCACAATCTTTGGGATCCATAGGCTGGAAAAATTGTTTCCATGATGTCATCACTGCTTCTTTTGACATGTAATTTCAATCCATCTATCAAACCATTATGAACAGTTTGCCTTTATGTTCAAATAATCCATTCCTAAACATCTCCATGATTTTGGAGGGAAAGACGATGACATCAGTGGTTCCTTTGAGTTGTGCCTACAAATTGATCATGTGATACATCTTAATATAATTTCTTCCAATGACTTTGAGAGACCTAGTCCACTAAACCAAAAATGGTACTCTAACTTTGCAGATGACACCACCCACGAGATCTTGATGTAGACTCTAAAACCATATGACCATTGGAGCAGAAATAGACAATCCGGCCAATCAAATCTGCTTTGTCATTCAATACCATGACTGCCCTAATATGATAATCCTTAACTCCATTTATCACCATAAGTCTTGATTCCTTACTGGTTAAAAATCTCAGTCTTAAACATACCTAAATACCTATTCTCCATGGCTCGCTGCCGTAAAGAACATGACAGATTCACAACACTCAGAACAAAGTCCTCCTAATCTGTCTTAAATGGACAACCCCCTTACTCTGAGATTGGCCCCTCTGGTCTTAGACTACCACAAGGAGAAACAATCCTTCAGCAACAAGCCCCTTGAGAATCCTATATGTCTCAATAAAGTTGCCTCTCATTCTTTTAAACTCCAATGAATACAGTCCCAATCTACTCAGTCGTGCCTCGTAAGAAAATCCCTTCATACCCAGGATTCACCTACTGAACCTATTCTGGACTGCCTCCAATGCCAGTATATCTTTCCATAAGGGGATCAAAACTGTTCACAGTATTCCTGGTGTGATCTAATTAGTGCTTTGAATAGTTTTAGTAACTCCCTGTTTTCATATTCCATTCACTTTGAAATAAAGGCCAACGTTCCATTTACTTTCCCTACTACTTGCTGAACATGCATGCTTGCTTTTTGTAGTTTAATCCCTCTAACCTGCAGCTTTCTGCAATTTTTTTCCATTGAAATAATATTCAGCTCCTTCGTTCTTCCTACCAAATGCATACTTCATATTTTCCTGCATTATATTCCATCCGCTAAGTTTCTGCCTTCTCACTTAACTGTCCATATCCCTCTATCCACTCTTGATGTCATCCTCACCACCTGCCTTCCCATCTGTGAATGATAACAGCAATTAAAGACTTTAATAAAACTATTACCACAAACAAAATTCTGTAGAGATGCAAAATCTGAAATAAAAACATGCTGGAAATGGGGAGAAATAGAGTGAACATTTTAGGTTGAGGTGCCATTTAATTAGGGCATGTGAAAGATAATCTCCACCTGATATATTAACTTTGTTTCCCTTCACAGATGCTGCATGGTCTGTTTAGTATTTCCAGCAGTTTTTTGATTTTCTCTCTTTAATAGTAGAAATTTGAGATGAGTACTTCAGTGTGTGTTCATTCCTAATGTGGCACTGACAATTTCAAACAATTTAACTCCCATTGTGCCTGGATTTCACTCCTTCAAGAATGTTATGGTTTTACGATGTCCAGCTGTAATTATGTTGATGAATGGAACCACAGGAGGTATCAGTTAATGAAAGATAGGAGAATTGAATGATCTGTGAAAAAGTGGATGACACTATCAGCATCACTGGCTTGAACAGAAATGAAACTGCTTCTGTTTGGTAATGAGATGGGAGCTCAGAAACAAGAAATTGTTATCTCCAGATGTCCTTGCTTTGTTGTTACTGTCCTTCAAATAAGGCTAGAAGATGCTCGGTCTTGGATTAGGTTACACACTTCATTATAATCAAATCTCTTTATTTTACATGCATCAGATAAAACACAATGATGATTCACACATACAACCATGATTCCCACATGACTCTAAGGGAAAATGTGTGGTTCATTGACCCATTATTTAATTTTATTTAAGAAATTATGCGTTGATTACTCAAGAGGTATGAATGTATGAACTAAGAGCAGAAATGGGCTACTCAGTCCTTGGAGGCTGCTTCACTATAAAATCAGCTGATCTGACTAACTTCCTACCTACCCTTGTTAACCCTTTACCCCTCCTTTTTTGAATAAAGGAGTTACATTCGCTATTTTTCAAACACAGGGAATTTTAGAAAATTAAAACTGATCAAATATTTCACTAGTCACTTCCTTTCAGATTCCAGAATGAAGTCCATCGGGTTTGTTGTCCCGCAACGCAATTGCTAAGTTCCACTTTCCTGGTGATTGTAATTTTTCTCCTTCCCTTCCAGTTCCTGATTTGTGGCCAGTTCTGAGATGTTACTTGTATCAACTTTAGTGAAGGTCAATGCAAAATACCTGTTTAATTCATCTGTTCTCTCTCTATTTTCCAGACCCACTTTCTATTAGACCAATATTCATTTTAATGTTTCTATTTTAATAGTTGTAGAAATATTTATTATCCATCTTTATCTTTCTAGGAAATTTTCTCTCATACTTTTTCCCTTCCTTATTAATTCTTGTCACTCTTTTCTGTTATTTATATTCTTTCCAATCTTCTAATATGTCATCCATCTTTGCACCATTATATGCTTTTCCTTTAAGTTTGATGCTATCTTTAATTTTTTTACTTAACCATGGTGGGAATGCCCCTTGGAATTATGATTGCTGTCTTGACCAGATGGTTCAGCCATGGTAAGGTTGTTGCTGAGCTATGCATAATCTGCATCATGAATTAGCTGTAAGGAATGTGCTTGCCTCTTGGTTATACGGTCAGTTTATATCATCAAAACATAATAATTTTAAAGCAAAATGCTTAATATGCAGAAGGTGAGCTAGGAACATAGGAACAGGAGTATGCATTTAGCCCCTCAAGCTCACTCTGCCATTCAAAAAGATCATGGCTGATTTGTGGCCTAGGTCCATATGACTTCTTTATATCCAACTGGTTTTTACTGTATTACAGTGAGCTGCTCCATGCAGATGATACTTTCACATGTGGCATGATAGTTTTTCTTCTTTGTAATGGACTGAATTGTGAGTTTTCTTATTACCCGTGTGTATTTTATGTGAGGAGTGTTTGTTTTCTTACACTCAGCTGTGCTGAGGAGAGGGGTGGGCACCCAGTGATACTGACCACTGGGGCTCTAGGGAAGCTTGGGTACATTGGTCGAGCAGCCTGTCAGTCAGAATGGTCAGTGTCCAATTCAGTGCTGGGACCATCCAGGTTGACAGGTTACTCAGCCAATCATTACTGTTGTTCTGACCTTCCCCTCTCCCACAGCAGTGTGGTGAACAGGCTTAGACTGTCTCTCGCTAATTCTGCTTCTTAAAGGCAAAAAAGGTTTTACTGGTTAGCTCTGCCGTTTGAAATGTTTTAATGGTCATTTTTATTAATTGCCCATTTTTGAAAAGTTATCAACTTTTTGCTTTGATATTGTTTTTATTTGGTGAGTTATTGATGTTTCTATCATATCTTAACTTTGTCAACTGTGTTTCTGTCTCCACAAGTGCTGCCTGGCTTGCAGAGTATATCCAATTTATGGTTCAGATTTCCATCAGCAATGTTTTGTTCTCCTATTATATGCTCCATGCTGGACATTTGTAAATTCAAAATGAAAAAATGTTAGTGGTTAGCACTGCTGCCGCACAGCTTTGGAGTTTGAACTTTATCCCAGTGTCTGTGTGGGTTTCCTTTGGGTGCTCCAGTTTCCTCCCATAATCCAAAGATGCACAGATGAGGTTAACTGGCCATCCTAATTCACCTCTGAGTGTCAGGAGGATTAGCAGGGTAAATGTGTGATTACAAGGATAGGGCCTCAGTGGGATTGTTATCAGTGCAAGCTTGATGGGCCGAATGGCCTCTTTCTACACTGGTGACCCTATGAGATAAGTGAAAAGATAACACAATTACAATTCATCATCAGCATTTTTTCTTTGCAGCCCTGTAGTTTCTTAGATGTGTTAATATTTTAGATTAACTGATAGCCTTGTAGAGCACAGGGTTCCAGTAAGTTGCAAAAACTCTTACACTTAAGTTTTCAGAAAGTTGTTTTCCAGGTGAACTTGTAGTTGGAAGAGATTTTGGGGGTGGGGGCAATCCTTCTCCTTGTTAGGAATCTTCAAAAGAATTATGAGCCTGGTCACTTGGACTTCTTGCTGCTGGTCAATGGTTTTTGGCAGAATCTGTTGCAGGTCAGCTTCTTACTATTATAAAAACAAGCAACAAACATGGCTGTCTTACCATGTCACCCCTGACAACTCCAGAGCATTTTGCAAATGAGGCATTTGGCTAGACCAACTATGCATCTTCTGAGATGATTTTTGAATCTTGAGAGTTGAGGCAGCCAGTGTCTTGGTATCTGAATGAGCCATTCAAATGAAATTACCCTTTTGAATTATTTCAGGAAATGACATCGAGTCTACACCAGTCTGCAAGATTTCTTTTGTTCCTTCTTGAGGTATGGGAGATAATTCTACCCACAAGACAAATCATAGAGTCATAGGATCATAGAGGTTTACAGCATGGAAACAGGCCCAATTTGTCCATGCCCCCCTTTCTTTTTTAAAGCCCCTAAGCTAATCCCAAATACGTCCACATCTGGCCTTCTATGCTCATCGTACCCATGTAATTATCTAAATGCGTGTTAAAAGACAAAATTGTACCTACCTCTACTACTATCTCTGGCAGTTTGTTTCAGACACTCACCACCCTCTGTATGAAAGAATTGCCACTTGGACACTTTTGTATCTCTCCCCTCTCACCTTAAACCTATGCTCTCTGGTTTTAGATGCCCCTACCTTTGGGAAAAGATATTGACTATCCAGGTGACCTGTGCCCCTCATTATTTTATAGACCTCTATAAGATCGCCCCTCAGCCTCTTACACTCCAGAAAAAAATGCCATGAGTCCTGGTAGCATCTTAGTAAATCTTTTCTGCACTCTTTCCAGTTTAATAATATCCTTTTTATTACAGAGTGACCAGAATTACACACAGTATTCCAAGAGTGGCCTTACAAATGTCTTGTACAACTTCAACAAGACGTTCCAGCTCCTGTATTCAGTGTTCTGACAGATGAAACCAAGCATGTCAAATGCCTTCTTCATCACTCTGTCCACCTGTGACTCCACTTTCAAGGAGCTATGAACATGCATCCCTAGATCTCTTTGTCTGTAACTCTCGCCAACGCCCTATCATTAACTGAATAAGTCCTGTCCTAGGACTTACTCAGGTGATCTTCATGCATTCACCATTTTTGTATCTTTTATGATATTTTACAAATACCAAATATTAACTGAAATTTCATTACATGCTGGAACAAAACACTATTTCAATGTCTTTTCACAGTGCTCTAACTTCAGGGCTGAACATGCTTTAGAATGGAAGTATTCAACATACTATCAGCATTAAATCAAGTCAACCAAGATTGGAGCCATGTTCTTATCTGTGCTAAGCTTAAGCAATGTGTGACAGTCTCCTGTATAGCTCTCCTGTTCTTTATCATCGGTTCATTCTGGCATTTATTGGAATTTGACTCTGGAGTTGTAATGGCATCTTCTGAATGAAGTGATGCTGCAGTGATATTTTCACACTAGACCCACTGGAGGGGGCGGGGGGGGGGAGGGAGGGGGGAGACCCAGATTAATGCTCTGGCAATCTGGGTTCAAATCCCACTATTGCAGATTTGAATCCAATCAAAATCCGGAATTAAAAGTCTAGCGATAACCATGATCCAGTTTTGTAAAAATCCATCTGGTTCATAAATGTCTTTTAGGAAAAGATATCTGCCATCTTTATCTGGTCTGGTTGACATGTGACTCCAGATCCGCAGCAATATGGATGATGGTTAAATGCTTTCTGAAATGGCCTAGCAAGCCACTTAGTTCAAGGGAAGCCAGTGACACCCATGGCCCATGGATAAATAAAAAAAAATCTAGATGATAGATATATACAGAACACCTATTTGATACAACTGTTTTCCAATGATACATCATTATTATACAATGGTAGTCATTGGTAGTTTTCAGAAGCATTTTCAATGTGAAGCTTACAAGTTAGGATGACTTATCAGCCAGATAGGAATGTGAATAGACTGCATTTCAAATATTTTAGCACTTGTTCAATGACTATGGTACCGACATGAAGTGTTACCTCTTGTTAATAGACATCCAGAGTTTGAGAGTGTCACCACATTCCGCGCCCCCCCCACGCAAAATATTTCACTCATTAAAATTGAAGAATGAAAAACTGATTGAGAGCAATATGCATCCAAAAAAACAATCTGCTTTTGTGGCACACAAGACTCTGCACTGGGTTTGCAAATTTGTTAAGTGACACATTTATGTTTAAATTCATTTTATCTTTGTTCGTTATCATTATGGAGTCTAAATCAGATCCACAGGAGGCTCAGAATGATGACACTATTCTTTCTCTGTTGATTAAACTAAATCTACATGATTTATAATTACACGCCACAATTTTAAAAATAGTTAAGAAGTAATTAGAATGTTGAAATGGAGTTTTCACTGTTGGGAAAGAATGGCCCAGTTTTCTACTGCTAACAAAAGAAGGATACAGCTGGGATCAGAGCAATTCTCTAGGTAATTAAAACTTTAACTAAAATTTGACTAAAATCCTTCAAATAGATTAACATTCTGAATTTTAAAGAGAAAGTCCCTGTTGATTCAAAAATCCCTTTTTTAATAATAAACAGATTTGCAGTGCACTTGAAAAAATGTGGTGCAATTAAAATATTTCTGAAGGTAAAATTAAAAAAAAAAATCACTCTCCTGCAATCACACAAAACAGTGTTTAATTTTCCACCTTCCTTCTCTGTTAAAGTTGCATTAAAAAGTCACAATAGAGAAATTTGTGAAAACCAGCAATGCCTAATAAATTTGACTCTGGTTATTGCTATTCACACTGCACAACTCATGATGATCAGCAGGTTCAAGAAAGTGACTCACCACCACCACCTTCAGAGGGGCATTTCAGATTGGCCAGAAGGGGACTCAGGCTGGCACAGCAAGGGTATACTTGTCTGGAGGCACTACCCCAATCCCGTGTCCCCTGGTTGTGGCCCTAACCAGTATCATTCACATCTCTTGAGCGGGATTCTCTGATTTTGGGGTGAGCGTGGCCGGAGAATCCCACCCATGATCTCAATGGTGAGATATGGCAGAGCTCTAAGATATAGAAGGTTTTGGGTGGCTTAGTGCATGAATGACAAAAGGCGGGTGCAGAAAATAATTAGGAAAACCAGCAGAATGTTACCACTAATTGCCAGGGAATTGAATCAAGTAGGGAGATTATGCTTCAGTTACAAAGGGCACTAGTGACACTACATGGGAATTTTACCATCCCGCCTGCCACGTGAAATCACAGTGGGTGGGGGTTGGACTTTAATCTCGGATGGGATGTTCCAGTTTTGGTGTGAGCACGGATGGAAAATCCGACCCTACATCTAGAGCATTTGTACAATATTTAAGTAAGGATGTAAACACGTTTGAAGCAGTTCAGAGAAGATTTACCAGACTAATACTTGGATTGGGCAGCTTGTCTTATGAGGAAAGGTTGGATAGGCTAGGCTTGTATCTGCTGGAGCTTAGAAGAGTAAGATGCAATCTGATTGAATCATACAAGATCACTTGATCATTAAGCCCAGGTCTGGGGACTACTGATCCAATAAAAAAAACTGTGATTGTATGAAATATATTTTGAATCTGGGTGATTCTTCACATAGTTGTATGGATATAAAGTAAGCTAATAATACCAAAAATACAACGAAAAAAATATTCTTTTCACAATAGTACAGTAGATACCACAGAAGGGTTTGGGTTATACTATCAGCACTTATCATACAAAAGGTGCATTTAGCAGTTATTACTAGCTTGCAATAACAATCAATGTGGTTGCAGCATCCTTTGCTCTATACTTAACTTAACATGTTACCAAAATAAATGGGATAATAAATGACTCTTCTAACTGAAGTGAATGATGTAAAGTGTGCTATATTAAGGAGTGTTGCTGTCACCATCACAAAAAAAGGAGCTTCGAATTAAATTACAGCAGTATCAAGATGACACTCGTGTGGCTTAAGTATGAAAGACAATTCTATATTGACTATCTAACGCCCTAAATTTCCTTCCAATTTTAAGATTAATCAATGAAAATTATACAAAAATGCAACATTCCTTTTTCATGATAAATATTGTTGTTATTGAAATGAGTGCTGTAACAGCATTGAACATTATGCTTAGTGATTGGTGACTGCAGTTGTCTCAGTCATAGATGTGTCCAATTGCTGCAACAAAATAGTTTTCTCTTTAACCTACAATGCCACATTCCTTCTGTTATCTGACCATGTTCCTCAAAGCAAACAGTCATGAATTGACATATTAAATGACTTACTAAAAGTTTATGAACATGATCCTTTCTCCTATCTTCCAACTAATTCAATGTGGCTTATGCCTTCTCCATGCCAACTGACACTGCAATAAAAATCCTAATTTTTCAATTTCAGAGACTATTAGCACTACATATGTTTTACAATCATCCAGCATAAATCTAAGTTCAGCCAGCGCCTCTGCACTTCAGGACATTTCCTAGTTCTGGCCAATTTGCTGACATGAAGAATACTCTGCAGCAAACCAAAATGCCTATACCTATCTACTCCCTGGTACCATCTCCAGCTGCATGTTTACTTTCAGGCTTGCTTCCATTCAGCAGCTCGATGCTCAGTGATGAGTTGCTAACTCTAAGTTTTTTCTTCATTATTCCAATAACAATCTCGTGTGTATGGTCTTGTGACCACAAATCTGTCCTGGTTCCCCATGCTGACACTATAGTTAAGAAAGCCCACCAACACCTCTACTTTCTCAGAAGACTAAGGAAATTTGGCATATGTGCTATGACTCTCACCAACTTGTGCAGATGCACTATAGATAGCATTCTTTCTAATTGTATCACAGCTTGGTATGGCTCCTGCTCTACCCAAGACCACAAGAAACTACAAAAGGTCGTGAATGTAGCCCAATCCATCACACAAACCAGCGCCCATCCAATGGCTCTGTCTATACTTCCCAGAGCCTCAGCAAAGCAGCCAGCATAATTAAGGGCCTCCACACATCCTGGACATTCTCTCTCTTCCACCTTCTTCCGTCAGAAAAAGATGCAAAGGTTGGAAGTTATATATCAACTGATTCAAAAACAGCTTCTTCCCTGTTGTTGTCATACTTTTGAATGGACTTATCTTGCATGAAGGAGACTTTTTCTCTACACTCTAACTATGACTGTAACACTACATTCAGCATTCTCTCATTTTCTGCTCTATGAATGGTATGCTTTGTCTGTATGGCACGCAATAAACAATACTTTACATTGTATGTTAATACATGTGACAATAATACATCAAAGCAAAGCAAAACTTCTGAATTACAATTTTGAAAGGCTGTGTGGATCTCTATTTGTCATATACATTGAAGCAATAGCAGTGTGCCATTACTTGAAGAGAAGTGTGTCATGTGATCCAGTCTCAGTTTTATCTTTGCCTGTGAGCAGAGCATAGCTCTGATGTCTTCAAGCTTTATACCCAATATATCTGTTCTTATGTGTCTAGTTGTAATAAACACACGTTTACCCAATCCCTTATGAGTGATTGGTGCCTTTATACCATTATAACAACATTACAAAATGTTCAGTGGTGGTCAAACATCCTGACAGCAAGATTAATTACAAGCACAACATGGTGACTAGCTTTAGATTGTGCTAAATAGCATGAGACCTGACTTGTATTACAGCCTAATTCAATCATGGACAAAAGACTTGAATTCCAGAGGTGAGGTGAGAGCAGCAGCCCTTGACATCAAAGCTGCATTTGACCGAGTATGGAATCAAGGAGCACTAGTGAAACTGAAATCAATGGATATCAGGGAGCAAAATCTCCACTGGTCGGAGTCATACCTGGTACATAGGAAGATGGTTGTGGTTGTGGAGGGTCAATCATCTCAGCTCCAGGATGTCTCCGCAGGAGTCCCTTGGGATAATGTCCTAGACCCAACAATCTTCAGCTGCTTCATCAATGACCTTCCCTCCATCATAAGATCATAAGTGATGGTCACTGATGATTGCACAGTGTTCATTATTTGTGGGACACTTTAGTTACTGAAGCAAAAGTAACAAGATCTGGACAATATCCAGGTTTGAACTGACAAGTGACAAGTAACATTCACATCATACAAATGCCAGTCAATGAGATCACCAATAAGAGATACTCTAACTGCTGCCCCTTGACATTCAATGGTGTTACCATCACTAAATTGCTGTCAACTTCCTTGGGGTTACTGTTGATCAGAAATACAATTGGACTCACCACATAAACACAGTGGCTACAAGTACAGGTCAGGCTAACAATACTGTGGCAAATAACTCACTTCCTGACTCCTCAAAGCTTATCCACCATCTACAAGACACAAGTCAGGAGTGTGGTGGAATATTTCCCACTTGTTCGGATGGGTGCAGCTCCAACAACACTCGAGAAACTTGACACCATCCAGGATAAAGCATCCCCCGTGATTTGTACCATTTCCATAAAAATCCACTCTCTCCATCACTAACGCTCAGTAGCAGCAATGTGTACTATCTACAAGATGCACTGCAACATCTTCCAAACCTCACAACCATTTCCATCTAGAAGGGGAAGAGCTGCAGATACATGGGAACACCATCAGCTGCAAGTTCCCCTCTAAGCCACTTACTGTTCTGAGTTGGAAATATCACGCTGTTCCTTTGCAGTCGCTGGGTCAAAATCTTGGAATTCCCACTCTAATGGCAATGTGTGTCAACCCACAGAATATGGACTGCACCGATTCAAGAAGGCAGCTCACCATCACCTTCTCAAGGGCAACTAGGGATGAGGAATAAATGCTGGCCAGCCAGTGACACACATGTTCCATGAATGAATGAATTAAAAATAACTTAAGTGTTCAGCAGTGGTCAGATAGCCTGACAGCAAGCTGAAATACAGGCGCAACGTGATGAATAGCTTTAAATTGTGCTAACTGACATGAGAAGATTCTCAATGTTTTGTTCAGACCACAATGGAAGCGCAGCATTAGAGAGTCAAAAACTCAGTGTACTGACTGTTGAGAAAACTTTGAAGATACTGCACCAAGCAAGTGCTTAGATAAAGAGCTGGTAAGCAAATGGATCTCTTGTGGTGATATTGCAGCGCAGAGCCTATCAGTTCAATAAGAGGACAACATGTCAAGAACAGCAGTATCAGGTTCAGTTGGGAAAGGCAAGTGGCCAGGGTGTGCGTCAGATTGATAGTGAATGAGGGAAAACCAAACAAAAATCTTATGTATATCAGGCTAGAAAAGATTGCGATTATTATGGGCTATTACCCCGGGTATTATAGGAGAAGGAACAGTAAAGGGATATGATCAGACTTTCCATAAAATTCTACAGTTTGAATTGGGCTGTAGCCAACTTACTGTTTTGGATTCAAGTGTTTAAACAGTGTACAGAGCTATGGTTTCTTGATTCAGCTGAGTTTGAACCAGACAAGCAAGCCATAACGATTTGCCATCAATTGGGAATGAATAGCTGCAGAAGCTGAACACATCAGGAGTAATACCAGAAGAGCTAAAGGATCCCCAAAAGGAATGGCCTACACTGGAAGACCCATATTCATTGACTGGAGTTCATGTCATTTTGACAACAGCCTACAGAATCTAGAGACCACGTTGTCAGCAGATGCAGAGAAAGAGGATGCACTCCGAATTAGCAGAGTTAAATTGGTAATTGCATTCACTCTCATTCTAACAAGAATTGCTAGACAAGCCCAAAATGCATAACATCAAAGATCAACTCAAGGATGGATGCAAGTATGAAATGATCCTTGCAGGTCAATAAAGCTTACAGACCCCAACGGTTGATGCACTCACAAGAACACCCAAAGCCAACAAGATATGTGAAAGGTTTGGCCTGCCGCATGGAGCTAGAATACCCAGCTTTCCATCAATTCTTCAAGGCATTTGGCAGAAAAGGCCTTTTGTAGCTGCAGTATACTCGAGCAAAAGTTGATATGGTCACAAAGAGCCATGCACTGATCGAAACAAAGAGTGGTGAAGAAATGTTTCACACAATCAACTTCATTGACAATGTAGATACGGTCAAACAGTGTTTGCCAAAATTCAAATTCTCTGTCCTAAGAAAGTTGGCAAAATTCAGAGTCATGGCTCTACAAAATCATTACACAAAAAGGCACAACAGTGAAGCTTAGCCGAGGACAAATCAGATCCAATCCTGCACCTCAAAACGCGTGCAGTACTTTTCCATAGAGGACAAGATCTCAAATGTAACCCTGAATAACATCCAAGAAATACAATCCCACAGATCACTTGAGCAATTGAAGAATTCTCTAGCTGAATTTACCATTATAAGATCTGAGTGTATTGGCAATTAGCCTTTCTGCTTTACAGACTTATAGATTCACTAGTCTTGTACACTTATACAATGGTAACTAAACATAAATATATATTGTAAACAGTTATATTTCCTTAGAGAGGTGGAAAGTATCTTTACAAAGTAATATGCCTTTAAGTGTTAGCATCGTGCTATCACTAGAAGGGAAGTTTGTCATGTAATCCAGTCTCAGTTTCACTTTTACCTGTGAACATAATACAACACAGCGCTGATGTCAAGTTTTGTATCTATTCTCTAGTGTCCAGTCTTCATAAATGAACCCACAACGTTCACACAAACCTTTATGAGCGTGATTGATGTCTTTATATTATTATAAAACCACATCACTCTACACCCTTCTCTGTTCCATTGAAACAATATATGTTTTTCAAACCATTTTTTGTAACTTTCGTCATTCATTGGTTGCTTTTATTATCCTCAGAAATCTCTGCTGACCCTATTCCATGGCTTTAATACTGTTCCCATAAATAAATTTCGAGAGCATGATAACATTGAATGTACAATCCAGAAACAGTCCTTTCAGCTAAGCTGATCTTTCCTGACATTTATGTTCCATGCGCGCCTCCTACCTGAGTATTACATCAGACACTAGCAACATCTCTCTGTAATCCAATGTCACTCATGTGCTCACCTAACTTCTCCGCAAATACTTCAACTACATCCTAATTAGTGTATTGTACAGAATCACTATGACAACATTGCTTCTTTATTCAATATCTGTCTGTATAAAATCCAAAACCCCAATTGCCTTGTCTTTTCTACCTGTGATATACTGGTTTCGAACATTTCCCTGGATTTCTCCAGGGCTGCAGGTATATAACATTTGTGTTACAAAATTGAATTTATGGAGTCTGAATTAACCAATCCGACCTTACCTTTCTTAGCAACGTAACCACTTCCTTTGTCCAGGTTGAGGAGTATTGTACACTCACTGTACTGAATAACTGAATGAGGGATTCAACTGTAACACTGGAATGGATGTCATATGGCCTCTAGAAATAGAAAAGGAAACTATCGTCATCAAAGTAGAATGCAGGTATCGCCAATAGAAAGTGATTGAATGTGGACAAATTGCAAAGTACTGTACCCATCCTCGGAGAAGTTCATATGCAGTAACTCCGAGTGACCACCAATCAACTTCAAACGAGTATCCAGTGCCACCATTGACAAAGGAATGAAAGATCTCTGGAGCTACAAATAACAAGGGAATCAATTTGAGTAACTGAATCAATTTACTTTATCATACAAATTTCTAACTGAATAGCAAATATCACTGCATGCAAACAACATGAGGCAGGTATGAAGATATACTGGACAGACTTCTATAACTACAATTCTGCAGAATATGCCAGTCAGCCAACTAACTACTGGTTAAGTAAAATCATTCAACAATTATCTGCTTAATTCTTATAGGAGTGAAATATTTTCTGAAGCTTTGAACTGTTTCACTTTGTTCCAACAGTATTTGTTGTTTGCATTAGTTTAGTACACTAATTTTGGAAATGTGCAAGTTTACAGAAGGAGCTTTGGAGCCTTTGAGGGTGATTTTCCAGCCTTGCTCATCCCAAGACTGGAAAATCCCACCTGAGGTCAACTGATCTTTGCATGGTCCACCCTCATTCCCGGGAACTGTAGTGATCGGGGCAGTAGAATTCCGGCGATTATGTTAAATATGATAAAAATGTGAAAGATAGGTGGCATTTATTCATATGGGGGAAAATGTCATTTTTGATGTTGCAAGGACAGTAAGAATGTGTTCCTTTGTCACAAAAGTGTGGGGTAATGGCTCTGTCATTAATATATTTGCTTTCAATCCACTCTGTGCTTCCCCTTGCCTTAAAGAGCTGATGTTGTGAGACTGAAATCGTGATGTACAATATTAGTAATAAAATGTATTAGCATATTCCTCAGTCCATCATTTCAGCAAAGAAGCCAACCCAGTTAAAATGAGTAAATCAAATCAAGTTGAATTATTTCCTGTTCTGCTACTGACAATTCCCTCTGCATACGATTCACTTAACCAACAAACATGATGGAGGCAAGCCAGTAAAATGGCTCAATTTTGGTATTGACCAGTAAGACAAAATTAAAATCTTACTTGTAAAGTAAGGTTTTAGGTCACAGCATCACTGGTATCAAGCAAAAGCCAGGTAGTGGAGGACATCAGAGGCTTGGGGATAAGTGGGTATTACAGAATTGGGCTGGGTTAGGTTAGGCTGGACTAGAATCAGAGGAAAGATCAGAAGGAACACAGCAAGAAGTCTCACAACATCAAGTTAAAGTCCAACAGGTTTATTTGGAATCACAAACTTTCAGAATCAGGTGAGTGGATAATCATTAGGTGACAAGGAGCAACAAAGAACAAAGAACAAAACAGCATGGGAAACAGGCCCTTTGGCCCAACGAGCCCGTGCCGCCACCCAATGTTCCCACCTCTACCCGCGATCCCTGTCCATGTTTATAGATCAATGGATTAAAAACCAAATTTGAGACAATTTAGGGAGAATTTGTTTTGCCAATTAGCCTAAGAGCACATTTTTGGGAAGTGGGAGGAAACCGGAGCACCCGGAGAAAACCCACGCAAGCACGGGGAGAATGCGCAAACTCCCACAGACATGGGCCCAAATCCATGTATCTGCACAGCATAGCGATAGTCACTGAGCTGTCGCGTTGCCCATCAAATGGTCCAGGTCAAGCGTACACTAATGACGTGAAGCACTAGGATACTCTCGAAAAAAATCCCAAGAGCAGCCCTCTCACGACCCATCGCGTGTATGCCCCTCGTTAGACAACAAGGTGGACCAAAGCACCTGTAGGATAAAAAACAAGTACATCAATATCATCATCTATTTACACACTTCCCACTTGCTCTGCCACCTTCAGAGACTTGTTCACCTGCACCCCCAGGTCCCTCTGCATTTCTATACTCTTAATAGGTCTACCCTTTATTATATACCTTCGCCCTACGTTCTTTCTCCCACTTTGAAAGCTTGTGAAAAGGGCAGCAGAAGCAGATTCAAAAATAACTTTAAAAAGAAATTTGGACATATATTTGTGAAGGAAAGAACGAATCAGAGATATGGGCAGGCAGCAGGGATGTGAGGCTCTCTTGGTAGTTCTTTCAAAGAGTTGGTACAGGCATGACAGTCCAAATAGGCTCCTTCTATTCTATATTATTTGATGATAAAGGTACAGCTTTCCCTAACTGCTATATTACTGTCACCAGAGTGCAATTCTAAGTGGAGACTAACACTGAAAAAAGCCACATTTTTCTTGGTTACTCTCCAGTTTATTTATTAGTGTCACAAGCAGGCTTACATTAACATTGTAATGAAGTTTCTGTGAAAACCCCCCAGTCACCACACTCCAGTGCCTGTTTGGGTATACCGAGGGGGAAATTTAGCATGGCCAATGAACCTAACCAGCACATCTTTCAGACTGTGGGAAACCCATGCAGACAAGGGGAGAACATGCAAACTCCACACAGTGAGTGACTCAACCTGGGAATCGAACCCAGGTCCCTGGCGCTATGAGGCAGCAACTAACCACTGTGTCACTGTGCTGCCACCATAACTGGGATCTGCTAATCCATTTGCTTTTTCTCCAGGGCAATCATGTAGAGATAGGACCAGAAAAAAAGATTATAACTGGAAAAGGGAAAATGAGTTTAACACAAACACAGCACTGGGACTTGATGAAGCAACCAATTCATGTACTAACACAAACATGTCACTTTAAAGGTGTTTCAAATTATGAGGCATTTTGATGGAGTAGATGAGAAAAATCTATTACTGCTGACAGGAGAATTCATAAACCGACGTCATATATGAAAGATGATCAGCAAAAATTCCACAATTTACATAATCCTCATAACTCTTACCCATATATGGCTTTGTTCCAGCCAGAGCTGTTGCTCTTTCTCCATCTTTAATAATCGTTGCTATGTTGAAATCTGTCAGATGCGCATGTCCTGAAAGAATGGACGTGTTTAATTACAGAGGCATCAGACAATGTAATGACCAGAGGAAAAAAAAACAATTTTCATACTTTATTTAATATTCACTGACAGCTGAATAGCATAACAGAGATAAATCCATTAAGTATGCCATTAGTAAGAAAAATGCATATGTTGCTGGCTGCAAATGCAAATTAGCATCTGTTTTCTAACCTTGCTCATCGAGAAGAATGTTGTCAGGCTTGATATCCCTGGAAAAGAAGTAAAGATAAATCCACAAATGAAGAATATGTTCAATATGGTTTGCACCGTCTACTTTTCCTTATTAAGATGGTCTTTGGTTCAGTTTGCCACTTTCTTGTCACAACCTCAGAAACGTCATTAATATTCATTGTCTCACTTATCTATGTTTAATCCAAATTTCAACTAATGCATTATCACTAATAAATAGAACATTCTTTTGGAAGCATATACTGCCAGAGGATCACCCATCCCAAGTGAAAAAATAGAATTGATGCAATGTTTTGTTGCCATTGTGTCAAACTATATTATTCCCAATGGATGGATGTATTATATGCCAGTCTCCCCTTCCAATAGAGAGTCCTAGCATGGCAGAGAATTGGCAGGACAGTTCAGGCTTTCTTCTCTGGTTGTCTATGTTTAGGTCTAGTGGGGCAACTGTAGAAGAAATTCAGCCCAATAAGGACAGAGTGAATATTTTATGCACTTTAGCAAACCCCAGACATTCTCTCTTCCATCTTCTTCCAACGGGAAAAAGATATAAAAGTCTGAGGTCACATTCCAACCAACTCATCCCTTCTGCCATCAGACTTTTGAATGGACCTACCTTGCACCAAGTTGATCTTTCTCTATAACCTAGCTATGAATGTAACACCACATTCTGCATTCTCTTCTTTCCTTCTCTATGAATGGTAAGCTTTGTCTGTATAACGCGCACGAAACAATATTTTTCACTGTATACAATACATGTGACAATACTAAATCAAATCAAATTGAAAACAATTAACTCCCAGGAAAACGTATCTTGCAATCACATTCTGCTACTCCAATGCTCAATATCGCACTTATTCATAATGCAAGAAATCTCTACAAATCACAGGAAGTTATGAACAATGTCAAGCTCATTCCATCTGCAGACTACTGTTAACTCTTGATGTTTCAAAATTGTGCTTTTTCCACTAAAGGATTTCAATTGCCTAATAATGCAAATTAAACAACTTATGTTGTCTATTTGTCTTGAATGAGCTCTGGACATTTTGCTTCATTTCTTGAATTTTCCTGATACATATTAGTCAACTGGAAATGCTAAATATGCGTTCTTTCTTATATATTCAATTCAGAACTATCACAAAGCTTCATTACATTAATTTTATATAATTTCAATTTTCATAATGAATTATCCCACTGTACAATGTACATCATTACATGTTTGGTTAATATTTTAAGAAGTGGTGCCTGATTTACAAAAGATTGATTCACTAAAGGTCACATAGGTATCTAATTTAAAAAGAATCTACCTCACATAAGCAAATGGGAAGCTATATGAATAGAGATTTATATTGTTAAGACAGATCTAGGTCAAAGCAACGTGCAGAACCCATTTGTTGGAGATATTCAGCAAGCAAAGAATAAAATGATAATAATTATAATTACTACTTCACTGTCAATTTTTATTTCAATACCTGAAACAGCTAATACTGTAATATAAAAAGACTAAAATTTATTTTAGAGAGTAAGCAGAATGGATATAAAATTAAATCAATGCCATTTTTATTAGCAGTTACCTGTGGATTATATGTTGGCTCTGTAAATAGTCTAAGGCCAAGGCCATCTCACAGATATAAAGCTTCATGGCATCCTCTGTAAACTGGACATTCTGCTGAAGGTGATAGCGAAGGTCTCCACCTAAAAGAAGGTCAACCACCATGAACATATCTTCTTCATCCTGAAAGGAGTACCTAAAATACACAGGTTCAAAATAATTATAGGAGTTAAATTTGCAATGAAGAATCACAGAATTATACAATGCAGAAGGTCGTCATTTGGCCCATTGTGTTTGCGCCGACCACAATCCCATCCAGGCCCTATCCCCATAACCCCATATATTTATCTTAGCTCGTCCCCCTATCACTAAGGGACAATTTAGCATGGCCAATCAACCTAACCCACACATCTCTGGACTGTAGGACTAAACCACAGCACCCGGAAGAAACCAATGCAGACATGGGTACAATGTGCAAACTCCATATATAGACAGTGATCCAAGCCAGGACAGGAACCCGGGTCCCTAATGCTTTGAGGCAGTAGTGCTAACACTGTGCAGCCTGCAATTCATTTTTTGGGCAGGATTTAACATTTTTGTTAAAACAAAAATACTCTTTAGTTGAACATCAGTTTCAACTTATTTTTACAGGAATTATACATCCCTAGGCACATCTCTAGGAAATAAAATTATATTTTTAAATTGAATGAGGATTTAAGCTACAATATTGCATCTATCTGAGAGTGTGGAGATTTTGCCGGGAATAGTATGCCCTGTTCGCAAATAGTTGGACAATTCTGATTAGGCCAATTATCGTCCTATCAGTCTACTCTCGGTCATCAGCAAATTAATAGCAGATATTGTCAAGTGCTCTCAAATGGCACTCACTCAACAATGACCTGCTCATCAATTCTTAGTATGAGTTCCTTCAGAGTCAGTCAGTTCCAGACTTCATTATAGTCTTGGTCCAGACGTGGACAAAAGAGCTGAATTCCAAGGCTGAATTGAAGATAACTGACTGCCCTGGACATCAATTTTGTTTCTGACCTGAATGTGGCATCAAAGAGCCTGCTGTAATTGTAGTCAGAGTGAATCAGAGGGAGAATTCTTCACTGGTTGAATTCATAATTTGTACAAAAGGAAGATGTTTGTAATTGTTGGAGACCAATAATTTCAGCCCGGGACATTGCTGCAGGAGTTCCTCAGCCCAATATGTACACCATTATTTTCAGTTGCTTTATCAATGACTGTGTGTCCAATACAAGGTCAGGTCTGGAAAGTTCACAGAATTATACAAAGTTTAGTAAAAGTTACAATCTCTCAGATACTGAGGCATGCCTGCATGTAGCAGAACCTAGACTTCAGACTTGGGTTGACAAGTGGCAAGTAACATTCATGCCACACAAGTGGCATGAACAAAAAACAATCAAATCATTTCTCCTTGATATTTATTGGCATTAGCATCACTAAATTCCACACTACTGACATCCTGTGGGGTTAAAATTGATCAGATTTAGGACTGAAGCAGCCACATAAATAATGTGGCTGCAAGAGTGGTCAGAAGCTGGAGATTCTGCAGACAGAGACTCAGCCTCACACTCTCCTAAACTCATCCACCCTCTACAAGGGACAAGTCAGGAGTGTAATGGAATGCTCTTCACTTCCCTGGATGAGTGCAGCTTCAACATCGCTCAAGAAACTCGACACCATCCAAGACAAAGCAGTCCACTTGTTCTGCACTCATTCAGTACCTTAAACATCCACTCTCTCCACCACCAAGTACAGCAGTAGCAGTATGTAACATCTACAATGATGTGCTCAGCAACTTACCTAGGGTCATTTGACTGCAACCTCCAAACCCTTGACTCCTATCACCACGAAGGGCAAGGGTATCAAATGAATTTGAAGACCAATCTCTAAGTTTTCTCCTATATCGCTATTCCTGCATTATTGCTGTATAAAGTTCAGGAACTGCCTCCCTAACAGCACTACTGATGCTCATACACCACATGGACTGCAGGGATTCAAAAAGGTCATTCATCACCATCTACTGAAGGACAATTAGGGATGGGCAATAAATGCTGACTCTTGTCAGTGAAACATTCACATCTCAAGAATGAATTCAAAGTTATTTAATAGCTCTAGAACTCAATTCTTTCTTTTAACAATAAAGCTAAGATTCCTGGAAATTGAGGATGATGCATCTCCTATCTGTCCCTTTTCAGTCCTCAGAGCAGTTGTGGGTTTCTACTACAGTGTTACCAAAAGCACAAAGATGAAGTGAAGCAAAGATAATTGATTTCAGAGGAATCAATTGTTTTCTATGTGGGCAAACAATTATGTGCCCGAAATGACTTTTCTACTTATCTCAGGCTTCACGATTCCTCTCTTAGAATAACTGTTGGCCACTCTGGCTTTTGGCACTGAATCAGGGTGATCTTCCCCTCTTTGGCAATTAAATGTCCATTTTGTCAGGTGATTGGGATCACAGCAATTTCCTCTCCTTCTAGCAAGAATTGTTAACTCTCATCTTGCAGTTACAAGTGGTGTCCAACCTATTAGTTACACACTGTTTAACTGCAGACTAAATTGGATTCACACAGTTCCAAACTATACACAAAATTGCAAATTCTATTATGCATTTGGCTTTCTTATCTTCCTACTATTAACATATTAAAATAGACTTGTTATCATTACAAGAGAATTTTATCATCTGCATACTTGATGAAAAATGACATTAAAATTGGGTAACAAAGACAGCAAAACAATTTGTCTGTTATAAAATAAAGCCAACATGAAGTTAGAAGAGGAAATTCCCTCCAAAAATTGGAATTTTGTCAACTTTATTTTAGATAAAGTAGCTAATAGCACTTGGGGGTGACGTAGTTTATTTTAACTTTCAGAAAGTTTGTGGCAATGAAAATTATATGGCAAACATAATTAAACTTTCTAAGGTAGCACATGGGATTGCAAAAAAAATGGTTCAAGAAGATGAATTACAAGAAGTGTAATTCCAGACTGAGTAATCTATTGACAGAAGCTCCACATGTACCTGTGTATGAACTAGGACACAGCTATCAAGCTGGTCAAGTTCACTGATAACACAAAAATAGGTACAGCAAAAGAGACAAAAAATATCGAAAGGATTTATACCATTTACTGGATGAGGCAGAGAAAAAGAAGCAAAGGAAACACTGATAAATGATATAAATTGGACAGATGAAAAATGCTGGGGCTCAATCGCACAATGCTTTTAATTGTATTAGCATAGGAAAACATTGAAATGAATCTAGGACATAATGATATATGAATTGCATATAGTTATGCAACTATAACTAAAATAGTTGCATAAATAACTACAACATTTATTTACATATTACTTTAACACAGTGGCTTACAGCCTCATGGCTGTCAGTCAACTTCCAGGATCGAACAGATACGAGCTTGCTAGTATGATCTCTCACTTTGATTGATGATACAGGTCATGTGACCCTCTAGGCAGATCTCCTCCTTAAAAAGAGGACAAACATCACATCCCTCCCTCTAAGTTCTTTTCTACATAGATAATAATGAAGTTACTCAGTTCTCAGGACTTAGAAAGTTAAGCACGTGCATTCAGTCCATAAATTGAGTCTTTCAGATGGTTTCTGATTGCTAATGGAGCAGTATAACTCCTCTGCCAGGGGTGCTTCCACTGGGGTGTTTTCTGCAAAAATCACAAACCAGGCATCTCCTCGGGCAACAGACACTCAGCACGTCCGTCTCATGGGGATCACAAACTCAGCTTTCACAGATTGACTCAGTATTTCACTGCTTGGATAGTCAACAATGTTTCCTGCTGGCATCATGGTATCTGATAGGAGTACTGGCTGCTGGAACAGCTCACCCTCGTAAATGGTCGACAGGCTTCTGGATGATTCTCCTTTGTACGTCCACTTTATTAGATAAAGTTCCTGTTTTTGAGATGACAACACCTGGGACTCAACTTGAGCCACGTCCAAAATTTCTGACATACACGGCTTCCTCCACGGAAAGTGACCTTGCTGGTTTACTTGAATCATGATTTCTCTACTGACTGCACTGGCAAATTTGGAAACAGAGTAAGAAGTTGCATACCACCAGATTAAGTCCAACAAGTTTATTTGGTAGCAGAAGCTACTTGCTTTTGAAACGCTGCTTCTTCATCATTTGAGTGGGATTTCAGTTCACAAAAAGGGCATATAAAGACACAAACTCAATTTACAAAGTAATGGTTGGAATGTGAGTCTTAATCCTGTCTTAAAGATACAGACAACATGAGTGGAGAGAGGGTTAAGGACAGGTTAAGGAGATGTGTATTGTCTCAATCATGTATATGATTGTGTCTTTATTTGTGAGAACTATTTGTGAACTGAAATCCCAGTCACCTGATGAAGAAGCAACGTTTTGAAAACTAGTGGCTTTTGCTACCAAACAACCTGTTGGACTTAATCCGGTGTTGTGAGACTTCCCCAATCCAACACCGGTATCTTTACATCATGGCTACCAACGCCATCACAAATTTGGAAACACCAGGCTTATTGTGGTCCTAAAATTCCAGCCCATCAACTCTGCTGGCAGTACTCCTATTGTAGAGTAGCGGTTGTAGCGGTTTTATAACCCAGAAGAAATTGAAAGATTCCGGAAACCAGGATTGCCTCTGACTGCTTTTTAAGGCATGGTGTGAATGTTTGAGATACTCATTCAACCAGTCCGTTGAATGCTGGGGGTAAGACACAGGCCTGATGTGCTTGAGAACATTTAAGAAGGTGAAATTTTGAAATCCAGCATTCACGACATTTTCCCCGATACCCATTGATTCCAGTTTTGCTAGGGCTCCTTGAAATTACACTGTAATGTGGCCTTGATGTCAAGGACTGTCACTCTCACCTCACCTCTGGAATTCAGCTCTTTTGCCCATCATGAGATCAGGAGCTGACTGACTCAGTCAAAACCTAAACTGGGCATCACTGAGCAAATTATTGTTGAGTAGGTGCTGCTTGGTAGCATGGTTTATGACCCCTTCCGTCACTTTTCTAATAATCAAGAATAGACTGATGGGATGGTAATTGGCCTGGTTGGATTTGTCCTGTGTTTTGTGTACAGGATATATCTGAGCAATTTTCCGTACTTCCACAGTGTTGTAACTATACTGGAAGAATTTGGCTAGGGGAGTGGCACGTTCTGGAGCACAAGTCTTTAGATAATCACCAGAATGTTGCCACAGTCCATAGCCTTTGCTGTATCCATTGCCTTCAACCATTTCTTGATGCCATGTGGACTGAAGTGAATTGGCTGGAGATACAGGGACCACTGGATGAGGCATTTTCAATTGTAGGCCTGGGTCCCACATGGGCTCAGAAGAATTGCCTTTCACTTCCCCTCTTTCCCCTCCTCCACTCTACTGGCTGGAAAAAAAGTCGTCCAAATGTTCATTGTATTGTGTCTAATCCTCAAGAGAAGCAACGAAAGAATCTATCCATCCGAGGAAGGGATATCTGAAAACACTTCTGTTTGTCAGCTTGATCTGAACATCAATGTGGCTTTATACTCATACTCTAGGGACTACTTATTACATCATTTTATCCTCATCACCAGTGCAATAATTATTGTTCACTAGTTAGTTAAATAGCAACTGAAATGTTTATTTACATATAACTAAAACACAGAGGTTTGCAGCCTCATGGCTATCAGTCAACTACCAGGATCAAACTGATACAGAAGCCCCAGCTTGCTAGGGTGAACCCTGCCCTGTTTCCTGTTTGGTTACATTACCCTTTGGTAGATCAGCCCTTAAAGGGCTAAACACCACGTGGGCAATTTATGATGATGAAAAAAAAATACATGTCTAAAAACCATGAAGTCTTTGCTTACTCCACACATTGCTATGGAATAATGTGCTATTAACTGGCATAAGATGAATTTGTGGGTAAATTTTACAAGGATGGAAATCAGCAGCAGGATCTTACACATAGCCAATAAAAACTGGAAAACCACAGACACATTCTTCTTGATTTTTTGACCACTGATTTTGTTGATGTGGACCTGGCAAAAATGCATTTTTTTATGCATTGACTAGAGATGTTTCATGGTTATATGATTCATGGAGTTCAACAAGCTGAAATAAGTGACTTATTTCTCACAATAGAAATTTACATTAAAATAATTCTCAAGAGCTTATTCGTTTATTGTTCTTTGCATTGCAACGTTAATTAAAGAAATTTATTTGACACTGGGAGTGGAATTTTGTTGTTCCGCCTACCATGGGAATGGTAGCAGCTGGGATAGGATCATGCAACGGTCCATTAACCTTGGGCGGAATTCTTTAATCTTGGGACAAGCGTGGCCGGATAATCCTGCCCTGTGATTTGAGTTTGATGTGTTTCTCCTACATTACATCCACATTCACAACCTAGGCTCTGAATGCTTAGTACATGAGATCTGCTTTTTAGAAATTGTGGTGTAATAGTCTGCATTTGTGGGCTTTTCTGTTTGAGGGATCATGTGTATGTGTAGTCCTGTTTGCTTCACTCTATGCAAAGACTTCATTTTAAGACATTTTTACCTATACACAATTTCATTTAAATGCTAGATTGTAGGCATTAACTAACTCTACTAAACTGAACAATTATAGCTGGATTGACTAACTCTGCTAAACTGAACAATTGTAGGCATGATGGATTAGCTAAAAAATTGACTGCATTCCTGAAAGGTAAACAATGCAGGCAAACAACATTTTCCCACAACAGCAGCTGCAAAGTTCTTCTAGAAGGAAATGTGAAGGGCACTTCCAATGACGAGAAAAGGCTTGGAGATAGCATGCGAAAAACACTTCCAATAATGAAATAAGAGTTGAAATATACTTTGGATATTAGACTATTTCAGTTCAGTGTGTTCAAGCTCAGCTCAGTACAGTTAAAGGGCATGGCTGTGAAGCCAGTCTTCAAGTTCACTTTTCTTTGCTTCTGTCAAGTTTTTAAGCTCTGTTCAATTAAAGGAAACCATTTTAAAGCTTGTTCCAGGTTCCAGGTTCATCTCATACAAATGAATGGACCCAGCACTGTCTTTGTTGTAAATTAATGGAACATTCTGAGTACAGCTTGATGTTTGCACTTGAGTTTCTGATATGTCTCCCAGCATCTGCAGAGCTGTGTGATGGATATATGAATTTGAAAACCTTCCCTTACCTGTACAATTGGTACTATGCTACATACACAAAATTAAATAATATAGACAAAGATTACCCAGATTCTGGAAGATTAAAACAACGCCAGAAGACATACAAGGAATTAATGAATTTGTAACTGGTATGAGAAAAACCTTATTGTTCCAAATGATGATTGAACAACAAGGTCATGGAGGAAAAAATTGTGTTATTCAAAGTACAAGTGGATATGATATAACTGAAGAGTTGGTGATCTGCAAGAATATGTTTTCATTAATTGAATTTTACTGTGTATTGTTAAATGTCCTTTTCAAAGTGAAAAAATGTGGTTGACATTCAACTGCTCTCTGAACAAGGGCAACTAGAGATGGACAACAAATGCTGGCCAGCCCATGTTGCCCATGTCTCACAAATTAATAAAAAATAATAATTTATGCTTTTGACACATCAGTGTCAACACTCCATATCTCCACATTTAGCACTTTTTCTTAAAGTTAATTGCCTTCATCAAATTTGAATTCTGTTCACTATTCTACTTCCAATTAACATTTTGAACCCACAACAATACCATTAATGTACATTTTAATAATTGCTTTTTCACCATTTGCCTGTTGGAAACAATAAAAGGTGTTGTAAATGTTTATATTCTTCACAGCATTATTAATACAAATGCTATTCATTGTTTACCCATTCAGACCACAATCTTCCAGAACTACATAAAACCACATCAGGGTCACCTGCGAATTACACACAACAAAACCAATGAACCTCTAACAGTAGAATAATAAAATGTACCATTTGCAAACACTTGAAGTTAAAATATACCACTGATATTCAATTCAACATTAATGTAATATGGTAACAGCCAACCAAAAATCTCCCAGTGATAATTGATAGCTACAATAAAGAGCTGCATGGTATTATTGCAGTTTATTCTATTCAATAGTTAACTACTTTCCCAAATTTTCTATCTTATTTAAGTAAAAGGAATTCCCCTCTCCACATCTAGAGCACCCAAAATGTACCCAAATCCTTTTTCAATGCCTCTTACAACTTTTAAACATTCACGTTTGCTGTCAGATTAAGAAAGGTACCATCATCAAATCTATGTTGGATACTGCAAACTAACATTGAGCACCAGGAAAATATACGATTGTAGCATGGTACATACAAACTAACATCTGGCTCTCCTGCTATTTGTGAGAACAAGCTTCAATAAGAAACTGTGCCAAAAAATTGAAAGGTGCATTCTTCAATTGTGTCCACTAACTTCTGTCCAATAAATGCAAGCCTAGCAATGTCCAGTAAGTGAATTTTTAAAATCTACTTTGAAACTTATGACTACACAGATATTTTAAGTAACAGACGTGTTTATTGCCAGTGCTGATTTATTGCATTTCCCACTCTTAAACAAGCCAATTAAAATCAATATAATTCAAACATGAATTAATATGTGAAGAATATTTCAACCAAAGAGATAAGTTTCATTTCAAACAACAAAAATACGCCATGCATAGTTACAAGCACGCTCCTCCCCAAACAAAGGAAACACTATGCAGCTGAGGACTCTGGGTCTGCACTTGTTGAAGTCTAGAAGGATGAAGGGGAATCTTATTGAAACTTACAGGATACTGCAAGGCCTGGATAGAGTGGACATGGAGAGGATATTTCCACTCGTGGGAGAAACTAGAACCAGAAGGCACAACCTCAGACTAAAGACATCAAAACAGATATGAGGAGCAATTTCCTCAGCCCGACAATGGTAAATCTTTGAAATTCTGTCACAGAAGGTTTCGCAGGCCAGGTCATTTAGTGCCTTTAAGACAGAGATAAATAAGTTCTTGATTAATAAGGGAATCAAAGATTATAAGAAAAAGGCAGGAGAATTGGGATGAGAAAAAAATCAGCCATGATTGAATGGAAGAACAGACTCGATTGGTCTAGTGGCCTAATTCTGCTCTTATATCTTATGGTCTTAGATGCAATCTCTCAGAATTTAAAATTTGCCACAATTATGTATCATTTTAACCCTAGTTATTCATGCACTTTGGTGTCCTCAAAAGGATTATGTAATTATGTCTGGGTGTAGGAACTGCAAGCCACTAGATGTCAGAGGAATCTTTACAGGTTTAATTTAACAAAGTACTTGCAGCTGGACACTTGTGATGATATAGTCACTCTGTCTTCATTAAATTTCCATAACAGCTTGTTCCTCTGGAGACTTTGCACAGCCTGCTGTAAACTACCCTTGGCTCTCCAGCAACTTACACCATCCGAAGGTGATGGGGGCAATTCTCCCAAAACAATTCTAAATGCCAGATTTGCGTAAAAACTGGAGTAAATCCCACTGTTTTTTTTCAATGGGACTTTCAAAATGAGTCTCCCACTTTGTGTACTGCAAAGTGCCTCAATGTGAAGACCAGCGCATGGCGCAGTGGCCCCACAATGCCGGCCTTCCAATCACAGGCCAGCCCTGTGACCTTTACATTGCTGACCCTCTGACCTGCCAAGACCCAATCGCTGGCCCTCCGAACATGTCCTTGAATCCCCCCTCCTCTGCCATCCCTTGATCTCCTCCCTGTTGCAGCGCCAATCTCTGGATCCCCCACCACTGACTCTTTCCTATAGTCCTGAACCACATCCCCTCCACCCCCCCCACCGCAACCCCTGCCACTACCACCACCACACCACCCACTTACCCCCTCAGCTGCCACTGGCTGGCCTCCTTCCCAGCCCATTGACCTGCCCTGATCACTGGCCTCCCTCTCTGTGTCACTCAGCTCAATAACAGGCTGGCAGTAGGACCTCCCATCTCCGCAGACCCTGTCCCCACCCCATTAGATCCCACCCGATGCCTGGTGGGCAGTGAGAAGGTGCCTACTTGGGCATTGGCACTTTGTCTCTTGGGCAATGCCAGGGGACCAGGCTGGCACTGCCAAGGTGGCAACACCCAGGGGACACCCCCAGCCCCGAACCCGCTGGGAAGCTTCGATGGCCCCTTTCACTCCAGCAGAGTTCAGCCATCAGCTCCCCGCAAGTAGGGAGCTATACTAAACCCTGCTGGAGTGAACCACTCCTGGCGGGGAAGGGTGAGGCTGGTGTGCCCAGAGATTTCAGTCCAAGGCCCAGAAATGCTATTTAAAATATATTTAAATTAGAATCTGCATGCACTATGCACTCCACATCAGGCAACACGCAGAGCTACCGGCACCAGAAATCCAGCTGCCAGAGATCTATGAAGGCCATAGCCCCCAATGGGAAGATCACAAAATGGCCTCTGCTTGAGTCTCCTGGCTCGCTGCAATACAAAAGCAGCCTGGCGGGCTAGGAAAATCTACCCCATATATAAATATCATCAGGTTGACTTTTCAGTCCATAGTCAGCACTTAAATTAGTACTTCAATCAAATCAATTCCTTCCCACCTTCCACGCAGTTCCATCAAATCCTGACTAAAACCACTCAGTTATCAATGTGTATCTCTCACGTCTGTCATCCACGCTGTAGTATTTACATCTTTAGCTGGCTGTTTCAAAAATATAAGTCGTGTGCTGCATTTCCCTGGCTAATATTAATAAATATTGCTCACTAATAAGCTACTGTAATGACCTTTTAGTTCTTAAATATTTTTCCACTGTCTGACCCTCATTTGAATAGCTAGTTGGGAGCAGAAAGAGTGGGGGTGGAGGGTAGAGAGTGGGGGTGGAAGGTAGAGGGTGGGGTGGGGGTGGGGTGGGGGCAGCAGAATGCAGCCAGATCAACATTATCTGCAGATAATGGAATCGATTGAGGTGGATACTAAGTAACAATAAATAATTTAGTTTTGAAATATCAAAACTAAAAACAGCAAAAGCAATCAGTCACAGAGTTTACCTATTTTTTCCAAGCTAATACTGATTTCTGGGTTTAAATTATTAAATGAAATTGATACATTATATCTTGAACCCCAATAGGGATGAGATGGTATAAACGTGCACTGACAATTTCTGGAGTTGTCAGCACATATGTGATGTTATGATCAATTGTATACAAATCTGCTATTTTCCCTGCATGTAGTACATTGTGTTGCATATATATAGTCAAACTTAAACTGAGGCTTTTGCATGCCAGAGAACTCGTTCTTGGAATAGGCTGGATTATTGGGCTTTCTCTCCCATTTTTTGAAAGCGGAAATAAAATTTTACTTATTAAACATGGGTTTCCTGCAATGATTTAAATCATTTAGCAAACTTCAGAGGGAATAATAGAAGATCTCAGATGAGCACGTGACAGATTTACAATAAAAAGCATGTCTTTTTCTGACTTCTTCAAGTCAGAACAAATCTGAACTGAGCTCACAATGAGAGTGCTTCCCTCACTAACCTCAGCTCCACATTCACCCTTCCAGATGTTGCACTCCAACTAACTCCTTCACCTTTGATTTGATTTGGTTTATTATTGTCCCATGCATGAGTATTGTTTTTTGCAAGTTAGACAGACGTAGCATACTATTCATAGAGAAAGAAAGGAGACAGTGCAAAATGTAGTGTTACAGTCATAGCTAGAGTGTAGAGAAAGATCAACTTAATACGAGCTAGGTTCATTCAAAAGTCTGATGGCAGCAGGGAAGGAGCTGTTCTTGACTCAGGTGGTACGTGACCTTAGACTTTTGCATCTTTTACCTGATGGAAAACGGCAGAAGAGAGCAGTTGTTTAGACAAAAGGCATTGGAATCCCCTCACTAAAAAGATACAGAAGTCTGAGGTTACGAACCAACTGACTCAAGTACAGCTTCTTCTCTGCTGCCATCAGACTTTTCAGTGGACCTGTCTTACATTATATTCAACTTCCTCTACACCCTAGCTATGACTGTAAGACCATATTTTACACCCTTTCCTTTTCTATGTCCAGTATGCTTTGTCAATATAACATGCAAGAAACAATACGTTTAACTGTACAATAATACATGTGATAATAATAAATCAAATCAAAACCTCCCTTTCTTTCCTTAAGACCTTCCTTAGAGCATAAGCTTTTGGTCAGCTTCCTGTGCAGCTCTTCTGCTATTTTCTTGCACCACTGTGTAGCACTTTTCTGCAAAAAAGAGATTTCTGTAAATGAAAATGGTTATGTATATATTAAAATATACGTGGCTGGAATTTTCATTTTTTTATCAAATGGAAGATGAAGACTGGTTTCACAGGCTGTTGCAGAAATATTTGCTATTTCTACAATTACTTGCTTGATCATGCTGAGATCCAGCAGCCAGAAATGTAGGAAATCGGATGAAAATCAGGAGCCATTTGTACCTATCATTTGGTACTTCAAAGCTTCAAAATGGTGTCTGTGGCATGCAAAGACTTCTATTGAGAAAAATCACGTTGCGTGCTGCATTGAAGAGATTGCAGATACAAGAAATAGCCCCATGGAAAATTTGTAGCGCAAATTACAACTTCAATAAACCTACAATACTGATTTGTTGCCAGCAATGTCATTTTGGAGCCCAGCACACCAGCTAATGTCCCCTCATACAGCTGAACATCAACAAAATAGCAAGTACCCCTAATTGCACTATTTTTAATGGATCATCAACTACTTCCAGATCAGTTGTTGCGTTACTTCTTTTGGCTGTTGCTTCAATTTTACAAGAAGTTTGGTGTTTTTCTTTACCTCCACCACAGAAAGTGGGCAGCAATAATGCTTTTGTCCCTGATAGCCTGTTGTCGATAAACAATTTATGGCAAAACTAATGGATGCCTTTCAATGAAACCTGGTACACAGAAGGGGTACAGCCCAAGAAAGAACTGATGAGATTTTGGCGATGATGCAGATCTGGATCCTGGAAATTTTTTTTTTTAAAGGATCAATTGACATTGGACAAGTTGAGATTTATTTAGCATGTCATGGGTAGTTTTATTTAGATTGTTGTTGGTTGCTCCAGGATGTTGTGGATTGTCTCAGCAGTTGTGGTGGAATTTATTACAGCTGTCAAAATGTGAGCAGAGTTTTCAGAACAGTTGTTGGTTGGGATTGGCCTGAAACCTCCACAGTGAAATGGAGGCCCTCAATAAAAGATTTTCTTCTCAGCTTTATAGCTATAAGGCTTCAGGCAGCAGAAAAGCCTCAACAGGGAGCTTTGTAATCATAATATCATTGAGTGTCTGTTTCACTTGTCTATAGCTGTTACAAGTTGCAAAAATTGAACTTTCAGCTGAATCAAATTGAGAGAGGTCCCTTCTTATACAATTGAACATTGCTATTTTCCAATCCAGCACATTTACCTTTGAGTCAGTAACTTATTCATTTTGATCTTATATCTAACTATATTGTGATCTTTTTCTTCTCTCAATTTTTCTGCTGTTACATGAGTCATTTTCCAATTTCATTCCCCAGAATTGAATCAAGCAAAGGTATTTGCAGCATGATCAGGTTTACCTAAGAAGCAGTCCTAAATAAATCTTAAAATGAAAACTACTTATATCGCATACAATATTTTTATCAAGCTGGTCAGAAATGGAGTGGGAGAGGCATTAATAGGAGGGGGGAGCAATGGCTGTTTGTCAGGGATGGGGAAGGGAATAGTGAAGGGGGATCAGCATTGGAAGAAACATCAATGGCATGATGGAGTCCAAAGAGGGGTAGAGATTGAGAATGGTCATTGATGGGGAGAGGATTCAATGATGCGACATTGTCGGAGGGAAGATAACAGGAATGTTTACTGATAAGACTGGGTAGGAACACTTTAGCTCCTTGTAGCTCACGTGCAGTGTTGGGAAGGCACTTAGTTCATGGATTTGGCCCTTCTGGTCTCCTTTTGGCTTCTGGCCAAGGAAACACAGTCAGTGTGTGTAAGCATATAAAAACATGTTAAAACGTAACCATCCAACTTACTTAAAATGTCCAAGCTACTTGCTGAAAATGGACTAATCACATGCCTTTGTCCCATCTCCAATACAAATAGAAGTGAACGCATTTCAGGCAGTTTGGATTCCTTAATCAGATTTTTTTAAATTTCCCATCCATACCACGCAAGCCCATCAGATTTGGGGTTAAAATTATACCACTTTCTCTGATCAATACTGCCAACCTCCCTCCCTTTATTCCCTCCCTATCTTTTTCAAATATATTGCAGCCGGGAAATTTAAGTGTCTATTTTGTCCCAGCTTTGAGCCCGGTCTTTGTAATTGCCGCTAAATCACAATTCCATGCTGCAACTTGTGCCTTTGTGAATAAGCTCACTAACTTTATTCACAATGTGCATGTATACATTCATACTCTGAATCCATTGCAGTCTACCTGGCATTTTGTGCTTCCCCCTGCTACACTTCGGACCCTGCTAAATTTGAACTGTTTATTCTCATGCTCTTCAAATTTCCGAGCCCACCAAACACATCCTTTCCATTGCTTCATTTTTCCTCTGTCCCACAAGTTTGTATAACTCTCCCCCATCTCACTCTTGTTAACCTCTCACTAATCTCTTTATAAGTATATCGGGCTGAAATCTTTGAAGTACAAACTATCCATCTGATACAGGTCCTTCTTGGTCTACAATTGATTCCAATGCCTGCGGAATATAAAGTCTTTCCTTCTTTACACCATTTCTCCAGCTATTTGTTTGATATTTATGTTCTGATACTCACTAGTATGTGGCATTGACAGGATTCCAGAGATCTTGGGTGAGATTCTCCCGCTTCCCAACCATGTCTTTCCTGCTGGTGGGAGGCAGCATATTGTTTGCTAGCGACAGGATTCTCTGGTCCTGCCGCTATCAATGGGAATTCCCAATGATGTCACTCAATGCAGGTGGGAAACATGTAGGCGGGGGTGAGGTGCTGTTGGGACTGGGGAATCCTGTTGGCGTGAACGGCCAGAGAATTCTGGCCCTTGTTCTTTGATTTCTTCCCTAGTTCCTGTAGGATCTCAACCCTTCTCCTAACTAGGCTAATGATCTCAACTTGGATCACAACTTGTTCCCACCAACAAGATGTTTTACAACATATGATATTCTTTATCTTGCTGTGAGGGAGGTGCATCATGTAAAAGTCAGCTTGGCAGTTGCAGTAATTCTCCAAATCTGAACTTTTTGGGCACAGTAAAGAGACAAATTGCCAGCTGAAAGAAATACAAGTCAGTGGATGAATAAGCAGAGAAGTAACAACAGGGAAAGTGTGACCTCTTAACCCAGAGATAGGAACAGAAGAGAAATACTCTGATCCACTCAATGCAAGCTACAGGTCTAAGATTTTCAGAGTTGCTTCTTCAAAAGCAGTTCAGGATTTAAAGTTTTTAGTCACATCCTTTAGCTTAGGGGAGACAGTGGCCTGGTGGTATTATTGCTAGTCTTACCTATTAATCCAGAAACTCAGCTGATGTTCTGGGACCCAATTCAAATCCTGCCATGGCAGATGGTGGAATTTGAATTCAATAAAATAAATTTGGAATTAAGAAATACTGAAACAATTGTTGATTTTTGGAAAAATCTATCTGGTTCACTAATGTCCTTTAGGGAAGGAAATCTGCCACCCTTACCTAGTCTGGCCTATATGTGACTCTTAACTGCCCTCTGAGATGGCTTAGGAAGCCATCAGTTGTATCAATAAAAGGCAACCAGGAGTGGGCAATAAATGCTGGCTAGCCAGCAATGGCCATGTCTCATTAATTAAAAAAAAAGTTGCAAGTCACCTCATTGAACTCCGTGTGGAGTTTGCACATTCTCCATGTGTCCGCGAGGGTTTCCTCTGGGTGTTCCAGTTTCTTCCCACACTCCAAAGATGTGAAGGTTAGGTTGATTGGTCATGCTAAATTGTCCCTTAGTCTCCAGGGATATTTGCAGGATTAACAGTGATGGGGATAGTGTTTAGTGGGATCGTTGTTGGTCCATGCTCAATGGGTTGAATGGCCTCTTTCTGCACTGTAGCAATTCTATGAATTACTGAAAATTTGAATTGTTTATTGACCCCCAATGGCCAATTCTGCACATCGGTAGCTGAAAGGTTTTGATGGGCAAGCGAGAGCAGTTTGAAAAGATTCTTTACAAATAAGTATCAATGCAACAGAGGAAAAGGCTAGTTGGGTGAGATATGAAGATAAGGGATCCATGTGGTAGTGATGATTTGGGTGTAGCTGATGTTGGAAAGTATATCTGGATGAGAGGACAACAATAAGGAGCAAGGTACTATCAGCTTTGAGCCAAATTTCTGTCAAAATCATGGGGACAGTATCTTCATGCAGATTAAGGCCCATATTTTTCCTGACCTCCCTTTGGTTTAGAGGTCACAACAGTCAATGTTAACTTCTCTCCTGCAATAAAGGTGTGAATACTATATGAAGTAAAGTGCAGGCCACTATCAATGCAGTCCATGATATCCTGCAATCTACCCAAACCCCACTACTCACTGTATACTGATACATGTGACAATAATAAATTAAATCAAATCATTCCTGTCATGTTTGGCCTCATTGAGGCTAGGGGAAAGCTGATGATTTAGTTTACTTCCGTGAAAAAGAGAAAAAAATTGACAAAATCAATTTAGGCCCCTAACAGTTAGAAATGGGAGAATTCATAACGGGGAATAAAGAAATGACTAAGGAATTAAATTTGCATTTTACTTCAGTCTTCAAAAAGGAAAACATGAATAATGTACCAAAAGTACCGAGAGAAACATGTTTTAATGAGGAGCAGAAGGAAATCAGTCTTAGTAGAGAAATGGTTTTGGGGAAATTGATAGGAACGAAAGTGGATAAATCTCCAGATCTTTATAATTTTCATCCCAGAGCCCTTAAGGAAATGGCCTGGGGAATAATAGATGGTCATTATTTTCCAAAATTCTTTGGACTCTGGATTGGTTCCTACAGATTGGAGGATAGCTAATGTAAGCTTACTATTCAAAAAGGGAGGTGGAGAGAAAACAGGGAATTATAGATTAGTGAGACTAACTTCGATATTGGGGAAATTGCTAGAGTCCATTATCAAGGAATTCATAACGCGGCTTTGGAAGACAGTGGTATAATCAGACAAAATCAGCATGGATTTATACAAGGGAAATCATGTTTGATGAATTTAGTGGAATTCTTTGATGATGTAACTGCCAGAATTGATCGAGGAGAACCAGTGAATGTGGTTTATTTAGACTTTCAGAAGGCTTTCGACAAAGTCTCACATATCAGACTACAATGGAAAATTAAAGTACACGGGATTGCAGGTAATGTCTTGACATGGATAGAAAGCTGGTTAGCACACAGGAAGCAAAGAGTTGGCATAAATGTGTCTTTTCCTGATTGGCGATCAGTGACTAATGGGTTACCACAAGGATCTATGCTAGGGCCCCAAATGCTCTCATTATATATTAATGCTTTGGAAGCAGAAACTAAATGCATAATTTCCCAATTTGAAGATGATACAAAGTTAGGTTGGAGGGTGAACTGTGAGGAGGATGCAGAGATGATTCAGCGTTATTTGGATAAATTGAGTGGGCATATGCATGGCAGATACAGTATAATATGGATACATGTGAAGTTGTCCACTTTGGTAGCAATAATAGGAAGACGGATTATTACTTGAATGGATGTAAATTGAGAGAGGTGAATACTCAACGAGAACCAGATATTCTCATGCATCTGTTGCTGAAAGAAAGCACATAGTCGGCAGTAAAGAAAACAAATGGTATGTTGGCCTTCATAACAAGAGGATTTGAGCATAGGTATAGGAATGTTTTGCTGCAATTGGACAGGATGTTGTTCAGGTCACATCTGGAGTATCAAGTGCAGTTTTGGGGTCCTTATCTGAGGAAGGATAAAAGGAGTATAAAAGGAGTATGGCAAAGTTTCACCAGGCTGATTCCTGGGGTCTGTCATATGAGGGGAAATAAAGTCGGATAGGATTATATTCACTGGAGCTTAGAAAAGTGAGAGGGAATCTCATAGTAGCTTGTACGTTCTAACAAGGTTAAACAGGGGAGATTATGAAAGAATGTTCCCAATGGTGGGGAGTTCAGAACCAGGGGTCATAGTTTGAGAACAAGGTTATAGTCTGAGGTGAGGAGAAATTTCTTCACCTAGAGAGTAGTGAATGTTTGGAATTCACTACCACAGAAACTAGCTGAGGCTGAAATGTTGTCTGATTTCAAGAATAAATTAGATATAGTTCTTGGGGCTAAAGGGATTAAGGAATATAGAAAGGCAGGGGTAGGGAGATAAGGATATTGAATTCAATGACCAGACATGATCAAAATGAATGGCAGAGCAGGCTCAAAGGGCCAAATAGCCTACTCCTGCTTCTAGTTTCTCTGAAAGAAAGCACCAGTTACTGGTTTAATATGATCATGCACTGCAGATTAGCTGATGTTGGTGGTGTCCCCATTGGCAGACCTCAGTGGAGTTGGAGATGTGAAAGTTAAGGACTAGTGTGATCTTGACCTCATCAGACACTGCTGAGATGTGATAACTGGCTTAAGATCTTCTTGTTGGACCTGACACAAATCTTCTGCTGGTTCCTGAGGAAAATGAAGCCTCCTTATACATTGTTCCACCAGTATATTCTTTTGGGCTATCATCTCTATTGGGAGGATAAAGAATTGTCTGAATACACATCCTTGTTAGTCCTCCATTCAGCTTTAACTCACTTTATTCCTTTATCCTCCTCTTCCATCTTCGCCCCAAGCATGGGACACCTCCATTACGAAAAAGTGGAATTCTAAAATCCCTTTCATAGTACAGAGTCTAAATTAATGACTAGAATAGCATCCAGTAATTTCAAGGATAACGTACCCGCAAGCTAATGCAAGAAAAATGAATCCAAATAGTTTACCTGAGAGTGGTTGAGGTTGGCTTTAAGTGGCCTGTCTGAAATGGCCTTCTACCACCCGTGGCTTGTAAGTGGGAGAGAAAAGTGGCATTAGTCAGGTGGTAAAGTTAGGAAATTGATCCATTTGAGAGCCAGGGCAGGAAGCAAAGAAAAAAATCACCTCCAAAAACACTTATGTTTCGACATTAATGAAGAACAGGTCATAAATTATGCAGCTACAAACTACTAACAAAAGCTTCTGCACTGTCCCCGAGGAATAGAGAGACTAAAGCACAGAGATTAATACTGAATACGCTGGTCCCAGTGTTAAAGTTAACTGTTAAAAATGAGGTAATCAATTACTAACACAGGAGACTAAAAAACAACTGCAACGTGTAAATATGTTTGACCTGCTTTTAAAAAGCAACAGTTACAATGTGGAACACGCTCAGAAGAAAAGATCATTGCAAAGCCAATAGTTGAGTCAACCATGTCATGCTCCAATTAGCATGATAACAAAGAGGACAACTGAGAAGCTAATGCAGTGATAGGATTCAAATGGATTGACCTATTTGGAGTGCCCAACAATGAGAGTGAATGCAATGTATATATTCCCTTAGTAGGATTGCCATTCCTCCTCCACTCTGACCCTTTACGTCTTGAGTTACATTAGGCACGTTGAGCGTTATGATGTTATATATTGTCAGTTTTGCTACATTATACACGAGTGCAACAGTCAGCCACATCACCTTGATCGACTGGAGGCTTGTTCCAATGCAAAGAGATTTACTACCAGTGTGGAGTCAGTTTGCTCAGTTGGATGGACTGATGCAGAGCAACGGCAACAATGTGGGTTCAATTCCAATATCGGCTAAGTTTATTCCCTGCTTTTCCAACCTTGTCCCTTTCCTGAGGTGTGGTTACGCTCAGGCTAAAAATCACTATCACTCAGCTCTCCCCCTCAAAGAGGAAAGCAGCCTATGGTCATCCAGGACCATGGCAACTTTAGCTTTGTTATCTGCAAATGTAGTTATTTTTACATGTATTTGGAACATGTTCCAGTTCATCAAATAGGAACAGGAGGAGGCCATTCAGCTCCTCAAGCCTGTTTTGCCATTTAGTGAGATCACATCTGATGTGCATTTTAACTCCCTCTATCTGCCTTGGCTTGATATCAATTAATAGATTTGGCCAGAAAAGTGTGAAAGAATTTCACACTTCAACCACCACATGCACCATTTTTTCTACTTTGTCTCCTGAATGATCTGGTCTGAATTTAAGATTATGTCACCTTGTACTAGAGTCCTTCATGAATGGAAAATGTTTTTCTCTAATGATCCTATCAATTGTTTTCAAACTCCAAGTAACCACAATTGCATCCCACTTAATGTTTTCTATTCCAGGTCAATACAAGCCTAGTTTCTGTAATCTCTCATGATCTAACCCTTGGACCCAAAAAAACTTTCTGGTGACTCTACAGTGACGTTGTAGGGCTATGATAAATGGCCTACAACAAACACAGTCATCCTTGTTTGTTCCGGGTACAACTCTAACCAGTGGAGACATTTCCCTGATTCTTACTAACTCAATTTTTTATAGGGTTCTTTGATGCCACACTCAGCCAAATGCTGCCAAGATGTCAAGGGTAGTCCCCTCCTGAGTTCAGCTCTTTTCCATGTTTGGACAAAAATTGTAACAGATTCAGGAGCTGAATGACCCTGGTGGAATTCAAACTAACATCAGTGAACAGATTATTGATTAAGTGCCGATTAACAGCCCTGTCGATGATACATTCCAGCACTTTGCTGATGACTGACAGGAGGCTGATGAAGTGGTAATAGGCTGGATTGGGCTTGTCTTGTTCTTTGTGGACAGGACATTCCCATATTGTCAGGTAGTGTCAATGATGTTGCTGTAATGGAATGCCATGCCTAGGGGAGTGGCTAGCTTGGGAGCACAAGTCTTCAGTACTACTGCCAAGGTGTTGTCAGTATTCATGGCCTTTGCTGCATCCAATACCTTTAGCAGTTTCTTGATATCATGCAAAATGAATCAAATTGGCTGAAAACTGGCATCTGTGATGCCGGAGATATCAGAAGGCGGCTGAGATGGATTACGCACTTGACTCTGTTGGCTGAACATGGTTGTTAATGCTTTATCCTTGTCACTTGTCCTGATGTGCTGGCCGCTCAATCACTGAGGATGGGGATATTTGTGGAGCTACCTCTTCAGTCAGTTGTTTAATTGTCTACCACCATTTTCAACTGGATGTGGCAGGATTGCACAGCTTTGAATTGATCTGTTGGTTGTGGGATCATTTAGCTCTGTCCAGTGTTTGGCATATAAGCATTGCAGCTTCATAAAGCTGGTAAATTACTTTTAGGTATGACAGGTGCTGTAGCTGACATGTCCTCCTGCACTCTTCACTGAACCAGGATTGATCTCCTGTTGTGATGGTAAATCCATGAGATTACAGTCTATGGTTGATTAAAATTCTGCTGTTGCTGGTGGCTCACAGTGCCTGATGCACATCCAGTTTTTATTCTGTTCTGAATCTATCCTATTCATTGTGATAAATGGGACAGACATATCCTCAGTGTGAAGGAGCTGGGACTTCATCTGTACAAGGACTGTGTTGTTATCACTCCTACCAACACCGTCATGGATAATTACATCTGCAACAGTTAGATTGGTGAGGGTGATGTCAAGTAGGATTTCTCTCACGGGTTCTCTCACCAGTTGCTGCAAGCCCAATCTGGCAGCTAAGTCTTCCTGAACTCAGCCAGTTTAGGTCTACTTGGTCAGTATTGTTTTGTAATCCAGGCTCACCATTACTCGGACTAAGTTTTATTTTCAGATTGATTAAATTCCATTGGTTGCTGTGGTGGAATTTGAACTCATGTTACCAGAGTATTAGCCTGGGCCTCGGGAGTATTCACCCAGTCATATTCCCAATAAGTCACAGGCCCCATTGTCCAATGCAGTTGAAACATATGGTTAACTTTAGGTGTTGCATGTGATATTAATAGTTATATTTACAATTTTGAGAATCTTGAGAGTCATGATGTAGTAGCAATGCATTATAGGAGCTAATTAAAATTGTCAAGCTATGACCTACAGTAATCATCTTTCCATTAGCTACTTAATCACTCTCGTGACAGAAACGGAGCAGAACATTTTTATCACTGCGTTTTTATCCATGAATATATGCTATTAATTAATGTTTTGAGGTCATCTGTTAAAAGCAGCTTTCTTACATGGAAAAAGAAACTTAAGATAACTTTTCACTATACATCTCATATTTATTTGACTCATTTTATTTCAATTTGTTATCTTTTTTGTGTTGTATTATAAACTGAGCATTTACAGAAACAGAACTTGTTGAAAAAGTGCAATGGGTCATGCAGCAAATGAACAAGTAACGTGAATTTAATTTTGATGAATTGGTCAACTAATTCGTAAAGGGTTAGGTTGACTGGCCATGTTAAATTGCCCCTAAGGTAAATAGATAGGGATGCGGTATAGGGGCTGGACGTGGTCCCTGTAGACTCAATGAGCCGAATGGTGTTATAGGATTGTATGATTAGTAACCTTTGACGCTTCTAACATTTTTGGGTTTTTAAAAATCTCATGGTTACACCATTGTGGCGGGGGCAGGGGGGGGGGGGGGGGGCGTGTGGCAGAGGGGGTAGATAAATTCTGCTTTTCATTCAATAAAAAAATTAATTTGTTTTTTGTGGTTTCTTTAAATTGTCAAACTTCCAGGGTGTATAGTTCCAGATTATTTTCTCTTTTATTCTTCTGCTTTTTCTTTTAAACAAATAGCTGCTTGTTTTGTGAGTTCTGACTGATTCTTAATTATCTGTATTTTGATTTAGAGTCTGCAATGGAAATTGTAGCAAGTTGCACCCTTTGCAAAAATATAAAAGCACTTGATATCTTGAAGACTATGAGGTGGCAAAGTCATTAGCACCGCTGCCTCACAGAACCAGGGACCCGGGTTCGATTCCCAGTTTGGATCACTGTCTGTGTGGAGACTGCACATTCATTCTGTGCCTGCATGGGTTTCCTCCCACAGTCTGAAAGATATGCAGGTTAGGTACACTGGCCATGCTAAATTCTCTCTCGTGCCTCTGAACAGGCGCTGGAGTGTGGCGACAAAGAGATTTTCATAATAACTTCATTGCAGTGTTAATGAAAGCAATTTGATGTAGATATAATTATATCACCCTGGGAGGAGGCAAGAAGAATCTGCAATAGAAATGTGACTGGCATAGATTTAAGTGCACACAAATGTACCATTTTTAAGATATTGGTAGATTTACTGTGACAAATGTGATCACTGCAGTCTGTCAACTTTTAATTTACACTACTGTTCAGTTTCTTCAAATATCTTTTGCTCCCTTATGGCATCCTTACTATGAAGGCATTTTTAATATATTGTCTATGGATTTATTATTTCTTTTATATCATAAGTATGTATTAATCCTCCTTAATGAATTCCAACTGCTATTGTCCCAGTCTTTCAAAATGATCCCTGATCATTAGCATGCCTCTGGATTCTCGATACAGCAACAAACCAAACATTAATGTTGTAAACATTACCGAAGGCACTGAATCTCAGTGAGAGATGTCCTATGTCAGGCACATTAAAGTTGAAAACATACCTACCAATGAACATTACAGGTTATTTGGCTGTGGAGGCAGTTACTGCATGCTGATCATAAGAACTCTGTCTGATTTTGGCCATCACTAGTCTGCATCCACCTCCAATTACTCCAAACTAAATGAACATATGCACCTTTGAATAGGGGTGGCACAGTGGTTAGCACTCCTGCCTCTCAGCTCCAGGGACCTTGGTTTAATTCTGGTTTTGGGTGACTATGTGGAGTTTGCATGTTCACCCAGTGCTGTGTGGGTTTCCTCTACGTGCTCCAGTTTCCTCTCTCAGTCCAAAGATATGTAGGTTAAGTGGATTAGCCACACTAAATTGCCCCTTAGTGTCTGAAGAAACGTATGCAGGGGAATTAGTAGGGTAAATATATGGCGTTATAGGGATTGTGTGCAGGTAGGCCTGAGTAACATGCTTTGTTGAAGAGTCAATGCAGATTCGATGGGTCAAATGGCCTCCTTCTGCACCAAAGGGAAACTATGATCAAAACAATTTCATCATACCTGCTGTACACAAAGTTAAGCTCGCATCACATTTTGTAGCAAACGTGCTTAAATCGCTCTCTGCTTAATGAATTTAGCTGGGATTTGGTAGCTAGTTGTGTTTGTAAATTGATCAGCTGGAGTTAGCTTTGATAGTCTCAGCTTTGGATTGCTCCCGCAAACACTGGTATAGCTGCCATGATCAAATAGCTTCCTTGTGTATTATAAATCTCTAACGATTTGTGCATTTATAACTAAAAAAAACAGTTGGTGGTCCATAACTACACACAAAGGTAAGCTTCACAAGAGGGTCAGGAAATATTGAATCAGTAGGAGGACACAAATAGGCTTTTACTATCAAGCAATCAAATACTCACTACAGAGCAGGCTATAGACAGAGAGTTTCCCTACCTGTCACTGTCACATGTACTTTCCAGCAAATATTTCTGTTTATTTTTCATTTTTTTCCCCAATTTCCAGCACTTTTCCTAAGCAGTCAGCAGTCAACTCTCAGCCTTGACAATAAATGTTGGCAGGCTACTTAACTACAGCAGGCATCACAACTTGCTTTTCATGGTTCCCTCACCTTACCCCCCCACCCGCACACACACACACACACCCCACCCCAGACATCCTCGTGCTCGTTAAAGAATGTCTGACATTGACCAGAATGAAAAACCCTTGACAATTTCACCTCCCTGTCTCATTCAGTGCTGACACGAATAAAGCACGCCAATGTCACACCATGTAACCAGCAAACTCAGCTTAGAATAGAGATTGAATGTGCTGACTTCTGACTTTTTTGGCTCAGCTAACTACTGGATAAATCTGATGGAGCCACTGGAGGAAAGAACATATTGTATTTGAAATCGTTTAACTTAAACGAGAGCATTTTGACCAGAAGCTATCCATGTTGTTTCCTAATAAACCTTTATCAAAGGATAGAGCCACAAACATTAATCATCAAAATCCAAAGCAGCATAATCATAGAATCGCTCAGTACAGAAGGAAATCATTCGGTCCAGCAAATCTGTACTGACCACAATCTCACCCAGGCCCCATTTCATAACCCTAATTTACTCTGCAAATCACCCTGACATTAGGGTCAATTTAGTGTGGCCAATCAATCTAACTCACTCGTCTTTGGACTGTGGGAAAAAATCAGAGCACCTAGAGAGAACCCACCCTGACAGTAGGAAAATGTGCAATATACAGACAGAGATCTGAGGCTGGAGTTGAACCTGGGTCTCTGGCACTGTGAAGCAGCAGTACTAAAGACTGCACCACTATGCCACCCCCTTTTGACACTTTCTTACAGGACTAACTTTTTTCAAAATCATAAGTTTATGGAGAACACAACTGAATTATGAAAATGTGACATTAAAGGATCTTTACTGAAATTAGATTCTATTTCACTTCTTACTGTATCAACATTTTCCCTTCCCTCTTGTCTGTTGGCTGGGCTACAATGCCACAGATAGAGGACTCCCTCCTGTATCTTACAAAATTAGCTTTTATTTATTTATTAATGTCACAAGTAGACTTACATCAACATTGCAATGAAGTTACTGTGAAAATCTCCTTGTCGCCACACTCCAGCATTGTTCAGTACACCAAGAAACAATTTAGCAACGCAAATGCACCTAACCACATCTTTTGGACTGTGGGAGGAAACTGGAGCGCCAGGAGGAAAACCATGTCAACAAGGGGAGACTGTACAGACTTCGCACAGACAGTGACCCAAACCAGGAATCGAACCCGGGTCCCTGATGCTGAGAGGCAGCAGTGCTAACCACTGTGCCACCATGCTGCCTAGTTTCTTGCAAGGGACAGAGAGTCAGTGGCTTTTCCAACCAAGGAAGGGGCATTATGGTTAACCACATGGACCGGGATCCGCCACCCACCGTCCCACTCCACCTCTGCCCCCGCCCCACCCATGGTAGTTTCCGGCAGTGGAAGTGTCATTGACTGCCACCGCAATCTTCCAGTCCCGCTGATGTCAATGACAATTTGCGTTGCTTACTGGGTACATTGTGGGGAACCTGCCACAGGTTGGGGGGGGGGGGGGGGGGGGGTTGGAATCACCTTTGGCAGGACTGGAATATCATGCCGGCTAGAAGGGCCGGAAAAAAGAAAAAAATCGCTGCCTATGTTTCTAGCAGGGATAATTGAGGCTCAAATTTTCTCAGTTGTCCCAGTTTACCCTGTCTCTCAGTCATTCCCGTTTTGCTACTTATACAAAGAACAAAGAATAGTAAAGCACAGGAACAGGCCCTTTGGCCCTCCAAGCCTGTGCTGATTATAATGCCTGCCTAAACTAAAACTGTATGCACTTATGGAGTCCGTATCCTTCCATTCTCATCCTATTCATGTATTTATCGAGTTGCCTCATAAATGCCATTATTGTACCTGCTCCCATCACCTCCCCAAGCAAAGCATTCCAGACATTCACTATAGTCTTTGTAAAAAACTTGCCTCGCACATCTCCTCTAAACTTTTTCCCACACGCTTTAAACTCATGTGTATAGAATACCTTATGTACCTTGAGATCCCCATAATATGTCAAGAAGAGACAATGCAATTGAAACAGTCTTTACATGCATAAAGCAATTTTAAAACTTTGATTCCAATCTTCCTAACTGTCAAAAATAATTAAAATTTTTCCGCTCTGATTTCAAAGTCTTTCCTGGTCAGCCCATCTCAAGACAAAACCTGACCATTAAAAACAAGATAAGACCTAACACAGATTGGATGAACAGGATATTCTGATATGTGATTCTTTGATGCAACATTACAGTCTAATATTCCTCTTAAATTCCAAAACACCAGATCAGAGTAACGGTAAATAAAGTCACATTCTACAATTATTTTCCAAGAAATTGCTTTTGGGGTAAAGGATTGCACATGATGGAATTCATGAATAGTGTGTGGGAAATACTCACGGATGTGGCACGGTGGCACAGTGATTAGCACTGCTGCCTTAAAACTGCCAACGACTCAGATTCAATTCCTAGCTTGGATGGAGTTTGCACATTCTCCCCGTGTCTGCGTGGGTTTCCTCTGAGTGCTCTGATTTCCTCCCACAGTACAAAGATGTGTAGGTTAGGTTGATTAGTCGTGCTAAATGGACCCTTAATGTCATGAAGATTAGCATGATAAATACATGGGGTTACAAGGATTGGATCTGGGTGGGATTGTTGGTGCAGGCTTAATAGGCCAATGGCCTCCTTCTGCACTGTAGGGATTCTATGATGGAATTAGTGAATAGTGTGCTGGAATTACTTAGATGGATGTGCTTTTATGAGTTACAGAAGGAAACATACATTTCCAATCATTTATACCTGATTTTAAATATTTGCTCTGTTCATTGGGCCCTGCAATTTATTCCTTCCCTTTGTGAGCAGAGCAGATATTCCATCTGCAGCAACTTTTCTGAATTAAAATGTGAATAATCATTTTGATTTAATTCATTCCTAAATGCATCTGCTTTCCATTTCTATTGGCAATATTTCCACTACAATGTCGCAAAGGATTACAGTCATCAGCCAATTCCACAAGTTTATAATGCCATGTCTTTACTGTTACAGGTTTGTAACTTAACTCCTGGATCACTTCTTCCATTCTGTCTTTTACTGTTATCTTAGAACTGCCGTGACTTTGTTTAAACTGTCTGAAGATGACCCAACACAGTGAGCTATATCAACTTGATCCAACGCACTGCTTATAAACATGCAAATTTACTTCTGTTAGATTTAGTTCAAACAAATCTGTCACATTCAAATGCCTTGAAGTGTACCACTGTGAAATTTATTTCTGGATTTCATATCACAGCTATTTGCGAACTTTATTGCAGTCATTTGCAATTTTAAACTTTGTCCTCTGTGTTCAAATCGACAAACTCAGAACTATACTGCACAGTGACACATTTGTTAGCACTGCTGCCTCACAGTGCCAGGAACCTGGGTTCAATTCCCAGTTTGGGTCACTGTTTGTGCCAAATCTATATATTCTCCCTATGCCTGCATGGGTTGCCTCTGCATGCTCCGGTTTCCTCCCACTGTCCAAAAGTCATGCTGGTTAGGTGCACTGGCCATGCCAAATTCCTCCTCAGTGTACCCCTGCAGGCACTGTGTGGAGGCTAGGGGATTTCCATAGTCACTTCATTGTAGTGTAAAGAATGCCTACTTGGGACACTAATAAATAAACTTTAATTTTGTTTCAGTTTTACAGTGAAGTTGGATTGCAATTGTCATTGAATAAGCAGCTCCCTCAATGGCCAGGTGGATAAAGGCATCCACATTAGGCAGCACTATACCGTACAGGTGAGGGGGGTTTTGATGTTTGGATATAAATAGAATTGGAGTTAGCCAAGATTTTTCCTTGTCTGTTGGCATAATACAGAAATAATTGTGTGAACAGTCTCTGGTTGTAAATGCTTAATGTATCTCAGCAAAACTCAATGGGGGCAATTTTACACCTTTGTTCACCATCAGTGAGAACAGTGACGTGAATCCAAAATGTCACGGGAATCAGGATACAAGATTCTTGCTGATGACATCTCAGTTCCCAATTTTCCCCTCCCCTTGCCATGATGTACTGAGTTATCTGCCCAGACCTTATTTGAGTACACTTAATTCACTTACGTGCGTTTAAAGGGCTTTCCCTCCAAATTATCCTCCTCATAGAATATTGATGTCTCACCAACTTAACATCACGCTGACGAGTTTCACAGTAGGTTTGTTAAGATGGGAAACAGTCAGGGGGATCCAGCTGGGGTGCCAGAGCAAGTATAATCCATGGGGGTAGAGGGACATGCTTGGCTAATTCCCTGGCATTACTCCCTGGCACAGGCTGTCATTGTAAGAAGTCTCACAACACCAAGTTGAAGTCCAACAGATTTACTTGGTAGCAAAAGCCACTAGCTTTTGGAAGGCTGGCTGTCCCCTTGTCAGATGAAGAAGGGGTGGCCAGCACTCTGAAAGCTATGGACATTTGCTACAAATAAACCTGTTGAACTTTAACCTGGTCTTGTGAGACTTCTTACTGTGTTTACCCCAGTCCAATGCCGGCATCTCCACATCAGGCTGTCACTGCCAGGTTGGTTATTGATGAAGATCAGGCAAACACCCGATGAATACCTGACGAAGACCAGAGGGTCGAAAGCTTGTGAGTTTACTATCAAATAAAATCGGTTGGATTTAAACCTGCTGTTGTCAGACTTCTTACTAGGTTGGTTATTGTCCACATAATATAAATATGAGCATATTAAAAAACACTGCTACTTCTATTCTAACACACACGAGGTGCCATTCATCTACCACCTTACTTCCTTCTGAATGACAATAGCACCCAGTTTACTAAAGTCCCTATTTTAACATTCTTATCTTGGGTAGACATTAGTAACTTGATGGAGATTTGAAGCGGATGAGGAGAACATAATTAGGTTGCAGGGCATCAGGTGGGGAAGCCATTGTTCATCTATTGAGGAGGCCCATGGACTGCCTTCCTGCCCTGCTGCCAATTGAGGCCCTTAAGTGTACAATTAATGTCCTTAAGTGTACAATTAATGTCCTTAAGTGTACAATTAATGTCCTTAAGTGTACAATTAAGGCAGTTTCCACTCGGGGAATCAAAAAAACAAACCATGGTGTGTTTGCAAGAGGCTTCTCAACAAGTCTTTTGTTGTCAGGCATTCAGTACATGGAACCAAGCATCAGGAAGGGAAGGCAGAACTACTGGCAGCTAGTCCCTACCCTTTCTACCAACATCACTCCTCCCATCACCCCCATCCCATGACTCCCATTCTGTCCTCACTCATCCTTTGTTACCCTTTGAGTCCTTGAACTTGGGGAAGACTCAGTGCCCGATTCATACTTAGTATCGGAGGCCTCACCCAAAGGAGGTGACATGGGTATCTCACTGGTTTGCTACCATCTGGATTAAATTCTGCCACTTGTGTTCAAAGCTGTACATGGCCTCACCCTTCCTTCTTCTTCTAAGAACTCAGTTTTTCCAACTCTGGCCTGAACACATCTCCATTCTCTTTGTCCCAGCGCTGGCGCCCATGTTTTCTGCCGAGTAGGCCCGAAGATCTGAAATGTCCTCCTTAAGCCTCTCAACATCACTTTTCTCCTTTAAGACACGCATTGAAACTAGCTTTTTAACCAAACATTTAATGACATGGCCTAATATTTCCTTCCTTAGCTTAAATATGTAATTTTGTTTAAAAATGCTCCTCGGTGAACCATTTTTTTTAAAATCATGGTAAGGGTATTATTAAAATGCACGTTGTTTTTACTTTTACTGGTGTTGATTGATGTTATCATTTCACCCACATACTAAGAATGGTCAAAGATGAATTTTCTGCACTTGCTAAGCTCCCATTAAACTCCCACTTCTGTTGATTCATGTCTGTCTTAGTTTACGGGAGCTAGCAGAGAATTTTTTTCTGGCAATTGTTAGAAATATAAAGCAAGAGAAATTTCTGATAGATAGAGCCACCAAATGATAGCAATGCTCTTAATCACATTCTCCAAGAACATGTGACGTTTGCTTCCTTAGCTGTGAAGGGTTTTTTAAAAATAAATAATACTTCACTTTTTACACAGTTCTATCACATTTTCCCCTCATTTTTGACAGAATTCAACAGGTCAGGATATAAGATGTCAAAACGGTAACAGAGCATTGGATAGTATTAAGATGTTGATGGAAATACTTGAAGGGAAACTGTGGCATACTTGTGTGGGAAATGATGAAGCTATATTTACATTGTCTATTGAAGGAGGCTTATAGTAATTCACTAAGTCTAGGCTGATAGAAATACAAACCACCACAAATAAATCAATAATTCATAGTGGTTGGTGGCTTTTCAGATCTACACAACCCACAAGTTGACAAGGATATTTGTTCCAGAAAGAAATCACTGCAGTTATCACAAACCAATCCAGCTTCTACTTTCTAAATCTCGGAAGACATTTAGGAAAGGGCAGCAAACACATGGGAATACCACCATCTGCAAGTTCCCCACCAAGTCACTGTTCTTCAGTATTGCTGTGACAAAATCCTTAACACCCTTCTGAACTACACTGTGGGTGCTCCTACACCATGTGAACTACAGTGGTTCCAGAAGATGGCTCAATACCACATTCATAGGAGACTTAGAGAGGGGCAATAAATGCTGTCCCAGTCAGTGATGCCCACACCCTGTGAAAGAATAAAAATGAACTCCTAGCGACTGGTTACATTAAAACACCTTGCCATATGAGAAGAATAAGGCTTATTCTTTAAACCACTTAAGTTAAACTTATAAGTTTTATCAATATCTGCACTATATATTTTTTTTAAATCTGGGAGCCCTAAGACTTTAAGAAGAGATTTTACTCATTACTGCAGAACTGTCTCCAACAGAAAGACAAGCTGCAAAATCAAGCCATGGTAAAAGCTGTGTTGGGTATGACAATATATCAAACCCACACAGACATGTCTACTCTTATTCCATTGGTTTTGGCTATATTAAGTAGATAACAACATTTTCTGCAATAAAAATTGCCTAAAACTCAAAAATAACCTCAGAGCTCTGCCAATGTTCATCTTCAATGCTTATCTGAATGGAATTTTAACAATTTGGATCAGGGATCGAGCTTAATGGACTGTCCACCATAAAATCTCCACAGTGCAGAAAGAAGCCAATTAGCCCATCAAGCCTGCACTGACAATTCCATCCAGGCCCTATCATCATAACCCCACATATTTATCCTACTAATCCCCCGAACACTAAGGAGTATTTAGCATGGCCAATCAACCTAACCCGCAAATCTTTGGAGTATGGGAGGAAACTGGAGTACCCAGAGGAAACCCATGCAGAATGTGCAGACTTCACACACCCATACCGGGAATCGAACCTGGGTCTCTGGTGCTGTGAGGCAACAGTGCTAACCACTGTGCCACCGTGCTGCCTCAGTCGGGTTGCTCATCCAAGAGTCTGGACAATGGCTACTTTGCAAATTGCTTTGACACAGGTCACCAGACAAAGAGCGTCTCACAACCTAAGGTCATATTCTGATTGAGAAATAAGGGCATTAACATTAAACAAACATCACAATGCATATTTAATGAAATATGAGATAGTCACCAGAGGTTTACTAAGAAAACATGTTCAATTTCCTGCAGGATCTCCAGCTCCCTGAACACATTTCGGACTTCATCTCTCTCGATGCACTGTTGTTTATTCATATACTTCATCGCATACATTTTCTCTGTGTCGCGCTTTTGTACAATACACACCTGGGAAAGAGAAATAACAAGAAAATGGGTCATCTTGGTAAAGAAAGATGCTCTTAAAAGACTAAAAAAAATTTCGTCAGACAATTCTGATAAACCCATTTTCCGTCTATGGGCAGGTTCTGGATCCTGCGTGACAATTTTTAGAACTAATTTTGTCACTGCCGATATCTACCCCTACTGGTACTGAATAGATAATTAGCAGTTCTGAAAATGAGAAGGATGTTTCACCCCACTGTTTTATGCAGATACTGCTCGGCAGACCGAGTCTGTGACTGGTGTCAGCTCAGTGCACTTCAGGCCTGTACCCAGTTTGAAATATCAGCTGCCAATGCCCAGGGAGGATATGTTTAAGGCAAATGTGGGTGGGAGATAGCAAGTGGAATTACTAATTCCCTCACATGATCCCTGCCCTTAAAGTCAATTAGTCTGGTTTTGAACAGTTTCATGCTTCCATATTTTAAATCTTCATCAGACAAGTTATCAGGGCCATATTATTTTTGTGCCAATTGTTTACACATGCTAAAGGTGGTCTTTAGTCAATGCTGGACAGAGCAAGACCCTAAATCTTTTATGTTTTGCAACTGGGTTTTGCCTGAATATATTGTTCTTCTGAAGAAACCCATGACACAAAGCAGGAGATTAACAGAAAACAGGGTGGTACAATCGTTGGCACTGCTGCATCACAATACCAGGGACCTGGATTCAATTTCTGGCTTGGGTCACTCACTGAGTGGGTTCTGCACATCTGCATGGGTTTCCCCCAGTGCTCTGGCTTCCTCCTACAGGTTGAAGGACATGCTGGTTCGGTGCAAAGGCCATATTAAATTCTCCCTCGGTTACCCAAACAGGTGCTGAGCGTAGCAACTAGAGGAATTTTCACAGTACTTCATTGCTATGTTAATGTAAGCCTACTATCCCTACAGAATAGCTATAGCTCTAGCACGTAAGAGGGGTCAGTTTTTGTACAAGGTGTGCAGGAATGTTTTTTGACTCAATATGTAGATAGGCCAACTAGAGGTGAGGCTACATTGGATTTGGTGCTGGGCAATGAGCCAGACTAGATGTTAGGCTTGGAAGTTGGTGAACATTTTGGTGATAGTGACCACAATTCGGTTACATTCACCTTAGTGATGGATAGGGATAGGCATGAAGATGGGGGCAGTAGTTATAGCTGGGGCAATGGTAATTATGAGGCCATAAGGAGGGAATTAGGGTGCATAGGTTGGACTAGGAAACTACAGGGACTGGGAACATCTGAAATGTGGAGCTTAGTCAAGGAGCAGCTACTGCGAGTCCTTGATAAGTATGTCCCTGTCAGGCAAGGAGGAAATGGTCGAGTAAGGGAACCATAGTGTTCTAAAAAAGTTAATTTGCTGGTTAAAAGGAAAAAGGAGGCTTATGTCAGGATGAGGCTTGAAGGCTCAGTTAGTGCAATGGATAGCTATAGATTAGACAGGAGGGAGCTAAAGAGTGAATTGAGGAGAGCTAAGACGGGACACAAGAAGACTTTGGCTGATAGGATTAAGGAGAATCCTAAAGCTTTCTTTAGATATGTTAAGAATAGAAGATTGGTTAGGACAAGATTAGGGCCAGTCATAAACAGCAGTGGGAAGTTGTGCGTGGAGCCTGAAGAGATTGGAGAGGCATTGAACAAATATTTCTCTTTGGTATTCATGCAGGGAGATGTAAATGTAGTTGTGGAGAACACTGGGATACAGGGTTGCAAACTGGAAAGTATTGAAGTAGAAAAGGAGGATGTGCTAGATATTCTTGAGGGTTTGAAGTTAGATAAGTCCCCTGGGCCGGACGGGATTTACCCTAGGATTCTCTGGGAGGCGAGAGAGGCGATTGCAGAGCCTCTGGCTCTGATCTTCAGGTCGGCGTTGGTTACGGGTGTGGTTCCGGAGGACTGGAGGATAGCGAATGTGGTCCCATTGTTCAAGAAGGGGAAGAGAGACCTTCCAGGGAATTATAGGCCAGTGAGTCTTACTTCTGTTGTGGGCAAAGTATTGGAGAGAATTATTAGGGATAGGAATTATAGTTATTTAGAGAGAAATGAATTGATTGGGGATAGTCAGCATGGTTTTGTGAAGGGTAGGTCGTGCCTTACTAACCTTATTGAGTTTTTTGAAAAAGTGAACAAAGAGGTGGATGGGGGTAAGGCAGTTGATGTGGTATATATGGACTTTAGTAAGGCGTTCAATAAGGTGGCCCAGGGAAGGCTTCTGCAGAAAATGCAGATGTATGGGATTGAGGGTGATTTAGCTAATTGGATTAGGAATTGGCTAGCAGATAGAAGACAGAGGGTAGTGGTTGATGGAAGATATTCATTGTGGAGTTCGGTTACAAGTGGAGTACCTCAGGGATCTGTTTTGGCCCCTGCTGTTTGTAATTTTTATAAATGATCTGGATGAGGGTATTGAAGGATGGATTAGTAAATTTGCGGATGACACCAAAGTCAGAGGAGTGGTAGATAGTGAAGGGGGTGTTATAGTTTGCAGAGAGACTTGGACAAGTTGCAGAGCTGGGCCGAGAGGTGGCAAATGGAGTTTAATGTGGAAAAGTGTGAGGTAATTCACTTTGACAGGAATAACAAATGTGTAGAGTATAGGGCTAATGGTAGGATTCTCAATAGTGTTGATGATAAGAGGGATCTTGGTGTATATGTTAATAGATCCCTGAAAGTTGGCAATCAAGTCGATAAGGTTGTTAAGAAGGCATATGGAGTCTTAGCTTTTATTGGTAGGGGGATTGAATTTCGGAGCTGCAACGTCATGTTGCAACTGTACAAAACTGTAGTGCGGCCGCACTTGGAGTACTGTGTGCAGTTCTGGTCCCCGCATTATAAGAAAGATGTGGAGGCATTGGAGAGGGTACAGAGGAGGTTTACGAGGATGTTGCCTGGTATGGAGGGCAGGTCTTATGAGGAGAAGCTGAGGGATTTGAGGTTGTTTTCGTTAGAAAGAAGGCGGCTAAGAGGAGACCTTATTGAAACATATAAGATGATTAGAGGTTTAGATAGGGTGGACAGTGATAGCCTTTTTTCTAGGATGGAGAAAGCTAGCACAAGGGGACATAGCTTTAAATTAAGGGGTGGTGGTTATAGGACAGATGTCAGAGGTAGGTTCTTTACCCAGAGAGTGGTAAGGGTATGGAATGCCCTGCCTGCGTCAGTTGTAGATGCACCAAGTTTGGTGGTGTTTAAGAGGTTAGTAGATAAGTTTATGGACGAAAAGGGAATGGTTTAGTTTGGAGGGTCATTGCTTCTTCCTAATTGGTCGGCGCAATATCGAAGGCCGAAGGGCCTGTTCTGCGCTGTAATGTTCTATGTTCTATGTTCTACTTGTGATACGAATATTTAAACTAAGATCTGTTTTAGTATCGATCATTCTTTAAGATCTCTGTTTTTGGGTAGGATACTTTTAAAAATCTCTATTTAGTTTAGAACACTGTTTAAAATCTCTGTTTAGGATAGGGCACTTTAAAATATCTGTTTTAGTTTACGGTACAGTTTAAAATCTCTGTTTTAGAAGAAAAATAGAAGAAAGAAACACAGCAATGTGTTTAAAGTAAATTAAACTACTAAAAATTAGTCCAAACACATGCAGGTTAGGATGAATGGCCATATTAAATTGACCCTTAGTGTCAAGGGAATTAGGGTAAATACATGGGGTTATGTGGATGAGCTCTGGGTGGGACTGTTGTCGATGCAGGTTCGATGGGCCAATTGGCCTATTTCTGCAATATAGGGGTTCCATGATTTAGTTTATTCACAATATTAGGCGAAGAGGTTATAAAATACTGTGATAGATTATCAGGATCAGTTTTCAACTGAATGTTTTGTTTTAATTGCTAGCTTCCTGAAAAACCTAGAACAATAGCTGTAACACACTTAGGAAATGCAAGGAGAATGATTTGCAACTGACGGCTTTTGAATTTGTAACAAATTGATTTAGAGCCCACTAGGTTCTGGCTGATTGAGAAAATTTTTATTATTCACATACAGATTCACTTTGATTATTAATACTGTAGCAAGGTCCCAGTCTGTCATACTTCTAGTTCGCAGCTAGTGAGTGATCGGTGCACAGAAATTTGGATTGAGAGCACTGGATGAATATTGTACTCAATTACACAATACCATTGGATGCTAGCCAAAAATCTCTCAGTTACAGCTGTCCTGACATTTAACTGTGGATAGATGTTACTGCTTCAGAGTTGCAGTTGCACCACGCTGTCTGTTAGTGTTTAATTAAAACACTTAATTAACGGGATACTATTCAATTTCAGTAAGTCATTTCGAATCCTAGATTGTGGAAGATTTGAACACCAAGTGTCATTATTGTTTATGTATGCTTCTGCAAAGAAAGCATGAATAATTTAAGATTGCATTTTATTTTACATTAATTTTGATGCCAAAATGGACTTGCATAAACAAGGAATGGGATAAAACTGGAAGAAATTATCAATGGTCTGTGTTATGCCCCATAATATATTCACAGAGATTAGTACAAGCAAAAAATCTCTGGCTTAGAAGCACTGTTAAAGGTTAATCTTGAGAAGATTTGCCAAGAAGGGAGGGGAGGTAAAAATGAAACAAAATATGATTTTAAATATTATGTGCGATCATGTGCTGGTTAGCTGAAAGGAACATTTAGACACATAGCAGGCAAAAAGGTCAAGCCACATTTGGAATATTGCAAGCGATTTTGTGCCCCATATCTAAGAGAGGATGTGCTGACCTTGGACAGGGTCCAGAGAAAGTTTACAAGAATGATCCTCGGAATGAAAGGCTTGATGGACGAGGAGTGTTTGAGGAATCTGGGTCTGTGCTCAATGGAGCTGAAAAGAATGAGGGGGGAATCTCATTCAAACTTAGAGAATACTATAAGACCTGCGTAGAGTGAATGTGGAGAAGATGTATTCATTAGTAGGACAGGCTAGAATCCGAGGGTACAGAGTAAAAGGATGACCCTTCAGAAACGAGGTGAACATAAGAACATAAGAAATAGGAGCAGAAGTAGGCCATCTAGCCCTTTGAGTCTGCCCCACCATGCGACAAGATCATGGCTGAACTGAAATAGATCAGCTCCACTTTCCCGCTTTCTCCCCATGACCCTTAATTCCCTTGTCTATCAGAAATCTATCTACCCGTGACTTAAATTACTCAGCGAGATCACCTCCACCACTTCAATGGGCAGAGAATTCCAGAGACTTACCATCCTTTGGGAGAAGAAGTTTCTCCTCAACTCCGATCTAAACTGCTCCCCCACTCCCCACTTATTTTGAGGCTGTGCCTCTTATTCTGTTATCCTTTCTAAGTGGGAAGAATCTCTCTACCTCTACCTTATCTATCCCTTTCATTATGTTATATGTCTCTATAAGATCCCTCTCAGCCTTCTAAACTCCAACAAGTACAGACCCAGTCTATTCAATCTCTCCTCTTGGAGATGAGCAGGTTAGCCTGTGAACCTAGTGAACCTTCTCTGCACTCCCTCCAAGGCCAATATATCCTTCCGCAATGTGGCTACCACAATTGCATACAGTAGTCCAGTTGTGGCCTCCCCAGTACCCTATAGAGTTGCAGCAACTGCTTTTATATTCTATCCCCATCGCTATAAAGGCCAACATTCCATTCGCCTTCTTGATCACCTGCAAACTGGGTTTTTGCAATTCATGCACAAGGACCCCCAGATTCCTCTGCACCGTAGCATGCTGCAGCTTTTTGCCTTTTAAATAATAATCCCTCCTATTATTATTTCTACCAAATGAGGAGAAATTTCTTTACCCAGAGGTCATGAATCTGTAGAATTCATTGCCATGGAAGACTAGGAAGCCAAGTCATTGAATGCATTTAAGATAAAGATAGCTAGGTTCTTGACTGATAAGGGGATCAAAGGTTATGTGGAAAAGAAGGGAGAACAGGGTTGAGAAACATATCAACCATGATCGAATGGTGGAGTAGACTCGATGGATCAAGTGGCCAAATTCTGTTCCTATCTTATGGTCCTGGATATCGTTTAACTGAGAGAATGGTGACTAAGGAGTACAACAAAAAACAGAGACACTCTACATCTGGAACAAACCACCAAAGGCAACAAATTTATCACAACAGAATCAGCTACAGAATACGACACAAGGGATCAGATAGCAGCTGAGAGTGAAATGTGTCTCCTAATCCTTGAAGATCTACAGAGACAGTCAACTATCTATAGTTAAGGTCATCATTACTCTCAATGTTTATGCCACAAATACTTTGCAGGAACCTCCAGACTATATTACAGGAGTCCGGCAAGTTGCTTGATATCTCCCACACACACTTCAGTACTAACCAACGGCAGTCAATAAAATTAAAATGTTACTATATTAGTTACATCTCTAAAGTAAATTCATATTAACAATGTGCATGCTCCTTATTTTTGTCCCTGCCAGTGATCCTAGAATATATCTAAACAAGGTGGTCTATTATTCCAACAATATGTAAATAGTATGTAATGCTACCATTCATGTCAAAGAGTTATTCCCTTGGATTATACATACTGCTTTCATTCTGAGATAATCAATGTGATCCAGTTCTTTGTAGGAAGGATGATGGTTAACTCTTCAAAGCTGTGGGTTATGAAGAGTTAGCCATGGACTGTAAATGTCACTAACAAAACCAGCATTGCCTATCTCTGAATTGTTCTCAAGAAGATAGTAGCAAGCCACCAAAACCCAGTCCCGAAATGAAGAATGTTGAGGCACATGACATTCATTGAGTTGAAATTGGCAGTTCTAAAACAACAATTTGGACCTACAGTGAAGTAAGTGCCAAAAGATGTCTTGGATAGTGATTCAAACTGCACAATGTCACTTTGGAGAGGCCTTACTATGGGCTTAGCCAAGGAATATTTGCAAGCCAGAGAAGTCTACATGAAAGATGACCCACAGGAACAATCAGCAAGAGACTAGCCATTGCAGCAATGGGACAGATGCACCAAAGTCTCACCTCTTAGTTGTACCAGTGAACTATGAAACAGCCATCACACACACTGCTGAATCTTTAGTGCAGGTAGCTGACAGTGTATGTGCACTTATGCAGGGCCTGCACTCTCAGTGCTTTATTTGCTATTAATAATCACAGCCAGTCTTGAAGCAGTTACTGAAGGCTCTTCAGGAAAAGGCCTTTTTTTCCAAGGAAAGATTTTTGATGAGGCAGCTGGAGACACAAGGCCAGCTTATTTGCATCTCCAAACCTTGCTGTTGGATGTGCTTAATTTCTTCAATGCATGGCTCTCATTATTTTGCAGGGTCATTGACACATTTTTAAATACGGAACAATGCCTGTGCACTACCTTCCATGCTCCTGTGCCCGCAAATACGGGATCAGTTGAATGAGAACGTTGCTGCCAAGAAACACTATTTGTCAGCTGGCAGTGTGTAAAGGCTGACCATCTGAAAGTAGCAGATTGCAGTGGAGTGCCTGTTTGGCAGGTATAACTCTAACTTTAGGATTACTGTCTCCTCTTTGATTTCTCCCAACAGAGGAATTACTTTCACCTGCTCATGCCATGCTTGCCATGATGCCTCATCCAGGACTTTTTTTCCGTAATAGCCCTTTGACGACCATCTCTCATTAAATGTCCAGCTGGAGTTGGCAAGTCTACTTCCAACAATCACGCTTCCTATTAATTCTACAATTCCGATTTCATATTCACTTATGAGCTTACTCACCTGTCCCACTCCTCTCTTGCTATTGTGTGCCTGATGAAAATGACAGCCATAGGTTTTGGTAAAGTGTTTTGGTTCACAGAATTGGAAATATATTGGCCGGAATTGTCCAGCCATTCAGGCCAGTGGGATTCTCTGGTGTCGCCAGCAGCATATCTCCGCCTGTGGGTTTACAGCCGGCGTGGGGTGATATCAATTGGAATTTCCACTGACAGCAGCGGGACCAGAGAATCCCGCCACGAGCAAACGATGCGTCATCGTCACACGGCTGGGAGACTGGAGAATCTCATCCTTGCTCTTCCCCATTGTGGCCCAAGTAAAGATCAATCATTTACCTGAGCACACACATGAAAATACAGAGTTATATGATCACATCGCCCTACATCTATAAATCCCTTTATCCTCAATAAAGGGCAACAAGCATCCACTTCATTTTGACCAGAAACTAAAATGGAAGTATGAGGAGAGACCAAGTCAGTTAGGATTGTATTGTATAGGATTGGAGGGGGGGCATCGCATAGAAACTTATAAAATTCTAACAAAAGTTAGACAGAGTAGAGTCAGGAAAAACGTTCTCAATGGTGGGAGTGCCCAGAAATAGTTTGAAGATAAGGAGTAAACCTTTTAGGACATAGGGTGGCAAATCTGCAGAATTCACTACCACAGAAAGTAATTGAGGCCAAAACGTTGTGATTTCAAGAAGAAGTTAGATGTAGCTGCCTTCTTCAACTACTGTAGTCCTGTTGCACATCCACAGTGCTGTTAGAGAGGCAATTCCAGGATTTTGACACAGCAACAATGAAGGAATGGTGATACATTTCTGAGTCAGGTAGCTATATGCTGCTCTTGTCTTTCTACATGATGGTAGGTTTGGAAGGTGTTGCCTAAGGAATCTTGGTAAGTTCCTGCAATGCATCTTGTCGGTGGTACACATTATTGCCACTGTTCATCAGTGGTGGAGGAATTGAATATTTGCGGAAGGGGTAGCAATCAAGTGGGCTACTTTATCTTGAATAATACTGAGTTTCTTGAGCGTCACTGGGGCTACACTCATCTAGGCAAGAGGACAGCATCCCATCAGACTCCTGACTTATGCCTTGTAGATTGTGGATAGGCTTGGTTGGAGGAAGGGAGAGGTGGGCGGTGGGGGGACAGGGGGCATGGGATGCTTATTTATATGGCTAGTCCAAATCAGTTTCTAGTCAATGGATAACGATAAGATGGCTCCTAAGAAGACTCCAACCTCTGCAGTAATTCCCTATTTTGGTTCCCACAGGGCAGGTGACCCTCACTCTGTTGTGTTACTCTTAAAGGGCCAATCACCACAGGCAGGCTTAAGAAGTACTTGGAGTACTCAATGCCAGATGGAGAGGCAGTTTGTATTCACTGCTGGCTGTGGACTTTCTCTGGACAGCAAACAAGCTGTTGTCTTCCTTTCACAAGCAGTTAGTCTTGCTCCTCAAAGCAAAACATCAACTAACTTTTAAATACAGTTTCTGGGCATGGTTTTCTTTCCCAGAGTCAAATAATTACCAAGTGACCCTCTTTGTACATAATCCATCGGTGTGAAGAGTGTTTCTAGCTTCTTTAATATTTTTTCGTTATCATTTCTTCTAGATGAATATCCCTTCTGAAAAAAGCAATTAGAGTTCTTACATTAACCCATGAAGGAACATTGTCTTTGGAAACACCAACTGTTCCAGAATGTTCTTCATCCTTGAAAATGTACCATTTTCTGCGATTGAAGTGTTCATAACAGCAATAGCAGTATTGTGTAGTACTGTTAAGTGTACAGACTGAGTGATAGCCTTGTGTGTCATGGGGCACTTAAGTAAAATGAGGTTTCATGGGCCAAATGGCCTCCTGCACTGTAGGAATTTGATGCAAATTGCAGGGACCTTTGGGTTGCACTTAAAAATAAATTAAAAAACAAATAAAGGGTTGCACAGTGGCTCAGTGGTTAGCATTGCCACCTCACAGTGCCAGGGTCCTGGGATCAATTCCAATCTTGGGTGACTGTGTGGACTTTGCATCTTCTCCCTGTATGTAATTGGTTTTCCTTTGGATGCTCCAGTTTCCTTCCACAGTCCAAAGATGTGCAGCTTAGGTTGATTGGCTATGCTAAACTGCCCCTTAGTTAGGAGCGGGGTAATTACATGGGGTTATGGGGATAGGGCCTAGGTGGAATGCTTTAAGGATAGGTCAGTGCAGACTTGATGGGCTAAATGGCCTTTTTTACACTATAGAGATTCTATGAGAACTCATACTCCAACAGCTCCTGATAGTATCATAGGGCAGAAAATTACATTCCCATGACAGCAGATTGGCAGGTGGTGGGTGGGCATAAAGTTCCTCAAATGGCCTTCCCACTAGGCACCTGCCCTCACTGATCTCTTCACAATTTTACAAAGCGGTAAGCTTATAACATCCTAACCATGAGAGGGGATTTCTCCAGTAAAGCTGTGGGATATTGTCTCTACTGTCTGTCATGAGTTTGAAAATTGCAGCTCAAGAGGTCAATAAGGGGCAATGATAATATCCCTTACTTTCTCTGCTCTTTTGACCTCTTAATGGAGTTGTGGAAAATCAAGGAAATGTATATTAAAACCTTTCTACAGTCAGGAAAAGGTCAAACTCTCCAATTTCCCAACTGAAATGGTTTCTGGCCTGAAGCAAAACAATGCAACTATAGAAGCAAAGATGCCTCTTTCTGTGCGTCCTTAACTTTTGAAAATGTTTTCATCAGAGCTTTGCTAAAATGCTTTCTATGGAGTCCTGCAGTCCAGTGTTAATCCTCTCTCCCAGAACGGCGAGGAATCTCCCTGATTCAATCTCGCGATGACCAATCAAAACATCCTGGGAGCCCATCAGTTCCTGGCAAACGGGCACCAGCCAATCACAGCCTGGACTCAGGTACCAGCTGACATTCCCTTTGTCAGCGACTGGCCAACAGTCTGAGTCTGGGTACCAGCTGACTGGCCAGAGTGCGGACTGGCTTTTAGCCAATCACAGCTCGTGTTCGGTTATCATCTGATTTTCCCAACATCAAGGACCAATCCCAAACTCTCGATAATGGCTCGACGTTTGCAGAGATCATGTGACAGATATCCTGTTAGCCAACAGACCAGTGCGCCAATCAGTGGAGGCAGTGTGTACTCAGGCTGCAAAGCTGAAGGAAAGGACGTTGATTATGAGCCAAGGTTAGGCTCAGTCAACACTGGCTGGGTGGTGATTAATTAGTGTTGAATTGAATTGATAGTGATCAGGTAAGTTGTGCTGCATTGCAGATATCCACCCCCTGAGGGCAAGCAGCAGAGAAAGGAATTGTTGAGTCTCAGTGGAGGAACGTAGTGAAGACAGGTTCAGTCAGGATCAGTGTTCACAGTCGATGGAGCCAATGCACACATGATGGTCCAAATGGCCTCTTTCTGTATCTGAAGAACTTTGTGATTTTGTTTGTGGTTATAGATAACATTCTTGTCTTGCACTGGGACTGTTTCAAGGTGTAAATGCTCTTCCTGATTTGTTTTCAGTACTCCATACTAATTGTTTCTAATTTCAATACACCTGATAGATTTTCCATTCAGTTTAGTTCTTGAGAATATTATTTAAGTTTATTATCATAAGTAACATTAACACTGCAATGAAGTTACTGTGAAAATTCCCTAGTCACCACACTCTGGCACCTGTTTGGATACACTGGGGGACAATTTTGCACAGCCACGCAGCTAACCAGCATGTCTTTCAGACTTTGGGAGAAGCCGGAGCACCCAGACGAAACCCACGCTGTCACAGGGAGAACATGCAGACTCTGCACAGACAGTGACCCAAGCTGGGAATTGAACCTGGCTCCCTTGCACTGTGAGGCAGCAGTGCTTAACCACTGTGTAATGCTGAACTGCTGTGCCTACTTTCTCCATTCCACTGCTGACTGGCACCTCCATAGCACGGTGAATGAACCAGGCTCGAAGGGAGAATTTTCCCAGCCAAGGGGAGGTGGGTTTGTTTGCTTACATGGAGTTAAATCCATTAAACTGACATTGGAACAGGACCTGCCATCTTCCAAGCCTCTTCTGGGTTTCTGTGTGCAGTTGGGTAAAAAATTACGATAGTCAAGAAGTCAAATTAGGGACAATTTGAAACCTGAATTCTGGACTTCCCAGCAGAGAATTTGTTTGCTCTTCGTGGTAGGAAGAGATTTGTAGTGAAACTGACAAACTGTGATAATTTTCATCAGTTACACTGAAAAGTTCTAGCCATGGCTATTGAGAGACTGCTGTTTCAAAGCACTGCATCCCTCAGACAGTGCTCCCACTACTTGCCAACTCCTTGGAAGACACAATTGTCTGTTAAGCATTTCACTCACCTTTGGCTGCACTTCCCTGCTGCCAGCTTCAACATGATATGGGAGCAGCTCTGCACTACACCATTGCCAACCCTCCTGCAGCAGAAGGGGCATCACAAGTTGTTTTCTCCATGATGTGCCTCTCAAGCAGGGAAGGAGAGATTGGAAATTCAGATGAACTTGGAAGCTTGCAAGACTGCACCACAGACTCTACACACATTCTTAATGCAAGCAGCACCACCTCACAAGGCTCAAGGTCCGAAGGCAGATGGCTGCTGACATCTGGCACCCCCAGAAGAAGAATGGCCACCTAGCCTGTGGAGCAGCTGGGAACATATTGTCAGTGGCCGATTAGGTGCACGCTTCATAATAAGCCAATTTTAAGTCTTCCTTGTTATCAAAATAGTTGACAAAATTATCCTTAGCAAAATGCATATAGCCATTAATTTGATTTCAATTTGTTAAAGTCTATGGCAGAAGGGCAATTAAACTTTTTTTTCTCAAAAAAGATTGGAAAATATCACCCTCTTGCACAAATTTATCTCATCAGAAAAGCATATGCAGGCAGAGAAATTGCGGTAAAGGCAAAACAACACAGATGCTGGAATCTGAAACAAAAACAGAAACTGCTGGAGGAACTCAGCAGGTCTGACAGCATCTGTGGGGAGAGAATAGAGCCAATGATCCAAGTAAGGATGACTCTTCGTCAGAGCTGAGTTACATAAAATGTGGTACATTATTTAAATAGAGAATGCCATGGTAATAACATAGAATCTCTACAGTGCAGAAGGAGGCCATTCAGCCCATTGAGTCTGCACTGACCATAATCCCACGCAGGCCCTGTTCCCGTAACTCCACATATTTACCCTGTTAATCCCCCTGGCACTAGAGTCAGTTTAGCATGGCCAAATCAACCTAACCTGCACATTTGTGGACTGTGGGAGGAAACTGGACCACCCAGAGGAAACACCACGGGGAGAGCATATAAATTCCACATAGACAGTCACCTGAGGCCAGAATTGAACCCAGGTCCCTGGCGTTGTGGTGCAGCAGAGTGAATCACAGTACCACTGTGCCACCCACAAATGACCAACAGGTAGGAGTTGCCAAAAGACTCCATGAACCTTCTCCCTGGTCTTACACTGAGTGTGTTGACCTCAAGCTGGCAACAATGTTAGGTGACAATAGGCCTCAGCAACTCCTGGTCAGGGAGAGGAGGAAAGAAAGTCTTGGCTAGGAGGCACAAAGGACCATTGGCAGTTGTTGAAAAGAATACATCACTGGACAATTACTGACAAATTCCAGTTAATGTGAAGCTGCTGTCAATAGGATTAACAGGGAGAGTTCAGGGAATACTGACTAGAATGATTCCTCAACAATTCTAAAGGATGCTCTCAAATTCACTATAATTACCATTGCAGAAAATGAGATTTCACAGGGGTTTAAATATTCTGAGGCATGGACAATAGATACAAGCCGCTATGGTGATTTGGACTGTAGACATAGAAATTGAGAATTTCAAATAATTCAAGCAGCATAATAGAACCAGATAATTTTACACATCCCTCGAAGAATAGTTGATTTGTGAAATAGGCATAAAACTATTAGGCCACTGTAATCAGAGCTAGGGAAGCCACATCATCAAAACTACTACCAGTTCCTTCCATTGTGGCGCAGATGCAACTGGATGTTCACGACGCTAACACAGATATGCCATGTGTGTCTCCCTAACCCATACTTCTTGCGACACTAATTTAGCATGGCCAATCTTTATATATAATAACCTGCAAATCTTTGGAGTTTGGGAGGTCGCTGGAATATCCAGAGGAAATGTATGCAAACATGAAGAGAATGCGCAAACTCCACACAGGCAGTCACCCAAGGCTATAACTGAACCTGGGTGCTTGGAACTGCGAGGCAGCAACGCTAACCACTGTGCCACAGTGCCACAAGTTCCTTAGCCTTCTTCTGGATGTCACCCCATTGAAATCATCAGCTGAGTCCTCCACAGTAGAATGCATCTGTAACTCAGCCTCTAATGAGCTAGCACACAAGGGACTAAAATTGCTCCTTAGTGTCCTGAGGTTTGTAGATTAGAGGGATTAGTGGGTAAATATATTGGGATATGGCGGTAGGGCATGGGTGGGATTGTGATCGGTACAGACTTGATGGGCCAAATGGCCTCTTTCTGCACTGTAGGGTTTTTATGATTCTATGAAACCATCCTTTCCCACTGGCATGCTTGTAGTCCACTAATACCTGGTGACTCACTATGCTGATCTTGTCTCTGTATTCCTCACTAATATATATGCAGTGCCAGACACTGGAGAAAAGGAGGCGATATTTACAGAAGGGCAATCAGAAAAGTCAAAGCCAGGGTACAGGACATAGATATTGCAGAGGACATGACAGGAGAGAAAAGGAAATACATCCAGCATTGGGAATGTAATACTCACCACCACCTTTTCCAGGACAATTAGGATGAACAATAAATGGTGATCTAGCCAGGGACACCCACGTCCCCTGAATGAATTATAAAAGGTGCTTCATAAATAATTACAAGATTTAGCTTGACATTTCATAGAAATAAGAAGCAGGAGTGGGCCATTCAGCCCTTTGAGCCTGCTCTGTTATTCATTTTGACCATGGCTGATCATTGAGTTCAACATCCTGGTATCCCCCTTCCTCTATCCCCCCATAATCCTTGATTTCCTTTGTCGGTAAAGCTATATCTTATTTTTTCTTGAAATCAGACAATGTTTTGGCCTCAATACTTTGTGGTAGTGAATTCCATACATTCACTACTCCCTGGGTGAAGAGATTTCTCCTCCCCTCAGTTCTAAAAGATTTACCCCCTCATTCTGGACTCCCCCACCATTGGGAACATTCTCCACCCTCTGCTTAGAGGAATGGAAAGGCTGAGGTAACAGTGAAAATTATCAAAAGGGTCATCATAAAATCGAGTAGATCCAGCACAAGGCAATGATAGAGTAGGGGAACACATCTACTGGAGGCATGAAAAGTAGTCCTATTCAGTAACCAATGTCATGCTGCACCGAAACTACTCTTCCGAAAACTAAAACATCACTGAAGTCAGAAGTAGTAACAATAGTGAGTGAGAACATCAAAGTGAAACGAGAAGGTCAAACTTCACTTTGATAAAGCAGCCAAATCGTTGTCAACTCTGAGAATTGGAGAGCCAGTCAGTGTGCAAAATTTTGATATTCTCAACAAAAGTCAGCCCACTTGGCAACTTGGGAGGCCTGTGTGGAGAAGTTGTTGCTTTGATCGTGGACAATGAAAATATACAAGCAGATATATCAGCATTATCGCAGACATGTTGATGGAGATGCTGGTCCTTCACAGAAACAGCCGATGAGGAAGATGAGAGTTCACTGACTGCACAAGAAAGTCAATGTCCATCTGTTTAAGGAACCAACCGTTCTTCAATAAAGGTAACAGATAAGCAGCAACAATTACACAGCAGCAACACTCACAATTGTAACGACATTCCCCAGAGAGGTATCACCACCCGAGAAACAAGAGAAACCAGATGAACAACAAATAATAATCTGCATACCAATACACATCTTTTGACACTACGGGGCAATTTAGCGTGATCAATCCACCTAACCTACACATCTTGGACTGTGGGAGGAAATGGGAGCAGCCGGAGGAAACTCACACAGACATGGGGAGAATATGCAAACTCCACACAGTTATCCAAGGCTGGAATCAAACCCGGGTCCCTGTGTCATGAGGCAGCAGTGCTAACCACTGTACTACCATGCCGTCTATGGCTGCGAGTGTCAAATGATGAGGCTTCTTCATAGCAGTCTGATATAATGATTGTCCTGAATACAGAGACTGGCTAGGCAGCAGATTTGAAAACAGAAGCAGGGGGGTTGGGGTTAAGGAAGAGGTGGGAGAAATTGGGGCATAAAACAAGAGATCCACAGTCATCTCATCAGTAGCTTTCATTAAAAGTCAGATAGCAAGATGAGGGTGAAGTGAAAGTTAAGATGGACATAAGGCAGGAAAGTATCATCCAAAATGTTTTTGAAAATACCAGACACAACAGACTCAATCACAACCAATTCCATGATGTGGTGCACCATCTTCTCTGAGAGGTACAAAAAAGGCATGTCCCCGCTGGTTCTTGGCTCCTTTGTGGTCATTGGCCCCTTCCCTTCCAGCATAAAGTGAAGAATATCAGTGAAAGTATTACAAAGTATTTGAGTAATGTGCCTGCTGCAACTAAATTGCTGTAGGTATGAGAAGCAGCAAAAAGGTGGCATTGAGGCTGGTAGTGTTGGCATGTCTGTGACGGGAAGGTTGGATGTTAGGGTAGTGTCCAGACTGCTGGTAGATGAAGGGATTGTGGTGCATTGATCAGTAGGAGAGTTAGTGGAGGGATGAGTTTGAGATTGCCCTCGGAGATGCATTCACTGATCTCGGACTCACATATGAGACCATTGAACATTTCTTTGGCACTGCACCCAAGTCCACTGGGCCAGACTCCAAGAATTGAGCTCCATAGACACCTATCCCCTTCTTAGGGAAAATCTCCTTCCCTCACCAGAATATATGTCATTTTCCCTGCTATCATTAATTTGTCTAACAACACATCAGAAATGACAGGAAACTTCTCTCTTTCCTGTTGATCCATTTTCCATACTCTTCCTTCAGTCAAACATTCCAGAGACAATTGCAGCAGTTTCTGTTGCACGTATATCAGTCCTGTTTAAGAGTGGCAGACTGCTGTCAGGAGGTTCATGCCCAGCTGTGTTTCACACTCACCATGCATGTTACTGGGCCCTATTCCTGAGCACATCTTTTTCATTTGTGGGACATGGGCTTCACTGGCTGGCCAGCATTTATTGTCAATTCCTAGTTGCCCGAGGGCAGTTGACAGTCAACCACATTGCTACAGGTCTGGAGTCACATGTAGGCCAGGGCAGGTAAGGTTGGCAGATTTCCTTGTCCCAGTGGCATTAGTGAACCAGATAGTTTATTTCCAACAATCAACAATAGTTTCATGATCATCATTAGATTCTGAATTCCAGATTTATTTTATTGATTTCAAATTCCATCATCTGCCGTGGCAGGATTCGAACCTTGGTCTCCGGAAGATTAGCTAAGTTTCTGGATTAGTTAATCCAGAATCTAGCGATAATAGCATTAGGCCATTACCTCCCCATAGTCCATGCTGGACAACACTGAACGTCATTTGCGGGATCAGGCGTAGGATAATCACAAAAATGGGCCATATCCAATCTCTCCTGTTTATGACTTACCTCCTTTACAAACATACTGGATATATCTTTTTCATGTTGGATTTAAGATCACAATGATAAAGATAGATACAGGTGATTAAACATTCCAGGCAAGAAAACACTCTATGGCAGGTTAAGACAGTGAAAATGCGTTTGTTTTTTTCAATGGTTTATGCAATTAAATGCTTGTGCTTTTCATGATTACTGGACATCTCAAAGTGCTTACAGTACTTCTTGAAGTGTAGTCACTGATGTCATGTCAGAACTTGGTGGCTAATTTGCACTCAACAATATCCAAAAATCAGGAAGAAAAGAATGATAATCTATTTTTGTGAAGTTGATCAAGGGACACTGAAGATATTTTTTCAAAGAAGAACAGAAGAACTATCACAGGATCTTTTTCGTCTACCTGAGAGGGCAGACAGGGCCTTGTCTTAATGTGTCACTTCAACAGGGCGGCACTCCCTCAGACTGCATTGATATACCAGCCTTGATATTTATGCTCAGTCCTAGGGGCTAAGTTTGCCAGTTGATTCTACTTGCCACAGGAATCGTTAAAGGCGGCAGAAAATTTGATGTACCATTGAAAGGACTAGAAAACCCAGCCCTGGTGTGTTAAGAAAAGACTTAGTGCACGATCTTATCAGCTGTTCATGCCATGCTCCTGCTGCAGCAAGACTGGAGAATTTGACACCCAGCCAAATCTCTGCTGAGTGCAGCAGGATGGAAAAATCCTGCCTGTGTGAACGGCCATAACATTCTGGACTTAGGAAGAAAAAAAAGTCACGACTTTTTGAAGTTTAACATATGGAATTGGCACCTCTCAGTAATTCAGACAAAAGAATTGGTGACATTGTTTCTGGAGGAATGGACCTGATGGGTTATATGTTCTTCTCTTTATTACATACTTTATGACCTTGTATTCCCAGTGAAAGCCAACAAGCATTGCTAATAGTCACCTGATATGCAGACATTAGGTGAGGCCACGATTGTTGGCCTTGATTGTTGACTAGCTTGCCCCAGTTTTGTCTGATTTAAGATCTAGCTTACAACTCCTACGAACTGTCAGTTTAAAAAAAACTTGTGTTCAGACTGACGATAAAATATTGATGCTTTGTTTTAATTGACAATATAAAAGACATCTGCTCACTGGCAAGTCATGAGGTAAATACTGCACTCTGTTTCTTTTCTTGCAATGAAGGCAGATTAGATCTGGTCATCCTCTTGCTGTAATGGCCTGGTATTTACAGTCATTTTCCAGCTGTGCAGATTTAAAGTGGGAATAAGAGAGTTATCATGGATGACATGGAAATCTGCAGGAGGTGAGGGGTTAAAATATGGTGAGACTAACAGCGTGGCCAGAAGTTGGCTCCAATGTAACTTTGATATTTCACACTTGCACATTAGATCATGTTTGCAAAATCCTCCCAGGAATGGCATGTTGTCAATTACCAAATGCTAATCTCTCAATTAGTGCCGTATTTACACACACTTTTCAGTTTCATGTCAGGTCCAGGGCTTTCCCAGGATTACTGAAATTTACCAGTGATATCAAGGCACAAACACAATGGCAATTGATAAAAGATAAGTCTGTCAGAGAAATATGCCAGTATGTATTCAGTACTCCGCTGCTTTCTTACTTGTTATGGGAAAGCATTTGATCATCGTACTTTTATTGAGAGGTTGCTTCCTATGTTTTGGAGGTCATTCTATCACATTGCTGTCCTTGCATTGTTAGACAAGGACCAAAGAGCAGCATGATGGCATAGTGGTTAGCACTGTTGCCCCACAGCACCAGGAGCCCGGGATCAATTCCGGCCTTTGGTTACTATCTGTGTGGAGTTTGCACATTCTCTCTGTGTCTGCGTGGGTTTGCTCCGGGTGCTCTGTTTCCTCCCACAGTCCAAAGATGTGTGGGTTAAGTGGATTGGTCATGCTAAATTTGACCCCAGTGTCAGGTGAATTGTCAGGAAGAAGTTACAGGAATAGAACCTGGGTGAGACTGTGGTCTGTGCAGACTTGATGAGATGAACGGCCTCCTTCTGAACTGTATGGATTTGATGATTCTATGATTCTAGGTGACCAGCAACAGCTGCAGGCTGAGTATCACAGACCTGTAACTGCATACCAGAGAAAATTTCAATTGAGAAATAATCAGCAGTGCAGCTGAAGCTCTGAAGTAGCACTGCCTCCAAAACCGGCAGAGATCAAGGGCGGGATTTTCCCAAATCTTGCCTTCAGAAAATGGCAGGCTGCACCCAGATGTGAAAAGCCCCCATTTGTGACCAATTTCCAATTTGTTGATGAAGGAAGGAGGTGGCATGTGATTCACAGATTAGGGGATCCCAAAATCAGCATGACCATTTGAACTTAGTTCAAACAGACCCCATTTTGGTTTTTGCAAGAGCTTTAACCCAATCCCATTTGGGATTCAGGACTTGATGAAGTAGAAGTAAATCCTCTTGAAAGTCAGATCAGAGCTGTTTAACTTCATGATTCGAAGATTTCTTTAAAAATCCCCAGCTCTTTAAACATGGAGAAATAATGGGCTTAAGCTGTCAACAAGAGTTAAAAAAAACCTACTGGCAGCTTTGATTGACAGGTCATCTGGTATAGGTTTGAAAAGAAGAATTTGCTGACACTTTGAGAGCTATTATTATGTCATTATGAATGCTTGGCTGTGTTTCAAAAGATATAATTATTTCAGCAGGAGTTCTGAGCTCATAGATTGCTTGACCATTTAGATAAGCTATTAAAAGAATGTCTATCTTTGAGGTGGGGACTAAATACTAATGTGTTTGTTTCGATGAGAGACTAACAACTTGAGATTTTATTGAGTTTCATAAATGGTATTTTTTTTCCCTATCAAGTGTGTGGGTGTGAATGTTGTATCCAGTCATTAGAAACATATTTTTATCATCTCCAAATGGATCTGTATGTCTGCCCACGGTGAATACTGGGTAGGTGGCAATGGCGGTGGCATGGGCATATAAGGGGACATATAATTGGGTGGAGGGGGCATTACTTGGCACACAGGCCCATAGTGGGCTGTGAGTGGGCAAGGGAGACATTAAATGTCATGGAGATATTGGAGAGTAAGTGTGTAGCTAGGTGAGGATGTGTGAATGGTGAGGGCTAAACAGCTTTAAAAGCTTCTGAAACATCTGGAACAAAGTCTAAGAGAGTCAAGCTGGGCCTTATAACCAGCCTGCCTCAGTACTGGCCTCTCCTATGACCACCTGGGATCTGCATCTAGGGCTAAATTTATCCCACCTTCCCCTCCCCAAAGTAAAACAGTTATGTCTAACCGGGCCCTTTAAGCAAAGGCAGGCGTGAGTTTGGAAGTATCCCCACTCCAGCTGTCCAACTTTCGTGAAAACCTGGCCCTTACTTTCTTTGACAAGCCTTTTCGGGAACCTCTCAGATAGTAGCAGACATCTGCAGTCACCTAGACGAGATCTGCAAGATCTGGTGACCATTGCTGTTAACGGCCTTAATTCTTTCCCTCCAGGTCCCTCCAGAACTTTGACATATCCAGGATCTCCCAGTCAGCCTCCCATAAGTGAGAGAGGTAATCCTCAGGCACTAGTGTGTGGCAATTGGGGGATTTTCACAGTAACTTCATTGCCGTGTTAGTGTAAACTTACTTGTGACTCTAATAAATAAATTTTAAAACTTATGCCCCTTAGTCCACAGGAGCATATATGACTTGCATAAATGCATTTAAGGACAAGTTAGTTAATCATGAGGCAGAAAGGAATAGAAAGATATATTGATTGAATTTTTATAATAGGTGTGAGGAGGCCTGTGCGAAGTGGAGATGAGCAGCACTGAGTCAAGGGGCCTGTCTGTGTGTATGGGAAACCCACACATAAGAAGAACGCTAAGTGCAGCTACCTAGATTTAGTGGTTGCAGTGATGGATGTTATAAGGTTATACCACATAAATGTGTGAAATAGAACTAAGGGAAGGAAACATAAAAACAAAATACTGCAGATGCTGGAAATCTGAAATACAAAATTAAAATGCTGGAAGTGCTCGGCAGGTCTGGCAGTAACTGTGGAAAGAGACACATTTCTGGTCAATGAGCTTTCATTAGATTTGCAGAGTTTTCTCTTGTTTTCAAAATAAATATAGGAACAATGGATATAGTTTCACTACCATTTTTGGACTGCTGCAAAAATGCAAAAGTGAAAGTGTAAATCTGGCGTGGGGAGGGTGCCATCTCACATAAAAAACTTCGGTATCATGCCAAACTAGGTGTAAAAATCCCTGCCATCTGCTAAGCGCTCCCTGCTCTTTCAAACTACAAGTCTCAATAGTGACACCAATTTAACCATTTCCCATCAAGTGGAATTCTGCCATTGAGATTGCTTTGTCCAATAGCACAAATGAACTCTAACCAGTGTGATCCATGCATCAGGAGATAGCACTCTCTCCTGTGTATTGCTAATCACATAATTCAGGCTATATTTGCACTTAACCCAAAACTGTCATCCTGACTGGAGCACTTGTCACTTGTTAATAAGAGCTGGTGAGTGCAATCTCTGGCCTAATTTTTCCAATCTGCTAGGACTCCCACACGATTGTGTCTTGCACCCTCTGATTTCCCTGCATGTTGACCCCAGCCAATCTTCTGAGGCCAGGTTCTTTTAAATCATAGAATCAAAGCATCCCTTCAGTGCAGAAGGAGGCCACTCATCCCTTTCAGCCTGCAGCAATCACAATCCTAACCAGACACAATCCCATAACCCCAAGTATTTGCTCTTCTAATCCCCTGACACTTAGGCCAGAACTTTACCATAATATCTGCCACAAGAATCAAAGCGGGTGATGGACAGACCATGGAAAGGTCCGATGACCTCATTTTACATTTTACTATGTGAGGCGATAAAATCCTAATCCTGAAGGTCAATTTAACATGGCCAATCAGCCTATCCCACACATCTTTGGAGCGCAGGATGAAACCAGAGCACCCAGAGGGAACCCATACAGACATGGGGAGAATATGAAACCTCCACACAGTCACCCAAGACCGGAACTGAACCCAGATCCCTAGTGCTGTGAGGCAGCAGTGCTAACCACTGTATTATTGCACTGTTTTTGCCTTTGACAATATTTCCACCAAGGCTAAGTTGTGTAGAGAGGCAAATAGCCACACTATCTGAGTGTAGTGAGTTTAGTGCTGTTCAGCACCAGAGAAAATACTTTTTTGCAACATGCTTTGTTCTGTACAATCAAGATGGATTGCACTGCACCAACTGTGGAAGTGCACCTTAAGATCGGTCATTAAGATCTGTTTGAATTTGCAGTACCAGGCACTAGGAATGCCATTGCATTTGTGAAATCCCAAGGATGCTAAGACTTGTTTAATGACTGAATACATCAGATAATTAGCTGCAATAGGAGAGACGGGCCTCAAAGGCAATTGTTTATCCAACAATACTTTCAGCAAGCATTTTACACTTGAACTTGCACTGTAAATGTCTGTAGCATTTAATGTTGGATTCTTTTGGTGAAATTAACTTTAAGTCCATCGTAGAGAAAGAAAAACAAACTTATTTTGATTCATTCATATGAAAAAACAAAGTATGCATATTTGATTAAGTGGGCAGTAGTTCAGACTGCCATTGGAGATTTAAAACACAAGCACTGATTTTGTATTACATTGGTTACTTGGCATCATCACCAGCAGGTTGACATATCTAGGTGCTGCTGTTGGAATCAATCCACTAGCAGATGTTCAAGTGTTGCTTGCTAAAAACAGAATGAGCTGGAGCTCCTGTAGTTCCAATTCCCATATCAGTAACAATGAAACTGATGAAAGAACTCATTTGTTTTATTGTACCTGGCTTCAAAACCAGAATTCAAATATGGCTCCAATTTAATTGCTGTCTAACTCATTCCCTAAAACTGCAATGGAATGGTTTTAACATTAGAATGTCTTAGACTTCTGAAACATAAATCATCTTCCTGACAATAAACTTATCAGTTGCATGAAAAAGAAAAGCTCACATTGAAGAATTTGCTTTTGACTAAATTCTATTTTAATTTTTGTACCTAAGTTTGTGCATAACTATTTTCTCTATCACTTTTTAATCTATTCAGTATTTGCAGAAGGCATATTTTAAAAACTCATGACATGCAGAAATTTTAGGGTGCATTATGTTTTAATAAGCAAAACGCACAACAACGAAGTGAAAACGTTAACTCAATTGTTTTAAGTGACTTTGTTACCCAGAGATTATGCTTCAAAAAGGTAGGGGTTATTTAGGCCGGATTAAAGCACAAAAATGAATAAGCTACAGTACTCTATTTTACTTCAGAATAATAATGTACTTAAGTGACCAGGTACAATACTAGGCTAGGGGGGACACCTAGCTGAGATATTTGAAGATTGGAGAGTGGCAATGCTGTGTCTTTGTTTAAAAAGGGCTGCAGGGAAAAGCCCAGGAACTACACACCAGTGAGCCTCACATCTGTGGTAGGTAAATAGTTGGAATGTATTTTGAGAGACAGGATCTGCAAGCATTTAGAGACATAAGGACTGATTAGGGCCAGTCAACATGTCTTTCTCAGTAGAAAATCATGTCTCACAAATTTAATTAGTTTTTTGAAGGGATAACCAAGAAGGTAGATGAGGGCAGTGCAGTTGATGTTGCCTACAAGGCCTTTGACAAGGTACCATCTGGTAGGTTGTTGCATAAAGTTAAATCTCACGGGATCCAAAGTGAGGTTTCTAAATGGATATAAAATTAGCTTCTTGACAGAAGCCAATTGGTTGCAAAGAATTATTTTTCAAACTGGAGGCCTGTGATCAGTGGTGTGCATGATGTAGAGATGCCAGCGTTGGACTGGGGTAGTAAGAACTCAGTAAGAATCTAGCAACACCAATTTTAAATCCAACTGATTTATTTGATAGTAAATTTGTGAGCTTTCGACCTTTTCGTCTTCGCCAGGCAAATCAGGGATCAGTGCTGAGCCCGCTGTTATTTGTCATTTATGTTAATGATTTGGATGAGAATATAAGAGGCATGATTAGCATGTTTGCAGATGATACCAAGATTGGCAGCATGGTTGACAGTGAAGAAAATGATCTTCAATTGCAACAGGATCTTGATCAGTTGGGCTAGTGGGCTGATGAATGGCAGATGGAGTTTAATTTAGACAAATGTGAGGTGATGCATTTTGGTAGATTGAACCAGGGCAAGACTTATTCAGTTAATGGTAGGGTGTTGGGGAGAGTTACAGAACAAAGAGATCTAGAGCTACATGTTCATAGCTCCTTAAAATGGAATCACAAGTGGACAGAGTGGTGAAGGCGGCATTCAGCATGCTTGATTAATGTCAGAACATTAAATACAGGAGTTGGGATGTCTTGCTGAAGTTGTACAAGATATTGGTAAGACTACATTTGGAATTCTGGTCACCTTATTGTAGAAAGGATATTATTAAACAAGAAAGAGCGCAGAAAAGATTTACTAGGATGCTATCGGGACTTGATGAATTGAGTTATAAAGAAAGATTGAATAAACTGGGACTTGTTTCTCTTGAGCATAGGAGGCTGAGAGGTGATCTTATAGAGGTCTATAAAATAATGAGTGGCATAGACAAGATAGTCAATATCTTTTCCCAAAGATAGGAGAGTCTAAAACTAGGGGGCATTGGTTTAAGGTGAGGGGAGAGATACAAAAGTGTCCAAAGGGGCAATTTCTTTCACACAGAGGGTAGTGAGTGTCTGGAACAAGCTGCCAGAGATAGTAGTAGAGGTGGGTCCAATTTTAACTTTTAAAAAATATTTAGATAGTTACATGGTCACAATGGGTATATAGGCCAAATGCGGGCAATTAGGATTAGCTTATGGATTTTAAAAAAAAAGGGCGGCGTGGACAAGTTGGGCTGAAGGACTGTTTCCATGCTGTAAACCTCTATGACCCTATAATACAAAGTGATATAGGATGCAGAGCTGGGCCGAAAAGTGGTAGTGTGAGGTGATTCATTTTGGTAGGACAAACTTGAATACAGATTACAGCATTAGCGATAGTATTTTGAGGAATGTGGAGGAACAGAGAGATCTTGGGGCTCATATCTATAGATCTCTGAAGGTTGCCACTCAAGTGGATAGGGCCACAAAGAAGGCTTATAGTGTGTTAGCGTTTATTAACAGGGGGTTTGAGTTTAAGAATCATGGGGTTATGCTGCAACTATACAGGATCTTGGTGAGACGACATTTGGAACATTGTGTACAGTTCTGGTCACCTCACAATAAGAAGGATATGGAAGCATTTGGAGAGAGTGCAGAGCAAATTCACCAGGATGCTGCCTGGTTTGGACAGTAGGTCTTATGAGGAAAGGTTGAGGGAGCTGGGGCTTTTCTCTTTAGAGAGAGGAGAATGAGAAGTGACTTAATAGAGGTTTATAAAATGATGAGGGGGATAGATAGACTGGACGTGAAGAGACTATTTTCTCGGATGGATGTAGCTGTTACTAGGGGGCATACCTGTAAGGTTCATGGTGGGAGATAGAGGAGGGACTCTTTACTCAGAGTAGTTGCAGTATGGAATGGACTGCCTGCTGTGATAGTGGAGTTGGACACTTTAGGACTTTCCAAGTGGTTATTGGATAGGCACATGTAACACATCAGTATGGTAGGGAGTGGGATAACTTAATCTTGGATTTGGACATAGCTTGGCACAACATGGAGGGCCGACTGGCCTGTACTGTGCCGTACTGTTCTATGTTCTATATCTATCCCTTAAAAAATAGGCCATAAGCAAGATCATTTCAGAGACTTTATTCTTAACTGGGGACAGTCCACTTAATTAATTACACAGGAAATCAGTGACCTGGACCAGTAATTGATGACGGGACAGATAGAAAGGAAATTAAGCCCCATTTTCTGCCCAAAAACATGTTAAAACCAAAAGCCATTCTTAAACTCTCACATCCCATTTAAAACAACACAATGCAAACTTCTTCAACATAGTCAGTGTCTATTTCACACCAACTTATACGGTGCAAATGCAATTAAAGTCTGACCTATACCCTGAAAGGAGTAGAATAAGATTCTCTTCTCTTCTCTGCTTCACCTATTTCTAGCTTTAGCTTTCAGCCATACTATCATTGTGGCATCAAGTTCAGTTCGGCTGGCACTACAATTGTAAAGTAGATGCACAGGGGATTCTATTAACCAGATGGATACAATCTCTGCTTAATTCACACAGCAGCTCTTACTGCCACATGGCTTTACAGGTATTGAGATATTAAAAGGTCTTATTACAATGATTGAAGGTCAGTTTTTGTATGTTTTAGAGATTGCAGCAAGTTGCCAAGTTTCTGTACCTATTGGGCACACAATAGAAAATCCTTCAGAGCATTTTGTGTGATTATAGTGATTTTGGCTTGAACAGGACTTGCAACTACACGTTAAACAAAGGAAATTTTACTGGCTGTAGAAGTATTTAAATATTTTTTGCAACATGAGGCATGTTGTAAAGTCTATAGATTTGCAAGCATTGTGCAGTAAAGTGTTTTTCTCAGGAAGAATATGATAACTGGTGTCAAAGTCATTACATTATATTGGAAGTGCTATTACATTATATTTGCAGTGGAATGCGAAGTGTTGAATATGTCTGTCATGCTTCGAAACACAAATTTCCTTTAAGAATTTGTACTTGCCAAAGTAGTTTGTAAGCCTTGGCGTAAAAATTAATTTTTCCAATAACATTGTGCAACATGGGAAATCAAACAGTACAGATATATAAAAATACATTACATGCCAGCCATTTAGAAAGTCCTCAAAACGTACCATTTTCAAATGTCATTCACCTGCATGTGTCAAGTTCATAACCAACTATTAATCTGCATACCAAACCATTCTTGCACATTAACTTATCTACATCAATAAGAATAATGCTATGGGATTCACAGAACACTAATCCACCAACATTCATAGAATTGCTACTGTGTGAAGGAGGCCATTCAGCCCATCCAGTCTGCATGAACTCTCTGAAAAAGCATCTTGCTCGATATTCCCTACCCTATCCCTGTTAACCTCAAATATTTACTATGGCTAATCCACCTAATGTGCACAGCTTTGGACTGTGAGGGGAAACCAGAGCACCAGGAGGAAACCCACATAGACATGGTGAGAACGTGTAAACTCCACACAGTCACTCAAGGCCAGAATTGAACCCAGGTCACTGGAGGTGTGCAGTAGCAGTGCTAATTGCTGTGCCACCCATTTGGTGGAATGATGTGCAAGAATTTACAGATGCTGACCCAAAAGATATTCAAATCTCTGTCAATTCAACAATGCTTCCTGTACATCCTGCTTAGAAGCAATTGGACATGATACTTCAGTTTGTTTTTCAAAATGGGCAGAAGAAAATAATAAGGCCATCTGCAATAGTCAAATAGATATGGGGGTTTCCTTGGTATTGACACGTAAATCCATTGTACATGAAAGCTGACAGGTATTCAATGAAAGTGCTTGGGTGCCAGGTTAGTTTCAGACTGGGGTTGCTGAGTTGAACAATCCTCTTTAATCCAAGACAGCAAGTCGCGACAGATGGCTTGTTACTGGAAACAGACATATTTTCACTTTTCCAAACATTAAATGCATGCATGTTGTGGTTGTTTCTGCAGCTAACACACCAACAGTATATTATGAAGAATTGTGTACCTCTCCAAAGCTACTCATTTCTACAAACAAATATTAAGAGCTTTGGTGGGAGATGTGATGCAACTGTACTCTTGACATTAAACATTGAACTATCAGTGATTCAGTATCAATATTGTTTGGCCACATAATTCCAACAGGTTCAGGTGGGTGGCAGGGCACAGTAGTTAGCACTACTGTTTCACAGTGTCAGGGTCCTGGGTTTGATTCTCAGCTTGGGTCAGTGGGTGGAGTTTGCATCTTCCTCCCGTGCCAGCATGGGTTTCCTCCGGGTGCTGCAATTTCCTCCCACAGTCCAGAAGATGTGCTGGTTAGGTGCATTGACGCAAACAGGCTCCGAGGGGAATCTCAGTGTCTTCACTGTGACTAATAAATAAAGTTTTAACTTTTCGCATAGAAAGAATAAACCCAGGTGTAAAACAGGCAGAAATAAGTCCAAAACAAAATGGCAATTTAAAATAATGGAAATACTCAGTGTTTGCAGACACAGAAAAACAGTTAGGCTGGAATGTTACCATTGTTCATGCCGGCCAGATTTTCCCATCCTGCTGCACTGAACGGAGATTTGGCTGGGAGTCAGATTTTCTAATCTCGCTGCAACAGAAGTGTGGTGTCAGTGGCTGGTCGGATAGCTCCCTTACTGTTTTAGCTTTCCTCAGAATTTTTGTAGGCAGCTGTCAGGTAGAAAATAATGGGTCAGTTTTTGTCTGCCTGTCTGCTTTTGACTGGTCAGTTTAAGTGACCTGTTGGCAGGTTTATTTGGTGGTTGATAGTGACAGATACAAAGGTACATGGGGTGTGCAGACCACCACTGCTTCTGTCAATAGTCGGCAGCAACAGCAGCAACAGGTGTGGGAGTTTAGAAAGTAAGGAGATCTCAACTACAAAGTTACCCTGGCTGAAAACACTTTCTGGGAGGGATGGGGAAGGCAAGAGAAAGATGTCTGATAAATTTGATTTTTTTTTATTCGTTCATGGGATAGGGACCAACATTCATTTTGAGGGCAAGTGAGTGTCAACCACATTGCTGTGGATTTGGGGTCACATATAGGCCAGACCACGTAAGGATAGATTTCCTTTCCTAAAGGACATTAACAAACCAAATTGGTTTTTCTGACAATCACCAATGTTTTTATGGTCATCACTGGACTTTTAATTCCAGAATTTTATGGAATCCCATCCAAAGTATTAGCCAAAAGCTATTCTTTATGCTAATAATGAAAATTCACTTGATTTGAATGAGATAGTTTTGGGACAGTTACCAGTGAATGAAAAGAATAGAATAACCGATTCTATAGATCAAGAAGATAATCCCACTCTAAACCCTACAGAGTTCCTACACAGCCTATTTCTAATGGGCAAGCCACCACACAAACTTTGACTCAAAGAAGGAGCAATTATAAAGTGGCTACAAAACCTGAATCCTGAATAAGGGCTTTATCATTGATCAAGATGGATAGATAGGACATTGTTTTCTGTGAAGATGAATGCTGAAATGATAACACGTAAGTTCTCAGGTTACAAAGGTCAAAATCTTCCCATCCTGCCCATAGTAGCAATCATCAAATGCAGGATGAGGAATTTGATGGACAAGCAAAAAGTCTATTGACCTCAGGTAGAAATTTGTGGTCACAAGATAGATGGGACCAAAAAATCCCACTCAGAGGATGGAACTTCCTGACCCGCCCACTCACAGGAAACATAATGGGTGGGACACGGACCATGCTAAGGCCCTCGGGCAAGATTTACCAGCTTTGCGGCGAGCACGGCTAATAAGTCCCGCCCAGAGTGTCTATTTCTTGAAAAACATTGAGCATACCAAATGTAAACCTACCATTTCAATTCAAAAAAAAGCAGATCCTAATGAGACTTTTATACATCATGACCATAAACAAGTCACAAGGTGAAACTCTTGACAAAATTTGTATTTATATTCCAAAGCCTGTTTTTACACATGGAAAGTTTTAAATAGTTTTTCCCAAAGTGAGAAGTTTTGTTTCTATTAAAGACTTTGGTGAAACAGTAACCAATAGCCCTATAATTAAAGCAGCAACGTTGGAATAGAGGGTGGAATTTTGAATTTGTGTTAACCGTCAGTGAGAACAGCCACATGGGCACAAAATCCAGTAGGAAACAGGAAATGAGATTCCCACCAGTGAGATTGGGTTTTACAATTTTCCACGTCCCACGCTGGTGATGTAATTAGAAAGGTTGGGAACTTAATTTAAATATACTAGAATGTTGACAGTGAGCCGTCCCATTGGGACTTTTCTCCCTTATTGAATCTTTATTACAACAGCTCTATAAGAACGACCTCACTTACTAAAGGGATATCAAAGGTGAGCGCATAGTGTCATTACTCTCGAGGGTATCAGTTGGAGAGGGAATGCATCTTTGGCGGGGGTTATTGCTCGCAGACCTCAGGCAGCATTTCACTACATTGGTCCTACATTGGTGACTATGAGACATGGTAACACTTTGAGTCCTCCTTGCTGGGCTTATAGCCATTTCTCCACTGAGGGAGTGCTCTTCTAGAGTGGCAGCCGGAGATGCGAGGGAGCGGGTGAGATCACAGGGGACAACTGTGACATCCCTGGATGGGGTCTCACAAAATGTCAGACTGTATGGACAGAATGACACAAGGGATGTTGAGCAGCTATATGAGGACAGGAGACCCTCACACAATGCAGTGGGGGAGGGATTGAACCCCTACCCTTAGGCTGCAAAGTGTCCCCTCAGGGCAAGAGCTGTCTGGAAGGCAAAAAACCACTGGTTATGGAGGCCAGGCCATTAAAGACTAAAAGACAGGAGCAGATACATTCCACATTTCTCAGGAGACCCAGTTCAGAAATTCAGGCAAGAAAAGTTCAGCTCCAGTGAAGAGCCACAGAGTGATCTATCCGTCATTCATAGCCAGAGATCCCCACCATCGTGTGATCTGTGTGAGTAATGTCTTCCTTGGCCTGGAATCTCAGGGGTCTGTTACGGCTTTATGAGCTGCACAGTTGGAGTTGCTCTATTCCATGGTTTAATCTTGCCATATAAAATGGACTAGTATTTTTAGAGAATTTCAAATGGCTTATTTGGATGGTCTTTTCTAGAGTCTGGCCCCCTTTTGTCTCTAGTACATCAAAAAGGGTGTTCATCACCATTATTTGGTTTTCTTTGAGCTCTGATTTTAGGCTCAATAGCCACAGCCTTCAACCAATCTGTCAAACAAAATTATTGAAGGGTCAACGGGTTTTCCAGGCAGCTGCATTTGTTTGTTGAACTTTTGCTTGCTCTAAAATTTTATTATTTTTTAATTAAAGCAGGAATCTACGAACGTGAAGTTTGCACATTGTCCCTTTGTCTGTGTGAGTGTGCTCAGAGTGCTCTAGTTTCCTTCCACGGTCCAAAGATGTATGGGTTAGGTGGATTGGCCATGTTAAATTTCCACTTAGTGTCAAGGAAACTAGCTACAGTAAATGCATGGTGTTATGGGGATAGGGTCAGGGTGAGATTGTAACTGGCGCAGGCTCAATGGGCTAAATAGCCTCCTTTTGCACTGTAGCATTTTATAATTCAATGATTTCAGAATATCTTCAAACCTATCTGAACACGTACATTTTCCTTACCTTGCAATGATTTTATCAGCTACCAGACCTACTGAGTACAGTAGCTTATTCACTTTTTCAGCCTTTGTCTATCATGTAATCCTGAAGCTATCATGTATATTGAAGCTTTTTCTCCAAATCCCCCAATTCTTCACCTGGTCTGGCTCTTGTGTCCCCAGATTGACTTGGCAAAGATGATTTATTATCCACGGCTGCCTTTCAGTCCCAGGGGAGTACAGGTTTAAATATTGTTTTACTTTAAAAGATTATGCTGCGAAAACATATTTTCAATGCTTCTTCCCACACTTGTCGGGTTCTCGCAGATTCCCACAGTGACTGTGAATCTGGCCTCAGGGGGATCAATTTCTTGCATTGATTTATTTTTAAATCAGATTTGGGTGCTCTAGATCTTTTTCAGAGTATGTTAGAATGATTGAGAGGCAATTCCCAGCTTCGGCTGAGTTTTTACAACTTTGTTCCTTTACTTCAATGGAGTTTCTCCACCATGAGATGTGGCACTGACTTTGGTCCCAGACTGGCCACGTATATTAGTGAAACAGTCTGCTCAGACTGACTCACGGCCTGAAAACTTTTAATGGCCAGCACTGCCCTAAAACTGGTTTTTTTTTGCTTACTTTTGCTAGGTCCTTTGATTCTGCTATTGATGGAGATTCATATGGATCTCCATGTACTCTGGTGGAATCCTTTAGCTGCACAGTGGATTTTTCTTCTGCCCTTCGGCATCCACATCTGCAATGAAGCTTCTTTCTAGGCAATCTCCAGCTGTGTTCTTTGATTCAGATTCAATACAGTTAGGTCCAGATGCTATTCCTTTTATTTTTCAGATTCTAGTGTCCTACACCAGCTTCTTCAGTTCTGGGTGTGTTCATGAACTGCCACCATGTTGGTCAGTAGGTCTCACAAAGAGGTTCAGAGATTTTTAAGGTTGAAGAATAGTGTTATTGGTTACATACAATATTTAGCTGTGTCCAAAGTATAGTCCAAAGTAGGAGCTAACTTCATCATGATATCTGCTCGACTCTTCTGCAGCTTTGTCTCCCTGTCTACTGTTATGTGTCGCTCTACATCATACTGTGGACAGTGCAGTTCTCCAGTCCCACATTAGCTCTTGCTATGCTAAACACATGGCGGCACAGTGGTTCAATGGTTAGCACCATTGTCTCACAGCGCCAGGAACCCAGATTCAATTCCTGGCTTGAGTCACTGTCTGTGTGCAGTCTGCACGTTCTTCCTATCTCTATGTGAGTTTCCTCTGTGTTCTGCAATTCCCCCCCCCATACTTTAAAAGACATACTGCGTAGGTGCATTGGCCATGCTAAATTCTTCCTCAGTGTACCCAAACAGTCTGCAGAGTGGCGACTAGGGGATTTTCAAAGTAACTTCGTTGCAGTGTTAATGTAAATTGATAAATAAATAAACTTCAAATATGGTATGACATTGTATTTAATTTTGTTAATTTTCCATCTATATTGACTTTGCAACTTAAGCATCATATTCGACCTTGAGCTGAACTTCTAGCATCATATCCTGTCCTTCAAGTTGCCTAATTTTACCTTTACATCATCCCCTTCCTCATTCCTACCTTATCCCATCTGCTGCTGAAACATTCGTTGATGCAGCTGGACATGCTAAAGTTTCTAAGTTAACATCCCAGAGGAGCTAAGAACTAATAATGAAACTTCTTTCTATCTCTGAACAACAGGCTTTCCAATATAAACAAAATAGCCTGGGGATGACACGAGCTTATCTTCTGCTTTTGATACATGAGTATTATCTACAGTCCGTTAGCTCAGTTGGCTGGACAGCTGGTTAATGATGCAGAGCGAACCAACATCGCAGGTTCAATTCTAAGACCTGCTGTACCTTACTCATGAAGGCCTTGCCTTCTCAACCTTGCCCATTGCCTGAGCTCTCGTGACTTTCAAATTAAATCAGCACTATTCAGCGTACAGTCATTTGGGACCAAGCCAACTTTAATTACCTATTAAAAGTGTTTGTGCAAGAAAATGGGTGAGTGGAGAAACTGGCAAAGCTGGGAAGACATTAAGCATGAGTGACTTTGCTGGCTAGTATAATAAACATAGGTGGAGGACACTATTCACTGTAGTATAGAATGATGACTGTAAATACAATTACTACTGCAAGGATTCAAGAATGAAATCTTATTTAGAAAGGCTGTTTTGAAGTAAACCAACTGTAACAGTTTATGTAAACCGACTGCTTTCAAAAGATTCAGGAAAGTTACATCATGAGATTGTATCTATAAACATACTCCTTTGATGTGGGTAAAACACAGTGCACAAAGGTTTTCAACAGTTCTTTAGGAGGCTTGGAAAATAACACCAGAAACTGAGAGCCTATTTCTGTGGACAGCATTGATAGATTACCGAAAACTACAAATCAGAAGAGTCTGTTCCGTATGCTATACGATTAGGTGTCTTGTGCTTACTCAAAGCTTGTCATTGTAAGCCACAGAAGGGAGAAGGCGGACCAAAGATGAATGTTAATATTCTCCTGGGCAGCCTCCCATCCTCCATGAACTGTAAATGCTTCTAAATATGTGTGCCTAATCTGCACCAAGTTCCATTCACCCATTTTGTATGCCCGCACTAACTGAGGTTGGCACTGGGCCAGCAAAAGCCTTCAATTTGGAATTCTCAGCCTGGTTTCTCAATCTCTTCCTTTTCCTGTCTATTCAGATTTTAGTAACTTCCTCCAGCCCAACAGGGCTACCTCTCCACTACCTACACTTAACCTCTGAACTCAATACTACTGACGCTAGCAACTTGTCCATTCTTCTTCCTATGACTAGCAGCCATACCTTTGGTTACCTGTGCCGCAGCTACTGAGATTTCCTCCTTAAACCTCGACACCTGCTTCGTCTCCTTCAAGATTTTCAAAGAGTCTGCCGCTCCAACCACAGTTTTGGCTGCTGCTCCTAATATCCCCCCTCTTTAACTCTAAACACATTTCTAAAAATACTGCCTCTGTAAAGTTCCTTGAGATGTTTATGCATAAAAAAGTGTGCTACAATTGCAAGTTGTTGTCGTATATTGAACACCACTTGTGAACTGCAGAATATTTCAAAAAGATAGAAAAGTGAAATAAAATCAGTATTGTTATTGCACAGAAGGAGGCCATTTGGCTCATTGTGTCTGCACTGGCTCTCCAAATGAGCATCATGATTTAGTGCCATTCCCCTGCCTTTTCGTCATGCCCCTGCATATTTTTTCTATTCAGGTAATCATCTGATGTCCTCTGGAATTCCTTGATTGAATCTGCCTTCACCACACTTCAAGGCAGTACATTCCAGACCCAAACCATAAGTTGCACAAAAACATTTTTCTCACGTCACATTTGATTCTTTTGCAAATCACTTTAAATTTGTACTCTTTCATTTTTGATCTTTTTACAAGCAAGATAATTTCTCCCTATCTACTCTGTTCAGTTCCCTCATGATTTTGAAGATCTATTTCAAATCTCTTCTCAGTCTTCTTCTTTCGTTGGAGAATAGTCCTAAGTTCTCCAATCTATCCCCATAACTGAAGTTTCTCATCCACAGAACCATAGAACATTACAGCACAGAAACAGGCCTTTTGGCCTTTGTTGGCTGTGCTGAACCATTTTTCTGCCTAGTCCCATTGACCTGAACCTGGCCGTATTCCTCCACGCCCCTGTCACTCATGTACCTGTCCAAGTTTCTCTTAAATGTTAGAAGTGAGCCCACATCCACCACTTTGTCTGGCAGCCTATTCCATACTCCCGCCACTTTGTGTGAAGAATCCTCCCCCAATATTCTCTTTAAACTTTTTCCCCTTCACCTTAACCCATGTTCTTTAGTTTTTTTCTCCCCTAGCCTCAGTGGAAAAAGCCTGCTTGCATTCACTCAATCTGTACCCATCATAATTTTATACACCTCTATCAAATCTCCCCTCATTCGTCTTTGCTCCAGGGAATAAAGTCCTAACCTATTCATCATTTCTCTGTAACTCAGTTTGCCAAGTCCCAGCAACAGCGTAGTAAACCTTCTCTGCACTCTTTTAGCCTTATTAATATCCTTCTTGTAATTCAGTGACCAAAACTGGATACAATACTCTAAATTCGGCCTCACCAATGTCTTATACAACCTCACCATAACATTCCAACTCTTATACTCAATACTTTGATTTATACAGGGCAATGTGCCAAAAGCACCCTTTGCAACCCTATCTACTTGTAATGCTACTCTTAGGGAATTATGTACCTGTATTCCCAGATCCCTCTGTTTTACTGCACTCTTCAGTGTCCAACCATTTACTTTTATGTTCTACCTTCGTTTGTCTTTCCAAAGTGCAATACCTCACACTTGTTTGCATTAAACTCATCTGCCATTTCTTAGCCCATTTTTCTAGCCAGTCCAAATCCCGCTGCAAGCTTTGAAAACCTTCCTTATTGTCCACTATACCTCCAGTCTTTGTATCATTGGCAAATTTGCTGATTCAATTTACCACATTGTCATTTATATCAATGATCTGGATGATAAACAACAATGGACCCAGCACTGATTCCTGTGGCACACCAGTAGTCACAGGCCTCCACTCAGAGAAGCAATTCTTCACTACCACTCTCTGGCTTCTTCCATTGATCCAATGTCTAATCCAATTTACTACCTCTCTATGTATACTTAGCAACTGAACCTTCCTAACTAACCTCCCATGCGGGACCTCATCAAAGGCCTTACTGAAATCCAGGTAGACAACATCCACCGTCTTCCCTTCATCCACTTTCCTGGTAACCTCCTTGAAAAACTCTAACAGATTGGTTTTAAACATGATCTACCACATATAAAGCCATGTTGACTTTCCCTAGTAAGTCCCTGTCCATCCAAATATTTGTAGATCCTATCTCTTAGTACTCCTTCCAATAATTTACCTATTACTGATATCAAACTTACCGGCCTATAATTTCCCAGATTACTTTTTGAGCCTTTTTTTAAACAACGGATCAACATGAGCTGTCCTCCAATCGTCCAGCACCTCACCTGTGGATACTGACATTTTAAATATATCTGCCAGGGCCCTGCAATTTCAACACTAGTCTCCTTCAAGTTCTGAGGGAATACCCTGTCCGATCCTGGAGATTTATCTGCTCTGATTTGCCTCAATATAGCAAGTATCTCCTCCCCTTTAATCTGTATAGGTTTCATGATCTCCCTACTTATTTGCCTTATTTCCGTAGACTCCATGCCAGTTTCCCATTTAATATCTCCCCCATGCCAAAACCCCATTTAATAACTCCCCCATTTCTTTTGGACCCATACATTGCTGACCACTCTGATCTTTAAGTGGACCAATTTTATCCCTTACTCTCCTTTTGCTCTTAGTATACTTGTATCCATGGAAACATTCTCGTAAATCTCTTCTGCACTCTCCAACATGTTCACATCATTCCTGTAGTATGGTGCCCAGAAAGACACATAATAAAATTTATTTATTAACGTCATAAGTAGATTTACATTAACACTGCAATGAAGTTACTGTGAAAATCCCCCAACTGCCACACTATGGCTCCTATTCAAATACACTGAGGGAGAATTTAACATGGCCCATGCATCTAACCAGCATATCTTTCAGATTGTGGGATAAAACCAGAGGAAACCCACACATACAAGGGGCGAACTCTGTACAGACAGTGATTCAAGCTGGGAATCGAACCCAGGACCTGTAGCTCTGAGGTAATATGTTAATATGTAATATGTTAACTCTAGTTAAAGACAGAAGTTTTAGATACTTAGCCGTTCTATAAAAGATTTAAATGCTTGAGAATTTTTGAAGCAACTACCAATAGAGAAAACAGTTATCAATTCTTGCAAGCTCTTAAAATAATATTTCACATGAGCAAGATTGGGGGACGTTTTGGTCATATTAAAGAGTGGCTAGTGTCACTTGAGAGTGCTATAAGGGAACTGCCACATACCCTGCAAGAGTGAGTGAGGATACAATCTCTCTCAATCCAATTATGATTGTATGTAAACCAAAGTAGGCCAAACAAAACAGCTAACGGAACAGTTGTGGGCAGGAAGATCTTGCTTCTAAACACCCTGCACAGTATGCCAGCAATCTGGCTGTGTTTACAGAATCTAATCTCATATTCAACACGAGATATTAGAAATAGACTTGGCAGGTGTCATTCATTAAGAATGTCAATCACTCGTTGGATTTGAAAACATGCTCTTTCTTCAACTATATCATTAATAGTAAACACCATATGAGTTTGCAACCTGTCAATATATTTCTTCAATACTGACAGCTGTGCATGTAGACTTTCCCACTGAAATATTTTCTGTATCAATATTTTCTAGATATTAATGACATATTTTCTGAACGTGCCTGTTTGGAACTCATCACCATGCTGAAACATTTTATTTCAATGGTTGGTCTAATTACACAAATGTCTGAATTTTATGAGAGGCTTATTGTTTCTTGCCCCACTAGAATGGTCAGTCTTGAGCCAACTGACTTTAAAAAAAGACTGCTGCAGTGCAATAATACGTTGGGAAGGAAGTGGCCTTAATGAGGTAACAGTAGGGCTTCCACCCTGCAGGGAAAGGAATTCCTGACTTCAGGAACTGTTGGCCAATTTGAAGGCTAGAGGCAGGTACAAATGGGGGTGGGTTGTGGGGAAAGAAATATCTGGGGTGTGATGCCGCCACTGCACACATGGAAACCATCAAAGAGGAGGTACCCCCTTTCCTTCCTGCCTTTTCACCTGAGCTAGCAAAGTGGTTGGCTTCATGGTGTCTTCTTCAGTTGGATGTATTATTTCAGCAAAGGACAAAAAAAGGCCCTTAACTTGCCATGGAAGGAACAATAAGCTCTTCATAAAACCTTTGTGTAATTAGACCAGTCATTGAAATAAAATGCTTCAGCATGGTGGTGAGTTCCAACCAGGCACATCCAGAAAATAGGTCATTAATATCTACTTTGATGTAAGCTGGTTGATGGCTTCTTCACCTTCCACGTTACTAGGGACAGCTCAGGGATGAGCAGATAGGCAGTGGACTAGCCATCTATCCTATTTTATGTGCCTCTCACTTGTCCATTCCCGAATCATTGCAAAAACACCTTTTGGGGGCATGGGACGGTGGCTGGCTTATATGTCTCCCCAATTTTAATAGAGTCAAATTGATTGCAATCTGAATAATATGAAACAAAAATGGTCAGGCTGAATTCATTGGCTACAGCAAGCTGGTCAGATGGCTGGCAGCTCTTCCAGCTCAGCAGCGCCACTCGGAGCACTGGACACAGCTGGGACTGCAGGAGGCTTGGGACCAGGAGCTCTCTATCCTGAGTGCAGGTGAGTGGGGTGGCTTCACTGGGCCCAGCCAAGAGGATCCAAACTGGCAAGATACCCAATACACTGTCATTCTTCCAAAAAGTTACTTCAGCATGTCAATGAGAAGTATTTCTGAATCTTGGAGGCAAGATTAATGAAATACACAGAACTCCATTGTCACATCTGCAGAAATGAACTCAGTACCAGCAGAACATAGTGCAAGATCTGATACCTGTCAGTGCTACACATTAACAGTCATGGATTTATCAAGTCGATCACTGTGTCAACATTTGCTGCACAAAATCAGAATTATCTATGTATTTTGTTGAACCTCAGAAATGGGTAGAAACATGAAGGTAATAGGACTGAAAAGATTCAAGTGCAATGAACTGATAAAAGATTCTGTGTAGAGATAGATTGGGGTTCTGCTGAACCACTTTGTGTTGTGATATTTATTCACTCATTTCCATCGTTCTCCACACCCCAATGTTTAGGAATTGCAATTCAAATTGCTTACAAGCACGACTTGGCTGCCTCTATAACTCAAGAGTCCCGAATTCAATTGCAGCCTCCTGTCACTGTGTGTGTGGAGTTTGCACATTCACCCCAGTTTCTTCTGGGTGCTCTGGTTTCCTCCCACAGTCTGAAAGATGTGCTAGTTAGGTGCATTGGCCATTTAAATTCTCCCTCAGTGTACCCAAACAGATGCTGGAGTGCAGCAGGTAGGGATTTTCACAGTAACTTCATTGCAGTGTTAATGTAAGCCTACTTGTGACACTGATAAATAAACATTAAAAACTTTAAACTTTGCATTGAAGATGTTTCTTTGCTCTACATCCATCAGACAATATGTCGTCCTTATTGATGGTCACTGCTCCATTTTCATTCCCCTTGGTAGAGTTGGGAGGAGCCTGCCTCTGCCTACTATTATTGGATTTTATGGTTGTCATGCAGTTAAGTCATGACTATTACCCACCATACCCCCATTTGGGAGGGAATCTCACCTCCAGGAGTTGTCAGCCAATTAGCAGTTGTCACTGCTGAGATTGCAGACAGCCCCCAGCAAAGAGTCGTGGAGGAGACTGGGCTGAAAGATGTGTGATGGCTTTACTGAGGCCGGTCAAGCCCCTTTAGGGACTGGGGCCGGTTTCAAACTTTTTAGCCGGGGTACTTCCATTGGGCACTTTTAAAAAAGGAATTCCCCAATGCTAGCCCGAGTCCACAAGCAAGCTGTCAGAGTTTATCCGAGAACAGCCTTAAGTAGCCATCAATTAGCCACTGTGGGTTTCATTTGGCCCAATAGGGTGATAAGCCATCTGGCATCTAGCCCACTGCTAGTAAAATAACAGCAGAGTGGGTAAGCAATGGACACGACCTCCCCCACTCTCCCCCTGCCTCTGCCTGCCAGTTTGCAGGATAGGAAATAAAGTCTGACATTAGACTAGGAAAGCATCCCAATCTCTGAGTTTTAGTTAGAGCTTTTCTGCTTCTTTCCTCTTTTTACAATCTTCCAGCAGAAGGGCCAATCCTGGCTGGAGTACTTGCTGTCCATCTGTGTCGTGACCATCCTGCAAGGTCGGGTGCTTCTATTTTTGGCCAGGGGGGGTCTCTCAGCACATCAGCCCCATAACTGAAGAACGGAGGCTGGAAAATGGAGCCCCTTTTTTTTGTTTTGTGTCTATTGAGAACTCAGCAGTAATATCCTGTTGGAAAAAAATCTGTCCACTGGCAGAACAATGCCAGTGGTTCTGCATACAAAGCTGTTAAGTTCTAATTTTATATTTTGTGGTTGGCTATGCTCTTTCACATGAGACTGTCCTTGTGATGTGGAACGGTGCTCTGGCTTGGTTGTCATAGCTATACTTACGCATTTTATCTACAAGAGTCTTCACTTGACTGCCTGATGCAGACTAATTCTTACCTTTTCACAATACAAGTTTATATCCACCTCAGTACAACAAAATTTGTGAAGTTGTGCTCAGATTGACTAAACACAAAGATGACAGAAGAATGCAAACTGGTACATAGAAAAAAATAGAAGCAGCAGCGGGCCATTTGGCCTTCCAAGCCTGTTCCACCATTCATTATGATCATGGATGATCATCAAATTCATTATCCTGATTCTGTCTTCCCCCCCCCCAAACCCCTAAAGCTCCACGAGCTATTTCTAATTCCTTTCTGAACTCGCACAATGATTTGGCCTCAACGACTTTCTATGGTAGTGCATTCCACAGATTCACCATTCTCTGGATGAAATAATTTCTCCTCATGTCAGTCCTAAAAGGTTTACTCCCATTATCCTCAAATTATGACCCTCTAGTTCTGGGCACCTCCACCATTGGGAACATTCTTTCTGAATCTACCCTGTCTAATCCTGTTAGAATTCTATGTTTATTTGAGATTTCCTCTCACTTTTCTAAACTCCAATGAACATAATCCTAACTGATTGAGGGAGCTATCTTATCAAATAAATTTGAATTGCCAACAGAGTGTGAAAACAGGACAGAAGCATAACCATTTTTTGGGTAAGCTCTCTCCCAAACTGTACAGCATTTAGGGAAAAGAAAGGCAAAATGTGTTTCACACCATAGGGGGAAGTGGCTGGAGCTTATTCATGCCAGGGAGCTGGCCACACTGAGTGACCAGTACACTGAGAGATCTGTAACTCTCCCCATCCCCCTGGATATGTTGTCCCTCTCTCCCCCTTACAGCCTGGTCACTTAGATATGACACCCCCCCCCCCCCCCCGCCACCACCACCACCACCCAAGCTAACCATCATTCCCGATAACCCAGCCAATCCCATACCTATGGAACTCCATTGGCCACCATCTTCAGGCTCTTCACCTTCAAGTCCTACACCTTCAGGTCCCACCCCCTCGGCACCACCCATTGCCGGTGGGTACTGCCATAGTGCCAGGCTGGCAGCGCTAACTAGATCTGCCCCTGACTACCTGCAGGGCCCAAATGACCAAAGGGCCCACCAACAAAGCCATCACATCAGGTCCCCGTTCTTGGATACCACACGATCCTTGCTGATGAGAACCTTCACTGACGAGCATTTAAGGACAAACGAGCCCGGACAATAGTGTCTCAGGCTCATAAATTATACTGAAATTAATTAATAATATTTAAATTGTGCCCAGTAACATTGTGAGAGGCGAGAAACTGGGCGTGAGCCTGATTTCCCACCTCTTGGCTAACCTTACTAGCTCACCATGCTGAATGACCAACATGGTGAGTCGGTAAAATTACACCCCCCGCCCATAGTTTCTCCTCATTTGACAGACCAGCCCTACCAGAAATTAGCCTGATAAACCTTCACTGTGCTCCCTCTATAGCAATAACATCCTTCCTCAGATAACAGCACCAAAATGGCACACAATAATCCACTTGTGGCCTCACCAATGCCTTATACAATTGAAGCAAAGCATTCCTATCCCTATAGTCAAATCTTCTTGTTATGAAGGCTAACATTTGCCTTCTTTACTGCCTGCTCTACCTGCACGCTTACTTTCAGTGACTGACGCATGGGGACACCAAGGTGTCGCTGAGTATCCACCTCTCTCAATTTACACCCATTCAAGTAAAAATCTACCTTCCTATTATTGTTACCAAATGTGGATAACCTCACATTTATCCACTTATACTGCACCTCCCATGCAAGTGCCCACTCAATGAGCCTGCCCAAATCATGCTGAATCCTCTCTGCAAAAAATGAAGTCCTCCTCACAGCTTACTCTCCTACCAAACTTTTTATCACCTGCAAATTTGTAGGTATTGCATTAAGCTCCCTCTTCCAAATCATTAATAATAATGGAAACAGTTGAATCCCAGCACAGATCCCTGCAGTAACCCACTAGTCACTGCTTGGAAAATGACTCACTTATTCCAACTCTGTTTCCTTTTGATCCATTTCAAGACTGTACTCTCAATCTCACGCGCTTTAACTTTACACACTGATCTGCTACGTGAAACCTTGCCAAAAGCCTTCTGAAAGTCTAAATAACCACATTAACTAGTTCTTCCTGGTCAATAGTACGAGTTATATCTTCAAAGAATTCCAGTAGATTGTCAAGCATGACTGCCCTTTCATAAATCCATGCTGACTTTGTCTGATTATAACACTGCTTTCCAAACAGTATGCTATGAAATCCTTGATAATGGACTCTAGCAACTTCCACACTAGAAATGTAAGACTCACTGATGTATAGTACCCCGTCTTCTCTTGGCTTCCCTTTTCGAATAGCAGGTTTACTCTAGCTCCCCTCCAATCTGTAGGAATCAGTCCAGAGTCCAAAGAATTTTGGAAAAATGACCACTAACGAATCTGATATTTCGAGGGTCACTTTCTTAAGTACTCTACAACGAAGATTATCAGGCAGTGGAGATTTATCCTTCTGTTCACCAGATCTGTACTTGATGCATTCCCTTTACTTTGCTACGGTCTTTTACAATTGTTAGAGGAAATTCTTGCTGTGTATCCTTTCCATGAGCAAATAGGTCACCAGTTCGTTCAGCCTCTGCTTTCAGAGATGACAAAGGTCCATTTTGATTGATGTGAGGGATATTGTTTAGTCAGTCTGGGGTCACTCTCATTCAGTAATCCTCGCCTTCATCTTTTATTCTAATCACCACAGATCTTTCTGATCAGAGAACTAAATTCTACAGGGAGCTTGTTTTGTTAACAGTATTCCTCCGACAAGTATAAACATGGCAGCAAGCCATGTACCAAACAGATGATTTTAAGGGTGAGGAGATTCCTGATTAACTTGTAACCTGGATTGTGACCCTTATTAAGATGGATGGAGCCACTGTGGATGCAAATCATGCTGCATGTTGGCACAGTGGTTAGCACCGCTACCTCACAGAGCTAGGGACCTGTGTTCAATTCCTGGCTTGGGTCACTGTCTGTGCGAAGCTTGCATATTTTCCCCATATCTGCATGGGTTTTCTCAGGATTCTCTGGTTTCCTCCACAATCTGAAAGATGTACTGGTTAGGTGCGTTGGCCATGCTAAATTCTCCCACAGTGTACTCAGTCAGGTGCCGGATTGTGGCAATGCAGGGATCTTCACAGCAACTTCATTTGAGTTGAAAGTCTATTTGTGACACTAATAAATAAACTTATATAAAAAAAGATTGAAAACTAATAGAGGAATTATCCTCAGTCATTGCTGAGTGGGTATTTCACGGCCTTATTGTGATAATGGAGATTCAAACGTGGTTCCTGATGATCTCTCTGGGATGCCTCCTTTCTTATTGTACAATGTCAACCATGACATATTGCATTTCAGACCTGGGCAAACTACTGCCCACGGGACACACCATACCCACAACATCTTACAATCTGGCCTGCCACTGTATATTCAGCTGAGTCAAAGTTGGTCAATGATTGGAGACCAGAGGCAGGTTTTTCTTGGACAGTGTGGCTGCAGCAGGAAAGCCAGAGGAGATGAGTGCATGAGGAACAGCAGTGAGGGCAGCACTAGGTGACTTACTAAATTCTGCAGATTTGAATTGCTTTTAGGTTTTGCAAACACAAACACTGTAACTTTCAAGCTTCCATTTATTTTACACTGTGGCTGTCATATGAAAAAAAATTCACTCTTACCTAGTTTTGCTCCTCTATTTTTCTCATTTCCTCTCTGAAGGAACTGATTGGTCTGATGGTGCCACGGGCGTTGGCTGTTCAGGATCTGAATCTGGATCTTTCATGTCTGCACTAACATCCCTCCCTCCCTGCTGCCCCACTACAATGGTTAAAAAAATGTAATCTACTAAAAACTTAGATCTGTGTGTACACCAATATTTTAAGATTAATAGTTCATGAAGCCACATTTATAATGGTATCTGAGGTGTGAAGTAATCACAGAAACCCCACAGTGCAGAATAAGGCTATAAGTTCATAAGATATAGGAGCAGAATTAGGCCATTCAGCTCTTCTGTCTGCTCCATTTGTTCATGGTTGATATGATCTTCATTCTCATTTTCCTGCCTTCTCCCCATAATCCTTCTCCTCATTATCAATTAAAAATGTCTAACTCCTCCTTAAATTTACTCAATGCCCAGCATCCACTGCACTTTGGGGTAATAATTCAACAGATTCACAGCCCTTTGGAAGAAGTAGTTTCTCCTCAACTCTGTTTTAAATTTGCCACCTCTTATCCTAAGACTATGACCTCTCGTCCTAGAATGCTTCACAACAGGAAGCATGTACTCCATTGTCTACTTTATCCATACCTTTTATCATCCTGTATACCTCAGTTTGATCTCCCCTCATTTTTTCTAAATTCCAGTGAGTATAGGTTTAAACTGTTCAATTTCACTTCATATGACAAACCCTTTATCTCTGGAATTAAGTTAATGAACTTATTCGGCCCAGCAAGGTTGCACTAACAACAATCCCATCCAGGCCCTATCCCCTTAAACCCTCGTATTTACTCTGCTAATCCCCCTAACTCATGCATCTTTGGAGTATGGGAGGAAACTGAAGCAACTGGAAGGAACCCATGCAGACATGGGTAGAATGGGCAAAAATCCACACAGGCAGTCACTCAAGGCAGGAATTGAACCCAGGTCCCCGGCGCTGAGAGGCCACAGTGCTAATCACTGTTCCACCATGCTGTGCTTAAAAATATGGGGAGGCGAGAAAAGACAGGGTTGCTCTCCTTAGAGCAGAGAAAGTTAAAGGATAGATTTAGTCAAGATGTTCAAAATCATTTAAGGTCTTAATTAGGTAAATAAGGGGAAACTGCTTTTGGTGGCATAAAGGTCAGATTTAAGGTAATTGGCAAATGAACCAGAGGGTTGCAGATGTGCTGGCCCCATAAAAGAATGAACTAGAATCCTGTAGATGGACAAGAGATTGAAATAGCAAAGCACAAAATGCTGCTATCTGTTGCAAATCCCAAGATATGCTATGACTGAAGATCTCCACAAGCACACCTGCTGTTAGATTTTGAGACCGGCACCAATGTTCCAAAAATAAGGGTTGAAAAAAAAAGCTGTTGCCAGAGGTACAGCTGAGTTTTAGATTATTAGAAGAAGGATGAGAAATGTAATAGAAAGTGAAGTATGTGTAGTTTTGGGTTAGGGTTCTTGTGTTTTGAGAAAATTGAAAATCAGGAATGTGTCCCCTCCCAGGTGTGGAACAAACTACAGATGCAGTTGGCAGCACCCTTCCAAAATGTGACATGAGGTTATTAAATCCTAGCTCAAGGAATGAGAGGTAGAGAGACAATGCAGATCACTGCTTTCGCCACACGGTTTAACAACCGTTTCCAAGGTGGCCTTTCTCTTTTTGTTACTGTTTCTCCCTCAGTGATTTTTGCAAGACCACATTGTGGAACAGCATTTTTTAAATCAACAAGACAGAAGCTGAACACTGCAGATGCTGGGAATCTGAAATAAATGCAAAAAATGTTGGAGGTACTCAGCAGTACAGGCAGATAGAAGAATGATGCTGTACATTGATGTCATTGTAAAGAAGGGTAACCAACTGCAATGTTCACATTAAACCAAAGGGGCAGAAAAATGGATGAGATTTTCTGTGTTCCATCCCCCCACCCCACTGTTGTCAGTGGGCTATCACCCATTGCCATCTTCTGCCATGGGGGAATGCACAGCAGGGAGTGGAAGCGGGGGATATCACTGTTAATAGGATCAAAAGATCCTGCCAGCAGGAATGGCCAGAAAGCTTCAGCTAATATGTTTGGTTTGGTTCATGTGTACGTATCCATATCATATTGTTACCATTGTTATCATGATATAACCATCATACGTCTTTGTAGCAAAGTTATCTTTAATATTTATGACCAGTCCCTCTACACCTACACCCCATGCCAACAATTTCCACACCCAGAAGTGGCCCGCTGGCCAAAACGTTTGCCCATCCCGACTTAGGGCACCTTAAACCTGGGGCTGATAATTAATGTTATTTTGATTTGCCAACAGACTCAGGATTCTGATATATAACACCAGGGAAATACTCAGCAAGTCAGGCAGTGTCTGTAGAGAGAGAAACATTGGGATTCAGGATTCTGTTCTTTGCATCTAAAATCTTGCCACATCATGAGCAGCAGGGTTGAAAGCTTGTTTGTGCAGGCATCTCCACCTATACTCCCCCACAACACCCCACCCCCTCCCCCCCCAACACCCGACTCCTCCCCCTCCCCCTCTCCCCCCACCACCACTCCCCCATTCCTCTCTTATAAATGTTTCAGTTTACGGTTTGAGTTGCAATGATTTTGCAGATGGCTGACTTAACTGCTGCAGGAACATGCCGGAAATGTTCTGGTGCTGAGATCCCCGCAAAATAAACAACATTGCAAAGTCACTGAAGACCTGGATTTTAAAACAGGAATTCAAGAATCAGTCTCCGTGAGAGCAATGGAATTGGGAGAGCCATGTTTAAACATAAAAACAGCAGAGTGCCGAAGGAGCAAAACCTCAGCAGGCACTAAACTTGTCTTAACAGATAAAAGACCAAAACGTTCCTCAAGTGCAGCAATTCCAGGTTTTTCAAGGGCTGAATGATCAAGGGAAAACGATGCCTGAATGTGGTTTGCACACATTGAGGGGTTCAATGAAAGATGAATGGTTTTCGATCAATTCCTCACTGGGAGATAAAGCGGATTGTGTACAGCCCAAGGCAAAACACCTTTCCGGAACATAGATTGACCCTGGAGGACGAATTCCTAATTCCTCAGTCATAGAGTAGGAAGTGGTAGGTGGGAAGTAGAAGGGGCAAAATTCCAAAGGAAGACAGATGGTCCAGAATTGTTTTTTTCCCTCGATCAAAAAGGATAGAGGAATAGAGAGTACAGGCCCAAGACATGACCAGCTGAAGATTTTAAGGGGAAAAAGCAAGCAGAATTGCTGATGCCCAAGGAGAACGGCAGGAATCTAACCCGAAGGAATGGGAAGGGCAGGGAGCTTAATGGGGACCCCAGGAAGCGAGAGGGAATTCAAGGCAATTCAAATAAAATTGACACCCCAGGTGCGTGTACAATCTGTGTGTAATAAAAAGTTAAAATCTTAATTCTTAAAAATATAAAGTACTTCCTTGAATGCAAGGGAAACAAAGCACACAATGGGAGACCAGCAGCAGGAGCTGCTCAAAAACAGCAGGCAGTCGACCACCAGTTCGCACGATCCAAGAGACAGGTGTCACTCATGAAATAATGAGGGAAGCTTCACAAAATACGATTACTGTCATTCCAGTATTGCAATTCAAATGCTGTGAATGAATGAAGATGCCATCTGTAAGGTTTCACACAGCAGGTCATAACTGGTTCATGTTGTGCAATGAATACAAAGTACACTCCCTGACTCATGGGTGAATATAAAGCAGCTGCCACTTTATCAGCATTATTTCATACAGTTGTATTTTTGGCTCTGTTAGGTCAAGGTATAGTACAAGATCACAAGCAAAAATAGAACAAATCGTGACTTCCATAGGCTTTGCTGCCCTGTGACTCCCGTTTACTACAGTTGCTGATGTGCCAAGTACCTCCAGTAATGAGCTTAATTGGCTCCCAAACCTAAACAAGTATGATTCATGTTCTGAGCACAGTCTACCCATGATTACTATCACACAACATTCAGGCAGCATAAATTTCCACTATTGCACATTACCAAGGTGTAAATCCATTCCTCATTTTGACCCATGTACTCTCTCTTTGCAGATTAAAGATCCAGAAAAGAGAGACCCTTAAAGGAACCACAGTGTCAATAATAATGGCGAGTTTTTTCACTGACATTTCAGCAACACAACACTGACTTCAAGGCTGAGAAAGTAGAGGAGAGTTCACAGGGAATTTCTCAACTACATACTATCCCTTGGTGACGTCGCTGAAAGCACAGCATCAGTTTTCATACATATGTCAGCACCCAGTTCTACTTCACCACTGTCCCGCTTCACTCCTTCACTGTTGCTAAAATGTTCAGACTGCTTATAGAAAATTACAGCTCAGAAACAGGCCTTTTGGCCGTTCCTGTCTGTGCCCAACCATTTTTTGCCTAGTTCCACCGACCTGCACTTGAATCATATCCCTCCACACCCCTCTCATCCATGAACCCATCCAAGTTTTTCTTCAATGTTAAAAGTGACCCCGCATTTGCCACTTTATCCAGCAGCTTATTCCACACTCCCACCACTCTCTGTGTGAAGAAGTCCCCCGTCCCCCCTTTAAACTTTTCTCCTTCCACCCTTAAACCATGCCGTCTGTTTTTTTTCTCCTCTAGCCTGACATGGATCACTGGATGAGCAGAAATTTTCTCTTGTTAAGGATCAGCAGACAAAATTGTTTTCAGTTTCCTTGAAAAATCCCATCCTAGCCATTGATTCCATTTCTATTCCTGGTAACTGCCTGAGGTTGGACCAGACCATTCACAGCAAGGGGCCTATCACTGAACACTGCAAGAAGTTATCCCAGTCCGGTTTAGGTCTATACCGCCTGACTTGCACAGATTGCCCTTCCCCAGAACTGGTTCCAGTATCTCAGAAATCTGAAGCCCTTCCTTCCTGGACCACCTTTCCAGCCACACAGTTATTTGGTGTATTTTCCTATTTCTATACTCAGTGGCTGTGTCCTTGGCAGCAATCCAGAGATCATCTTCTTTCAGGTCCTGCCTGCTAATCTCTTCCCAAACTCCTGAAACTCAGTCTGCAGGACTCGTCCTTTTTTCTATCCAGATCATTGGCATGAAAGTGGAGCATGTTCACCTCCCACAGAAGGATGTCCTGCAGCAGCTCCATTCTTAAACATGACACCAAGGGGTCATCACCCTGGAGTCACAGTTACGGCCATGGAAACGTCCATCTGATCCCATGACAATTAAATGCCCCAATATTATTTTTCTACTCTTATCTTTCCCCTTCTATTCAGCTGAGCCACTCATGATGCCACACACTTGGCTCTGGCTGCACCCGTTCACTGACACCCAGGATGAAAAACTAATTAGGAAGCAAGGTCAAGTTAGGGCATTCCTGCACTACCAGTCTGGTTGTGTTATAGATTATCTGATGGTCACCCATCCCCTCTCTATTTGGATGCACGACAATGTCTCAAACTGCCACTAAAGTTCTGAAACATGATGCTCAGAATTCTGCAGCCAGTGATACTTATTGCAGATGTGTTCATCCAGGACATGTGATGAGTCCACATTTCTCACGTTCCAAGGGACGTATGTTCCACTTTGCCAAGCCAAACTACCACATCATAACTTTATAAATTACTTATTGCAATTAGAATAGGTAGAATAACTTAGCAGTTACTCAACAATCGTCTTCTTCCCCTGTACTTAAGTAAGAGGCTGAATAAAAAAGAGAAAGCAGCACCTCCTTCCTCTCTCTTCACTGAACTCCCTCACTCACCAAGCTTCTCCCACTTGGCACTCTATGCACCCAAAGCAGGACTCCAGTTCAGACCAAATCCCAACATCACTCTGCTCACTGACTTACACCGGCTGCCCATTAAGCAATGCCTCAGTTTTCAAATTTGCATTCTTGTTTTCAAATCCCTCCACTGTCTATAAAACCCCCCAGCCCCACAATTCTCCAACTTATCTGCCTTCCTCTTTGTTTAGCCTTTTGGGTATCTCTGATCTTAATTTTCTAGGTCAAGCCCCTATAAGCCCCCAACTCTCAAATTTTCTTTCAAAATCTCAAGTTCTCTTCCTTCCTGAAAATTTCTTAAAACCAACAGTGCAATCTTACCTGCCATCCATGCCATGCTCCCGCTGCAGCAAGATTGCAGAATTTGACGGCCAGCCAAATCTCCATTCACTGCAATGGGATAGGAGACTCCTGCTGAAAATCCTGGAAAAAAGGCAGTAAGATGTTGGCCTACAGCTTTGAGCAAGCTTTCTGACCATCTACCATATTTCCATCTTTGGTTTGGTGTCAAATTTTGCTTTATAATACTCCCGTGAGCACCGTGGGACAGTTGACTACCTTAAAGGTGCTATATAAATGCAAGTTGTTGTACTATCATGTAAAGCAGTAATACATGGGCATTCTTTCGAGGGATTTAGATATCCTGAGGTGGAGGTGAGAGGGACAGACATATTGTAATGGCCTTCACAGGTATTACAGTTAAAGTGAAATTAACTGAAGCTTGTACATCCAGTCATGCATCATGACGGATGGTTGCTAGCCCCGCTCAGATAAAGGACATGCCTTTGATTCAGTTGCCGAGCTAAGGAGACGTAAGATGGACAGCAGTTACCCAGGCAACCATCACAATTTATAGTGGAAAGGTTAAAGTCTACAACTCAAGTACTTTCCAGGAAAGACAGGTTCCAGCTGTGGTCCTATACAGCACATGGTGCTGTGGTTACAGCCTGTGGGTGTATTATTGAAGAAGTGTCAAGGTTAGTGTATTCTGCTAACCGACTGGAATTTAAGGCAGCGGAAATCAATGATAAAAGTTAGTCACTTGTTTGTTTACTGCTGTCGGAAGATACATTCAAGGTAACACAAAAGTTAAATCTCATGTTTCTCAATAAAATGTTAAAGTTGCAGCAACCAGAGTCTTTAGGTGCTGGCTTAAAGGTATTGGGTGGTACAGTGTGCAGTGTTTAGTACTGCCGCCTCAGTGCCAGGGACCAGAGTTCAATTCTGGCCTTGGGTGACTGTCCATGCAGAGTTTGCACGTTCTTCCCGTATCTGCATGAGTTTCCTCTGGGTACTCCCATTTCTCCCAACAGTCCAAAGATGTGCTGGTTAAGTAGACTGGCCATGGTGATTTGCCCCTTACTGTCCTAATGTGTGTAGGTTGGTTGGATAGTGGGGAAAATAGATGGGGTTACAGGTATGGGGGGAAAGGCCTGGGTAAGGTTAGAGAGAGTCACTGTAGACTCGATGAGCTGAATGGTCTTCTTCTGCACTGTAGGATTTCAATGATTTAGTTGAAGCTCAGGAGTGGCACTTCTGCCGTCAGGTCAGAGGTTGCATAGTTTGAAGTAACATTCCACACAGTAGTATGGGAATGATGAATGATCAGAGGTGATGCTTTGCTGACAGGATGTTAAATTGAACCATCTGCTCCCTCAGATGAGTGTAAAGGATTCTGTGTCACTATTTTGAAGAAATATAGGGAAATTCTCTCTGCTCTCAAGGTTGTCTCAACCTGATTCAAGAACAGCTTCTTCCCTCCTGCCATCAGACTTTTGAGTGGTCTTATCTTGCATTAAGTTGATCTTTCTTTACATGCTAGCTATAGCTGTAACACTACATTTTGCACTCTCTCCTTTCCTTCTGTATGTACAGTATGCTTTGTCTTTACAGCAAGCAAGAAACAATACTTTTCACTGTATGCTAATACATGTGACAATAACAAATCAAATCAAAAACTACACTTTGACTGTAATTTGCTTTGATACATCTTGTAAATATTGTCCTGTTAACTTATAAATAAGAGGCATTCTTTCTTGTTTCTCTTGAATTTTTGTTGCAACTTCAACATTGGCTGAATGACTTTGCTAGAGCTCAGGAACCCAATAGCTAAAGAGAGGTAAAGACTGCTGTATAGAATAGTGCTTCTCCAGGCCTATTTACTGGACCAGGAGGGACAGGAGTGCTTCAGTTCAAAGTGGTTGTTCCCCCCCCAATGACTGGATCCCAGCAGACCCTGTGATTCAATCTCGTCCTGATATCCTCCATCATACATCCCCAGCCTTCCCACTCCCAACCCCAGTCTTCCCTTTTCCTCCCATGATCTTTTTGGTCCCTTCCACAATCTTGTACACTGCTTATCCCTGCGCATTGATCTCCCCGACAGCTGATCCTGATCCCATCCTCCGTTCACTCTGGGTACTGGATCCAGCCTGGTGCTCAATACCGTACCAATTTGACAGCCAGCCAGGGTTATCTGTGGCCCAGATACAGGGTCCAAAAATAGTTTCTTCTATTAAACTCAGAAGGACCACAGGGAAACCTATTTTTCCAGGTTTCCTAGCTGCAATACTGCATCTCTCCACCCGAAGCCCCCCTGTTGCCCCATAAACATCTAGGCCATTGATTTCAGAAGGACAGTCAGGCCACAAAATAACAACACAACACAATAAGGTCATCTGACCCTCAGCTGATGGCATCCAGTCCCTTAGCCATTCATAGAGTTGTCTACACAAAAATATATATTTCCACTCAGCACTGCATGCACTCAGATAGGTTGAATATAAATAAGATATCTTTCAGACAAGCAAGGAATTGGCACAAGAGGAATCATATCAGTGGAAAATTAATGTTGCCATTAATTGCAACACCATGCTGTTTATTCTTGTTCTGCAAACATGAAAAAGTGACCTTAGAACATGATCATCAGCCCTGACTATTAATGTGCAGCCAGACTAAACAAAATGATCTTTATTGTAACTAGAGATATAATCATAGCTGCAAGTCACAACCACCAGGGGAACTACTTTTTCACTTAGTGGAAGACATCAATTGATGTTGAATTGGCACAAATTAATAATGAGTAATAAAATAATGTCACAACACTAATGTGAATAACTTGTATTTACAGAGTGAAATACTGAGGAAGTGCTATAAACAGCAGCAGATGCTGCTATTCCTTTTCTCAGTTATCTTCCACCTTTAACACCAACCTCCATGGTGCTGCCAATAGAAGAGGCAATTTATTAAGACGCATTTTGTGAAGTTGGATTAGGTAAGTAGGATGCTTGTCACCTACCGAAGGTAACAGATATTTCTGCAGATCCATGCCAAGAGCTCTGACAGTTTGGACAAGGCAGAAAAGAAACAAATAAACAAAACTCCCCTTCCCCTGCATCAAAGAGAATAAAAACGGAAAGTTGCCCAACTTATATGTAACATGATCAGTAACTCTTTCCAACCTTCAAGAAAATATTCCTCTGCTTCAGTAACTTAAACCCATCATCGTCAAATTCGTGGGATCTGGCAACAGGTCCAAACTGTCAATTATTACAAATCCAAAAAGAACACTCAGCAGCAAAACAAGATTGTGAACATTATTGTTAGAACAAATTATGCCAGAATCAGTCTTTTCAACCACCTACAATTGACGTGTATCACTAAAAAGAGACTATCTGGTCATTATCTCATTGGTGTTTATGGGAACTTGCTGTGCCCTTCCTATATTTACAACAGGGGCTGCACTTCTAAAGTACTTTCTTGGCAGTAAAGTGCTTTGAGACATCCTGAGGTCAGGAGAGGCGCTTTATAATTGCGACTCTTTCTTTTTAACTAAGGCAAATTTACTTGGAACAGATTTCAGTCAATGACTCTCCATTTCAGCAGACAAGGAGATTCCAACATGAGGCAACTTCCCATTAATTGTTCAGGTTTGAACATTATTCCAGAGAGAAACAGGCATTCACGCCACTCAAACAATGATCAGAAGTCCATAGCTGCTTATACCCAGGTATTTGTCAAAGTCCATGGTGTTCGCCCACATTGAGGCATGGTTATGCATTAGATTCAGGTGAAGCATTTAGAGAATGAGGGGTGACAGAGCATGGGTTCAAGAGTTTAATAAGATTTAGAGTAGGCTTGGCCAGTTCAGTGAAGAACTTGTAAACAGGAAATATAACATTCTGAAGAAGTAGTAAATAATTCCCATGTTGCCACTTCCCTCCAGGGAGCAATGAGTGTAGAGAGTACCTGCAAAATTATTCAGCATGTTAATTCCACTGTTGATGTAAAGTCTGGCGCTCTCAGTCAGCGGATACAACATTGAAAAGCTCGAAGAGTAGATTTTCATTCTCACACTGGGGCAGACGAGAATGAAATACTTTAGAAATCTTGTCAATGTTGCAATGTAAAAAATGTTTTTTAACTTTATTTATTACTGTTACATGTAGGCTTACTCTCACACTGCAATGAAGTTACTGTGAAAATCTTCAAGTCAGCACACTCCGGCGCCTGTTTGGGTATACTGAGGGAGAATTTAACATGGCCAATGCATTTAACCAGCATGTGTTTCAGACTGTGGGAGTAAACTGGAGAACCCGGGGGAAATCCACACAGACATGTAGAGATCGTGCAGACTTTGCACAGACAGTGACCCAATGCCTGAATCAAACCCATGAGGAAACAGTGCTAACCACTGTGCTGCCCTATGGCAGCACAGGATTCTCTAGTCTGGGACATCCCACTGCCGCTGTCAGTGAGAAGGGAGAATTTGGTACTCAGCCAAATCTTCATTCACTGCAGCAGGACTGAAGAAACACAGCTGCAAGCAAGATTAGAGAATCCCAGCAAAGATCTCTTAAACAGCAATGGGAAGATAACCGGCTGATTTGATTTCTTTTAACGATGGTGATTGATTGATAAATATTGGTAGGAAGTAGGATAATTCAAACAACAATGATCCTTTAACTTTACTTTACAGGCCTTGGTTTAACATTCGCTCAGCACTGCATTGAATGATCAGTGTAGAGTATGTGCTCAAATCTCTAGAATGGGACTTATACCCATAGATATCTGGCTATAGAATGAGAGCTCTGCTTTTGGGCCAAGGCTGACGTCAGGGTAATGATGCAAGGGTGAAAATAAAGTGTCTGAAGACATACATGGATTTCACATGTGACTTTGGCATGGAGAAAGGTGTCAAACTCATGGAGGCTTGATCCATCATTCTGTGAGTGGTGAAAGAATAGTGAATCTTTGTAATTCTTTGCCCCAGGAAGCTAGGAAGGCCAAATTCTTGAACATTTACAAGGCTTGGATTGTTAAGTTTTTAATCAGTTGGGGAATTAAGGATTATGAAGATAAGGCAGGAAAATGGACTTAGTGAGAGTTGGATCAGCGAAGAGCTTATTAATTTGGGAGCAGGTTCAGAGGGGCTGAATGGCGTACTCCTATTTCAATTTCTTATGGCACTTGGCCATATTGAATAGAAGTTATTTAAACATATGTGGAGTAGAAAGTACATGTTTTGCCAATATTAATTAATTTAATTCATTTATTATTGTCACAAATAGGCTTACATCAATTACTGCAATGAAGTTACTGTGAAAATCCCCTAGTCGCCACACTCTGGTGCCTGTTTGGGTACACTGAAGGGGAACTTTTACCATGGCCACTGCACATAAGCAGCATGTCTTTCAGACTACGGGAGGAAATCGGAGTGTCCGAAGGAAATCCACACAGACACGGGGAGAATGTGCAAACTTCACACGGACAGTGATCCAAAACAGGAATCAAACTCAGGTCTCTGGTGCTGTGAGGCAGCAGTACTAACCACTATGCCACCCATATATCCTGGGTGCTTAAAAAAAATCTCAGTGCCTAGGTGAGAGATTTTGAAGCTAATGTGCACCCTTAACATGGCCAAGCAGTCTTGACTGTTTTTGAGAGGTTTCTTGCGAAGGTTCTTGGCCGTACTGTCCTTTCTTCAAACTGTATGAAAATCTACCTTTGGAAGCTGAGACTAATGTTTCACGGAAGCAACTGAAGAAACATTAGTAAAATGTATATTTTTTAACAATCATTTCCGTTGTGAATGGCAGGATTGTTCTTCCCAATTCAACAGTAGAACTGTGTGCGACACAGTCTGTGCCAGATAGGCCCCCTAGCACCTGCTTTGAGTATTGGAACTTGTGATATTCATTGAGCTAACTAGAATCCTCAATCTCTGTCCCCATGTTCTCTATTTGACACCAGTGGAATCAAACCTTACTGTTCACCTACAGTAAATCACTGTGGTTCACAACACCCCATTTCTTCTCCGCACAGGCCCCACTCAACACATTGCAGATCTGGAGTAGATGCTGGTGGTCACTCTTTCTCATTCCTGATCGGATATCCCATGGAAATTAGATGTTGCAACTCTGTGTTGTAAAGCAGTTGGGGACTGCTGAGATAAGTTCCGATATAGATCTGTATAGTGATGGTGTAGGCAGAATCAATGAAGGATTGTTGCGCTGGCATTGTTAGATTCCTCATAAAGCTTTTCTTCCTCAAAGCAAGTGAATTGTACGTCTGTCCAATTGCTCATGGTTTCCATGGAAAGCCGGGGGTGGGGCGAGGGGGCGGCGTGGGGGAGAACAGAGAGACACAGGAGGAGAAGAAATAAGATTGCAAGCTGATTGCAAGGATTTTCATTAGAGTTGGTTAGGTTCAAGTGCTCATGTACTCCTTTGTCCTGCTTCCTGAGACACCCCTGCTGTGACATACTGGCCTGCCTACTTTCTGTCACACTGATTTTCACCTAGTTTCATGTTGAAATTAGTCAAATTGAAATCCACAACCTCAACAACAGCATTTGGCCTTAGGACTTGTGCCACTAAAAGACTCTACATGTCCTGAACATATCACAAGCAATATTGTTATCTATTTTGCCGGCAAACATTCACCCATGACAGCAGTGAATTCTGCCATGGAGGGATTTTTCATGAATTCAACTCTTGCAATTACTAGCTCAGATAGCAAACTTCTGAGAGTAGGTCAGAAACTAGTAGTTCCCAAACTTTTGTGTCATGGCACACCTCCCTGTTATAGAAAAAAATTCGACGTACAGCTCCTATTTTATCAGTCTTCTCCCCTTACTGGGAATTCCATTTTTAACTTCTCCCTATCCTCTCATCTGTTTTTCTTAAATGTCTTCTTGTCTCTCTCATTTCTGTAAGAAGTCTCACAAAAACCAGGTTAAAGTCCAACAGATACCATGAGTTTTCAGAACCCTTCCCTTCATCAGGTGAGTGCAGGATGTAATTCACAAGCAGGGCATATTCAGAAATAAACTCAATTACAAGATAATGGTTAGAATGTGAATCTTAACAGATAATCAAGTCTTTATGGTACAGCCAACGTGAGTGGAAAGAGGGTTAAGCACAGGTTACAGTGGTGTACACTGTCTCCAACCAGAACAGTTAGTGAAATTTTGCAACTCCAGGCAAGTCAAGGGGCTTACAGATCATGTGACATGAACTTAAGGTCCCAGTTGATGCCTTCCTTATGCGTGTGGAACTTGAGTATCAGTTTCTGCAAGACAATTCTGTGTTATCATGTGATTTGAAGGCCGTCTTGGAGAACCATTACCGGAAGATCAGAGGCGGAATGTCGCTGACTGCTGAAGCGTTCTCCGACTGGAAGAGAACGCCATTGGATGAATAGATGCCGCATGACACTCGTTAGACAGCAATATTCCCTTCCTGTCAGGGAATACTTCAGTAGTTAAAGGCATTCAGCCTCTGATCTTCAGGTAGTATACTCCTCCAAGGCAGCCTTTAAGACACACAACATAGAATCACCAAGCAGAAACTGATAGCCGTGTTCCGCAGACATGAGGTCAGCCTCAACCGGAATCCTGGGTTCATGTCACACTAACTATAACCCTCACGACTTGCCTGTGTTTACAAAATCTCACTAACTGGCCTAGCTTGAGACAATTCATGCTTTTTTAACTTGTACTTAACCCTCTCTCCATTTGCATTATCTGTACCTGCAAAGACTTGACTCGCGTTCTAACCATGTTTTGTAATTGAGTTTGTTTTTATATGTGCCCTTTTTATGAACCAAACACTTCACTCATCTGATGAAGGACAGTGCTCTAAAAGCTCGTGCTACCAAATAAACCTGTTGGACTTTAACTTGGTGTGTGAGACTTCTTACTGTGCCTACCCCAGTCCAACGCTGGCATCTCCACATCACATCTCTTGCTTCTCCCAGGGATTTTACACCCGATATGAGTTTTTGCTTATTATGCAGGTGCATGGGACCTTTATCTTCAGTATCAACTCCCATTGATCACGTGCATAGGTCTGATCACCATTAAAAAATCTAAACCATGCATGTGCAGCTCTTTCTTATGCATGGGAGGCCTGAGATTCATTGGATCTTGGAGATGCCAACTGTAGCACTGAAGATGAAAGTTAGTTTTAGTTTAATTACGTAGATTTGGCAACATACATAGGGGAGGTCTTCACGGCATGGTACACTGGTTGGGAACCACTGCCCTGGACACTGCAATTGAACACAAACTGTGCTGGTCCTCCAGATAGTGGGGTATCTCCTGCTGCAGTGTGGCTATACATATTCAATGGGCTGTTATTCATATGGATGGACTGTCCAGAATAAGCTTCTATTAATAGTCACAACATACAGATATTAGAGAGTATACTTTTTTGAGTAAGTGCTTAACAATGCCAGTTGTTAATCTATTTCCTGATCTGTACCAAGGTATTCTAGGCTAGGCTACACATTGCCTCTGTCAGAACTCAGTTTTCAAGCTTAATTAACTGGCCATTCTTTTTTCGAGGAGTGTGCTCTACAGTGTCAGACAGACAGCCTTCCTTCCTTTCCTTTCTTAAGTTCATGGTGTCCAGGACTTAAGTGTTCAAAAACATCCTTCCTCTCCAAATAATAAATAAAATACTGTAGATGCTGAAAATCTGAAATGAAAACAAAGTGCTAGAAATGCCCACAAGGACAGCACTGTGGCACAGTGGTTAGCGCTGCTATCTTACAGTGTCAGGGACCTGGATTCAACCCCGACCTTGAGTGACTGACTGTGCAGAGTTTGAACATCATCCACGTGTCTACGTAGATTTCCTTTTGGTACTCAGATTTCCTTTCTCAGCCCAAAGATGTGCAAGTTGAATGAATTGGCCATGCCACTTAGTGTTCAAAGACATGTAGATTAGGGGGATTAGCAGGGTAAATATGCCGGATCGCTGAGATAGGGCAGGTGGATGCGTTTTAGGTGCAGACTCAATGGGTTGAATGGCCTCCTTCTGCATTGTAAGGATTCCACGGACATTTCCTATAATGCACAATTAATCCAAAATTTTAATCTTTTGCACTATTTATTCAATTCCTTTCTAGGCATTGAATGAAATAAAGAAAACAATGATAATAATCTAAATATATATAAACTAACTCATGTGAAAGAATAATTACTTGTAAAATATGGATCTTTAAATTGTATTCTCATATAGTTCATTCTTAATGCTGAATTAGTAAACAATTCCTATTCCATGGTTACATACCCTTCTTCAGTCTGGCATTGCTACACATAAAAATAACACTTTTCCTCATGTGTTGTTGGCACAATCTTCTGTAAAGCAGAGTACTCATGGTGAGATTTAAAACTGGCAACTTTACTAAACAACAGAATCAGGCTAAGATTTTGCAACCCTCAGTTTTAACTGCCCTGATACAAGTAGATACTCTGAATTGAGTAGCAGATGAAAATCTGATTTCTCTAATTGTACAGAAGTTGGGTCACAACGTGGGTGATAAAAGTGTCGAGGAAGCAAAACGAATTTATCTTAACTGGGTTAAAGTGCCTGCCTCTCCTCTATCAATCTTTTGACATTTCCAGTTAATTGCCAAAGCTTTCATAAAATGGATGAAACAGCAAACTTGCTCAATAAAAGGGCAATTGATTCATAGAATAGAGAATCATAGAATACTCACATTGCAGAAGGGAGCCAATTAACCCATCGAGTCTGACCAACCACCATCCCATCCAAATCCTAACCTGTAACTCCACATTATCTACCCTACTAGTCCCCTGACAATAATGAGCAATTTACTCGGCCATCCACCTAATCAGCACATTTTTGGACTGTGGGAGGAAACCAGCGCATCCGGAGGAAACCCTCACAGACACAGGGAGAACATGCAAACTCCAACAAACAGTGACCCCAGGCCAGAATTGAACCGGTGTCCCTGATGCTGTAAGGCAGCAGTGCTTACCACTGTGCTGCCCCATGCATACTTTTCATGATGTTGGAAGCAAGTTAATTAGTCCTGTGCATTCATTGCTCCCTCCTGCTTCTGAGAATTGTGTAGATTCTCTGAAGAGTCCATTGTTTTATGAATTTTGGACTGTTCTATTAGTTATTGACATTATTATAAAAAAATCTGTAATATATCTGAAGGTACGATAGTAACTTGAAAGGGCATCTTGATAGATACATAAAAAGAATGGGGAGAGGGATATTTTTCCCGCAAGAGGAGGTTTTAGTTCAGTTGGGCAACATGGTCGATGCAGGCTTGAAGGGCCAAAGGGCCCATTCCTGAGCTGTAATTTTCTTTGTGCTTTGTACATCGACTGTTCGGAGTGCAAATCAATCTGTCAGAGACAGGGTGAGAGATTTTTTTCATTCATTCGTGGGACATGAGCATCGCTGACTGGCCAGTATTTATTGCCCATTCTTTGTTGCCCGAGGGCAATTGAGTCAACCACAATGCTGTGGCTCTGGAATCGCACGTAGGTCAGACAGATGAGGACAGCAGATTTCCTTCCCGAAAGGACATTAGTGAGGTAGATGGGTTTTTCCAACAATCGGCAATGGCTTCATGGCCATCAATAAATTCCAAGCATTTTTTTTATCAAATTCAAATTCCACTATCTGCTGTGGACAAATTCAAACCCAGGTCGCCAGAACATTAGCTGATAGTCCAACAATGACGACCAGAAACAATGCCAAAAAGGAATTTTCACATTTTAAAAGGTTGAAATTCTCACTGGCAGTCAATGCTTTTAAGTTCAGAACCTATAGGGCAGTTAGCTGCGTCATAATGAATGTTCTAAATATTAAGGGTGGGTTATTCTGACTGCAGTTGTCCCAAAACTGGAAAATCCTGCCGGATGTCAACAGATCTTTGCACAGTCCACCTACCGTGCCCCCCCACCAAACCCACTACAATTCCGTGGCAGGCAGGGTGGGAAAATTTCCACCTTAGATTGCAACAATTAACACAGCTTTCCACAGATTGATTTTTCAGAATTTTGCCCCAGAGAAATGATTATCACAAAAAAAAAAATGAGGTGAACAGAGACTTGTGACAATCTCCTCCCACTTTATATAAAGTCAGGGATCAGGATGCAATATGATCTTCACCTGCAATAGATTGAAAGCCAAAAATTCCCATTCAAATGAGGCAAGTGGGAGCATTTACAGTCCTCCCATCTCACTAACATGCAATTTGGCCTGTGTGAATAAGGCAGTGGGTCATGTGCCCAGGAGGGCGAGGGAGTGATGGAGCAAAAACAAACAATGGAAATAGTGAGTTGGCTCTTAATATTCCGCAAGGATCCATCAAATCAGGATCTAGGGGCCTCATTGCTTCTGTTTCCAAGTTGGCCAGCATCAGCACTGTGGATCAACTTCTGGATTCATGTCCTAGTATGAGCCATACTAGGAATGAAGCTTGCAAGACCATAAATCAGTCCACCAAATGGAAACATTCAAAAGCCAGTATTTTGTATATACAGTGCTTGCCCAGTGCCAGGAAAATTGGTGCCTGAATGTGTAGAACTATTAATGCAATGAACTCCACCTTGCAGGAGTAGGTTAACTGTCCATTATTTGCATAGATCTAAAAGCAGTTACCTGTGCTAGCACTACGTATAAACTTAAATGGTCACATATATTTATATAACCCTTCGGTCTCCTATGACATTACTCAGTAATACTTCAAGTGACAGGTCATGACTGAAGCACTGAACCACGGCAGACCACAGCAGAACAACTCAAGCTGGGGCAGAACAAATGGAAAACCTGTATTTGTTGTAATATCTGACTCATATAGAGAAGGAGCATCGTCAAAAAATTGTCATAGGAGAGGCAAATATTTTTTCCACATAATTTAGATTCGCTTTGCTTTCTTGAGGCTTTTATCACCCACATTGTGCTAACTGGAAACTAAAACCAGCAAATTTCAGGACTTAATCTCATTGGCAATTCCATGGATTGAGACCAAGAGGAGTCTGCCTGTGATAACCCCCACGAGGTCCATGGAAAATCTCTGAATAATCTCCCTGCAGGTCTTATTGAGTACGAGTTCCCCTGGTAACAGACAATGGCCCTGCCCAACTGAAACTCATTACCTGAAGCTGTTATAAGGCAGCTTCAGGATCAGGATGGATCTCTACCTTTATACCCGGTGGAGTCCAAGAGCAAAGTGTGAGATACAAGCCTGAAATTTTGGAAAGCGTGCCTGATGATGTTGGTACTCGCTCCCACTTGACATCCTTCACATCATTGACACTAATGGCGTTGCCGATTCAGCTCACCCTATGTGACATTATGAATTGGCCGAGTGCACTGGACATAGAGCTTATGAGCCCTGACAACACCTCTGCAGCCGATCACATCTACCAATCCACAGACCTATCTATAACCCCCTATCCCATTCTTTTCCATATACTCATCCAGAAGTCTCTTAGAAGACACCAGTGAGTTTGCCTCAACAACCTCCGACGGCAGTCGGTTCCATTCACTCACCACCCTCTGAGTGAAAAACCTACCCCTGACATCTCCTTTGTATTTGCTTTCCTGCACCTTAAATCTGTGTCCTCTCGTATTGACCACTTCCACTCGGGGAAATAGTCTCAGAGTCCACCCTATCTATTCCTCTCAACATTTTTTCCAACATTTTCTCTTTTTAGAGCAGTTTGGTAGTCTGAATGACACTTTTTTTATTCCAATATATAAAAGCAGATAATAAATTTTTACCATAAATCTTAGTCTTACTTGAAGCATAGAAGATAGGAGCAGGATGAGGCCATTCAGCCCCTCAAGCCTGCTCTGCCATTCATCATGATCATGGCTGATCATTCAACTCAGTAGTGAAATTGTGCTTTCTCCACATAACCTTCGATCCCATTTGCTTCGAGTGCTATTTCTAGCTGCCTCTTGAATACATTCAACGTTTTGGCATCAACTATTTCCTGTGTTTGAAATATAACTTGTAACAGAATTAATATTGGTCGTCATAACTTAACATTAGGACTGTTCTTTAAAGTTGACTAACTTTTGAGACATACAAATTTCACATGGAAGTTATAAATCATTTGAAACAGCTTGTCATTTTCTTCAAACAATATTAGATACTGTTAGGCAGGTAGATGGGACTCAGCAGATGGTTAACTTGCAGTAGAAGCAAAATTGTCCTGCAGTATTTGAACATACAGGAAAACAGATTTTATAAAATCAATGTATTTCTATTTATCCCCAACCAATTAGTTCTACTAAAGACATTCCTTTTCAAACATGACTGACATATATGAATAAAATCTCAAATTAAATTATTCAGCTAAAGCACCCAGAACATGGAATCTGGTTACTGGATTAATAACTATTATTATTATTATTATTGTCACAAGTAGACATACATCAACACTAATGAAATTACTGTGAAAATCCCCTACTTGTCACATTATGGTGCCTATTCAGGTTCGCTGAGGGAGAACTTAGCATGGTCAACGCACTCAAACAGCACAGTCTTTGAACTATGGGAGGAAACCGGAGCACCCGGAGGAACCCGCACAGACACAGGGAGAACATGCAGGCTCCACACAGACAGTGACTCAAACTGAGAATCAAACTCAGGTTCCTGACACTGAGGCAACAGTGCTAACTACTATGCCACCATATGATGATCCAGGTTCACTTTGGTAATTATGTTGGCATGTTACAATTGTACTTTCAAAATGTTACTGTTGGTTGTACCAAAAAAAGGATTAATGTTAGCAATTATTGTTATCATTTTGGCTTTTTCACAACATTTAATTTTGTGTCACTCTAAACGCAAGTTATAATTGCTATTTGTCAGGAATTTGGCAAAAAAAATCATTGTGTGCTTGTCGGTATAATGGATAGTAGTTTTACCAAGGTCATACATGTTTCTGCTGTATTAAGTACACTGATCCCAAGTTTATGCTATAGTTAGAACCCCTATCAATTTCTGTCAAGGTATTGGCCCTTGGGATGAGTAGAGTGAAGGAAAGAGCTCTATCTATAAATTTATCAGAACCAAATAAAACTGTTTTCTAGGTTATGTACAATCGAGCACTAAATACAGCTCTTGCACTAGTTCACTTATGTAAGAACAATTTTGAACTATTAGATGTCACCTTTCTGCCACAATTTGCAAATGACCTTCACTTAAAAATGATTATTCTGCCTCCCCTTACCAAGTAATTGAGAAAGTGCCAAACGGCTTACTGTCCAGAATGTTTTTTAAATATACTCAGGTCATGAGACTTTCAATGACCAATGGGTAGCTTAAGGATAATAAAAGGATAAGTTGTAAAAGCAGGAATGCCATCAAAGACTGCTCCACCATTCGACACTATCATGGTTGAACTGCCCCAACTCCACTTGCCTATCCACTCCTCATATCCTTTGATTCCGTGACAGGCCAAACATTTGTCCAGCTTAAGATTAAATATATTCAATGATGAAGCATCCTACAACCCTCTGCATAGAGAATTCTAAGCGATTAGCAAACTCTTGAATGAAAAAATTTCTCCTCAGCTCAGTCCTCACTAGATGCCTCGGTTTATTTATCAATCACAATCAACAAGGGCTGGTTAGTTAATTCATGCAATCACTTCATAAATCAGTCAGGTTTATTAAATTGATTTTCATTTCCTAATGGAAAGTGACTCTGTAAAAATATACTTTCTAAATATCTGAACAACCAAATTCCATACACTTCACTATCCATATATTAGGTTAAGATTCATAGTTTATTTTGCTTTTCAAAGAAATGTAAGGGCATGATCTTTCGGTTTGGCACACCAGTAGCATCTTCTGATCCTACTGACGTGAGCTGGATTCAATGGGAAATCCTGATGACAGTGGTGGGGCCAGAAGATCCCGCCATTGGCCGATGGTGGGCAGCCTTCCATTGCCAAGTGAAATGCCAGGCGGTCAGGGAATCCTGGCATAAGGATGGAATTCTCAATTTTAAGACCGAGTCCCGTGGTGCAGATGGGAATGTGGAGCGTTTCTCACTGCAGAGGTAGACAAGAAAACACGCAAAATCTTCCAGCCTCAAACTCATTAATTACGTATCTGGGTGTTTTATGCTGTATTCAGTAGTGGGGCAGGCCTGGATGGCATATATACGCCAATGTGTCCCGTGCCATATTGAAAAGGCATCCAACATTTTAGAAAGAAGGTGGTTCATCCAAAAATGAAGACAAGAGAATGTTGAAAGAAAGATTGATATTCAGAAGCATGCTGAGGGTGGAAGATGGACCCCCTCTAGGAAATAAATCTAGAAGGTCCCTCTGCAAATACTCTCCTGAATCACTGCTGTTGTGTTCCAGGGTCCAGAGTTGTGGATGGCCTCCATCCCAAACTCTAGGGTTTCCAAAACCTAAAGACAATTATAGGTGAGCTGATGATTGAAGAATCCTGCTTCAGACAGCATGAAGTAGGCTTCAGTATATTAACAGCAAATTTTTATTAGCATATCATACCTATATACAATAGAGAGTACAGGTGTGAAGCTGACCCCATCCTAGCCTTTACACATCTCTGTCCATCTCTAGACTGACTTTGGCTTTTTTATTTATGTTGAATCTGGGCATCGCTGGTTGGGTCATTTATTGCCCATCTTGAGGGCAATTAAGAATCAACCACAGTGCTGTGGATCTGTGGAGTCACATGTAAACCAGAGTTCCTTCCCTAAAGGACATTAGTGAACAAGATTGGTATTTATAACAAATAGATTGATGGTCATCATTAGTTTTTGGTGAAATTTGAATACAACATCTGCCATGGTGGGATTCGAATCCAGGTCCCAAGAGCATTACCCTGGGTCTCTGGATTACTAATCCAGCAACAATACCACTACGCCACTGCCTTCCTACGGCTGTAGATCACGTACCTTTGCACATCACTATGTGTTGGTACCGTCCTCAATTCCATATTAACCCTACAACAACAGTGATCATTTGGCTACTCATGTTCTCATCTGACATTGAGTGGCATTGAAACTTCCCTACCCTCACTGCACATTTATACAGGGCCAGGAAACTGGATGTTGCATTTTACAACACTGATATGCCCATCCCTAAAGTGAGGAAACTCATGCCCACCCACACTAATGTCATTATTCAGATACATGCTTTTTTGAGACGAGCTTTAAGCTCAGCTGAAAAAGGAAGGATTGTAGTAGTGATAACCATGAAGACAGAGCAAAGAACTTGGACAATGCTATTTGTTATGTATCTGTAAACAAAATAGATAGTGAAACAGGAGATTAAATAATTTCCAACTGTTTCCAACTACCCACAATTATATATTTCTGCTCCAACATTTGACTGCTGCCACCCCTCATTAACCATCAAGACTGAACAGTATTCGTGGATCTTGTGATTATTTGTCAAATAAAACTGCCTGGCATAAAGCCCAAAAATCCCACCTTTGAATTGAAAGCCTACATTTGTTGTGGATTCATTCCTTTTTCTGTTAAATGAATAGCTGCATGAATATTGAGATAGATTTTAGCACCATACTCCCATAAATAAACTTAACTGGAAAAAAACATAAGCCCTGAGCATAAATTAATTGCAAAAGTAATTGGAAAGATCTGAAGCGAACCAAATGTCACAATGGTTGCTTTGGCATTTTCACAAAGCACAAAGAAATATTAATCAATGCATAATCATAATCTTTATCCTGGCCATTTTCTGTAGCAAGCACACTGTTTTGTAGTAACATTGGCTGATATTGAATTATGCTAATGGATACAGTATGGTTTCATCATGTAGCTTTATTTGCAAAGGTTTATTATTGAGTTTTGTATATTCTGCCATATTTCAGCAAGCTTATCCAGGGCACACAGGTTGCATCCACTGTGAATGTGGCAGATGCTAAGCTAAAAATGTTCTCAGTTGCCACATCAGACCAGCTTTATTCCACAAACAATGTGGAGGTGGGCATAAGATATCTATTTTCATGGAAGCTAGAGCTGTAGTATTGCATTGATGTACTCTCTTGAAAGAGTAAAAGCAATTTTCTTCTGGTTTACTACATCCAATGCAATCTTTAAAATATTTATACATTGAATCACACAAATGCAATTTCATAGCGACACTCAATTGAATGTGCCACAGATAACCGGAACAGTCTCCTGGATTAAGATTAAACCAATTTCAAGATGGTGGTCAGAAGCATCAGGGGGTGGGGAGTGGCTCACTACACAGACAGAAGAGATAAATGCTCTGCATTTCTAATGGTTTGCATTATAATGCTAAGCATGAAACCATTCAAAAGGTAGACCATAATGTAGCCATGGAAACAGAAATATCTCTGCACTACATAACACGGACTTCATTGAAGTTAAGAGCACGTGAAGTCTGAAGGTGCTTATCAGTCCTTTTACAAAGGGATCATTTTGCAAGGTGAGTCTTATAGTGTGAACTTCACTGCTTCTCGTAATCCACAAGAGCAGAAAAACATGATCAAAGACTGGAATTTTAATACTTGCAGTTCAGGGAAGACTTCAGTCACTAAAGGCTCAACTTTAACTCTGCCCACCTATTGAAACTAAGCAGCATGGTGGCACAGTGGTTAGCACTGCTGTCTAACGGTGCCTGGGACTCAGATTCGATTCTGGCTTGGTCACTGTCTATATGGAGTTTGCACATTCTTGCCTGTCGGCATGGGTTTCCTCTGGGTGCTCCGGTTTCCTCTTACAATCTGAAAGACATGCTGATTAGGTGCTTTGGCCATGCTAAGTTCTCCTTGTGTACCCAAACAGATGCCGGAGTGTGGTGACATAAGGATTTTCAAAGTACCTTCATTGCAGTGTTAATGTATGCCTACTTGTGATAATAACAAATAAACTTAAAAAGCAAACAAAGACATTTAAAATGAATAACCTTGGCTGGCCCCTGATCTACTTCCTGCCAGATAGGTCTGACAGCACAACAACAACAGCTTTCTCATACAAATCTTGGGTTAAAATTGAAGGGCCTCTAATGAGATCAGAGCTTGACCTGCACATTTATAACAGAACTGGGCTGTCTCTGTGTGGGTGCTAAAAAGAGCAGATTAAAATGATATCCCACAGAATTAAGTTGCAAGTCTCTGCCCCAATTTTAACTACTTACATACTTGCCTTCAATGGGTGGGCAGGGTTAAAATTGAGCCTTTAGCTAAAGCAAGTTAAAGTTAAAGTTAAAACATTCTTACAGAATAACCCAATAAAATCACTTGTTCAAAGTACACAAGTAAACTACCTCCTTGGCAGCAATTCCCTTATAGATTTCTATCCATAAAAATCCAGTAGTATACCCATTGATGTCACATTAACAAAGATATAATTCACTGCTTCTCAAATTCTTCCACTCTGATGTGAAATTCCATAAAAGAGCTTCAGAAACAAACTATTTTTCAAAAACAAAGACCCTGCTAGCTTACCGTGGGGCGGCTGCCCGCATTCAAAACTTTCACAGCAGCTCATACATATAGAAGCTCGTCTTTAGAGCTTGCCTCCACAATCAGTGAAACATCTCTCCTTAAATACCTTTATCCTGTTTCATCTCTGCTTCCATTATCCACAACACCTATTTCAACTCAAATTCACCAGACATAGAAACCTTTAATGTTTTCTATCTTGCCTCTACTTTTGGGTCAATACAATTTAATATCTCTTTGTCTGAACTAATGGAATTTTTGTAAGATGCAAATGTTCCTGGTCACCTCTGAACTCCATTTTGAAATTCAAAATCAAGATTGAGACTTCGTAATACAAATTTTAGATCTAACTTCACCATCCAGCCCCAAGCGCTTGCAACAACAACTATCCCACTCTACTCCTATCCTTGTAACTCTATGTATTTAACCTACCAGTCCACCCAACACTACGGGTCAATTTAGCATGGCCAATCAACCTAACCCACACACCTTCGGACTGTAGGAAGAAACCGAAGCACCTGGAGGAAACCCATACAGACGTGGGGGGAATGAACAAACTTTATATCGGTAGTGACCTAAGGCCAGAATTGAGCCCGGGACTGCGAGGCAGCAGTGTTAACCATTGTGCTACCGTGCCACCCCATCTGTAACTCAAATTCACCATAGTTTCTCAATACAACTACATCAACCCTATATCTTTAACCTTTATCTCTTAGTCCTCACAAACAACCTGACTCTAGTAACCTTTCCTATTTATTTCAAACAAAAATACACAAATATAAATAAAATACATCTCTCATCATAATAAGCGATAACATAAAAGCAGATGGGGAGGAGAGCAGGTTGACTAACTTCACGGTGAAAATTAAAGGTCAGGCTGGCATGGAGAGTAGGGCTATGAGAGTGGCATCACAAGTGGGGCCAAATTATGGATAGAACATTGTGCTGGCAGCATTCAATCCAGGACACAGGACAATGGCCTCAAACACAGGATAATACTGTAAATTAAGGGATAGTTGATCACCTTGGCAGTAGGGAAGAAGTAAGTCTATCAAACATAGCATCCATCTACCAGTGAAAGGAGGTTACAGCTTTCTGCAATGGATTTTGAAACTGAAGTCTGGTTTCTTTATTCAAGAAATCAAAAATGAAGCCTATTCTTGATAAAAGTAGTCTGTCCCTTCATGACAACTGTCATTCACTGGAAGCTGTCAAAGCAACAATTTATCTGTGAACGGCATCTGGTGAAAGCTCATGAATTCAGGTCTCAGAAGCGTAATATGTCCGAAGGTGGTGGGGGTGGTTTGGTTGGGGGTGGTGGTGGTGGTGGAGAAGAAAGGTGATTAGCAACTGTTTGCAAGTACCCTTTGGATACTAAACACCTCTTAAAATTGTGCTCCTTATTCATAGTCCCACAGGTCCATTTGATTTTACTTCGTAATTGAGGGTAAATCTCTGAATGTATTTAACATGATTCTTTTATGGTTCAGGTTAGAAACTCCAAAGTTTTTTATGAAGCCCACCTAAACCATGAATTTTGCATCCTGAATTTGGCTAGGGTAAGGGTAAGCATGATATGTTTCACTTCAAGTATGATTCTACAACCCACTAGGGAGCTTTTATCACACACAGTTTACTTAAGAATACAGTCAACATGCATAGAAAAAAATTAGCAATACCTCTAATCACTTACAAACAAAATAACAAAAAGACTAAAAACAAAAAGAAAACAACCACATCTTTGACGACTGTGCTCAGTTATGCTGATGAGGAAAACTTATTGAAAGGCATCCAGATGGAAGAGTCAATTACTGGGGGGCTCAGGTTTAAGGTACAAGGGGCAAGGCTTAAAAGACGCACTTTTTTTTTTTACTGAGGGTGGTCCGTGCCTGGTACTCACTGCTGGGGGAGATGGTGGATGCAGATAAAATAGTGATTCTTAAGGGGGGGGGGTTTGACAAACACATGAATAGGATAGAAGTAGATTGATATGGTCCCTAGAAGGGTAGGGGTTTTAGTTCGGAAGGGCAGGCGGTTTTAGTTCGGAAGGGCAGAAGATGTAAGCTTGGAAGGTTGAAGGGTTTGTTCCTACGCTGTAATTTTCTTGCTTTTTGCTCTAGTGACTGGAGCAGAAACATTTACCCAATGGTGTTGTCAAAAACTTCATTCATCATTTGTGTCTAATTATATTTGATTAAATTTATCGGACGAACTAATTAGACACCAACTCAGGACAGATTAAGCCACCTTATTTTCACAATAATCATAATGCTGTGCAGTATGTATTTTCACATGATCTTTGCTTGGGATAACCAACACTTGAGGGAAGTAATTAAAATACAACAAAGCAGGTCGCTGATCCCAAAATGAAGGGATCATTAACAGCTGAAGAGGTCCAAAGCGCACAACACTGAATGCCTTGCCCTTCTCATTGATTCAATTTTCAGTTTGTGTACATTTTATTATATTCTTAGACATATATAAATATTTACTAGCAAATTTCTAGAGGCATTGCTCACAAGGAGTCACCACTGTGATGGGAGGAAGGTGGCAAGAGGTCGGTGTCAAATTGACAGTAGAGTGCACATCTTCAGTAAAAGGAATTTAAAATATTTGTAAGAGATCTCCCAGAGATACTGAAGTGTTTCTGATCAAATATATGAAATGTGAGGAGTGGGCCATTTGAATTTTCTCCTCCATTCAATAAGATCACGGCTGATCTGATTGTGGTTTAACTCCACTCCCATGTCTGCCCCCTATAACTTTAGACTCCCTCGTTGATCAAAAATCTGTCTAATGTAGCCTTGAGGACATTCAATGACCCAGTCTGCACTACTTACTGAGGAGGAAATGCCTCCTCATCTCTGTATTAAATGGGAGACTTTTTATTTTGAAACTGTGCCCCTCAGTTCTAGATTCGCTCATGAGGAGAACCATCCTCTCAACATCTACCCTCAGAATTCCATCTTTCATTTTCCGAAAGCTCAATTAGCATAGACCCAACTGTTCAACGTTTTCTCATAAAATAATCCCAAGAAAATGCCTAGTGAGCTTTCTCTGAACTGCTTCCAATGCAAGTATGTTCCATCTTAAGGTGATCAAAATTGCACACAGCACTCTTGATGTGGTCTCAGCAGGTCTGATAGCATCTGTGGAGAGAGATTAGAGCCAATGTTTTGAGTTGGGATGACCTGTCATCAGAGATTAGTCCCAATAGTTGTCCCATAACTTTTTCAGTTGTGATGGTGATTAATTTAAGTTCCACATTTTGTTTTACCTCTTGATTTTTCACTATTTTTGGGATGCTTTTGTCCCTTCTAATATAATGGATTCACATTTCCTTCTCTCAAACTGAATGTGAAATTCTATCCTGTTATGATCACCCTTGCCTAGAGGTTCCTTTACAATGAAGTCTTTAATTAATCCTGTTTCACGTCACATTACATGGTTCAAAATAGCTTGGTCACTGGTAGATTCCAGAGTGTATTATTCTAAATAACTGTCCTGAATGCACTTTGAACTCATCCTCCAGGTTACCTTTGCCATTTATATTTATCCAATTGATGTGAAGATTAGAATCACCCATGATTACTGCAGTACCTTTCGTGCTAAGCTCCATTACTTCTTCACGTAAATACTGTTTCATATTATATATCCTGCACCAAGGTCAATAGCCTACTTCTAGTTTGTTATCTTCACCCAAACTTCATCTATATCTCCTGGGCCAAGATCACTTCTCATCATTGTAACAATTTCATTATTTGTTAACAGAAGCACCCCATCTCCTTTTCCTTTCTTCCTGTTCTTCTGAAATGTCAGATACCCTTTGATATTCAGGTTCCAGCTTTGGTCGCCTTGCAACCACATCTCTGTAATGGTGTACCTAATAGGCTCATTTATGTGATCAATTTATTCATCTTGTTACAAATGCTGCAAACAGTCACAGATGGAACTTCCAGTTCTGTACAAAAAGCATTTTTTCGTACCAATGTCTGAGAAAGTATAAACAGCATTTTCCTATCAACTGCTGATAAAAGATTTGCTACCTCCCATATTAGATTTAGATTTGAAATCTGTGCAAGAGATAGATGGCTGCAGCCTCACTGTCTGTCTGATTATGGTGTGGCTATATAATAGTAAAGAGGTAATAAAACACATCAAACGCAAGCTTGTTTCTGCCTGCATCTTCCTCAACAGTACTTCATGAATTCTAAGCAGAAATTTGGTCTAAAAGATCAATTTTAAGAAGATTTTTAAAAAGGACGATAGGGAGATGGAGACATTCAATGAGACCATTGTAGAAAACGTTGTCTGGGGAACAAAACTCTGCCTTCAATGATGAAACCAATGGAGTGAACATAACAATAGGAGCAGGCCATTCAGCCCTCTTAAGTTTGCTTGACCATTCAATAGAACTTTGGCTGATCTGCGACTTTATTTATGATGTTGACTTCACCAGGCGAAGGAAGAGCACTCTGAAAGCTCGTGGTCTCAAATAAATCTATTGGAGGGGTATCATGTGACCTCTCATCACTTCTATTGACTCATCATTTTCTCCACAGCCCTTACATCTTCATCTAAAAAAAAGACACTAAATTTTCTGAAATACAAAGTCTATTATAATGATTACTCCAAACTTCTGCTACCTTTCGTGTGGAAAAAGTGCTTCTAGATTTTGCTGTTGCATGGCCCAAGCTCTAATTTTATTACCTTCCATGTTTTTGATTCCTGCACGAGGAAATAGCATGATCGTATCTACCCTAACGAATCCTTTTAACATTGATCAGGTCTCCTCTCAATCTTTTATATTCAAATAAACATAAGCTAAGATTACACACATGTTAATTTACAGGGTTAATTGTAAGAGCAAATATCCAAAAGCCCCGATTCCAAGGGAAGGAATATTCAGAACTGTGATAAGGTGAAAAGATTACCCACTGAGGACTGGAAGAGATTTAAAGACAAGTGGAAAGATTTTAAATTGTACATGTTGCATAATAGGGAACCTGATGGGCAAACAGAATTTAGTGCAGGAAAAGAGGTCTGCAGAGAGCTAAAGAAGTTCATAGAATCTTGAGTGCTGAAGGAGGCCATTCAGCCCATCAAGCCTGCACTGACAACAGTCCCACCCAGACCCTATCCCTATAACACCATGTATTTACCCTGCTAATCCCCTTGACACTAAGGGACAATTTTGCTGATCAATGAACCTTACCCGTACATCTTTGGGTTTGGTGGAACATAAGGCCTTTCACTCTGAGGTGGGAAAGGTGAAGGAGTGAATGGACACACGTAAGGGTTTTCTAATTATGACCCAGAGCCAGGGTAAGACAATTAGTAGGAAATTGGAGGGGCAGAAAGCATGATGGGACAGAGAGGGTGAAGGGGAACATCAGCAATGGTACAAGCTTATGGGAAAGGGGCAACTCAAGGCCGGACTTTGTGCAAAATCATGCTGCCTTTACTGAATCCTGTCCTTGCCATGCATACCATGCCAATATACTAAAGATGAAGAGGAGACAGGGAGTAAACAGTAACGAGATGAACGAAGGAGTTAGGGACGAGAGGCCATTAAAAAGTTATGAGATTCCCTAACAACAAATTCCAATGCATGCTGTGTTGGAAGCACTTTTCTTTTAGCATTGAGCAGACTCTGTGATATGGGGATACAAGGCAAAAAATACAAAGGAGCAGTGGCAGGGGCTGGTAGCCAGGTATTTCTGAGCAGAAGAGGGACACAGGGAGGCTGATAGGAAATTCAGATTGTCTGCGTAGATACAGCTAGGGAGATGTGCAGACATTTCTCTTTATAATGCGGACACTGTGCACTGCATTTCAGAGAAAATTTTTTTTTTGCTGGTGTAATTTTTATTTAGCACACATCTGACCTACCTAATAATCATGTCCTTTCGGAACAACAGGAGAAGCAGACATGATAGCCAGGCCATCACATCTACCCCTGAGGCAGCTTGTGAAATTGGGTCAGCTTGCAAACTTTCAACATTTTTATTTTTACTTTTTTCTAGAACTTTTGTCCTTGACCCATTCCGGCTGCATGTTTTAGCACACCTGTGTAAGATAACTGAGCAGAATATTAAAAGAAAATAGCTGTGCAATTGCTTCCAATAATACTTGTTATTTAATAAAATGCAACACGATTGGAATCCATTAAGTTTTCCAATGACATTTTGGATGATATAACGACTATATTAAAATCTAAGGATGCGTGTTAGTTATCGAAACGAGATAAATTGCAAAACAGCACTAGCCAGAGTCAAAAGAATAAGCTAAAATATCTTCAGTAGATTCAGCTAAAAAGAACTAAAGTACTACTTATGAAAGCACTAGAGTAATGGTATCTTAACATATGCATGGTAATGCATTCATCCAATGATTCCTTAAATAGATTTTGAACAACCTGCTTTGGTTTTATGGGGAGATTAATTGTGCATAAAAAATCTACAGCTAATATGCTAACCCTGAGAAAAAATGCATCAAAATATAAAACTATTGAGCTCTCTGGAAAGTTAAGCATTGTGGTGATTGTTGTGTAATGCTGTTCATATTTCACCAACCTGAATCAATGCAAAAAATACCAATGTGATTGTGTCAATTTTCAGAAATAAAGATAAGGCATGATCTGGCATTCATAGCAATCATGACATCTTAAATAATTCTTCAAGAATATGTTCTGATTTCACAAAAGCATAAGAGAGCAGAGAAGGGTGGCACAGTGGCTCAGTAGTTAGCACTGCTGCCTCATTATGCCAGGGACTCAGGTTCCATTCCCAGCTTGGGTCACTGTCTGTGAGCATGTCCACATGCCTCCCATGTCCACATGTTCTCCCCATGTCCACATGTGTTTCCTTCAGGTGCTCCTGTTTCCTCTCTCAGTCTGAAAGATGTACTGATTAGGTGCGTTAGGCATGCTAAATTCTGCCTCAGTGTATCCGAAGAGGTGCCAGAGTGAGGTGACTAGGGGATTTTTACAGTAACTTCATTGCAATGTCAATGTAAGCCTATTTGTGACACTAATAAGTAAACTTAAATGGAGAAGGTGCAAGGAATTTCAGCTACACAGGCCCATGTTTTCTTATTATGTATTCAATATCTCCTTGATTAAATTGCATCAGTATTGTTCAATTGGAAATTAATTGTTTAGTGCACGTTCTGTTCAGCTGCCAGCAGCTTAGGTCCGCAAAATGTTTAGTTATTAAATTCCGGTGCTGGCTGCAATCCTTTCACTCAGCAGAAAGAAGAAACTTCAGGTAATAGCATCTAGTCAAGCATTACTTTTATAAGTAGGGCATCAGCTGTGTTATTGCTGGAACTTTGCAGCTGAACAATTACAATCAAATATCCATGCCTAGGTTTTCAGCTCGTCACAGCACTGTATATGAGTGAAAGCTTATTAAGCTTTACCAAAATGTCAATTTGTTGCTTCCCAAGAAAACAAACGCCATTATAAGTATACTGTATATGTTAAGGGTAAGACATTTGAAACAAGGGGCATTCTAAATTCTTAATTAACAACTACAAGGATGCAATATAGTTAAGTAAGAGAACTTCAGGCAATTAGACTCATCTTTTCCAACCAGGCAGTGTCAAATTTAAATGGTCATGTGTCTGTGGGAGTTTGCACATTCTCCCCATGCTAGCGTGGGTTTTCTCCGGGTGCTCTGGTTTCCTCCCACATCCCAAAAATGTGCTCTTAGGCTAATTGGCAAAACAAATTCTCCCTAAATTGTCTCAAATTTGGTTTTTAATCCATAGATCTATAAACATAGACAGGGATCACGGGTAGAGGTGGGAACATCGGGGTGGCGGCACGGGCTCATTGGGCCGAAGGGCCTGTTTCCCTTGCTGTTTTGTTCTTTGTTCTTTGTCATGAACCCTATTTGTTAATTAAGGGGAGAGATTCCAGTTCATGCAAAGGCTCAATGCAATTGATGTTGTAGAACAAGCTAATAAGATCTGGCCATTTCAATCACAATGCTTAACTCCCTGCAGAGCTTTACCGTTATATGTTTTAATGCTATTTCTCAGGATCAGCACATTTATGATTTACATAAATCATCCAAATATATGGACTCCTACTTGCACACTGACTCATCTGAGGAAACACTGGCACAAGTGATAGAGATTTTGAGGGTTGCAGACACTGTTTAAAAGAGCTGTAACTGTACCTTCAAAAGCAAGTGAAGAGGTTCAGGCTGCAAATTCTTGGATGTTTTTTCCCCATATTTACAAATACTACACTTGAATATCATAGAACCATAGAATCCTTACAGTGCAGAAGGAGGCCATTCGGCCCATTGCGTCAGCACCAACCACAATCCTACCCAGACCCTACTCCCGCAAACCCACACATTTACCCTGCTACTCCTTTGACACTCAGGGCAATTTAGCATGGCCAATCAACCTAACCTGCAACTCTTTGGACTGTGGGAGGAAACTGGGGCACCTGGAGGAAACCCACAGAGACATGGAGAGAATGTGCAAACTCCACACGGAAAGTGACTGAAGGCCGGAATTGAACCCAGATTCCCAGTGCTGTGAGGCAGCAATGCTAACCACTGTGCCATCCTTGGCTGGAGGATCTGCTGGGTAAACGAGGGCAAGTAAGATGCCAAGTCCTGGCAGTGGAGAACAATCTGACTAATAGGCATGATCAGAAATTCAACACTACTGGGGTGAAGGAAGAAGATGATCAGCAGAATTTGACACTTTGCAGTGGGAGTTCACAGGCAGGTGGTGGGCAGAAAATTGAGCACATCATTATTAACTCCATTTCCAGTAGTTAACCACAAGCCACTACATGTGGCGAGACAGGTGTCAGCTGAGCTACCCATGCAGGAGTTAACTGAGGGCCTTATGTGGCCAATTAGTGCCTACTTAAGCACCTCTTCTTGCACAATGTTCTCAGTGTCAGACAGTGAACAGTGCCAAATAGGAAGCTCAGCAGCCTTGCTGCTCGGACTGGTGGTAGGCAAGGACAGAGTACATCTGCTTCACTGGCTTTCCGAGCCCGTCAGAAAGCCCTCTGATTTCCTTCACCATATGGCCAGCCCACCCGGCCCCCACTCCTTTCATATAGCCCCACTGAAACTGCCCCCCACCCCTTGTGCACCCTCTGTGCCTCCACATATTTTCCCGCCCAGTTCCATTGATGACTACCTTTGGGGACTGGCTGTAGTGTGCCAGCAATGGCCATTTTTCTCAGTGGCACTGCTAGGATCAGATCTTTTGGTCATCACATATGTGCCTATATTGCATCATAACACTTGTTATTACTACTAGCATGTCCAGATGAAACTACTGTCACAGGTATGATTGGAAAAGTAAGCGAACTATAGATTTTAACAAAAATAGCTACGTTTTTCAGCTTTATTTAACAAGCTGACATTGAGGGTTGGGCTGGATTGCTGTTAACAGGGAGCATTATTATTTATTCTTCATATAATAAAACCTGCAAGGTACTTCCTAGAGCACGATCAGAAACAAACTGAAACATGATCAGGTTTCCGAAACAGATGGGTTGATTTTGGGGCAGTGATGAGCAATGTTAGGGAAGTCTAGGAGAAAATGTGGGATTTGGAAGTTCATTTTAGTGTCAATCCGCATGCTTCAGATTTCCAATATCTCAACGCTTGAGCCTACTAGCAGTTAATCCTGCAGTTTGCAGTCTCTCTTAAAATGAATGGATTATGAATGATACCTGTAGAATGGACTGGATGATCTGTGCTGCTGGTCACTGGCTCCAAGCACAGGGATGGAGCAGTGCCCTTTAGAGCAAGGTTATGAGATTCTCTCCATGGGTATAATCAATCAATCATTCTCTATGTGCAAAATTCATTACTGGATTTCCATGTCACGTTGTCTGGTGCATAACATACAAGTAATCTCCTTGGTGCACCAGTACACTTTAATTAAGCGCTGTAGCCGATATCCCTCCAGGAACTTAGAATTGCGCCCACAGAAAAAATTGCAGGTCTGTTGGCTGCCACTCTATACTACACTGGGAGATCGCTGCAGGAGATAGCAGCTGGCTGCATGCTCTATCATGGGTCTCCATGGAGAAGTGGGGCATGCAAAGGCTATTTTGTCTCAGGCATTTCCAAACACATGCACGATCGAGGTCAATTCACATCTGGTACAATGAAATCCACTTTGGGTTATTCTTATAGACTTCTTTCAGGTGCACTGTCCATGATAAACTCTCCATCAGTGTGCACAAACAGGCGCCAGAGCGACTAGGGGGTTTTCACAGTATCTTCATTGCAACGTTATTATGAACCTACTTGTGGCACTGAGAAATAACTAAGAGGGAGGGGTACCTAAAAGAATCTTATTTTAAAATTCTGAATTGAAGCAAGCAAAAAAGTTTAGACCAGAATTCCAAGGCCAAAAGATTCAAAAAGAATACAAATACCAAAAAACCTAGCTGTCAGAAATCAATTATTGAAAGTGTGCTTCTTGCAAATGGTTATGGGCTGATTCCAGCTTTAAAATAGTCTCTTGATTCCTGTCTGCAACTCCCCTGGCTCTCAATGTCCACTCCATTTCTTTCCAGATCAACTTGGACACAACGTACTCCCCACAAGAGGGATTCAATCAAGTTTCAATGACTATCATCTCAATGACACTCTTGCACAGTAAGTACAAAACAAGGCAGTATTGAGAGTCCCGCTCAATTTCCTGATCATCATTCTCACATCCCATGTTAGCGACCACCAGCAACATGTAACGAAAAATATACTTTCTTGTAATCATATCTGTAAAGTTGACTATTCTCCCAAGAATTCTTCTCTCCTTCCACATTCCTGTATTTTTCACAGCAAAATGCTGTTCAGCACAGAATAGCCTTTCCTTTTGTGGAAAATTTAAATAATAATTAGCCTTATAGATGCGGTGCTAAATGCAACAAGGCTGTTAGATGCATTTCACTTTCTTGTTCATAGATTTATACCTATTCTGGGTTTGGTCCAAATTGTATTATTTGTGAGAATGATATGTTCTCTTTGACTATGAGAAATCAAATTTATATCTGGGAGTGAGTGATAAAGGGCAAGATCCTTTGCTGTGGCGGTGAGCTTGGAGGTTCATGGGGGGTGGGGCGGGCACGTACTAAGGAGAATTGGTGGCCTACCTGAACTCTGCTATCTCTCCTCCCTCACCAGAGTTGAGTTCTGAGTGGGAAGGTCTATTGGTCGACCTTCCTGCCCCATCACCAACTGAAGCCCTAAGAGGCCTTTATGTGGCCAACTGACTAACAATAGGATGACTTCAGCTATGAGTAGGTGTACCACCATGCAATATGTGTGACAGGTGAAACTGTATCTGTTTGCCATGTCCGAGAGTCCATTGATTAAAGGCAATCAGTGCCTGATCAAGGAAATAGGTATGGAGGGGGGTTAGAATTGGCTGAGAGTCACCCTGCTTCCTTTGCTTTTGAACGTACCCCTAAAAATGACATTATTTCATTATGACCCGAGTTGCTCTGTGATCCTGGGATTCCGGGGATTATGGAGTTTTTGACTGGCGACAGCTCTCATCAGGCAGGATCTGTACACCCGGGTCTTGATCTAGAGGAAGACCCGCTGGGGTGTCGCCGTGGGCTGATTGGCTTGTGGTTAATGGGCTTCCCAAAAAAATGAGGCAGCACAGATCTATTACTGACTCTCCTACCAGCAGTGAGACCCTGGATACCTCAATAAAATTCCAATAAAATGTTCACTACAGTTTCATTTGGGCAGTACAGTGATTACATTGTTTTGTCAATGATTTCCGGCTTGGGCCACTGCCTGTGTGGAATTTGAACACTGTCCCCGTGTCTATGTGGGTTTCCTCCAGGTGCTCCGGTCACATTGATTGGCTGTGCTAAATTGCCACTTAGCAGGGTAAATATCTGGGGTTACAGGTATATGCTCGGTGTAGTCTTGGTGCAGCAAATGGCTTCCCTCTGCACTGTGAGGATTGTATAATTTGGCAATTCTGGGAAACACATTATTAGCACCTGATCTATCATGTCCACCAAAACTCTTCTGAGACAGAATTCACGTACAAACCTACTTTTTGTTTTTCAAATGACCTTTGTGAAAAATCACATCGAAACTGTGTAACTGGAAATAATTCTGGGATCATTTTAATGCAGATAATTTGTCTTGCTGCAAGTTTGACATTTCCCTTTATTTTCAAAATTACTTGTGGTGACAATTATTTTATGCTCTTAAGGTGATATTTAATACATTTTTACAGTTTGATAGAACAACTATGATGTGTTATAAAACAATGTAGATGTGTTCTAATATAACTGAAAGAAATCTACATGTTCATTATCCACTGAGCCATCACGAACTTAATTATCTATGATAGATGCATATGTTTTGCAATCAATGCAACATTAAACCGTAGAACAGGGTATTTCATCATCTCTGCAGTGGTGATAAGATTTGGATACATGTCCACACCATTCTCCATCACGTGAAATATGGAGATTTTTCATTTTGATTACTATTTATATATCTTTCATTGTATTACAGAAAGATTTTATGTATGCATTCACTCAGTGGATATGTAAATTATTAATTATATCTGGTGAAACAATTGAGTAACTTTGCAATAATGTCCATAAACCTAAGCCCATTTTCATCTTAATAAGAACAATCTATGAAACAAATGAAAAAAAAAGTACTTTGCTATATAGAATGTGTCAGTCACTACCCACACCTAATATGGTCAATAGCAGAACGTGCTACAACATGACAATACTGAAATGAAAGTAATTATCTATTTGAAAATGGGATTAGAATTGATTGAGTTTTTTTGAAAAAATAATTGCCCTAAACAGGTCATTTTTTTAGTTGACCTCACTGATGTGTTTCTGCTAATCCACTACTCTGAGAATATTGTGTACTAGCTGGAAGATTTTTGAAGCATCATCATGAATGGTCCCAGGGTGTCTTTTACATAAGCTACTGGAAACAGAGCTCATAGAGAACTCCAGACATTTATTAACTATATACAGTGTTTGGTAAGCATGAGCATCTATCTCTCAATTCCAATGACATATGGTCTGACATCACTGGTGATGTATGTTAGCTATTCATCTAATATCTATTTGGACTTTTATACAACATCTCCCCCAAGTCTTTTGTTCTACTCATTAAATATTGACACACTCTACATCCTCCCTCTCCCGTCCACCATTCCCCTCCAAAATCACTGTCACCATCCCTGAGTCATAGGTAAAGATGCTATGATGGTTTGACTAGCCTGCCAGATTATGTTTTTGTTTCCTCTGGAAAAGGGTTAGGATCGCAGGCTTCCTGTGGAGGGACTGGTTAACCATCTGTTAAGTTCATCAGGTTGCCTTTGCAGTTGTCTGGGTAGTCAGTGCAGACTTGTAGAGGCCGTCTGCTGATGCATACCAGTGCGGATCTGTTCTGCTACAGACCCCAAGGTCAATGTGCACAAGGTAGGAATGTGGATAAATGCACTGACTCAGGCCTAGCCAGGACAGTTCTGATCTCTGACTCCGACAGATCCCCGTCGGTGGGAGTGTAAGAACATCTCATGTTTTGTAGCAACAGTTATATGTCACAGTCTGATTTGCACTGGTTCCCTTATAGGTTCCCTCTCTCTCACATATTTTCTATCTTTTGTTATGTTCAGACATGATTGAAGGATACATGGGAAACCTTGGAACTCTGTGCATGTCTTCCAACAACCTGTCCTGATGCTATAGTTAAGAAAGCCCACTAACACCTCTAATTTCTCAGGAGAAAAAATTGAATTTGTGCCTTTATATGCCCTGTTTGTGAACAAAACTCCCATTCACCTGATGAAGAGGCAGCGCTCCAAAAGCTAGTGGACTGTGCTACCAAATAAACCTGTTGGACTTTAACCTGGTGTTCTGAGACTTCTTACCACGTCCTCCTACCCATTAAAAAATTTTGATGGAGTCAGACTATTCTGCAGTGGTACAGACCAGTAATTCAATAAGGCTAGGTCAACATTTTTCTTCAACAATTATTTGATTGTACGACTCCTATTTCAGATTCTATGTTGGCTTGTGGATACTTGGTGAGCTGGTGATATAGATAAAGCCATATGTCTCAGTTAAGTATTTGAAGCAGCCATCTGAAAACTGAAAGTTGTTGTCAGACATAACTAAATTGGGGATACAAGATGGGGCAAAAATTTCTTTAATCGTGCAATAACCGCTGCTGTGACTGGCCTATAGAGCCCCTTGACATGATCCACTGAGAGTAATGATCTATAATGATAAGAAAAATGTTATCCTTGAAGACAAAAGGATTCTCGCTGAGGCATTCTCATGGTTGGGTTGGGAAGCAGATCACATCAATAGTTTTTTTGCGGATGGCACAAGCTGTACGATTGGAAATCATATCTTCAATACTTTGGAGATCCTTGGCCATCAAATTAAGTTGTGGGCCCTAGCCCCTTGGTGATGTTCAGGTGTTCCCAGTGTAACCTTTGGAGAATGTCCAGTCTGATCTTGATTTCAGTTGATTTATTATTGTTATATGTGCTGGTATGCAGTGAAAAGCATATTTTTTTTATGTGCTATACAGACAAAACATACCACTCAAAGTGCATAGAGGAAAAGAAAAGAAGCGGGTGCTGAATATAGTGTTAAAGTCACTGCTAGGATGTAGAAAAAGATCATCCTAATATAAAGTAGGTACTTTCAAAAGTCTGATGGCAGCAGGGAAGAAGTTGTTCTCGAGTCAGTTGTTATATTATCTCAAACTTTTTTATCTTTTTCTTAATAGAAGAGGGTGGAAGAAAGTATGTCCATGGTGTGTGAGGTCCTTGATTATGCTTTTCCAAGGCATCTAGAAATGTAGATGAAGTCAATGGATGGGAGGCTGGTTTGCATGACGGACTGGGTTACAGCATTATAGCATGGAGGGGCCAGGATAGGTTGGTGGTGATCTGGACATCAAGAAACCTGAAGCTCTCAACCGTTTCCACTTCATCACCATTGATTTAAGTAGACGTGTGTCCTCCACTATGTTTTCTGAAGTCAATGACTATCTCCTTCATTTTACTCACACCGAGGGAGAAATTATTGTCATCGCATCAGTTCACCAGATTCTCTATCTTTTTCCTGTACTCTGTCTTGTCATTGAATAATGTCTGGGAATGACAGTTGTCCTTACAGGTTAACAGGTCATCCAAAAGACTAAGAGAAAAGTGCAGTTCAAAGTAGCACTTCAGAATATTGTTCATCTCCTTCTGGGTGGAAGATGCTGAAATAACTTTGCTACAACGCACCGAGCAGATAATACATATGTGTAACCTGAGTATACCAGTGGAAAATATCCCAATAAGTGGATTGTTCTGTCCTGGGTACAATCATGCTTTGAGTGTTGTTGTAGCTGCACCCATTCCAGAAAGATGGAAATTATTCCATCTCACTCCTAGGTGGAGCTTGTCGGGGTGGATATGCACACAGTATCCAGCCGTTTCCCTGTTGTTGTAGCAAAGATGCAGATATAGCAAGTGCAGTTAAATTTCCATGCAATAGATGTGAATACTGGAGGACTGGACAACACTCAAAATGAAGGCTGAAGGAGCAAAAAATATTCATCAGTGTAGGCCACAACATGAATATAAAACTGTATATGCATCATATCCAGCTTGTGGGCCACAGATTGGATAGTGAAGTGGTTACTTTAGTGTTGGGTATAACATATAGTGATTGCATCATTTGATTAATAATTCAGATATGTGGATTAACAACCTAGATAAGAGCTCAAATCCCCCAAAACTATTGAGATTTCTATAAATAAGTTTAATAAACAAAGTAAATGCTGGTACCATGTATCGAACGAATTGTCATAAAAACTACTTGGTTCACTAATGTCCTTTAAGGTGGGAAAGCTGCTGTCTTTACCCAATCTGGCCTGCATGCGAGTCCAGACCCAGAGTCACGTAAACGATCCTTAGCTGTCCTCTTCAAAGCCCTAACAAGCTACTCAATTGTATCCAAGCCACTTCAAACAAACTAATGCAGTTCAAAAAGGTTTTGCACCACAGCCTTCTCAATTAGGGATGGGCAATAAATGTTCCCTTGCTAGTGACACTTTCAATTTATGAATGAACAAATAAAAGATGAACCAAATAAAAAATGCCTGTTCTATGTCTTTAAAAGAGTTATTCAATTCCCCCACTTCACTGTTCTTTCCCCAAATTACTCTGTTTCAAGTACATGGCCAATTACTTTCTGGATTTCAGCCCCACCACCGTTCCCCCCACCCCCTCCCAATCTACCATTCCCACCCTCATAGTAAAAATCTTGTCCAATTTTTTTTTCTTCAGCTCTAGTGAAGGGTCATCCAGATTCAAAACATTGGCTCTATTCTCTCTCTGCATATGCTGTCAGCCTGCTGAGATTTTCCATCATTTTCAGTTTTCGTTTCAGATTCCAGCATCTGCAGTATTTTGCCTTTACCTTTTAAAAGTGACTATTAAATCTACTTTCACCACCCTTGCTGCATGAAAAGAAACTTAATTCCTGAGGCACATTATCCCTTCCCCTGGAATTCCAGTGCTTCTGTTTAAAGTGATTGCAATTTAGAAAGTTTACCCAGAAAAAAACGATCCTACTGCACTCTGCCTAATAAAGCTTTAGAGTTGTTTAAATGTTTATTTATCAACATCACAAGTGGGCTTACAATAACACTGCAATGAAGTTACTATGAAAATCCTCAAGTGGGCACACTCCAGCGCCTATTCAGGTACACTGAGAGAAAATTTAACATGGCCAATGCATCTAACCAGCACGTCTTTCAGACTGTGGCAGGAAACTGGAACACCCAAAGGAAACCTAAGCAGACGTAGAGAGAATGTGCAGGCTCTGCACAGAACCTAAGCTGGGAATTAACCAGGATCCATGGTGTTGTGAGGCAGCAGTGCCAATTATTGTGCCACCATGCTGCCTCTGCTCATGTTAACATTGAAACATTTCCCTTCTTCACCACATTGCTGTCTCTGACAGAGCTTTTGCTCAGAACTAGTGGTGCTATATAAAAGACACTGTTCTGAAATTCCATCAGTACAGACAACTTGTTCCTTTGAGGCTCTCTTGTATCAATATATTGATACAATTTTTTTTCCCGCATTGAACCTTAGAAATACTTGTACTTGGCAGTTATTTGTTCATTGTTGAAGGAACAAGCAGAGCAAAGCATAAGATGCATATTTTTCTGAGGGATCTTGATCTCACATCAAGAGTTGGGACACATGGGCTGTATCAGAATACGTGAATTCTAGCACAGGTGGCATGGTGGCAAGCATTGCTGCTTCACAGGATTTTTACTATGAGGGTGGGAATGGTAGATTGGGGGGGTAGTGAGGCTGAAATCCAGAACGTAATTGGCCAAGTACTTGAAACGGAATAATTTGGGGATTTTCATAGTAACTTCATTGCAGTGTTATTGTAAGCCCACTTGTGATGTTGATAACTGCTTCACAGTGCAAGGGACCCAGATTCAATTATCAGCTTGTGAGACTGCCTGTGCAGAGTCTGCATGGGTTTCCTCCAGGTGCTCTAATTTCCTCTCATAGTCCAAAAGTCATGCTGATTAGGTGCACTGACCATGCTAAATTCTCCCTCAGGTGTGGCCGAACAGACACTGGAGTGTGGCGACTAGAGGACTTTCACAGTAACTTCATTGCAATGTTAATATAAATCTACTTGTGACAATAATAAATAAACTTAACAATCTTCACTCAAATAAAAATTAACACAATTCACCCTAGCTCATCTCTCAAGCTATTTGCCAAGAAGATTGTACATAACAGTGGAAAGATAACAACGGTTATTCAAAACAATTGCTAAGTTTCATCTCATTGACCTATGTGTCATTAATAATGCTTAAGTTACTAAATTGTATAATACATTAGCCTAGTAATGAACAGACTTGATATGTATGTATCATTAAGATGTTGGTAGGATATTTTTAAGTTGGTTTCTCTAAGTGCCAAAATAATGCAATATAGCTTTAATAAAGAGTAAGTAGTTATAGGTGAGGGACACATTTGCACATTTAGATTCCAGAGGGCTAGAATTGTAAGTAAAGGACCTATTTGCAGGTTAAGGTCCATTTGTTATAGAGAAGCATTGCACATACATCTCATTGGCCCCCGATGCACAGCCAAGGTTGAATGTTTCAAAAACTGCCTGCAAAAGGGGTGTCAAAATAGGGGAGCATCACCAGGGGTCAGTGCACATGCCAGAGAATAGTACCTGCTCAGGATATTTGCTAAAGGGGCCTTTTTGGGAGAAAAAGTTAGGAGTTAGTAGTAGGGTGTTTGCAAAGAAGCTAATGCTTGTCAGGAACATTGCCAGTCGATGGGTAATTGTCATAAGCTGGCAATTACTTAAGAATCCAAAAGTGACTAAATAGCAACAGGCTGGGGGGAATTTCAGTTTCGAATCCACAAGGTCTGGGTTTTCCCATTAAAAAATCCATTTTAGTATTAGAATCCAGAATTAGATCTTAAGGAAAAGTGAACAGTCTTGAAGCTGCTAACAGGTTGAGAGAAAGAGTGAGAGCACTCAGCAGCAGCTGCAAAGTGAATAGCGAGCGAGATAGCAAGTGAAGCACTTTTCCGATAGATGTGAAATATGCAGCCACAACAGTTAAGGTTGACTGAGAAATTAGAGTTGAAGCCTGCAAAGAAGTTTCGTATGTTTAAAGTTTAATATCACAAGTAAGCTTACATTAACACCACAACGAAGTTACTGTGAAGACCCTTAGTCGTCACACTCCAGTGCCTGTTTGGGTACACTGAGGGAGAATTTAGAATGGCCAATGCATCAAACCAGCACATCTTTCAGATTTGTGGGAGGAAACCAGAGTACCCAGAGGAAACCCACACAGACATGGGGAGAATGTGCAAAGATTTGAATTCGAGTCTCTGGAGCCGTGAGGCAGCAATGTGACCACTCTGTCACCATTCCACAGTTGGATTGAATGAGTTAAAGTCGCAAAAACCATTGAGGGTCAAGAGCCCATGTCAAGTAACCCAAAGAGAAAATAAGGCTATGGCCAGAATTCGCCAACTTTGTCCAACTTTCTCCAGTCCCGCTGCGGTGAGTAAAGATTTGGTTGAGCGCCAAGTTCGCTGTTCCTGCTGGCTGTGGGAGTGGGTTATGTAAGATCAGAGAGTCCCAGCCTGTAAGTCACTGTACCCATGAGAAAGTCAATGCCTCAATTAGCAAAATGTTAAATATTCTATTAAATAGATGAGGAGGCGATGATCTAGTGGTACCAACATGGACCATTAATCCAGAAAACCAGATAATGGTCCAGAGACCTGGGTTCAAATCCTGCCATGGCAGATCATGGAATTTGAATTCAATTTAAAAAAGATGTGGAATTAAGAATTACTGATGATCACTGTTGATTGTTGGTAAAACCCATCTGGTTCACTAACGTCCTTTAAGGAAGGAAATCTGGCGACATTACCTGGTTGGATTTGATTCTCAGCTTGGGTTTCTGTATGGAATTTGCACGTTGTCTCCGTGTCTGCGTGGGTTTTCTCTGGACACTCTGATTTCTTCCCACAAGTCTGAAAGACGTGCAGGTTAGGTGCATTGGCAGTGCTAAATTCTCCCTCAGTGTGCCTGAATAAGTGCCAGAGTGTGGCAACTAGGGGACGTTCACAGTAACTTCATTGTGGTGTTAACATAAGCCTACTTGAGAGATTAAACTTTAAACATGCAAAACCCCTTTGCAGACTTCAACTCTAATTTGCCAATCAAACTTAACTGCTGTGGCTGCATATTTCACGTGACCTACATGTGTCTCCAGAGCCACAGCGACGTGGTGACTCTCCACTGCCCTCTGAAATGGTCTAACACTCAGTTGTATCAATTGCTACAAAGTCTCAATGCAGACACGGGGGCAATGTGCAAATGCTATACAGTCATCCAAGCTGAGAATCAAATCCAACCAGGTAATGTCGCCAGATTTCCTTCCTTAAAGGACATTAGTGAACCAGGTGGGTTTTACCAACAATCGACAATGATCATCAGTAATTCTTAGTTCCAGATCTTTTTTCAAATTGAATTCAAATTCCATCATCTGCCATGACAGGATTTAAACCTAGGTCTCTAGACCATTATCTGGTTTTCCGGATTAATAGTCGAGCGATTATACCACTAGACCATCACCTCCTCATCTATTTAATAGAATATCTAACATTTTACTAGTTGAGGCATTGACTTTCCCTAAGTCACCGGGAAAGACAACAGCAAAACAAACAGCCCCTTGACCATGCAAAGTCCTCATTACTAACATCTGGGGGCTGGTGCCAAAATTGGCAGAGCTGTCTCACAGACTGGTCAAGCAACAATCTGACACAGATATAAACATCCTCACAAAATCATTTCTACACCACATTACCATCCCTGGATATGGCCTGTCCCACTAGCAGGACAGACTAGGTGGTGGCACAGTGGTATACAGAAAGGAGGGAGTTGCCCTGGGTACCCTTAATATCAACTCCGGACCCCATGAAGTCTCGTGGCTTCAGGTTAAATATGGGCAAGGAAACTTCTTACTAGTTACTACTTACCATCCTTCTTCGACTAATGAATTAGTATTCCTACATGTTGAATAACACTTGGAGGAAGCACTAAGGGTGACAAAATGTGCTATGTGTGGGGGATTTCAATGTCCATCACCAAGAGTGGCTCAGCAGCAGTACCACTGATTGAGCCCTAAAGGATGTAACTGCTAGACTGGATCTGCAGCAGGTGGTGAAGAAACCAGCAAGAGGAAATAATATACTTGACCTCATCCTTACCAATCTGCTGGCAGTGGATGCATGTGTCCATGATAGTATCGATAAGAGTGACCACCGCACAGTCCTTGTGGAGATGACGTCCCACTTTCACATTGAGAATAACCTCCACTGTGTTGTATGGCACTATCACCATGCTAAATGGGACAGACTTCGAACCGATCGAGCAACTCGACTGGGAATCCAAGAGGTGCTGTGGGCCATCAACAGCAGCGGAACCTCATAGCCCAACATATCCCCCATTCAACTAGTACCATGAAACCAGGGGATCAATCCTGGTTCAGAGAGTACAGGAGGACATGCCAGGAGCAGCATCAGGCATACCTAAGAATGAAGCGTCAACCCAGTGAAGCTACTAAACAGAACTACTTACGTGTCAAATGAAAAAAAAAGCAAGTGATAGACAAAGCTAAGTGATCCCACAAGCAATGCATCTCAGATGCCAGTCTCCAGCCAGTTTGATTCACTCCACGTGATATCAAGAAATGGTTGAGGGCACTGGATAGTGTAAAGGCCATGGGCCCCGATTACATTCCGGGAAAAATACTACTGAAGATTTGTGTTCCAGAACTTGCTACTCCCCGAGCCAAGCTCTTCCAGTTTAGTGACAACACTGGCAAAATCCCACAATGTGGAAAATAGCCCATGTATATCCCGTACACAAAAAGCAGGACAAATCCAATCCAGCCACTTACTGCCCAGTCTACTCTCAATCATCAGTAAAGTGATGGAAGGGGTCATCAACAGTGCTATCAAACAGTAGTTACTCAGTGATGCCTAGTTTGGCTTTCACTATGGTCACTCAGCTCCTCACGTCATTACAGCCTTGGTTCAAACATGGACAAAAAAGCTAAATTCCAGAGGTAAAGTAGAGTGACAGCCCTTGACATCAAGGCTGCATTTGACCAAGTGTGGCATCAACGATCTCTTGCAAAACTGGAACCAATGGGTATCAGGGGACAAATGCTCCGCTGGTTGGAGTCATACCTGGTACATAGGAAGATGGTTGTGGTAGTGGAGGGGCAGTCATCTCAGGAGTCCCTCAGAGTGAGGTCCTAGGCCCAAGCATGTTCAGCTGCTTCATCAATGACCTTCCCCCATCATAAGGTCAGAAATGGAGATGCTCACCGATGATTACACAATATTCAGCACCATTCGGGACTCCTCAGATACTGAAGCAGCCCATATTTAAATGCAACAAGATCTGGACAATATCTAGACTTGGGCTGATAAGTGGCAAGTAATATTTACGCCACACAAATGCTAGGCAATGACTATCACCAATAAGAGATACTCTAACCACCGCCCTTTGACATTCAATGGTGTTACTACCACTGAATCCCCCACTATCAACATCCTTGGGGTTACCATTGAGCAGAAGCACAACGGATGGACTCACCAATAAACACAGTGGCTACAAGAGCAGGTCAGAGGCTAGGAATACTGCAGCGAGTAACTCATCTCCTGAATCCCCAAAGCCCATTCTACAAGGCACAAGTCAGGAGTGTGATGGAATACTGCCCACTAGCCTGGATGGGTGCAGCTCCAAAAACACTCAAGAAGCTTGACACATCCAGGACAAAACAGCCCACTTGATTGGCACCACATCCACAAACATTCATTCCCTCCACCACCGACGGTCAATAGCAGCAGTGTGTACAATCTACAAGATACGTTGCAGCAATTCACCAAAGATTCTTAGACAGCATCTTCCAAACCCATGACCACACCCATCTGGAAGGGCAAGGGCAGCAGATACACAGGAACACCACCATCTATAAGTTCCCCTCCAAGCCACTTGCCATTCAGACTTAGAAACACATCGCTGTTCCTTCACAGTCACTGTACCAAAATACTGGAATTCCCTCCCTAATGACATTGTGGGTCAACCCACAGAACATGCAGTGCAGCGATTCAAGGCAGCAGCTCATCACCATCTTCTCAAGGGCAACTCAGGATGACCAACCTTTAAGACTTGAATAGCAGATTAGCTGCAAAGACTTGCATTCTAATCAGTATTCTGTAAACTGTATGTGCCTTTATACACCCTGTTTGCAATCAGAACTATCCACTCACCTGATGAAGGAACAGCGTTCTGAAAGCTAGTGGTGTTTCCTATCAAGTAAACCTGTTGGACTTTAACATAGCGTTGTAAAACTTCTTACTGTGTCAAACAGTGATGCCCATGTCCCATGAATGAATAAAAACAATTAATAATTGTCAATAAACTTGTTAGTTTGCTTTCTAAATTAGTCATTGTCCTTTTTGCCGATATGGTTATTCCCTGACAAGAATTCTCTTACTCTGGACTTCAAAATAGAGTCCAAATCCCAACACAACGTATCAACTAGTAAGGAGGATTCCCATTGGACTACCAAATCTCATATTGTTTTGCTTGTGGCATAAACATGCCAAAATAACCTAATGCTTACATGAACTCCACAAATATTGTCAGCAAAGTATTGGATGGATTAATATACATCAGTGAATATAAACTCTAAAATATATCTATTAAAATTATACTCATCAGTACACATTTAGCTAAACAGAATATATATCTAAGGGGCTTACTTCATTCCATATTGTTTACCTTATCTCTGTATGAAATGGCATGACTTAGTTAACCTAAAGTATTTATGCAAATATGTTTGTAACAAAGGTTTGCATACCTAATGCAACGTAAAATGATTAACAACTCGCCTTAGTTAGAAGAATTCAAATGATTGATATAATATGCATCACATTTACATAAATGTAAATACCTCAGATATTCAACATAGAACCTTACAAGGCAAAACTAATTAGCTGAACTTCAAAGAAATGTAATGGATTTTTTGATGCAAAATGAATACCCTAAATGTTTTCTGTGAGCTTAAATAACTGCTTTCCTACATTGCATAAGTACATTTTGATATAAAGCACTATGATCACTTCTGAGACTGGGGAAGGTCCTGTATAAATGTCACTCTTTCAGCCTATGGTGTAGTAAGACACTCATAATGCCATGTAGAATAACGAAAAAACCTATTTGTTTTGTACATTAAGCAATGTCAACACTGAACTGTTATGAAATGTAGTTCTATAATCTTTACAAATTAAGTCAATTTTTGGAAAGAAAAGGCTTATTTGCCTATAGTTACTGTATGGAATATTCCATGAATGGAGCCCCTAGAAAATGTCCACATTATCCAATCATTTTCTTTAAACAAATATCAGTTAATTGTATACATCAAATTTACTGGCAACGGTAAGGCCTCAAGTACACAAAGATGGAAATCACCACCCATCTCCAATAGAAAACAGGTAAAACCTATTCAAGTCTATACGTTTGGTTACAGAGTGGGAGATATGCAAGCCATCTTCAGTTTGTTACAGCAGCAATACTTCTTTCATCTATTTGACAAAAACCAAATCATCCCCCATCATGAAAGACAAAAATACATAGTTAAATGTAGTTAACTAGTTCACAAAGAATCTCAGTACTGGACCAGATGAGGACATTTCTACCTATCAACACAACAATGGAAATACTGCAGTGCCTTGTAAAAAAAACAGACCTTTCATATAGTAATCATGGTCTAAATTGAATTAAATTGAATCTTCCCATTAACTGGAGTGCACTTGTCTATGAACTTCCCCTGTCACTATAATGTGCAATGCGTTAGATATTGAAACATTGCTGAATATAGATTTTTGTTACCTCACATTTAGGGAATTAATCTTTCATGTTCCATACTACATAATGTAGCATTCAGTTCATATGATAAAATAATCATAAGCACCAGCAGCCTAGTGTAACAACAACAGCCTCTTCTTCCTCTTCAATGGCTGCCTGTGACCTTTAACATCAAGCCATATTGTCCCCAATTTCTTGAGCAATCAATTCCAAAAACTGCTTGATATTCATCACAACCAGTCTCACAATAAAAATATTTTGCTTAACATTATGCACATGCATATGATTATACTAACATGTAATTTGCAGCATAAATACCTTTCCAAAGCTCCCTTTTCCAATTGCACGTAGTATTTGAAAATGGTCAAAAGTCACTGCAAAAGAGAGAAAACATTTGTAACATAAAGTAACATTTACAACCACATTTATTGTCATTCCTAAATATCAGATTTCTTGAAATACAGATCTATCATCTCTCAGGAGACTGAAATTCACCAGCATAAATGAAGAATTCCGATCAATGGCATTGGAAGAGTTAATAAATATAAAATACATACATGCTGCATCATTTTATTAATTGTCGGATGAACGGTTCACATTATATATTAATAGTTTGGGAGAAGAAACTAAATGTATTACATCCAAATATGCAGACAATGCAAAGTTGGGTGGGAGGGTGAGTTGGATGCAGAGATGCTTCAGCATGATTTGGACTGGCCAAACAAGTGGACGTATGCATGCAATATAAATGTTAAATGAACAAATCAATAAACATTAATTACTTTGGTAGCAATAATAGGAAGGCAGATTATTATTTAAATGGGTGTAAATTGAGAGAGCTGGATACTCAGCGAGACCTTGGTGTCCTCGTGCACCAATCGTTGAAAGTAGGCGTGCAGGTAGCAAAGAAGGCAAATGATATGTTGGCCTTCATAGAAAGAAGATTTGAGTATAGGAATAGGGATGTTTTTCTGCAATTATATAGGGCATTGGTATACCTGGATTATTGTGTGCACCTTTGTGCTGTTATCTGAGAAAGGACGTCCTTGCTATAGAGGAAATGCAGCAGTTACCAGACTGATTCCTGGGATGGCAGGTCTATCAAATGAGGAGGAACTAAATCAGCTGGGATTATACTTATTGAGGTTTAGAAGAGTGAGAGGGGATCTTATAGAGAGTCATACAATTCTAACAGGATGAGATAGGATAGATTCAAAGAGTGATGGAGTCCAGAACTAGAGTCATGGTTTGAGGGTAAACCTTTTAGAACTCAAGTGAGGAGAAATATCTTCACGCAGAGTGGTGAATCTGTGGAACTGACTACCACAGAAAGTAGTTGAGGCCAAAGCATCATGAGATTTCAAGGAGGAATTAGATACAGCACTTGGGACTAAAGAGGTCAAGGGATATGGAGGAAAGGAAGGGATTAAGATATTGAATTTGATGACCAGCCATGATCAGAATGCATGACAGAGCAGGCTCGAAGGACTGAATGGACTACTCCTGCTTCTATACCTTCACATGTTCAAATTGAGCTGGTGCCAATGAAGCACTCAGCTTTCAGTAGAGTGGGTTTTTACTGCAACAGATTGATGGTATCACTTTCTTCCACCACCTCATTTTACATTTCCTGAACATCTGCATTGTGTTTGCTGGCATCATGTATTCAATAAAGTAATTAGATGATAACCACAGGAAATATGAACCATCAATGAGGTTTTTTTCATGAGCTGAAACAGCCTAAGGGATTTTATAGATGTAGTAATACTGTTGTAGTACAATAGCAAATAAGCGCAATTTAAATGGCCATTTTTGAGGCAACTAAATGTAATACAATATTGGTTCCAACAGGATGAATGAGTAGTTTCAACCTTTCAAACAACTCCAGGCACTTCAATGGATATTCTTAGATTTCTTTTCACTTCCCATAATTGAGTAAATCACACACAAGAGACTGGAGATTGTTCCAGTGTTGCTGAATTGGCTAATGGGCCAAGAAGTCTGTCACAGGAAGCATGCAACCCGTCTGAGCTCAATCACATGCCCCCAAGCTCAGCAGTATGTCGTCTGATAAAATGCAGCAGCCCACTTTTGGGACACCCGTGTCACCTGATCCCCATGAGGAAGAAGGTGCCACCTTTAAATGGCAGAAAGCCCTATCTAAAAGTTGAAATCTTGCAGGCAGTCTTTGAGGCAGGATTACAAATCAGCTGGTTAACATTCTCAGATGGACGAATATTGTAACAGAAAATCTTGGCAAGCAGAATAAATCACCATCCTTGGACAGATTCAGCAGAGTTCAGAGATTTCACAATCCACATGCGCATCACTCTGATGCTCAATTGCGCAACCTCCTCCAGGCTGCTTGGAAATTCACAGAGATTGATTGGGATATTCGGGCCACGCTCATCCCAAAACCGGAAAATCCCGCCTGAGATTAACAGATATTTGCACAGTCCGCTGCCACTCTCCCACTATGAGTCCCGTGGCAGGCAGAATGAGAGAATTTCCCTAAATAATTGTGTGTCTAGCTGATGGCTGCAAAAAGCCATCTCAAATGAACATGGTGACCTCAGGGAGGTGAGCTGCCATGAGCTCCATTTGAGGACTAGGACCAGTGCCAAAAGATAGATGACCTCCTCTACTCAGCATGGGTGAGCTTATATTTCATAGTTCACAGTCGGTGAACAAAGGATGCAAAATGTCGGAACACTGAATGGTTAAGGGCCGGGGCAGGAAAGGCTTTCAAGTACTGTTATAATTCAGATCAAAAACCCCAAAATGTTTTATGAAGTCCGGCTAGGTCAAAAGTTTTGCAATTTGAATTTGGCTATGGTAAGAATGATATGTTTCACTTTAGGTATGATTCAACTGACCCACTAGGGAGCTTTTATCACAAAGTTTATTTAAGTTAACATGTATAGAAAAAAAGTAATAACTTCTACTAATTAGAAAAAAGGAAACAATTATGATATTGTATAAACCTTATCAACTAAATACCAACCAACCCTCCTTAAACAAAACCCTTGCAACAGGTTTAGGACAGAAAATATGAATGCTCACATGATATTAGAACTTAATTATTTGGTTGGAAGCTGTAGTTCTCTTCAATCTGACAAGCTTGAAGTCAGACCAGCTTCCTAAAACACTAAGAGAGAGAGAGAGAGAGCGCGAGAGAGAGAGAGAGACTCGAGGCACTAACTAGCAGACTGCCAACAGCAAAATGTTTTACTTCAGAAAGGCGGAAGCCTTGCTTCCAGCTAGCCAACAGAATTTTCAAGAGAGTGAGAGAGTAAGAAAGACTACTTTTCAGTCTGATATCCAAATACCTTCCAGTTAAAACAACAGCCAGCAGGCAAAGTAAAACCTTGAATTCACTATGAAAAAAATGCCCAAAACACACGACCTGCCAACCAGTCATAAGTTCCAAGTCAATTCATTGGGCCAGATTAAAAAATAAACAACATCGTATTTAAGCCATTGAAGCAGCAATTAAAAACTTTTAGCAGACAACTCGGCAACAACAAAACTAAAAGGCCTGGATACAAACTACAGGGAACATGATTTAAAAAAAATTTCTAAAAGATACACTAGTGTCACAGTGTAACGTGTTCCCCCTCCATGATTTCCATTGTCGCATAGATTGTGTGTATATGTGCACATGCGTGTGGGCGTGTATAAGTATATAAACATGCGTTTGTGTAAGCGTATAAATTTGAGAGTGTATAAAGTACCTGAGTGTGTAAACGTGAGTGCAAGTGTATAGATGTGACTAAGTATATTAGTGTGTTTATAAGCATATAAACCTGTAAGTTTATAAACATGTGCAAGTGTATAAATGTATGTGTGTAAGTGTATAAGTGTGTGTGAATATGCATCAGCAGAATCTGCATTTTTTTCAGCTTCTTTCCCTGATCTCGACAGCATGAGGATTTCACGGATAGCTGGGGAACCTGCACACTACAGGTGTGCAGGTTCTGGAGCTAGAGACAAACTAACTGTAAGGGGTTCTCCTCAGCATCACTGGATAGCTCACTTTTGCTCCCTTTATTCTTGCAGGACAAAAAGGCCCACAATGGCAGGCAGAAATTCAGGATTGGGGTTTGTCGAGTATCAGCAGTAGAAGTAAAAGCTCAGGAACTGGCAAGGGAGCAGAGCAACCTATCCATAATTAACACCGAGTCTTGATTGGTAGGCAGGATAAGTGAGGAGGAAGTTTTGTTTGTTCATTCATCAGACATAGTTGTCTCTGACTGGCTAGCATTTATTGCCCATCTCTAATTGCCTGATAGCCGTTGAGAATCAACCACGTTTCTATGGGTCTGGAGCCACGTGTAGGTGAGGCAGACCAGATAAGGACAGAAGATTTCCTTCCCTAAAGGACATTAGTGAGCCAGATGGATTATTCCAACAATCATTCCATGGTCATCAGTAGATTTTTAATTCCAGATCTTTTTAATTGAATTCAAATTCCACCATCTGCTGTGGTGGGATCTGATCCCAGCTCCCCAAAACATCAGCTGAGTTTCTGGATTAAGTCTCACGATAATACCACTAGGCCATCCACCCCCCCCCCCCTCTAAATTGTGCTTACTTATCATCCTTGGCAACCATGGTAGCCTGCTGCATCCAAGTGCTGGTGGACATTTCCATCATCACTCGAGTAACTAGTTTCTATAATTAGTTTGCAGGCTTGATTGCTACAGAGATTCAGCACCAACTCCCATGTGTTCCACTTACATCTCCTTGGAGGATGACAGTATAGATGCCTCCAAGGCACAATGTCATATTTGTTCTCCGCACCCAACAATAATGCAGATACCTTGGAGAAGCATCAACTGCAAGCCCACTCGGGACTCAATCTGGTGAGCACAGCATGGTCACGTCGGTGATGGAGGCAATGACAGGCCAGGCCACTGACAATCAGAGTGTGTTGCAGGGCAGCCCTGTGATGAGGATCATATGGAGTGTGTTGGAGTTGGTGAGGCAAACAGGGGAGTATCTGGCAGAGCTGCCTATTGTTCTAAGTAGACTTTGATGGGCAATGGAAGAGATGACTTCTGCAATGTCTCAGGTAGGACAATACATCACCTCCCTGAAAAGGGTGGAACCCATCATGGAGATGCAGGAAAACACGCACTGGATGCCCGTTGTCAGCATGGCCCTGCAGCCCATCAATAGAAAGCCCAATCCTGCACCAAGAGGTTGGGGAATATACAACTCTACACACGAAGTGCAGAATTTTCCATTTTTAATGTAGTGTTGCAGCAGGTGAGAAAAGCAATTTGAAGCCGTAGGTCCCAATGACAGCTTTCTCCATCATACTGGTGGGGACATTGGAAAAGAAATCACAAGTGGTGGGTCTCACATTGCACTGGTGGACGGGCTTTGATTTAGCATGCCCCTGATACAGTCGGGACATTACGCTACCCTCCCCCCCCTCCAAGCAATGCACTCACCTGAGCCCTGCTGATGAGTCTGCCACCAGGTGCACGACATGGGACACTAGTCTTAATTCATGTCGTGTGCCCTCATTGATAATGAAATGTAAAAGCCTAATAAATAGATACAAATTTCCTATAATGGGGTTCCCGGTGTTGAATGTCAGGATTCCCATTATGCCACTTATGGATGTGGAGGGGAAGGGACAATAGTGTCATGCTGGATCTACATAAAATGGTAACTAGTCAATCTCCTCCAAACAGTGTATTGATTTATGAAACTGGTTATCTTTTATATTATGTGACTGCCACATAACTAAACGCGATGTGTTTTGAATATGGTTAATAACAACTATCAAGCTAATAACCCCACTATTTCCACTGCCTTATAGGCAAAATCAATAATGCCATAAACATCATTTTTGATTTGATTTATTGTCACATGTATTAGTACATCGTGAAAAGTATTGTTTCTTGCATATTATACAAATAAAGCATACTGTTCATAGAGAAGGAAAGGAGGGAATGCAGAGTACAATGTTACAATCAAAGCCAGGGTGTAGAGAAAGATCAACTTAATACAAGGTAGGTCCATTCAAAAGTCAGATGGTAGCAGGGAAGAAGCTGTTTTTGAATCAGTTAGTATGCGTCCTCAGACTTTTGTACTTTTTCCTGACAGAAAAAATGAAGCGAGAATGCCTGGAGTGTATGGAGTCCTTAATTATGCTGGCTACTTTGCCAAAGCGTCAAGAAGCATTGACAGTGTCAATGGACGGGAGGTGGATTTGAGAGATGGACTGGTCTTCATTTGTGCCCCTTAGCTCTTTGTGATCTTGGCTAGACTAAGAGCCATACCAACCTATGCTACAATCTGAAAGAATGCTTTCTATTGTGCATCTGTAAAAGTTGGTGAGAGTCATAGTGGACATATTAAATTTCCTTGGTCTTCTGAGAAACTAGAGTTGTAGGTGAGCTTTCTTAACTATAGTGTCAGCATGGGAGGATTCAGGGCAGGTTGATGGTGATCTGGACATTTCGACCATTTCTACTTTATCCCCACTGACTTAGACAGAGGTATGTTCTCCACTATGCTTCCTGAAGTCAATGATGATCTCCTTCCTTTTGAAGCACTTTGGGAAAGTGATCTTGCTTCAAGTCTGCTTATAAAATCTTTTTGACCATGCAATGTTTTGAATCCAGTAAACTGGTAAATTGACCATCTAGTTCATTCACAAGGTTGGTAATTTTGCTGCCATTTCAAGCTTTTGAAGCAGCTTTTTGCCAATTGTCACGCAGACCAGAAGGTAAACCGACACCCCTGACTGTAAAGAATAGTTGGCTTTGCGTTGGTTGACTTAATTAGCTCCGAATCTTAAACTTTCATAGCTTATTTTACAGTTCTAAATGTGGGCAACTGTACTGAATTACAGCATGGTACAGATTACATGAAGTATATGAAGCATATTATGAATATAAAAAGTAGTATTTCACCATCCCAATACTTGTAAGAACAGAAACATTTGAACTGCACTTAGACCATAGCACGCCACAGCCACACTGACAGCTGACTTGGCTGGTCCTGTTGATTCCTGAAAGTTCACCTTCTCGAAAACTGACCCCCTGGAAAACTGTAATTAAACAGTAAAGCAGTTTGGCAGCATTCTGGAGATGTGGGAGTCTCTATATAATTGGAAAATCATTCTTTGCTCTTGTGATAAATGTTTCGACCAATGACTAAAGGACAAAAGGTGTGCTCAGTCAGACTGAGTATTATGGTGCCACTGTTCACTAAATACAAAATGATTTATTTGACCAACTGATAACACCACACCAATCTCATTTAAGTTGCTGTCTTCAACTTCTATGTATTGACACATTACATTTCCTACTCACATCTTGTAACACAGACAAGCTCCAGATTCTACAAGTATTCTTAGAAGCCCAAAGTGTGCGTGCGTCACTTTGAATTCCAGGATGATAAGTGCTGAAGAAAATAGATGCATAACTTTCCACTCACTCGTTTGCTTAATGTTTCACAAACATAACTGAACTGGCAGTTTCACTGCATCGGTAATAGATAGCATCCATTTGCTAAAATAAGTTCATTTGCCATACTAGCACAAAGCAGGGTAAACTCTCTTCCGGACAGCTTAAACTGGTTTATTTAGCCAGACCAGACTGTCACATCGCCCCCTACTTCCCACCATTTCCTCATTGACCCCTGGACCACATCCCATCTCATGCTGCAACCTTCTGTTCACTCATCTTCCATCTGTCGCTGCCTAGTCTTATTCGCCACCTCTTTTCTTTCCACCACTGTGCTATATATACACGTTTATCTAAAACTGACAATCAATTAAGGTTGCTACTCTTTGAAAAGCTTAGTTTAGGGTGATTACTGTGAAATGTGTCTCTTCCTCCGGCTGGAATTAGAACTTTGGTGAATTTGGAGATGTAATTTCTTTTTCGCTTTGCTCAGCTTTCCCTCGACAATCTTCATTATACCTTTCTCTTGCAAGGTACTTGGAACATTTTCTGCCATGGTGACAGACTAGCGTGGAGTGTGTGACAAACCTCGGCTGCAGCTTGGCTTGCCTCACAAGCTATTATCAGTCCACAAACCAAGAGGTTTATAGTGCAGAAAGAGGCAATTCTGCCCATTAATTGGGGGGAAAATAATTTATAGGTTTGCACTCAGACCTTCTTAATCCTACACAGACAGAACAAAGCATATTTCAGTTGGATGTCTGGTGGCTTCTCTGCACTGTGAGGCTTCTTGGCCTGTTAGGTCCTACCACCTTTATTCTCAAGACAATGGCAGGCACATCATGTCAGGGGTACTGTCTACCTTTGGACAGAGTGCTCAGCAGGCAGATCCTGAAGACACTGAGTTTACCACTGGCAGAGATAGGGCATCTGAATATGAAGCTCATGTCTCTGCAACACAGATGTAGCACAGAAGTCAAGATGTGGAAATTATCTAGACATCTGGTTCAAGATCCCAAATTGAAAATCCATCCCCATGATGATAATCCCTTTCAAATGATGAGCAATGAGGAAGTTACAAAGTATGCAAAGTTTAAAGTTTATTTATTAGTGTCACAGGTAGGCTTACATTAACACTGCAATGAAATTACTGTGAAAATCCCCTAGTCACCACAATCTGGCACCTGCTTGGGAAGAATGTAGCATGGTTAATGCACCCTAACCAGCAGGGCTTTCAGATTGTGGAAGGAAACCAGAGCACTCGGAGGAAACCCAAGCAGACATGGAGCGAACATGCAGACTCCACACAGATAGTGATCCAAGCCGGGAATCTAACCTGGGTCGTTGGTGCTGTGAGGCAGCAGTGCTAACCACTGTGCTACTCTATATTTGTACTAGGAGCAGCAAAAACAGTTGAAAAATAGGAATCAGGACGCATCACAATTTTGGAATACGTTCAATATCCAAATATCCTGTCACTTCCTCAGTTTGAAGGCTGGAATTAAGAAAATTTCAAACTCATCACATTAACAGTAGGCTACATGTTAGCTGGCAATACAAACATCAGCAGTCAATTTCACATCACGCGTACATAATCATTTAGCATAGAACCATAAAAAGACTCTGCTTGGTCTATTCTGGCTGCGCCAGCTGAAAGTAAAAAGAATCATCCAGTCTAATACACTTTCCAGCATCTGGTCTGTCCGCCTACAGGTTACCATGCTTCAGGTCAATATGAAGATATCTTTTAAATGAAATGAGAGTTTCTGCCTCTACCATCCTTTCAGACAGTGAATTCCAGACACGTGCAACACTCTGGGCAAAAAGTGTTTTCCTCACTTCCCTTCTAATCCTTCTACCAATCACTTTAAGTCTATGTCTCCTTATCACTGACCTATCCGCCAAAGTAAATAAGCCCTTGCATTTCCATCCACTATAACCAGGCTCTTCACAATTTTGTACATCTCAAAAAAACTCCCCTCACCCTCCCCTGTTCTAAGGGGTACAACACCAACATATGCAATCATTCCCATGCATTCCATTTTCAGTCCTGGCAACACCCTCATAAATCTCTATACTCTCTCCAATACATCCTTTCTGTAATAAGGTGACCAGAACACCACAGTACTCAGGTTGTGGCCTAACTAAATGTTTTATATAGTCTCAGCAAAACCTCTGCTCTTATATTCTATGACTTTGTTAATAAAGGAAAGGGTTCCATATGTCTTCTTAACCACCTTAGTGGGCGGTACAGTGGTACAGTGCTTAGCACTACTGCCTCACAGTGTCAGGGACGTGGATTTGATTCCCGGTTTGGGTCACTATCTGTGTGAAGTTGGAACATTTTCCCCATGTCTGTGTGGGTGTCCTCCAGGTTTCCTCCATAGTCTGAAAGACGTGCTGATTAGATGCATTAGCTATGATAAATTCTCCCTCAGTGTGCCTGAACAGATGTTGGAGTGTGGCAACTTGGGGATTTTCATATTAACTTCATTGCAGTGTTAATGTAAGCCTACTTGTGGCACTAATAAATAAACTTTAAACTTGTCCTGTTACTTTTAGGGATCTGTGGAGGGTTTTCTTTAAAGTGAATGTTCCTATTACAATCTTAATATGCTTATGCTTTGTGTGCTCACGGCACACAGCATTACTAAAATATAAGTAAATGAAAGAAATACAGTTTCTATTCTATGAAACATGCATCACTTGCTCATGTATCACTTTAAATTGGTAACCCAAGATGTTCTTCCAAGTGCTTCACTGGAGTGAACTAACTGCTCCTTTGTAATAGTTTCTTGCACTTAGATCTTAGAAAGCTTTGATGAATAATCAATTTAAAGATACCTTTGAAGGAGAAAAATCTATTTCACATATAAATTCTATGGTTAGCCTGTCAAACAAGAGTGCTATTTGCAAGTAGGGTGTAAATGTTGCCATGGTGGGTGTTCTGCCACCCCTGAATTTACTGCTGGATGCATGTGGCCTTTTGTTCCATAATTACTATGCAAATAGAAATCCACTGTAAATTATAGTTGAGCATTAGTATTATCATCAGGGAGAGTCACAATGTTCCTTTAGCATTCATGCATATATTTTACAAAGTTGTATTACCAGCTTGGAAAGTAGCATTCCAGGGATCAATATTGTGAAGGTCAGGGGGGCTGTACTGGATTTTCTGTCCACTGAGATGAAGAGGTCGCTAAATCTTCTCACTCAAATCTAAACCAGGGCACACATTCTGATGCAACTCAAACTGATGGACCATCCAACGGTTGGGCTTAAACTTGAATGGAAAACTATTATTCTAGCCCAGGAACCTTTGGACATTTGTCAGTGTTTTTTTTGAATTTGTCAAAAGATATGGAAGCTTAAAACTACGCGAGGAGAATGCAGGTGCAGACCACCAGAAGTCGTTTTCCCAAATGTTTATGGAGAGATGTTCAAAAACATGTGGGGTTAGGTTGACTGACCATGCGTTTGGCCTAGTATCAGGGGGATTAGAGTGTAAATATGTAGGGTTACGGGATTGAGCCTGGATGGAATTGTGGTCAGTGCAGACTCGATGGGCCGAATGGCTCCTTCTTCAGTTTAGGGATTCGATGATGATTCTATTCTATTACATTGGATGAGCTTTGGACCCCTATTGATGCACAGATTCAGGTCATGTAAAAGTGTTGAATTTTCTGCCTACTATTTTTCCCATATCTTTTGATTCTAAATATTAAATTCAGAAGGTATAACTTTTCTAAAGCTACTACACTTTTCTAGTGTTTTCCATCACCTGAACTAACAGGTGATGTGTGTACCCTATGTATTCTGCAGAAAACAAATTCCTTTGTGATCAAGTTTAATTGTTAGACCTACTAAAACATGTAGCAGAGAATATAGATGCAGTTTCAATTTATAGGAAGTTGTAGCTGACTTCTGGAAGCTATTATCAACGAAACAAGGGTGGGAAAATATACAAGCGGTAACACTAATGGCCTGAACCCCCAAGTCCCAGGAACTCAAAATGCTCGCCACTTTCTCATTTAAAGAATCCTGCTCTTCTACACATTCCTTCATACTTAAGGGAAAGAATGGGTTTGTACTTATCCAACTCATACCTGGTGACCATTATCCTTCTGGGAAGCTTTTCAGTTTCAAAATTTCAAAAGTTTGACTTTCGGCCTTAATTCTGGAACTAAGGCCACCGTCAAACGATGCATCCACACTTACAATATGTGGGACCAATGTCTTAACTAGAAGCTGGAAATACAGGCACATATAGGTTGTATCACCTTCAGTTTATTTCATATGATGTGATACTATTGGCTTTACATCACGAAGCAGCTACCCCCTCCTGCTGTTAATTGTATAAATTAAGGTTAAGTGCTTACAGGTGGGAGGCATCCATTGGATAATTACTCGTGCAGAAATAAAAAGACGCTTTTTGTTTTTTGTTACAGCATTCCTCTAAGAGCAATTCATTAGTTAATTGTAGTGAATAGAGAAAACGTCTCCTGACGAGGCCATAAAGGCAAGTGAGCCCGGACGATTCAGCCGGGCTCACTAAACAGGTGGAAATCAACATTTAAATAAATTATTCAGCTTCTCATCCATTTCTGGCTCTATTAAAATTGCAAGAATCAAGAAATCAGGTGTGATCTTGATTTCTCAGCTCTCGTGCGATTTTACCAGCTCGTTCTGCCCATCAATGGGTCGGGCAAGCCAATAAAATGCCAGCTAATATCTCTGAACTTGATAATCAATTCTTTGATGGTTCAAACTCCTCTTGTTGCTTCTCTGTTTGAATGAGAATATCTATTCTAAGTGAACTCAGCATATGCCTGAACCCATATTTCTGTGCAAAGATATGAAGCAGTTCATTGGCATTCAGAGCACCACTGTCTGAGAGCACAATGGCCAGGATACCATATGTTGTGAAGATTCTTCTTCATGACGTACAGACTATGCTGCTGCACAGTCAACTCATTCCAAACCATCTGGCAAACCAATGACAATATTGAAAACTTTGCTTTTGACCTCAAATAAATACATTCCCAGGCACAGCAATGACTTGAAGGAAATGTAGAGCATCCCTGTGTTTCATTCTGTCTGGTTATTGACTGCACACATTAGGCCATTTGCAATTCAATCTTCAATTTACAATTAATTCTTCAGACTGACACCTGACCACCAGATTGGCTGCTCAGCTCTTACTCAACACTTCACTATCTCTTGCTGGATTTTCTGGAGAATGTCAAGTTGAAGAGTTTTAAGGGTGACTGATCTATTATTAAAATTAGGAAGTCACTGGTGATTGTGAGATGTTTCCTCCGTTCGAAGTATTGCAGTGGTATTGGGTTGTTAGAAGAAAATTCTGATCATCCTTTCTGGCAATTCTCTTTTCTTTTGCTGCACTCATCATTTTGTTGTGGTGTCTGTTTAATTTCTTGTATTCTCCTCAAGTGTTTGGTAATGGGCGCAGTTTCTGCTTTTACCTTAAGTAAAATATACAAGAAGATTTGAGTTATATCACTCCATTAAAATAGGCAGCATGGTGGCATAGTGGTTAGCACTACTGCATCACCTGGATTCAATTCCTGGCTTGGGTCACTTTCTGCACGGAGCCTGCACATTCTTCCTGAGTCTACATAGGTTTCCTCCCTTAGTTCGAAAGACGTGCTGGTTAGATGCATTGGCCATGCTAAAATTCTCCCTCAGTGTACCCAGACAGGCACTGGAGTGTAGCAACTCAGGGATTTTCATAGTAACTTCATTGCAATGTTAATGTAAGCCTACTGTAACACTAATAAATAAAATAAAACCCCATTAAACAGATAAAGTAAAGCTCAAATAGCTTGTGGCAGCTGTTTGAATCCCAAGGTATGACTTGGAATACCACAAGTGGTCTTCACATCTATCATTTATACAGTGGAGTGATGAATTCTTCAGCTGGTCACAACGCGACTAGTCAATACTGACTATATATGCTTTGAATCACTAGCAAATGGTGGCAATCACACTGAATAATGTGACAATATCAACAGAAGCTTACAACATCACAATCAATAATTATTAGGCTTCATGATTCATTTACAAAAATGACTCAAATGCATTTTAATCATATTGGGAAAGGTTTAGATTGGTTGTTATTTCTGATTTTCCTATAAATAGCTAACACCGAAAATATTTCTCAATTCTTACTGATGAAAAACATACCTAAGATTGAAAACAGGGCTACACATAAAACGATCTTGCCTCCTTTACCGGTTATTTAACTCGTTGGGCAGTTTTCCTTCACCACCACCCACTCTCACCCCTGAGATGTGTGAGGGTTCACACCTTGGGCATGACTCCAGCTAACTGCTCCCACTCCCGCTCCCACTCACATTGTTTTGCAATGACACAGAGAGGGATAGTGTGAATGGGAGTGTTCACATTTAAGATGGTGGTGAGGTGTGGCAGCCATGGGCTTGGCTGGGAGCTGGAGTGTGAGGAGCATAGCAGCTAGTGATAGTAAACATGGTGATTGTGAAGGGAGGTGTGATCCAGGAACCTGCTGTTGGCAAAGACCAAGGCGGCTGAGTGAGCAAAAGGGTCGGGGATGTGAGGAGTGAGAGAGGCTGGGGATGGTTTGAATCTTCTTCGAACACTGCTGCCCCATCCTCTTCTACAGTGCACCGGCACAGAGTAAGGCTGCCACTGCATCCCAGGCAGAGGTAATAACCCTGCTGGACGGCTGTTTCCTGGAGTGTGGGTGCAGAGTTTCTCACCTCTGCGGCACTCCCGCAGAGCATTCTGTGAAAGGCCTCCTCCATGAAGTGTGGTGCGAGCATCTTGTGTCCCCTGCAATTGTTGTGGAACAGTGAATAAGGTGTAACTTTTTATGGGGCTTTAAAATGTGTGTGTGTGTGCACGCGCATACTGCGCAGGTGCACATGCGAGTGATGTGTGAATCTTTGCACACATGCATGTATCATGGTGTATGGGGGTGTGTACTGGGTGGAGGGAGTGGCAGGGAAGTTGAAATTCTGACTGATTTCAATGTGGGGGAGATGGTGGGGGAATATATATGCTGGATCCGGGTGGGAGTGAGGGTCAGCAGCTCATCCCACATTAGATTGCTAAGTGACAAAGCACAACCTGAGGATTGGAGCAGATCTGCAGATTTGACCTGTTTTAATGGTGACAAACGCAAGCAATTCCAATATCATCCTCTAAGTTGCTCATGACTTTTACCAGAAACATTCCTTCTTTTGCAGATCCACTTCGGATGTGTGGTTTTGATTGTACTGATACTTCTTGAAAATACACAGCCAATACAGAGCGGCACAATGGTTAGCACTGCTGCCTCACAGTGCCACAGACCGGGGTTCAATTCCTAGCTTGGATCACTGTCTGTGTGAGGTTTGCACATTCTCCTCGTGTCTGCACAAGTTTTCTCCGAGTGCTTCAATATCCACAGTCCTAAGATGTGTGGGTTAGATAGATTGGCCATGTTAATTTGACCCTTAGTGTCAGAGGTACTAGCCAGAGTGAATGCATTGGGTTATGGGGACTTGGCCTGGGTAGGATTGTGGTCGATGGCCTCCTTCTGCATGTAGGGATTCTATGATAGAATTTTAAATTCACAACACTGATTATTGACTTCACAGCTGCCAGACTGATGGATAATATCTATGTTCATTAATACAGTTAAAACCATTAATTTACTAATGAAGTAGCTTTGAAGATACTTTGCAACAGAAAGGATTTTTTTTTCCCCTCACACAATTTTATAATCAGTTTACAAAACCAATCCTTTTTCACACTAATTTAAATGTTGAGTCTGCCATTTGTCTTGGAACTTCAATCCCGAATAACGCCAGTCTCCAGGCAAGTTGTGATATACAGAAATAGAAAGGGATCTTCAACAAGCAAACACTACCTTGAAACATATCCGTTAGAAACATTAAACAGCCAAGTTTTGGTAGAAGTGTTGTGGCAATGTTCCGTTAGAACAGCTCGTCTGTACTAATAATGCTGATTTTTGTTACTGAAAGTGTGTATTTATCCAATAGCAACTGTTCTGTGAAGGTGCTTACAGTGGGGTAAGACTGAAAAAATGTCTTCCAATCTCAACATAGTAGGCATAGGTTGTGGCAAGTGTGTAGGGACGTTTTGCACATGCCTCCCAAACGTGATACTTAAAAATATGTAACTTCTTAAAAGTCTGCTTTCACATCTTTTATACAACAATATGCTCAACATCAAATAATAAAAATAGCATGATTGCACAGCTTGTTAACTGTTGATGAACATCTTGTTGTATGAGTAGGCTACTGCTGCTTTAAGTTACTGGCTGCAAAAGTGCTGGCCAGCATGAGGTAGCTAATTTAAAGCTAATCAATGATTTGATTTATTATTGTCACATGTAGTGGAAAGTACCGTTTCTTGCATGCCATACAGCCAAAACAAACTGTTCATAGAGAAGGAAAGGAGAGTGTAGAATGTAGTATAGCTAGGATGTAGAAAAAGATCAATTTAATATAAGATCAGTTGAGCACGAAGGCAATATTCTACATGTTGTGAGGAAGAAGGATGTGATTTTTAATATTTGAGGTTTATTCTGTCTTACTTTCAAGAAGGCCTGTGGGCGGGTGTGTGTGTGTGTGTGTGGGCGGGTGTGTGTGTGTGCAGGTGTGTGTATATATGCGCACGTGTGCATAATTTAATTAGACTGGTGACTGGATGTTTACAGACTTGGAGGCATCGAAGAGTTTAGGTGCAAAAGGCAAACACAAAGTAATCACGGCCAAGCTGAATTTTCATAAAGTCTACATTACATGGGTAGAAATTTGCATTAGGAGATATTGGAGGCTTGTTGTATTCAGTTATTAAATTTCAGGGGATGTAAAAAGAGTTTACAACATGGACAAAGTCAAAACTAAATAAGGCAAAGTTTTATTTGACCCAAAGATGGTGGTAATTCAGAAAACATGAAAGATTGTTATGTTCTGAGAAAGATAAATTTCAAAGGAAGGGATAGAAATTTGAAAAAGGTGAAAGAGAAAAAATACTTAAGGAAGGAAATGATAGCTACATTGTAAGTGGCCAATTAAGTTCCATCTTGAGTATACTCTGTGCTGGGACAGAACTTTGAAGAAGCCAAGTCCAGTAAGTCTTCAGAGGCAGGAGTCTCTTCACCAAAATGCCTTTATTTACAAGATCCAACTACATTTTACAGAGTGCTCTCAATATGCAGTCTCCATCCAGAATGCCACAGGAACTGACACTCTGTTTAAGTACATCAATTTGGCCCTTAATCGGGGAGCTCTTACTTCCCAACCAAATAAACAAAATCAAATCAATTTAGGGATTCACATTCAAAGAGGCCAACCTCAATTGCTTGATTAAAATTGTTATATCAAATGAGGCAGTTTTCAGCCAACCCAGAAAAGTGCCCTTTTTTCAGAAAGGAGGGTTTTGTTTTGAACTTCCGCAGCAGAATGAAAGTGAGGCATGATATATTCTGTGATAATGCCTCACTAAAGTAAAAGTAGCTTTCTCTTGGGGGCATTGTTACTGGACTTTAGAGATGAAATACCTATAAGGAATTGTTGCCTAATGCAATATTTATTTGTGAGCCTAACCAAGTAGGATCATCTTTTGGGCAATGTTCTATAAGCTAATTTTAACTGTATAAATGTAATGTTATATGTTTAAGTTTTTTTTTCTTAATGCATGTTTTAGAACCCTACAACGCAGAAAGAGGCCCTTCGGCCCATCTCATCTGCACTGAACACTATCCCACCTAGGCCTTACCCCCATATCCCTACATATTATATCCACTAATCCCTCTAACCTCTGCTACCTGGATACTAAGGGACAATTTCTTAGCATGGCCAATCAACCTAACCCGCACATCTTTGTTTTAATTTAATGTTTAACATTTCTGAAACTATTATTGGAATTTGTTACATCTGACTTCAGTTCATACATCCTTTTGTAGTAAAATATAGAAAGAAAAGAGTTGTGATAGCATACCAAGTTGCCTTTTGGGATTTGATTTGCACGGCACTTGCCACTTGCTAGATCATAATAACATTCAATCAGAAGAGGTATGCAACACAAAAAACTCTACACTTGTATGATCCCCATCACGCTCACCCCTCTCTCTCCCGCCATTTGGCAAAAGTACCCCAAGGCAAAAGAAGTTTGACCAGATGGTCAACAGTGAAGTTGAGTGTCATGAGTTACAGAAAAATATAGATGAGATGATCAAATGGGCAGATAGAGTTTAATCCTAAAACATACGAGGTGATAAACTTTGGAAGACGTATTTTGACAAGGAAATACACTATGAAAGGTGTGACAGTGGGAAGTTCCGAAGAACAAAACGACCTTGGCATGTTTGTCCAAAGGCCTCTGAAAGCAGAAAGGCAGGTTATAGGTAGTGAAAAAGATATATAGCAGTTTTGCTTTTATCAATCGGAGTCTAGATTACAAAAGCAGAGAGGTCATGATGGAGTTGTATGGAATTTTGATGAGACCATAGCTGGTCTCACAGACCAGCTGTGTAGTTCTAGTCACCACATTGTAGGAAGGATGTGATCACGCAGGAAGGGTGCAGAGAAGATTCACCAGGATGTTGCCTTCGATGGAATATTTAAAATTATAAAGAGAGGTTGGATAGACTTTGGTTGCTTTCTCTGGAGCAGAGAAGACTGAGGGGTGACCTGGTTGAGGTTTCAAGATTACAAGGGGCATGGACAGGGTGTGTAGGGAACAGCTGCTCCCTTTAGTTGAAAGGTTAGTTATGAAGGGACACAAGTTAAAAGTGAGGCTTGTGGGGGATTTGAGGAAAAATCTTTTTACCCAGAAGGTGGTGACAGTCTGGGATGCACTGCCTGGGAGGGCAGTGGAGGCGGGAAAACTCACACTTTTTAAAAAGTATTATTTGCATGATTAGTTGGCACACCATCACATTCAAACCTATGGGCCAAATGCTGGCAGCTGGAATTAGGTAGGCAGATCAGAGCCCTTCACATGCCGATACAAACTCGATGGGCTGAAGGGCTTCTTCTGCACTTTAGTATTCTGTGAAGTTATTCAAGATCTGTGATCACTTTTACTCTTCATTGACTGAGAGATAATCACTGCATTGTAATTCCAAAACTATAGATTTTAACTGTCTCCTTTGAATGTAATTCTGACACCTATGTGACCAATAAAAAGAGCATTCATGCATATAAATTTATATATTGTTATGCAGATTATTGTATGTTGGGTAAAAGGATGGTGACTCAATGCATTAAATTGGTTGTCTATATCAGCCAAGATCTGTGGAAGAAAAGTAAGTTTCTGTGCCTCCAATACTTTATAAAAAGTACATTATTAGGTCAGATTACTCATGCATTGACCTACTTAGAAAATAATAATGAAGCAACACTATAAATATACCAATACAAAAATACAAAGAAAGAAAGTGAACTTTGTGTTCAGTCATTTCAATCAAGTTGTGAAAGAAATGGTTTTGTAACATCACAGCATTTATAATTTCAGAAAAATGATGCTCATTATAGCCCTGCGCTTATTCTGAAAAGGTTAAGCTGTTTCTTTCACTAAAATTTAAAATACTATACCTCCTGTGAATTTACAGTTGCTATTAGAAACTAGAAGAAGATTTAGCACATTTGCCTTCCCAACCTGGAGATGAATTTGTTGAAGTACAGAAAAAGAGGACCTAAATCCTTGTGTGGTACAGGCCATTAAAATGTAGCTTAAAATTATTTATTTTTATTTTAATGAGCAAATTCAGAAGTAATTGCACATTCTAAACCTGGACAATTAAACTTTTTTTTATGTTTATAGCTAACAAGTGCCTCAAGCGCTTCCTTGTGAATCATACTTAAAAGAGTACTGTGATCACTGAGATTTTGTTAATATGTGATTGCTTCAGGATTCAAATTGTGGATTTCTATTAAAGAACAAGTCAGGACTTTCAGTTATAAACTGGTATTCCCATATTTCTGCAGCAGAGAACAACAGAGTTTATCCTTCAGCTCAATTACATTTATAAATACAGTACAGAATTCTTATCTCGGTGTGTGAGAGAAACTTAATGTTCTGCAAGTGCAGTATTTTGAAAAGAATTATAAATATCGAAAATTCTTACTGAATGAAGGAGAATCAAATTGTCTGCATTCTAGGGTTTAGTGATATTATCACCAGACTATTAATCCAGAAACTCAGCGAATGTTCTGGGGGACCCAGGTTCAAATTCCGCCATGGCAGATGGGGTAATCTGAATTCAACCTGGAATCAAGAATCTACTAATGACCATGAAACCATTGTCGATTGTCAGGATAACCTATCTGATTCACTAATATCTTTTATGGAAGGGAAAATGACCTGCTCTGGCCTACATTTGACTCCGAAAGCAATGTAGTTCACTTGAAATGGCCTAGCAAGCCACTCAGTTCAAGGGTGATTAGAGATGGGCAATAAATGCTGGCTGGCCAGCCAGCGATGCCCATGTCCCACGAATCAATAAAAAAGAGAGAGATCTGAAGCTAATGCATTAGAATAAATATTGTAAATGATAACGTGTTCACAAACTGAAATCTGGGGCTATGGTTTTATTCACTTGGTCAGTTAGCTTAGCGTAAGATTAAAAGTATCACTGAAACTAGTTTTCTTTGCAGGAATAAGTGATTAGTATGTTTCAGATTTTTAATTCTGATGCTAGATGCATCATTGCAGGGTTCATTATATAACTGAATCATTTTTTCAAAGCTATTTATGAAAACCTCTAGCAAAAATTGATCAAACAATGCTATATCTATTAATTTACTTTCCAAAGTGTGGCACAATTTCACAGTGGTGAGCACTGCTTCCTCACAGTGCCAGGAGCCTGGGTTCGCTTCCTAGCTTGGATCATTGTCTGTGCGGAGTGTACACTTTCTCCCCGTGTCTCCATGGGTTTCCTTCAGATGCTCCGGTTTCCTCCCACCCTGAAAGAAGTGGAGTTAGATGGATTGGCCTGGCCAACTTTCACCTTAATGTCAGGAGGACTAGCTGGGATAATCACATGGAGTTATGGGATTAGTTATGGGGCTTAGGTGGGATTGTGTCATGCAGAGTCAATGCACAGAATGGCCTCCTTCTGCACTATATGATTCTATGAAATGTATGGACATACACTCAAACACCTTCCACACACACACACACACACACACGTCTCATGTAATCTCCTATAGAACTAAAACAAATTAGAAACGCAACCAATTGGGGGGAAATTGGAAAATTTCTCTCCAACCCCTGAGACAATCAATACTATTGAGTGGTGATTCATGCTCCTACAATCCACTGGAAAATTGTATTCAGTGATTTTTTTACTATTTAAATGTTACCACTCCAAGGGAGTGAAATAATTTTGTGGATTCACAATGCTATTGGAAATTGACCTTATAATATTGACTGATGGCTCTTTCCAGAATAAAATCCACTATCTATGCACCCTCATATAAAATTATGACATATAGAATTAATATTTGCTATAAATCACAATTACTTACAGCAATTAATGAAAAAACTAGCTGTTTTATCGTCCATAATTCAAAGCTTTGGACACTTGAACCAGCAATAACTGTATAATGCCACTCTACTTTTATTAACAAGTTAATGATATTACAATTGTATGATTGAGGACTACGATCAAGATAATGCCACTAGTTATATTGGACTCAATAATTTACAACTGCAAAGTTCCTGCTTCTAAAAAATCTTCTAAAACTAAAAATAAGTCTTTCAGTTTGTCCTGTACATTGTCCAGAAAGAAGTCAAATTACCGTGACATAGTTCAGAATAACCTTCACCTTGGTAAGAGATCTTCAGTACATGAAATTTTCATTTCGGAGTATATACGTGTAATACATTTCCCCCATTGGATAGTGGAAACAGAGCAATTTAATGACAACATGTACAGTTGCAAAAAGTGTAGAAAGACTAACATTTATTCAGTAAGAAGCCTCACAACACAGGTTAAAGTCCAACAGGTTTATTTAGAATCACAAGCTTTCTGAACACTGTTCCTTCCTCAAGTGAGCGGGAGTGGAAGGAAAGAAGCGCACTTCGAAAGCTTGTGATCCCAAATAAACCTGTTGGACTTCAACCTGATGTTGTAAGGCTTTGTATTGTGTCCACCCTAATCCAATGCTAGCATCTCCACTTCATCACATTTAATCCAAAAGCAAATAAAACTAGACAGAGTTAAGTTTCATTCAGTGCTTTCAGAGAATGTCTGGCATATGGCATCCTAGAAGCATTGACAAGGCACTTCTGGCCAGTGATATCTTAGCAATTTTATAAGTGGGAATATTATTAGCTATCTGTGGGATTTGTGATTCTTCATTCAGTGCATTTTGCAGTATTTTCATATAGAATTGCTCTGTGTGCATTCTCCAACTGCTCACGCCCTGCCACCATTTCCAGTGGAAACAGAGATTTTGGCACTCAGCCAAACCTCCACTCACTGCAGTGGGACCAGAGAATCTCAACTATGGGCAAGGTCATGAGAATTCAGTCCATAATAACTTTACAGACATAATTATGCAGAAAAATATTTTTGATGTATATTGCTTCATACAAGAGAAGATATCCCATTTAGAAGAACCAAAAATTACTGCAAGTTAGGTATCCTATATTAATTAAATAATATATTTGGATATTTGTTATACAAGCCATTACTGAGGAGTGTTACTCCAGGTCATATTAGCTATATGGTGCATTATATTCATGCATTAATCAACTTATTTAAACTTAATTTTTTATTCAAATGGTCTTCAACAAGGCACTAAAGTTCCCTACGATTAGTGCCCTAAACTCAGAGAGGGTGGAGCAAAATGAGGGTGTCCTTTCTCCAACTCTTCAAACTCTAAACTAAAATGGCCTCTATCGTCAGGCCAACATTATGGCAGGATTTGGCAAGGGGAAGAGGAATAGGAAAGAGGATCCCTATACATGGTGCCCTGCTACAACCACAGCCCATAAGGATCTCCAAGACTACCTGATCAACTGGCACCAAAATCACCCATCCCCATCCCAGTCTGCCACCAGGAGATGACTTCCTAAGGTGCCCTCCGCTGCCTGTGGGGACCTGAAGCCTTCCATTAATAGTCCTTAAATAGGCTAACTGACCATCTGCTGCTTGCTTGGTGACACAAACACCAGTTGGGCAAAATATCAGGCCTAATACGCTGAAACAATAAGATGAGATAGATAGAATGGAGAAGACTTGAGTGCAGTTGAAAAATCAGTAGCTTGTTGGTCTGATCTGTTTTTGTGTTACATATACTGTCAAGTTATTAGACATTTCCATTAAAAAGTAATTTCACACAGAAGTGTTGTGCGCTTGGCTGATACTATCTACAACAGCAATTTCTCAGTTTTAATCTCAAAATGTAAATAGTACAATGCAAAAACAATTTGATTACACTTCAGCAAAGCCTTACATTCATCAGCAAAAAGATTAGTTGTATTACATTGACCTTGACATATTTGCCATCCTGTGCTTCTGGAGTTGGGATATTAGCCTCTTAAAATAAAAGATTTATTCAAAGAACTCTCGAATAGATATTGGCAAAAATGGGCATTCAGCCCAATTAGTCTGCTGGTGTCTATAGTACTGTTTCTTTCTTGGATCTCTTAGCCTGAGGTGTTTTGTTCTTTGGCCAAGTGTGCAGAGATGGGAAAATTCTCCCTGTGCAGACCTCAGGATCAAGGATGACTTGTTTTCTTTGCAATTTCTCTTCTCAGATGATTGATAAGTCTAATGTGCAATCCGAAGACTCTGTCACGAGGGTAGGTATTGTTTGAAGAGTTAGATAGATGGGCTGATCAAAGGACCCCCTCAATTTGTTTGGTACCTTCCAAATAAACCTCCATTTTGCTTGGTCACAAGCCAGAGTCTCTCAAATGTTGGTGAGAATACTTGACCTGTTCAAGGGTGCTTTAAGGACATTACTAAAACATTTCTGGAAAAACTCAGCTAGTCTGACAACATCTGCGAATAGAGAATAGAGCCAATGTTTTGAGTCAGGATGACCTTTCCTGACTTGAATCATTGGCTCTATTTTCTCTCTACAGATGTTGTCAGATTTACTGGATTTTCCTGCATTTTCCGTTTTTACTTCAGATTCCAGAGCCTGCAGTATTTTTTCCTTTAACTAAAATGTTTCTGATTGGATAGCATGATGGCACAGTGGTTAATACTGCTGCCTCACAGTGCCAGGTACCCAAGTTCTTTTCCAGCCTTGGGTGGCTGTCTGTGTGAGTTTACTCCGCGCGCTCCCATATCCTCCCACAGTCCAAAAACGTGCGAGTTAGGCTGAATAGCCATAGTAAGTTGTCCTTAAACTATAGGATTCCAAAAGAGTCCATTCTGCCTATTGAGTCAGCACTCTCTCTCTGGAAGAGCTTTCCATCCAGCTTCTCCTCCTTATCCCCATGGACATGACCATTTACCACGCTAATCAACCTCATCTACACATTTTTGGACACTAAAGGCCAATTTACATAACCTCTGCATTTTTAGTATGGAGGAAACTGGTGCACTCAAAGGAAACCTAGGCAGAGATGGGGGCAACACGCAGACTCCATATAGTCAGTGACCCAAAGCCGGAATTGAACCCAGGTCCTTGAAGCCATGAGGCTGCCCGCAGTACTGACCACTGCGCCACTATGACCAAAAATGTGTAGATAAGCTATATTAGGCATGGTAAACACATAGGATTATGAGGGTAGGTAGGGGGAAGGGCCTGAATAAGATGCTCTGTCAAAGACTGAGTGCAGACCCAGGAGGCCAAATGGTCTCCTTCTCACTGTTAGTCTTCAATGGTCCTCTTGCGAGTTTCATGCAGCAACTGGATTCCAAGTAAAGCATTTGCTTTGGGAATCTTTTGTCAGACATGAATGACATGTCCTATGCAGCAGGGCTGATTTGAGTGATTTGTGCCTTGATTCTGGGCTTGTTGGTTTAGGGGAGGATACTGCTGATGAACTTTCTTTCCCACTTTCTTGCAAAGGTATTGCAGGTGGTATTTCTCCAGTGATTTGAGATGGCTAACTGCAGCTTGTCCAAGTCTTCAAAGCATGAAGGAGTGCAGCGCAGTAAATCATTAATTTGTTTTTGGGTCAAATCCTCTTTCCCTCAATTCCCCCAAAGGCTGCCTGCACAAGTCTCTTCTCCATTTTCCTCACTGCAATATTACATCCTGCCTCCAGCAAATTACCCACCAGTGTGGAGATAATCTACAGAACAGATGGGAAACTTTTCAATCTATACAGCCTTCAATCCAACACCATTCCAATCTCAGCCAAAGAATTTCAGCGTGTGGGTGATGCTTGTGAGCACACTCATTCAAAAATTGAGTCTTAGGTCATTGTCAGCTCCTTTTCTGAGGTATGTGTGAAAATGGGCCTTCCACTAAGCACCTGGAAACCAAGTTCTTTTCCAACAGTTTTCACAGCAAAACACCTCCCCATTGATCAAGAAGCTGTGGACTGTTTTCTATATCTTGGGAGTCACCTCCTAATGAAGGAGGAGACAGACGATAAAATTCATAATCACCTCCAAAGTGCCAGAGTATCCTTCAATAGATATGACTGGTGGTCTACTTTTGATAATTGGCATGGGAAAGCAAAGAGGTCTTTGTGCACAGACAAATGGTGGCTCTGTTACAAATAATTTTTTAAAATAATCTGAGTATGAGAATTATTTCAAACCACTCAATACTTGATGCTTCAATAATCTAGTAAAGTTTATAGGTCAGATAACAACAAGCCATGCTGACTCCAATTGTTGTCATGCCTCATTAATCTTACTCATTTTGATGGATATTAAATAATGATTGGATTGCGGATCAAATAACAGCATATTAGATTCAGAAAGACAGTAGTATCGAGAAAAATGTCCTTCTTAGTCATGTAGATTACTCCATGACATTGTTTTATATTTCGGTTAGACCAATTATTACAGATGCTTAAAGACAAATCATGTAATGATCTGTTTTGTAAAGCAGTAATTCTGTTCTGTACAGCAGAAATTAGTTTTATTTAATTTATTTATTGATGTCACAAGTAGGCTTACATTAAAAGTGCAATGAAATTACTATGAAAATCCTTAAGTCGTCACACTCCAGCGGCTGTTGGTGTAGACTGAGAGTGAATTTAGCATAGCCATATCAACTAACCAACACGTCTTTCTGACACTGGAAGGAAATCCATGCAACATGGGGAGAACATGCAGACTCTGCACAGACAGTGACCCAAGCCAGAAATCGAAACCAGATCCCAGGTGCTGTGAAGCCACAGAGCTAATCATTGTATCATAAATTCTGTGGTTTGCCTACAAATATTAACACACAGTTCAGTTTGGGCCAATTGGCCTCTTACTGCACTGTAAGGATTTTATAATTCTATATCTTGTGATATAAGTATAGGTAACAACAAGAGTTTAGAGTCAGAGATATACAGCATGGAAACAGGCCCTTCGACCCAACTCATCTATGTCAACCAGGTTTCCTAAACTGAACTCGTCCCATTTGCCTGTATTTGTCCATATTCCTTTAAATCTTTTCTATTCGTGTACCTGTCCAAATGTCTTTTAAATGTTGTAATTGTACCTGCCTCTACCACTGGCAGCTCATTCCATATATGCACCACTCTGTGTGAAAGAGTTACCCTTCAGGTCCTTTATAAATTTTTCTCCTCTCTCCTTGGACCTATGCCCTCTCCTTTTGTACTACCCAATCCTGGGAAAGGCCTTGGAACTTGTATTTATAAAGTTCTCTTAAAATCCAAAGCAGCATTGTAAAACAAAGTGTAACACCAAGCCACACAGGGAGATATGAAAACCTTAGTTAAAGGTCAGGTTGAAAAAATGACTTAAAAAAAAAGGCATGTCTTCTAAGTTCAGGGAATTCCTGAACTTAGGCCTGAAAGTATGTCCCCAGTAGTGCAGCAATTATAATTGGGAATGCAGAAAAAGGCCAGAATTAGAGCTTTGTAGATATCTAAGAAGGTTGTGAGTTTGGAAGAGACTACAGTGATAGGGAGGAATAAGGTCAAGGATGAGAATCTTAAAATCGCGATGTTGCTTGAGTGGGAGCATTTGTAGATTAACGAGCCTTGTAGGTGATAGGGGAACGGGATATGCTGCAAGTTACGACGTGGCAGCAAGTTTATGATGACTTCAAAGTTTCTGCAAGTAGAATGTGGGAGACTAGCCAGGAGTGCATCGGAATAGTTGAATCTAGAGATAATGTTTATTATGGATAAGTATATCAGCAGCAGATAAACTGAAACAGGGATAAACTGAAGCAATTTGACAAAGGTGAAAATAGGCAGCCTTAAAGATGGCATGAATATTAGGTCAAAAGCTTATTTCAGAATCAGATGTGACACCAAGGTTGTGAGCAAGCTGGCTTAATTTAGACTATTTGGAAGGAGAGGAATAAACTCGGTAGAGGGGAGACAGAGTTTGGAACAGAGACCAAAAACTAGGTTTCAGTTTTCCCAATATTTAAATGGAAGAAATTTCTATTCATCCAGCACTGGATGTCAGATAAGCAGTCTGGTAATTCCACAACACTGGAGGAGTTGAGGGAGGAGGTGATGCTGAGTGTCACCAGCACACATGCTAAAACTGGCACTGTTTTTTTGGATGATATCACTTGGAGGTTGCACATAAATGAGAAACAGAAGGGAGCCAAGGGCTGAGCCCTGTGGGACACTACAGGCAGGAAGAGAAGCCATTGCAAGTCATTCTCTGGCTATGATTAGCTAGATAAGAAAGAAACAATATGAGAACAGATCCAAAGAGTTGGGCAACATGAGAGAGGCAGTGGGGGAGTATAGTGTGTAGAATTGCATCAGAGGTTGCACACAGGTTGAGAAGAACATGGAGGGAAATTAACCTTCATCACATTGGGTGTCATCTGTGAATTAAAAAAGTTACTTTTTTACTGTGGCATGGGCGGAAACTTGATTGGAGGGATTCAGACATGGAGTTCTGGGAAAGATGGGAATGAAATTGAGAGCCAACATGTTTGGGAGAGGAAATGGACGTTGGAGATGGATCAAGACTGAAGGGTCAAGGATTAGGTTCTTTTTCAGAAGGAGAGAAATGAAGATGGCAAATTCAAGGAAGAAAGAAGCAATTCCTGAAGAGACAGAATTATTTACAATATTGGCTATCATGGGAAATGGGAAACTGGGTGGGGGGACGTTCAGTGATCAGCAGTTTAATGGGAGCATTATTGAGGGAACAGCAGGTAGGTCTCAAAGACAAGATGAACTCATCGTGGGTGTATGGGGAAAAAGGAGAGAAACTGGAGAAAGACATAAGTTCAGAGCAAGGGCCAGGAAGAGCACTAAAAGAGCTTTGACCAATTGAGCTAGTGGCAGAGACAGCTGATCAAATTGTTTCAACTTCAGTAACAAAGAAGCCACTAAGTAATATTATTACGAGACACTTATCTTGCTGGTTATCAGGAGCAATTATTGTGACATTATTCAGACTTGCCATTTGATTAATTTACGTCAGATTTATGTTGGTTTATTGAGACTAAAATTAATATATAGGAATATAGATGGTTAGATATAAAACTCGACAGATTAATAAAACCTATCTTTCCAGAATGATGTAATCCTCATCTCCATTAATATATTAGGCTAGAAAGACCCTTGGGGAAGGGGAACACTTAATGCGTTTTGATTATATTATTTTTACTGGAACAATGCCATTTCTTTATTGCCTCCATTAAAATCACAAGTATAATAAAAATATGGTCATTCAATAAATTTAAGGCCTTTGACTGTAAAATAATCAATTGACACTGTATATTGTCCACTCCAAACTAACTTCTACTTAATGAAAGCATTATTTCAATTCAAATACAGAATAGCAATCCACCAGTTTCCAATTACTTCCTTAGGTTCAATAAAGAGAACTGAAATTGAAAACAATTTACGTAATCTGAACTGGTGATCGATGGGGCAGCGTGCTGGCAAAGTATGTTATTGCCCCAGTATGATGTCCCACAAAGTTATAGATACATTTGTGTGCTTGATCCTTCATTTTTAAACTTTACGATTTTAATCACTAGCAGACGTGCTGACTGTTTGCCATTTTGTTGATTCCTTCATGGGACATGAGCGTCATTTATGGCCAGCATTTATTGTCTGTCCTTGAGAAGGTGGTGGTGAGCTGCCTTCTTGAGCGAGTGATGCGACTGAGTGGCTTGCTAGGCCATTTCAGAGGGCAGCTGAGAGTCAACCACATTGCTGTGACCCTGAAGTCACATGTAGGCCAGACCAGGTAAGGATGGCAGATTTTCTTCTTAGATCACATTGAGACAGTGGGAAGAAAGGGAATTCTACGAAACACCAAGAGTTGAGGAAATCCTGCCTTCAGTGGTAATGGAACAAATCATTCTTCATTTTTACAGGTCCAATTCATAGAATCATAGAATCCTTACAATGCGGAAGGAGGCTATTCAGCCCATTGAGCTTGTACCGACCACAATCCCACCTAGACCCTATCCCCGTAACTCCACATATCTATCTTGCTAGTCCCCCTGACACTAAGAGGCAATATTCTATGACTAAACCATCTAACCCACACATCTTTGAAGTGTGGGAGGAAACTGGAGCACCTGGAGGAAACCCAATGCAGTTACAGAGAGAATACACAAACTCCACACAGATAGTCATCTGAAGCCGGGTCCCTGTTGCTGTGAGGCAGCAGTGCTAACCATATGTTTTAAACATATAAAACACCTTGGCCATTTGTAATAGAAATTGTACATTTGGATCTGTACCACTTACATTGTTTCGATTCCTGATATTATTCATGGCGTATACATGAGAAATAAGATGATTTCAGAAATCAGCAAAGTACATAATAATGAAACGCTGAGCTTATCTTATTAAGAAGCAAAGAGGCTTGTACTGATTGAATTTAAATCTTCAAGGTCACCCAAGGAACTGAAAAAATTGATGCAGGCAGATTATTCACAATGATAAAGGCTTCAAATACCTGAATAAGTTAAAAATAAGGAAGTAAATTAGACAGAACTATAAAATTGGTGATATAACTGGGTTCAGCAGAAATAATGATTTCTATTTATACAGCACGTTTTACATGGTAAAACGCCCGAGGTCACTTCACAGGTGTGAACAAAATTTGACACTTAGTGACATTTTAGAGCAAATGACCAAAAGCGAGCCAGTAAGATCATACAAGAGGCAAAAAAAAAAATCAGCCTCAGGAAGGCGCAAAGCCAATTTCAATTTCAGGTCATTAATTAGTGAGTTTTGGATGTAATCATTCAGGCTCACTTGTCCTTACATCCTCACCAGTGGAGGTCCTCAACGGCAAGGAACACATATGGCCCATTAACAGGAACCTGAAGTAACAGCCTCACCAGTGGGACTGGAAGCCATTCAGCCTTTGGGTGGTGGGGGAAATGAGGGGACATGGCCTGGCAGTGCACCCAGCCAAAGGAGCAGGGCTGAGGGGAGGGATGGGGTCTGAAGAGGCAGGGCAAGGGAAAGTGGGATACTCTGCATGGGGGGTGGGGGGGGAGGTGGAATTAGCTAAGACCAGTCGGACACGTGGGATGAGGACAACTTACTGTTGAGAACAAACAGCAACATGTGTTGGTTGAACCAAACAACAGATTTGTGTTTTACTATAATATAATACCTAACAAAGCAGGAGAAAGAGGGATAGTAGCAGAGAATTAATTTGATAGACAGATGGAAGATGACTCCAAATATATAATTGGTAATTGCATGGTTACTGACTTTGTCCCACACATAAAATAAATTAATCTGCATTGTCTAAATATGCAGAGTATTGGGTAAAAGGTCCAATGGGAACTCAAGGTTATTACGGTACTATTATTCACCACTATTAATCCTGGAGTAAAATATCAGCCAAATAGAAAAACCCAACTGCTCATTCAGGCAATTAAATATCATTTCAGTTTTTAAAATAGACACAAATTTCCCTTGTGCAGAATATTGGAAAGTATCTTGCTACTCACTGGTTTACCATGCATCAAAAGAAAAGTTAAATTCTCCACATAATAATATTCATGGAAAGCCAATTATTTTTATGTGTCTATTTTTGTTTCGAATTGAGAAAGGTTGGCATAGAAAATGCAATGAAATTTTCTCTGCTTGGCCATCATCAGATTGTGTCGGGGTGAGGGTAGCAGTCTGAAATCTGCACTGGATCAACTCAATTCTGCATAAAAAGCATCTTGTGTATATTTCAGGACTGGACCGTCTGCAAAATCCGTGAAACAACCAGGGAGTGTGTGTGCTTCAAGCAAGCTCTGGCTACTTTCTTTCCTAATGCTTAAAAGATATTGCTGAAGAAATGCACTGCTTTCATATGACTCCCATACAGCCAGCTGGAGCAGAAGTGCTCCACCCAGCCGCACATTTATTGGGATGGCCACAGGCCTGTCTTCCCCCGACAGGCTTTGAGTCTTTTCATGTACACTTCTCAGGCTTACATGGAGACAGCTGCCTGTGAGGCAGATTACCCAAAGCAGATCGTTAACATTTCGAAGCAGCCTCTGGAGATGTGATGAGTGCTAATTGCTCTCCTCCTGTATTAAAATGAGGTCTGAGACCTTGGGCTTATTTGGAGCCCATTTTGCGCCCAAACCAAATTGGACCCTGTTGTGTCCAATTCTATAAATAATTAATACACCTCAAAGATTACTTTCAATTTCAGCATCGCTTTTTAATTCCACAGATAATCCACAAATTGTCCAGAGATAATACCTTGCTAATTTTCCATTTCCATACGCCCATCTTCTGATCCAATCAGCCCCAGCGACTTGAAACTACTCACTTTCTCCAAATTTTCCGCCCATAATCTTTACACCCTCTTCTTCCCTTGGCTCAAACTGATGGCCCAGAAATTGGATCTTCCTAATCTTCAGACCTTTCTTCCAGAGCTCACCTCCACTTCTCTGAGCATTTGGTCAGGTCTCATCATCCATACCACATAGCTCAATGTCACCTGCACACACCTCTGATCATGGCCCTTCCTGTCTTGTCTGCCTAGTTAGAACATCCATGACCGTCAGGAAGATGAATGGACTCAATGACAATCCTCAGTGCAATCCAATTTTGGCTTCAAAAATCTCACTCGATACCACACTGCTTCTTACTCTTTTCTGGCACTCCTTATACATGTCCTGTCATACCTACTTCTCATGGATTCCAAGGGTTCTAGCGTATATTCAGATTTCCCCTTAACCTGTATAAGCTTTTCTCTAGACCAAATGAATACAATCTTCATGTTGCATAGGCCACCCCAATATTTCGCCACCATTTATCTCAAAACAAAAATAGCATCAGAGGTACTTCTTCATGGCATAAATCCAAGCTGACCTTCATCAAGTTCCACTATTTCTCTCAGTCTTTGGTCCATGACTTTTTCTCATATCTTCAGGCTACACGACAGGACTTTAATTCCTCAGTAACTTTTGCAATCTTGAATGTCTCCCTTGCCTTGAATATCAATACCAAAATACTTTGCCTCTATTCCCTTGGGATCTTCTTTGTTATCTTAACATAATTGAACAGCTTGTTCAGGACCTAAGCGCTATATCCACCTAGACAGGTCCACACTTTTGCAGAGGCCTGATCTGGTCTCACTGCTTTGTCATGTTTCATTCATTTCAATGCTGTTTTAATTTCTTGCAGATCAATACTGTTGTCATCCCTTGATTTGCAGCTACCTGTTCTGTTTTCGTCCTTGGGTTTCCTTCATTCGTAAGCCAGTCAAATTATTGGTTCGTTTCATTATTTTCCACTTGTGTTCCACATTATACATATATTTCCCATATCTTTTGTTAATCTATCCATATTCTGAAGATGTACTTATATAAGTCTCTAATTATGCACTAAAAGTTATAAATTATAAACTTAAAAATGACTTGCTTGTATCATAAATGAATTGAGGCAAGTAAATGCATAACATAGTATTCACAAGGCAGTCTGTGGTAAACATAGCCCAGTCCATCTTGCAAACCAGCCTTCGTCTGTGCTTCCCACTGCCTCAGAAATGCAACCAGCATAATCAAGGACATAAATCATTCTTTCTTCCATTAAGAAAAAGATACAAAAGTTTGAGATCACATACCAAGCACTCAAGAACAGCTTCTTCCCTGCTGCCATGAGACTTCTGAAAGGGCCCACTTTATATTAAGTTGATCTTTCTATGACTGTAACACTATATTCTGCACCCCATCCTTTGCTTCTCCCCAATGTAGTCTATGAATGATATTCCTGGTCAGGAAGAAACAATACTTTTCCTTGTATACCAATACATGTGGCAATAATAAGTGTGAAATCATATTGTCAAGATTTGATTTAAATCAGGTGGAATGGAGGCCACTAATGGTGATATTACATTTTGGGTATGGTAACTCCAGTTCAGCACTTGTTGAGAGAAAAAAAAACAGCTGCTGGATACAGTATGGGGTGAGAAAATAATATCGACAGTGGTCCTGGGAGACAAGCAAGTGCTTAAGTTAATGCTTTACTGTATTGGGGCTGGTATGCTGAATAGACTTCAAATCCTGTAAGGTTGAAGGAGGTGGAACAATTGTGGAGGTGGCCTGGAAACTGATCTAATGGTTAAAATGCTGAGGACAGAGAATCATTGCAGCAGGAACTGGTCAGATAGTGTAAGAAAGTTGGGATAGGAAACTAATGAAGCAAAAAGCAGAACCATTATGCAGCTGAGAGCTGCTGGATTTGTTTCCATCAATACCATGATAAGTTCATGTTGTCGTGTGGATAGCATACCCAAAGTTGGGACCCAAGTTGGGTTCATGGAACAATGTCGTTCCCATAATCGGAATCAGCATAATTGTACAACTGGGAAAGATTTCAATCTGAGTACGAATTGCAACAAAAACCATTCTTTATAAACAACCTATCATTTTATTACACATGGTGCAAAAAACAAATCTGTTGACAAGGTTTTTAAAATAAAACTGTCGCACTACAAATGTTTACTCGTAAGAGGTTTTCCTCTAACAACTCCTTTAATTAAGTTAAAATGACCAGAGGCAATGAAGTAGGGATATGAACCTAGAAATTGCTGTTTTTGAAATTAACAAATTAATAATTAACATGGTTGCCTGGCATTCTTCTGTCCACCATTTGAACAGAGACATTGACCCATTCTTTTCAAAACAGGTTTGTGCCACTGTTAAAATTGTGACTAAGAAATGAGAGGGGAAAGGTACAAAAAAGGGTCTACAGGGACAACTTTTTCACACAGAGGGTGGCAAGTGTCTGGAATAAGCTGCCAGAAGTCCTAGTAAAGGCAGGTACAATTTTGTCTTTTAAAAAGCGTTTGAGAGTTACATGGTAAGATGGCTATAGGGGGATATGAACCAAATGAGGGCAATTGGGATCAGCCAGTCATTAAAAAAAAAGGGCAGCATGGACATGGTCTGTTTCCATACTGTAAATCTCCATGACTATGATATTTTCTGACTTAAACCCCGTTCACATCATTTCAATCTTAGCTCAGGACTGAGCTCGAAAAAGATTTTGGAAGATTTTAGTATGCTGCTGGAGATCTGAGGAACAGGATTGAATTAATTTCCTGATTCCTCATCAGTGTCAGATAACATAGCAAACAGGATTGCATATGAGCCTTTCGCACAGAATATTATATTGCACTTATAGTTCAAATCCAGTTGAACTAGATGAAGGTCATAATATTAATTAGTGTTAAGATATGCACATGGAAGTATGAAACAAGTGGAGCCTGACCTAGAATAAGCACATTGATAAAGGTCATTTATGCTGAATTGCAGATTAGTTGTCAAACCAGATCACATGGGCATATATCACATGTCATAATATGTGTGCTAGATCTTTACTGCTCACACAAATGAATAAAGTTGGCAATGACAAAATACTTGAAGTAATCAAAAAAAAGTATGCATCTAAATCTTTTCATGGGGTATTAAGTTTTAGTGAAATCAGTCCCAGAAACATTCTGTTATGCGGTCACATAGGACAAACTGTAAATAGCATACAGGTAAAATATCAATCTGGAGAGTTGCCTAAGAGAAAGAATAAACTGCCACGAGTGCTCAAATATATCCTCTTCTAAGATTGGGGATGAGTAGTGAAAGATATTTTTGGACTTTATACAATGGAATGAATTTTGGGTGCTAGTGCAGAGGCAGGCAAGTGTGAAAATTCACACACCACTACGTGGCTGGCATCATCCAGCCCTTGGGACACCACTACCTGGCTGGGACCAGCTTGCCCCTGGGACACCACAACCTGGCTGGCACATCCAGCACCTGGGACACCATTATCTGGCTGGCACCATCGAGCCCCTGGGTCATTTTCTTGGAGGTGAGAAATAGATCGGAAAAGCCACCCTCCCATATGCAGTGGGTAGCCAATGCAGTAAGCTAATGGTCTATTAATGCTAATTACCTGAATTCTCCAGCAAACAGCATGCAGGCTTTGAAATCCTTTCCACTCCCCTGGCCTAAGCTGTGGCCACAGGCCACTCTTTGGAGGTGAACCCTCAACCACGGGGGCTGAACTGAGGCCATTTTTTAAATTTAAAACTTTTAAAAAAAAATTGCACCTCATGAAGCAGGACCCTTCTCTGTTACTGAACTGCTGGTTGCTGATCAGGCCAAACTGGAGAGATCCTGTTGGCCATCCTGAAGGCCTGTTCACCCAACCTGTAGCCACTAATTGGCCAATTCAGGAAAATTAACTGCCAGGTTACCATTCTCGACATACTGTGGTACCAGCATCCTCATAGATCCCAAATCTTGCCAATATCTCAACTCCCAGGTGCAAGCAAATACTACACAAGCAAAACATTTCCAAAATTTTCTTCTTTTATTTCAGATTTCTAAAATACACAGGGCAGAATCTTACCTCCATTCACGCTGGCAGAATTTCCTGGTCCTGCTGCAGAGAACGGAGATTTGGTTGGGTGCCAAATTTTCCAGCCTCGCTGTGGTGGGAACAACGCATGAATGGCCAATAAGGTCACAATATTTTGCTTTTACTTCCGTTCAGTTGTCAGGTACCAGTTTTAGTCTGCTAAGATTACCGTATCTTGCTTTTGGTTGAATGCATCAATAAAATCATGGTGTATAACTTGCACATTGCAAAGCATCGATTACATTTCTCATATTCAGAGTGACCATTTTCATGATAAGATTTGGGAGCCAGAGTTACATAGCCATTATCATGAGCATTTTATTAACACACTGACTGGCAGCCGAGCAACTCACCACTCCTAGCCCATGACAGTAGTGTCTCTGGGCTTGTCACATAGCAACATGATGTATCATAGGTTATCGTTGTTGAAAGTGTGACATTAGAGTGATCTACAAAACTAATACACCTACAGATAGCACTTCAAAATGCATGCTCAAGAACCATGTTTAAAAAGCTCTTTAAATAATTTTCTTCCGAAATTAGCATTTCAATGCAGGATTTTCAAAGAATGCTACTGCACAGAGGTTCTGTAACTGAGATGTAACTGTGGGACAAAGTTTTTGATGAGGAACAAAGAGGACACCAGTTGTCCTTCTCCTGTCGCTTTGACAAGTGACTGTTCAGTAAGACCAGGTATCCACTGTCGAGATTGGTCTCATACGTGATGTTAAACCAAATTTTGATTTGCAGATCCAGTTACAAATATTATATAGAAAGACACTATTGGAGTGTTGGGTTGAGGCACTAACTTTGCAGTGTGCTCACTTGTCTCATTGGGACCCAACTCTGTTCTCCTCAAACATTGACATTGCTTGAATACAGAGACCCCTTCGTTTGAATTTGTCCATCGTTAGTTTTTTACCCCATGTAATGGGGTCCAATCTACAAGCTTTGAGACTGTTTTTATGTTCAAGCTTGGGGTGCCCTTTGGTGTGAACTACCATGATCAGCTGGCTGTAGAATACTGCCTTTACTATGAAGGAATCCATCACATTCAATATATGGCCAACCCAATAAAACTGAACCAATAAAACTGAATAGTAAAACTAAAGCAGTCCAAAAGATGTGTGGGGTAGATTGGTCGGCCATGCTAAAATTGCCCCTCAGTGTCCTGAGATGCATAGATTAAAAGAATTAGAGGGTACATTATGTAAGGATACGGCTTGGGTGGGATTGTGATCAATGCAAACTCGAAGGGCCAAATGGCCTCTTTCTGCATTGTAGGGTTTCTACGATTCTGTGATTCTAATTCTGATGAATCTACTTTCAAAACCACACATGCAGCACCTTGTAAGACTTCAGTGTTAGGGAATTTGTCCTACCACTTGCTGCTGGCAATAGATCTTAAGCAGTGAAGATGGAATGCATCTAGTTGTTTTACATGACAACCAATAAGTTGCCTGTGTCTCTCAGCCATAGAGAGATTTTGATCTTTGGTTTGAGACAAATTCCATGCTTTCTCCAAATGCAAAGTGAATGATCATCCCGAATGCTGAGCTTGCTGTTGCCAAATGATGGGCAATTTCATCATTTAACATGGTAGTAAGTGTTGGAATGGATATTCCCAAGATCGCAGAATTTCTGAAATTAAGTTGAGGGGTGTATGGTTGATTGCGACAGTGAGCTCTTGGAATTTGTGGCCAGAGTATTTACTGAAAATCTAAAGCAGCCTGGGGCTTGGGCAAAAAGGTCAACAAGTATCTGGGTATCCTCCTGAGTGTGTTATGAGAACACAGTCATGATCTTTGAGTGCTTACTAGTGCTGAAAACATAGCTAGAGGCATTGGCAGCTTTGCTTGGTGCCACTGATGACAGAAAAGGAATCTATAAAGCACCATTTTGCAGCTTACTGACCATTATGAAATATGAAGATAGCCCTGATCATCTTTTCAGAGCAGCCATATTCATGCAGCACAGTCCATAGAGATTCACAATTTACACTACGATAGAAAAATAAATAATACCAACAGGTCACACACCTCAGTATTGTTAAAAGGTTTCTTCAACTCCATAGAAGTATTTTATTTGGTGTTTCTAGGTCGAAGTTCTCATGAACCCATAGTTGTGACAACTGTTTACTGGGAATAGATTAATAACCCCTGTTAGAAACTTGCCATTGCTTCAAAATGCAGATATGTGGGATGGTGGCAGAGTGGTTAGTACTGCTGCCCCACAGCGCCAGGGACCTGGGTTCAATTCCTGGCTTGGGTCACAATCTGTGCAGAGTCTGTACACTGTCCCCACATCTATGTGCGTTTCTTCCGGGTGCTCCAGTTTTCTACCCATAGTGCAAAAGATGTGCTAGTTATAACCTAACTAGCCACCCTAAATTCTTCCTTAGTGTACTAGGGAATTTTCACTTCATTGCAATGTTAATGTAAGCCTAATAAATAAACTTAAATTACATTATTGCCCATTGCTTTGCCCCTTTACAGAGAGTCAGGAAACTGACTGAGCACACACAGAATACGGATAATTGACAGGAAGTGCAGCTGACAGTATGTGACTAGTTGTACAAGAATCTCATCTCCAACAAAGTTTAATGCTGCCAATAAATCATTGCAAAATTCGGGTTGTCATGAGCCAGCAGTATCATTATCAGATCACAAATACGTGGAACAGGCATCATTAGCAGAAGCCATGGGGCACAACATGGCATGTTTATATATTATAACACACAATGGCCCAAATTTTATAGTCAGTGCTAAAATGGTGACATTTGGCACTGACCTCAAAGAAAGTTGCTCACAATCTAGCAATTTCTGTGACAGATTTCACCGATCCCTATGTTAATTTAATTACGATGTCAGCTACAGGGGCTGTCTGGCCTCTAGTAACAGTGATGTCGTCAAGTAAGCTAACTAGCCAATCACATTGAAGAACTATTACAGACAGCAAACCAGCAAACAAAAAGCATCGATTATCCTTCACTTTTAAAGTGTTTTCAAGAGACCAAAATAAAGATTGGGACATACGTACCCAGGTAAAAGCTGAAACATCATAAAATTTAAATAACATTAAAATCTATGCCTCATTATTTTCATTATAACAGAGGAATTTGAATTTCCCCAGTATATTAGTTTTTCAGGGCAAGAGAGGTTGGTCAATGGTGGCTGTGATTTAGTATATCATTAAGAACCCAGTTGCATCCTCTTCAACAAGGTGTAGGTTTTTCACAGGTTTTCACCATCAGGGTGAACAATATTAAAAAAAAAATCAGAGTTCACATAAGTTCATATGATTTTTAATAATTCCATTTGAGAGAACTTCAACAGCACATGCTATGGAGGAGCAAAGAATTGCTGACAGCCATTCTGTGTTTCTGTTTTTGACTGTACATGTCCAGAAGCCATACATTCTTGACAGTTTTACAGAGTAATGATAGTAAATGCCGACAGTTTCATTGTCATTATAACCACAAAATCCCAACCACTAAAATGTATTGAGCCGTTAACACCTCAGAGAGCATCTCAAATTACTGACAACTCCAAACAGGCCAGTATTCTGTTCTGCAATTTCTGAACAGCATGGCAAACATCAGATGCCTCCTAAACATTACAGTAAAGAAAGTTCATCTAAATATTTATTGCTTCATGTATAGCTTGTTTAAACAGGCAAGTAACATAAAACAAAATGCCCATGGCAAGCCAGTTATAACAGTTCTACATATACACAGATGTGTGTCACATCAGTTATTCTCAGACAGATCATACTCCAGTTGGCACAATGTTTTGCACTGTTGCCGCACAGCGCCAGGGAATCAGGTTCAATTCCAGTCTTGTTTGACTGTGGAGTTTGCACATTCTCCCCCTGTCTGCGTGGATTTTCTCCAGGTGCTCTGATTTCCTTGCACAGTCCAAAGATGTGCAGGTTAGGTTGATTGGCCATAGTAAATTGCACCTTAGTATCAGGATTAGCAAGGTAAATACATTGGATTATGGAGATATGGGGGGGCGGGTGATTGTTGGTGGCACAGATTCGATGGACCAAATGGCTTCCTTCTGCATTGTAAGGCTCCATGAGTTCACTATTCTGCATGAATATGGCTACCATTGTTTTTCAACATGTGGTTACATTTTACCCCAAACATTGTATATGGCAATAAGTTCAAATACAGATTTTATTTACATGCATCTTATAGGCACAGTTTAAGAAGGCACATAACATATTAACAATACATAAATGCTGGCATGCACATTAGAATCTAATGTTTACATGTGTACATAAGCATATAGACAAATAGGACTGAAACCAAAACTGACTACTGATATGTCGGACACTGTAAAACTAATAACTACATTTAGCGGATGGTTGACATTTGAAGCCAACCTTTCTGCCTAGCCAACATCCAACCGTTTGATTCTATTCTCATTTGCTCTCAAGGCTGTCTGCCCAATATCTTTCAGTTTCTTCTTGTCCCTAACTACCTCCATATCCCAATTGATAGTTTCTATGCTGCTGCTTCCTGCCAAACTGACAAAGTGGCACAAATCTTGATCTTTGAAGTGGGCTTGAGCTTGGTTGCAAGTTTGTGACACCACTTGAGACTGCACGGCGTGAAATGGGCTGACCTTGCTTTAATATTTGCAGCAAGTTTCAAAGATCAGGAATGCCATGCAGTCAGGCTCAGTCATAACAAGGAAAATGCAAACTGCTACAGGTTAAAAGGGCTAGGCATTGCTAACAAAAGATGTATGACAGGACAGCAAGTTTGGCTTCAAAAGAGTTTCTGGCTGACATACCACAACTGAAGGAGTTTGAGCTTCTCCATGGCTCAGTTCTTGCCCTCAGAAGCTGAACACGCAAAAGATACACTACATCTTCCAAAAGTCATCTGAGACTTGCCTTTTTAATCAAAAAGTGATAGCAAGGTGAGACAACTGTAAAATGAAGGTATTATGGCATCTCCACAAGAAAGTGAATACGAAATGGTTCTTCTGACACTGGAATACCTGGATTACAAAGACACTTATGTCAGACTCCTATTTATTGACTACAACTCAGGCTTCATCATCATTATCCCACAAAACTCATCTCCAAACACAGTGGCCTGCGGCTGGCTCTTCCCTCTGCATCTAAATCCTTGACTTCCTAACTGAAAGACCACAATCAGCAAGGATAGGCAACAACACCTATTCCACAATTTTCCTAACATCAGTATCCTGCAAGATTGTGTCCTCAGCCCCTTACTATATTTCTTACACACTTATGGCTGCGTAGTCAAATTCCCCTCCAGCTCAATTTTCAAGTTTGCTGATGATATCATTGTGGTGGGTCAGATCTCAAATAACAATGAGACAGAGTACAGGAAAGAGATGGAGAATCTGGTGAAATGGTATGACGAAATAATCTCTCCCTCAATGTCAGTAAAACAAAGGAGATAATCATCAACTTCAGGAAGTCTCTGCACTAACAACGATGAAGTGGAAAGAGTCAAAAGCTTCAAGTTTCTAGGCATTCAGATCACCAACAATCTGTCCTGGTCCTTCCACGCTGACACTATAGTTAAGAAAGCCCACCAATACCTCTACTTTCTCGGAAGGCAAGAAAATTCATACATGTTCAGTTCAACTCTCATAAAATTTTACAGATGCATCATAAAAAGCATCCTTTCTAGGCATATTATAGCTTGGTATGACTCCTATTCTGACCAAGACCACAAGAAATTACAAAGGGTAGTGATTGTAGCCCAATCCATCTCGCAAACCAGCCTCCCATCCATATTTCCCACTGCATAATCAAGGACACCATAGACCTGTTATACTCTCTTTCACTTTCTTCCATTGGGACAAAGATACAAAAGTCTGAAAACACTTACAAACCGATTCAAGAACAGCTTCTTCCCTGCTATAATGAGAATTTTGAATACACCTACCTAATATTAAACTGATCTTTTTCTTCACCCCATCTGTAAGTGCAACACTGTATTCTGCACCCACCACTTCCATTCTCTCTATGAATGGTATGTTTTGTCCGTACAGTGCATAAGAAACAATGCTTTTAATACACTATATCCCTATAAACGTGACAATATTAAATCAAACCAAATCAAAATGAGCATCCAGGTCAGGAGAATTGGTCCTTTTCTGTTAGTTTAGTCAGCGGCATTGAGCAAAGGAGTACTTAGACCATGTAGGTGCAATTTTCCATTCTTTGGACTTCTGTAAATCCTATATCTAAAACCACAGTGTCTTGTCAAGCGTGTCAAGTGATGAAACAACTTGCTTTATTGCTGTAGGGACACAAATTAGTCAGAACAGCCTCCCAGAATCCCAGGTAGACTCTGGTCAAACTGCCAACAGCAGATTTTCTATTCCAAGATACTTTCAGCTAACCAGCAGAATTTCGAAAACCATAGAGACGGGAAGCAGGAGAGAGATACTTCTTTTTAGCTTGCTGTCTCTTCTAAAACTAAACACTGCTGCCAGCCAAAAATAGAAAATGAAATAACTCCAGTCAGCTGACCTGCAAACAGTATTCTTCCTGACAATGCAGGGCCAGGAAACCAATTCCCAGAAAGTACCTGAGGCATACAATGAAAACAAACAAAACCCCACTTTTGTATCAATAAAAGGACATCTGGTAGACAATTCAACAACAACGAGAGCCAAGAGCCACAGAGAACCCGACTTTAAAAAAGTCTTAAAGGTACACTAGCATCACACTAAATCAAAATTTGTGATGACTTGTTCAATGTGTGTGTGTGCACACGTATATGCAAAAGGTTTCAGTGTGAACGGCATGAATTATTCTTTTCTCTTAATATTGCTGACAGTTAATTAACCCAAACACAATTATCCCAGTATGGATGGATATTTCATGAAATATTCACTTAGCCTTGAAAACATTTGTAACTGACTTGTTAATTATTAATTACAATTTAGTTTGGCTAAAGATTAAACACAATTTACCATGTTTTTTTTGTAATTTTCAAATAAGGCAGCTACTTCCAGCATGGAATGCTGTTATTAGGTGGACGACTCATAACCCCAAGCATAAACGGGCGGTTATAACGTTGTTCAACTTGTATAATTACTGGAACAGCCAACACTGCCAATGAACACAAAAACATGTGCCCAAACAAAAATGCCACCTTCTATATCTAATTCTCCCAGCAACACAACACTTCTATCAAATAGAAGAATGGTCAGTTAATAGCTAACTACAGTTCTGAAGTTGAATATTTGTTACCAGAAATTTCAACATGCAAAGTTCCTAATAGTCTCACCTTTTCAAGCGACATAATCTCAAGACAAAATTCAGCTGGAATGTTACAGCTGTTCACACCAGCAGGATTTCTCCATCCCGCAGCAGTGAATGGAGATTTGGTTGGGTGCCAAATTCTCCAATCTCGCTGTAGCGTGGCATGAATGGCCAGTAAGATTGCGCTCTGAAGGGCTGATCTTTTCATGACACCCCTCATACCTGGCCAGTTTTACAGTGACAGAAGTGGCACAAGTTGGCCAGGGGCAGGGTCTTCTACCCCCATCGCTGTCAAAAGCATTTCCAGTTTTTTGTACTCTCCGTTGCCAGGGAACCCATAGCAGGGGTGGGGTTGCCTTTGGCTAGACCAAAGATCCCAGGGGTGTAAACAGCTGGAAAAGTTCTGTACATACGGTGATTGAAAATTGAAACATTCTTTGGCACTGGAAGTTATAAATAAATACAAGTTCCATTAATTCCCCCAAGTTTTCAGGACATTATTTGCAACTGGGTCATACCCATGCCTCACTGAACAGCTGATAAATGAATAAACAAACATTTCTAATGTGCTTAAAAAAATTAAAAATGTCTCAAAGTATCTACAAATATGCTGTTTGAAATGAAATTGATGGACCATTTTACTGAACCTTCATAAGATAAAGAATAAATGTTAAAGCCAAATGAACAGAAATTGTATACTATATATGAACGTTCCTAATACCACTGTTGGAAATTCTTGCTAGACAGTCATTTTTCACTAAGTTATTGCATGACCTATTTTGAAGAGCATCATTGCAAATAACAAATCATCATTTGGTGCAAATTACATAAAGTTATCATTGATTCCTTCCAAAGATGGCAAATACTGCTTTCAATAAATCAACAGAACATGAACATAAGGAATAGGCAGTGGCCATTGCATAGCCGCTCATCTTGATTGAGTCCAGCAAGCTACCTGTCAGCTGAAACTGACCTAACCTGCACATACTTAGATCATGGGAGGAAACAAGGAGCACCTGGGGGAAATCCACGCTGACACGGGGAAAAGGTGCAAACTCCACACAGACAATGATCCGAGGTCGGAATTGAACCCGTGTCCCTAGCACTGTGAGGCAGCAGTGCTAACCACTGTGCCATCATGTGGCTTTAGATTATTTACAGAAGTGATGTACCCTTAAATGTTATCAGCCCACACATAACAGTAGCAAGTATGACAAGTCCTGTTAACACCTTTCTAAGAATCTTGATTTTGGCAGCAGAATCAATTTGTTGCAAAAAAAAATCAACTTGACGATTTGGATATTTGGAATTGAATGATACTTTTATGGAAGAGGTGAAAATGTCAAGAGCTCTTTGTTGCAATATTGGTTACTTAGGCTCATCTTCAAGATAACACGTTGACTAGCTATCGAATTCTGTAATTCCCATTACCCATAATTATCAATCATAATTACCCATCTTCAATTATTTAGGTATGAGTTCAGTTGAAGATGATGAGTTAACCACTCCATACAGTGTGCTATCTTTGGCTATGGGGTCATTCCTTTCTATGGTATGAAGCTGCAGAATTAGAAGTGAATTTAGGCCAGTTCCTTAGAGAGTGTCTGGTAAGGGTAAGAGGATAAAAGTTCATATAGTCCGACCCATATTTGCATCTCCTTGGGAAGTCCTATTTAATCCAAGCTTTCTCCAAAAACGCCACAGAAGTTCAGCACTCTACTGTCATTCACACAACAATGTTTTCACACATTGTGCTGACCGTCGAGGGTGATGTTTCATTTAAATGAGATGGAGCAGTTGATGGATATGCTTTGATTAAATTGTCAGCAATATAGATCAGTTGCTATAACACGTCCTACAATACTTCAGAAAAAACTTTATTGGCTGTTAAGTACTTTGCAATGTCCTATATTTGTGTTTGTCTTTTTCTTCCTCACATATAAATTTAAGTTTCTTCATTAGAGTCACAAGTAGATTTATATTAACACTGCAATGAAGTTATTGTGAAAATCCCTCAAGCACCAATTCCACTGCCTGTTTGGATACACTAAGGGAGAATTTAGCATGGTCAATGCACCTAACCAGTGTGACTTTTGGACTGTGGGAGAAAACCGGAGCACCCCGAGGAAACCCACAAAAGACATGAGGAGAATATGCAGACTCCATACAGACAATGACCTGACCCAAGAATCAAACCTGGGTCTCTGGTGCTGTGAGGCAGCAGTGATAACCACTGTGCCATTGTGCCACACTTTTGTTTTGCAAGTGTTTGCATTAACTGTAGAAGTGCAATAGTTTCTGCTGCATTTACATCACAACTTGGCTTTCAGTGAAATGATTTCCACATCACAATGTCACTGAAGTTGCAATATAAATTGGGGCAGCACGGTAGCACAGTGGTCAGCATTGCTGCTTCACAGCTCCATGGACCTGTGTTCGATTCCTGGCTCGGGTCACTATCTGCGTGAGTTTCCTCTGGGTGCTCCAGTTTCCTCCCACAGTCCGAAAATATGCTGGTTAGGTTGATTGGCCATGCTAAAATTTCCCCTTAATGTCCTGAGATGCGTAGGTTAGAGGGATTAGCAGATAAAATATGTAGGGATTTGAGGGTAGGGGCTGGTTAGGATTGTGGTTGGTGCAGACTTGATGGGCCAAAGGGCCACTTTCTGCACTATAGGGTTCTATAAATCAGCAGTTGGGGCCTAATTTGACTCTAGGCTGAGGGCAAGCTTGGAGGACACAACATCACAGTGGAGGTTTAAGACCTCATTGAGTGTAATTCAGTGTGGCAGTAAACTTACAATATATTTTGAATCTCCAAAGTGCATTTTAACTTATCTACGTTTCATTGAAATGATAGCACGCTGTTATTCATGAAGTCAAAACACTAAAACATCAACAAACAAGAGAGTATTTCTATGTAATGGCAGGACTCTGGAAGTAGAAATTGTATTCCCAACCTGGTAGCTACAATATAAATGAAGAATCGACAAATAATCAAATACAAAAATACAACAGAATAATGTTTTCCAACTAGTCTCCCAATAAAAAATAGCTTCCACCAGGAATGCACAAAGAAAAAAGTCAGACAGGTGATCTGAACAGATTTATGTCTGTCACAATGAAATTCTCCAATCAATACACTCAAGAGCTGAGGCTTTGTACCAGAGTACAGAAAATAAAAGTTAATCCTATCTTACTGTGCTGGAGTTAGTGCCCTTTCCTCAAAATTAGGCAGATGTGATTTTCTTTCTTACTTGGATGGTTGGCAGTTGAGGTAATGACTAATTCTGTAAGCAGCACTGTGGCACAGTGGTTAGCACAGGCTGCCTTATAGCCCTGGGTTCGATTCCCTGCTTGAGTCACTATCTGTGCAGAGTTTGCACATTCTCCCTGTGTCTGCGTGTGTCCCCTCTGGGTGTTTTCCCAAAGTCTGAAAGATGTGTAGGTTAGACAGATTGGCCATGCTAAATCATCCCTTAGTGTCAGGGGGAATTAGCAGGGTAGGTAGAGGGTAGGGCCTGGGTGGGACTGTCATCGGCGCAGACTTGATTGGCTGAACGGCCTCCTTTGCACTGTGAATATTGTACGGATTCTACTTTTACGATGTTTCTGCAAATGTAAGCAGATGGACTTTGCACACAATGATTTCAAGATAGATAACGTTATAAAAATGTATATTCGCAAGGAAGTCTCTATCTAGTACATAATGAAAGAACATTCATTCATATACGAGGAAGATTACTTGGATGTGAATATCATTTGTTGAATGTTACCATTCAATGTGAAGTCGAGATTAATACTATGATACAGACTTCACAGTTTGCACAATTAATACTAAGATACTGACTCCCCAGTATGCAATTGATACTATGATACAGACTCAACAGTACTAAGTTAATATGGTGATACAGACTCCCCAATATGCAGTTAATAATACAATACCAACTCCTCAGTTTACAGTTAATAGTGCAAGGCTGACAGGGTGGCGCAGTGCCTCACAGCATCAGAGACCCAAGTTCAATTCCCAGCTCGGGTTACTGTCTGTGTGGAGTCTGCATGTTCACCCTGTGTCTGTATGGGTTTCCTCCAGGTGCTCCAGTTTTCTGCCAAAGTCCAAAAGTCGTGTTGGTTAGATGCATTGGCTGTGCTAAATTCTCCCCCAGTTTACCCAAACGGGCACCGGAGTGTGGCTTCATTGCAGTGTTAGTGTAAGCTTACTTATGGCTAATAAATAAATGCAATGCCAACTCCATTCCACTGTGGCAAAGGCTCCACAGTACTCCCTGTTAACGCTGTGGCATAGCACACGCACGCACACTTAACACAGCAATACAGACTCCATAGATCACAGTTGATACTGTGAGATAGAGTCCAGAATCTTCAGCTAATACTGGCAAAAGCTCCACAATACTCCCAGCTAATACTGTGGTACAGATTCTACAGTATGCACAGTTAACACTGCGATACTGTCTCCACAAATCCCACCAACACTGCTGGTCAGACTCCCAGTAAATATTGTCAATCTACTCCTTTCAGAAAGTGACCTGGATAACTATTGGTTAGAGCACGAGTTAAAGTACCAAAACTCTTGCTGAGGATGGACTGACCTGAAAAGGGCAGTCAGGCAGCATAGCAATGATAATAAGAGGTGGAGAGATAATAGTTCACTGTCATCAATGTACTTATGGAAATTGTGAATAAGGTCACTATTAATGATAAGCATCGAACAAACTCGGCAAAGGACAAGGATATCTATCTGTAAATGGGACCAAGGTCAGACTTTGAAAAGCTTCAGATAGCTCTCCAAAAATAGACTGGTAGCTGGCCTTCAAATTCTGAAACATTAAATCTAGGTCATGTCGAATTAAAGAAAAATCAATATTGCAATAGTCACTAATTATTTTGATTGGACACAATAGTCTATTTTAGTTGAATAAGTGAGTTATATACATTTAGCACAACTTCCTTGCTTTTCTATTTATGCCTCTACTTATAAAGACAAGATCTCATGAGCTTTTATAACTGCTTTGTTAATCGCCAACCTTCAGAGATATTTACGCAAACACTCTCAGATCTCTCTTTTCTTTCACCCCTTGAAAACTGCATCATTTAGAATATTTTGTCACTTTGCATACTTCCAAATGATCACTTTATGCTTCTCTGTTAAATTTAATTTTTTATGTGGCCATCTATTTTTCAGACGCGAAAACATGGTAAAGTCAGGCACGAGGTCATTAACACGATCTGCACCCACGTCCGTGCAGATTGCCAATTTACCAAAACACAGGAATGGCGGCGATGTACTTCGCACCCATTTAAATTGAATTAATGAACTGCCCACCCAGCTCTATCAGCATTTCCCCCTTTACCACCATATTGGCCAATCTGGAACTGCGTCATAATGAACCTGCTAAATAAAAGTCTGAATCAGGTGCTCCAGCTGCTGAAGAGCACGTTCAGTGTTACCAAAGGCTCTCTGATTCAGATCAGTGGTGGGAAGTAGGAGAAAGAAAGGCTAGTCAGATCATTTTCTGGTTGCAGAGGTGGGGGGAGGGGGGTAGGAGGAGGAGGAGGAGATGGGTCAGGTGTATCTCTGGTGGGGAGGGGAAAGGGCCTATCGTTGTCGGGAGGTGGGGGGAGCTGATCATTGTCTCATAGTGGTGGTAAGGGGTGGGGGATGATTGTTGTCTGGTGATTGAGGGGAGGACCAATCATTGTTTGGTGGGGAAGGAGGAGGTGACCATTCCAGAATACAGGATACAGAATTCTATCTCATTCCAGAATACAGGAATGAGATAGTGAATCCGGTGAACTGGTGCAGCAACAATAATCTCTCCCTCATTGTCAACAAAACGAAGGAGATTGTCATCAACTTCAGGAAGAGCAAAGGAGAACATGCCCTTGTCCACAACAACAGGAATAAAGTAAAAATGGTCGACAGCTTCAAGTTTTTAGGTGTCCAGATCACCAGGAATCTATCCTGGTCCCTCCATGCCAACACTATAGTTAAGAAAGCCCACCAATGCCTCTACTTTCTCAGAAGACAAAGGAAATTTGACATGTCAGTTGTGTCTCTCACCAACTTTTACACCATAGAAAGCATTCTTTCTGGTTGTCTCACAGCTTAGTATGGTCTGCCCAAGGTCTCAAGGAACTATAAATAGTAATATGTAATCCAATCTATCATGCAAACCAGCCTCTCATCCATTGACTCTGCCTATACTTCCCATTGTCTCAGCAAAGCAGCCAGCATAATTAAGGATCCTACACACCCCAAACATCCTTTTTTCCACCTTCTTCTGTCGGGAAAAAGATACAAAAGTCTGAGGTCACGTATCAACCAACTCAAGAACAACTTTTTTCCTGCTGCTGTCAGACTTTTGGTTGGACTTAAGTTGCATTAAGTTGATCTTTCTCTACACTTGAGCTATGACAATAAGACTATATTCTGCACTCTCTCCTTTCCTTCTCTATGAACGATATGCTTTATCTGTATATTGCACAAGAAACAATACTTTTCACTGTATGCTCATATATGTCACAATAATAAATCAAATCAAAGTGGCAAACAATGACCATGGCCAACAAGACAGAATCTAACTATCTACCCTTGACAACCAATGGCATTACCATCACTGAATCCCACTATCAATATTCTGGGGATTACCATGAATCAGAAGCTGAACTGGACTAGCCATATGAATCCTGTAGCAACAACAGCAAAAACCTGCAGTATGTGTGGGCTGCATTGCAGCACAGTGTAGCACTGTTGCATCACAGCACCAGGACCCCGGATTTGAGTCTCAGCTTGGGTCACTTTCCATATGGAGTCTGCACGTTCTCCCCATCTCTGCATGAGCCTCCTCCAGGCACTCCGGACCCCTCCCACAACCCGAAAGATGTGTCTGTTAGGTGTATTGGTCATGCTAAATGCTCCCTCAGTGTACCCGACCAGGCGCCAGAGTGTGGAGACCAGGAGACTTTCACAGTACCTTCACCGCAATATTAATGTAAGTCTGATGTATTTGGATAGTAGGGAAATTGGGATAAGGGGGACAGTGATGTATGTGGTAGCGGTTGGGAGGGAGTGTGCGGTGGATAAAGGGGACAGTAATGTGTGTGTGCGTACACCATCATTTTGCTTTTTGTTCCCGGGCCATTTTCTGCGGTTTAAAAGTGAACCAACTGCGCATGCGCAGTTCAGAGTTCCAATTGTTTCGGGTGTGGTAAACGCTGCCTACAGCACGAATGGGACTGGAGAAGGTCAAATGCATATGGGGACACCTGAAAGCAGTTCTCTAAATTTGATCTGCATTACGCCCAGATTCAGCACTTAGAATGAAAATGGTAAAATTTAGCCGAATGGGGCAATTTTCCAGCATCGTCTGACGCAGGTACAAATCCTGTTATGGCCGGAAACTCTGACGAAGGGGCCATGATGTGATCTGTAACATGAAGATCAATCTCCCAGCGCTTGGCCAGTGCCATCATCCAGATGTGAACTTGATTACCATACATGTAAATATGCTTACATATTCAAAATCAGCTTAGCACCGCACCTTCTGTGAATGTCAGATATTCCCTCTCATCCAAGTGACATAACGTGCTTGGCTATGTGACTGTTAATTTTCTCCTGGCTTATTGTTTCTTAAAGCTTTGCCATCATAGCATTCAATGATTGATCTGTAAGTGCTAGGTTTATCCTCCCCCCAGTCCCACCTCCATATTCTTTGAACAAGGGAGTGTAACAGTTGCATTTCTTCAATTCTTTGGCATTGCCCCATATTGAGGGAAAATTACAAGATTGCGGCCAAAATCCCCAAAATGTCTAACTTTTCTTTCTTCAGCAACTTAGGATGCATTCCATCTGGACCGGATGACCTACCCACTAAGTGCTGTCAACCTTTCTAGAACCTCCTGTTCATCCAGAATCCTGGTATTCTCCTTCCATTGTAAAGTTGGCAAAGTTCTCTTCCTTGTTAAATAAGGATGCAAAGTATTTACTTAATACCTCAACCAATGCTTTCTGCCTCTCCTATTAGTCTCCATTCTAGTCCCAAATTAGTTCCTCCATTCCTCTGACAATCTTTTTACTGCTTATATGCTCAAAACCACCTCTGGATTCTCTTCCATGTTAGTTGCCAATCTCTTCTGTTCCTTCATTTTTGTTTTCTTTTTGCTTGTTGTCTGATTCTTGCTTATATTTTATCAAGCTGCCAATTCCTCCTTTTTCTGCTTCATCCTACGCCATTCAGGGAGCATTGACATTGGCATCCTCCCTTTCCCCCTAGTGGGAATGTCCCTGGATTGAACCATTTTCTCTTTAAAGACTGCATATTTCTCCATTAGATTTTTGATGGCCAGCCTTTGACTTCAACGTACCCAACCCAAGTCTCTCTCCAATTCAATGAAATTGGCCCTCTAAAAGTTCACCATTTATATCCTAGATTTCCCCTTATCCTCCTCCTATCTTGATCAGTATTCTCAAGATAATCCTCTGCTGTGACACACTTTCCACATGACATACATCAGCCTCAGGCCATAAAATACACCAATTAGCACAACTGCTTCTCTTTTGTAACTCCAGCAAAGCAGGTTTTCTTTCTTTCAATCCTCAAGTACATTTTTTTTCTGACTATAATATTTTCCTTTGTCAAAACTTCTCCCTTACCTCCTATTTTTCCTCTTTCCTGCTCCCAGGAACATTTAATATCCAATCCTTTTGTTTGAAGCAGATCATAGTTACCATTGTGCTCCCAAACTGCACCAGCAGCTAACAAAACTTATTAACCACACTTCCTGCAGATGCACTCGCACTCATTCTAAACCAAGTTCTTTTGAAAATCTGTTCATTTTGGGGTATGAATAGTGAAAATCTGGCTTCATTCATCTTGGCAGCAATATGGGATTTGCATTTCTATAAATATCCACCTTAGTGGTTTTAGACAAAGCTGAATAGATGATCAGTCCAGCATGTCTTAGATAAGTTTTAAATAGGCATCTAAAAGTGACTGCATAAACCATCAAATGACACAACAAGAGTAAGAATCCAACAGTAAGTCCTGTCCAACCCAGAAAGTATATTATAGAAAGCAATTATCTGAATCCATAACAACATTGACTTCAAACAATTGATTTCGGCAACTCCAGCTTTCAAACCCAATAAATGAAAGGCATGAGTTAATCCAAAGCACAGTTAACTCGAGGGGTGCTGAAACCCTTCCTGACAATTTTCCTTTTTGTTGCTGTTGAGGGACTGCTTAAAAGATAATTGCAGCAGCTCAGGAACCAGAGATCTTGGAATATTCATTTTCATCCAAGGTTCATGAATCATGGGGTGAACTAGGCATCCTCTTTGATCAGTTCCCAGGAAGGCAGGCCATTCTCACTGTGGTACCAGCATATTCCACTTCAATTTACATTGGGCCACCTTTACAATGTCACTCGACATTGGAATTTTCAATCCAGCACATCCCTCCTCCCCCACTACGCAATTTACTCTAACTCTCCTACCTCACAGTTCACTCTGTCACTCTGTTCCCCCTCAATTCACTCTGCTCCCCCTGTTCACTCTCCCACTCCCCCAATTCAATCTGTCACTCTCCTCCCCCACCCAAAGTTAACATTGTCACTCTCTCTCCCTCCCTACACATCCCCACTCAGTCGTTCCAGTTCACTGGATCACTTGTCACCAACCCCCTTCCTTAAGTTCACTTTGTCATTCTCTACCTATCAGCTGTATTCCTTTCAAAAAAATTAAGCTTTTCTTTTCCCTCCTTTTGGGTCATTGGTGGTGTAATGGTAATATTACTGGATTAGTAATCCAGAGGCCCAGACTGCTTTATGAAGACATGGATTCAAATTCTACCACCACAGTAGCTGGCTGAATTTGAATTTAATTAATAAGTCTGGAATGGAGAGCTAGTCTTAGTAATGGTGACCACAAAGCAATTATAGATTGCTGTACAAATCCATCTGGTTCACTCCTTTGAGGAAGGAAATCTGCCATCCCTACCCAAGTGTGACTCCAGACACATGGCAATGTGGTTGACCTTTCACTGCCCGTTGAAATGACCTAGCAAGCCACTCAGTTCCAACAGCAATTAGGGATGGACAACAAATACTGGACTTCCTAATGGCATCCACATCCCATGAAATGGACAAATGAGATAGACAGATTTTTAATAGACAGATTTTTAATAGACAGATAAGGGAGTCAAAGGTTATAGGGATAAGACACGAAGGCAGAATTGTGGATTATCATATTATAGGTCATGATCTCATTGAATAGTAGAGCAGACTCAATGGGCTGAATGGGCTACTTCTGGGCACCATATTTGCTGCTTTACAGTGCCAAGGACTGAGGCTCAATTCCCAGCTTGGGTCACTGTCTGTGTGGAATTTGGACATTCCCCCCGTATCTGCGTGGGTTTTCTCCAGATACTTTGGTTTACTCCACATTCTGAAAGGCACGCTGGTTGGGTTCATTGACCCAAACAGGTGCTGTCTGTGGCAACTAAGGGAATTTCACAGTAACTTTATTACACAGTGTTAATGTAACTTACTTGTGACTAATAAATAAATGCTATATCTTACGGTCTTATAGAGAGAAGAAGAAAGGAAAAGATCCATGTGACAGCTCTGCTAACATGAGCAGCAGAGACTATGGCTGAGAACATGAGGCAGCAGAGACTATGGCTGAACTATAACCTGTATAGTTCCTAGTATGTCTCATTATTAAATCATCTCCAAAATCTACCTTTCCATTTGGTGGACAAGAGAGAATAGAAACAGCAATTTTCTCATTGCAGCTTTCAATCTACAGTAGTGATAGCTCAGGCAGTTAATTTTAATTAATTCTTGATCTTTTAATTAACCTGTCTTTAAAATTAATTGAAAATTAATAGGGAGCTATCTAACATATCTCACTTCAACAATTTTTGATGCTCAATTTGAAGGGGGAAAAATGGTATTTTTCTATTTAACATTTAAATTTATCAGCAGTGATTCCCAAAGGAACACTCTCGTCTTCATAGGGTAGTTTATTCATCAGCATTAGCTGTTCCTCTAGGATTACTGAAAATATTCCAATTATTGGAAATGCACAGCTCAACATTCCACCTTTCGAATGTTCTCCGGTCTCATTCAACTGTCTCTGCACCTATCCATCAGTTTGTCAAGGATCTTAATCTGCATTAACTCCATCAAATCTCCAATTTGAAATCTAACTTTTCCCAAGCGTGCATCTCCTTTCTACTCCCTATACATTTGAAATATGGCTATATTGATCCAGTGTTCAACAATGCCCATCTAACTCATGTTTACCCAAGTATATCCGCTGATGCTTTTTGGCTGCCAGTCAAACCAGAGTCCAGCTCCTCCAATTCATTTTTTTCTTGTTTTTCTCCTTATCACTCCTACCATCCTATCTTTCTTTCCTCCACTCTGGGCACTCTTACTCTCAAACTCCAATTCTTCAGTATACACTACTTTTGCTACTCTCCTCCCATTGTCCATTACTTTTAATAATCTTTTTAATTTTCAGGGCAGCACAGTGGTTAGCACTGCTGTTCACAGTGCTGGGGACACATGTGATTCCGGCTTAGGTGACTATCTGTGTGGAGTCTGCACATTCTCGCCGTATCTCATGCGGTTTCCTCTGGGTGCTCTGGTTTCCTCCCACAAGTCCTGGTGCTGGTTAGGTGCATTAGCCATGCTAAAATCTCTCTCAGTGTAGGCAAACAGTATCAGAGTGTCGCAGAGTGTGATGTTTCATAGTAACATCACCGCAGTGTTAATGTAAACCTCTTTGTTACAATGATAATTAAATCTGAAGCTTCCTCCTAAGCTTCTTTTAGCGTCCTCCAAATAGCCTGCTGAGGTGGTTGACCCACTGCCTCCCATTAAGCAGCAGCGACAATCTTCCTATCCCAATCTTTGCCTCCTCTTCTGTCTACTTACCTCTCAGAGCTGGTCTCACCAACTTCTTTTCCTCCCCTCTCACCCCGTCCAGTGGATCCATTTTCACCATCCTTCCTAAATAGTTTCCCTATAGAATGGGCATTCACTTGTGAACAAGACTCTTGCCATCATAAGCATAATGTAGATGCTCACATTGGCATTCTGGGCTTGACAAAGTGGTGATTGAGCGATAATGCCATCTTTTTCCATAGCTTCCCTGCCTGGTTTAATTTTTCACAATTTACCCCACTCAAGCTACCAAAAGGATGGTGTGGCCTTTGTCATTAAAATAGCTTTCACGCATCTCATTTAAACTCCTGTTTCTGCACCAAGTATCGTATTACATTTCTGACAGAGTTACCTTGTGCTTTCTTCCTCAGCTTTTGCACCAATCAATATTTCACCTTGATAATTCAACACCATCTCAATTTATCTTTCCCTCCTCTCTCTCTCCTGAGTTTACCATCTTCCTACCCTCCTTAATCTCTCCCTTCAGACAAACTCTCCTGCCTGTTTTCATGGTCACCACCTTTGATCTCAGGCAGCATAGTGGCACACTGGCTGCACTGCTGCCTCACAGCACAGGGATCCAGGTTCAATTAAGTCCTCAGATCATTGTGTGGAGTTTGCCTTTTCTCCCTGTGTCTGCGTGGCTTTCCTCCAGGTGCTCTGGTTTCACACAACAATCCAAAGATATGTGGGTTAGGTTGATTGGCCATACTAAATTGTCCCTTAATATCTCAGAATTTGTAAATTAGAGGGATTAGCAGGGTAAATACACGGGGATAGGAATTGGATGTTGTAGTCGGTGGTCTCCAGCATTACAGGGATTCTATGATTATGCTATCTCACCTTGCTATTCCCATCACGAGCAACGATAAGACAATCTCGCCCACATTTTTTTTCCACCTTCCCAATTCCAGTTCTTTCAGAACCTGGCCCGAATACAAATCTCTCACTCAAGTCACTTATTGTTCCACTTTCTAATTCCCAAATACCAAACCTTTGGCTCATAATTCACCAATGAATTAAGCATTTCTGCAGCAACCGATCTGCTAAATTACACCCTCTCTTGTAACAACTGGTTTTGTTTTGGGTTAACACAGTAAGAAGTCTCATGGCACCAGGTTAAAATCCAACAAGTTTATTTGGTAGCAAAAGCCACTAGCTTTTGGAGTGCTGTTCCTTCACTTTGGGTTGCCATTACATCCCAGTAACACTCTGGGTTCTCAATTGTAACTGAGGGGAAAAAGTGAGAAAAGTTTGTAAACGTAGAGATGATAATTTCCTCAAGGGTCTGTAAACCATAGCGAGACAAGCTAAGACACCAAGTTGCTGTACCACTATCCGCTCCATTCTTCTTCGATGATTCGTCACAATGACGGGCAATTAGCAATAAGGGTGAAAAGACTGGGCTGATATTTTGGCATTGAAAGAAATATACACTGAACTCTGGGTGTGAGAGACAAGAGTGGACAAAACATAGAAATAATTCTGTGAATGGTTTCTATATTTTTGACTGATGGATGGAAGAGCAAACTCAGTTTCTCTTTTGTTTCCAGCAGTTCAAGTAAAGACCTGTAGAATTATTATTAGATAGTGGTGTGGTACTTTAAAGAACCACCTATGAAGCGGTTAGTGAACAAAATAAGGGCTGAAACAGTTTAATTCCAATAACCACACCTGCAACACCAGCCACTGTAAGTTCAATTGATTTTATTGTTGTAAAACTCATTCCAGCCCTGTGTGCACAATAGAACCTGCTGATTATTTTACAGACCTGGTGTGACACTAAATACACTCCTTCTGCCCAATATGCAGTAAGTAGAGACCTGGGTATCTAACAAAAAATCAAGAAAATCAAAAATATAAATGACAGAAAACAGGAGCGTTTGATGGTGATACAGTGCCTGTTGCCTCTCAGTATCAGGGCGCTGGGTTTGATTCGCTCGTCTGTGCAGAGTCTGCATGTTCTCCCAGAATGTCATGGTTCTGGGTAGAACAAAACTTCCAGCAATCGCGGGCAAAATACTTAAAATTTGATAAGAACTGATGACTCAACTCTCTGGAGATTGCCCTCCCTTCTGTCTAGCAGGGCCAGGCCACCAGCTCCCTGCAAGTAGGGATCATTTTAAACCCCACTGGAGTAAACCACTCCTGACGGTGGGGGAAAGAGGCTAGCGGGCCAGACTACTGGGCCCAGAGGAATCTGTCTCTGGTCCATTAATTATATTTAAAAGAGATGGAAATGCGCATCAGCATAAATTATTCAGCTCCATTCCAGAAATCGGCACAGCCTTGACAGCATCGGAAATCCGGCTGCCACAGATGCACAGAGATCGTGGCGCCCAGCAGGGAGTCTGTGAAACAGCCTCTGCCCGAGTCTCACAGCCTGCTGTGCTACAAAAGCTCCAAAACATAAGCAATGTTAGATTATTATTTTAATCGCACGTATCAGCATATAAAGCAACGGATCAGGGAATCATAGAATCCTTACATTGCAAGAGGCGGCCACTTGGCCCATCAAGCCTGCACCAACAACAATCCCACTTAGGCCTATCCTCAGAACTCCACATTAAAGGGGCAATTTAGCATGGCCAATCAACCTAACCCACACATGTTTGGATTGTGAGAGGAAACTGGAGCATCTGGAGGAAATGCATGCAGACATGGAGGGAATGTGTAAACTCCACACAGACAGTGACCAAAGGCTGGCATTGAATCCAACTTGCATAATCCTTCCCTGCTAACACAATGGTAGGCTATGGTATCTGATGCTAATGGTGACCTTGTCAACTAATGTGGCAATTTTTCTATACAATATAAAACTCTCCAATGGGTTGGCTACTGAGAGATCTTCTCTGAAGTTGGCAGGTAGTCATCTCCTCACCTGTAGATACAACAAGACATTACCTGCAACTTTCCAATACACAGTATAATTGCTGCAGGCAGGGATTTAGGAAACTTGCTGGCCATCACCCATCTGGCTGACATGCCTTCCTTAACCTTGTAGAACCTCGAACATTTACTACTTCCTTTGGAAAACTAAAATAAACTTAACTTCAATTTACGCAAAAGCCAAAAGTAAAATAAAAATGTTGTAAGTTAATGACAAATTATATCCAAGAAAGATGACATTAAAAACACGTTGTAGATTCTGTGAATTATTGCAGAATTTTACATTGTAGAAGGAGGCCATTTGGCTCATTGAGTCTGTACCGACTATAATCCCACATAGACTCTATCCCCATACATTTACCCTGACACTAAGGGGCAATTCTGCATGGCAAACCCATCTTACATGCACATTTTTGGATTGTGGGAGCAAACCAGAGCACCTGGAGGAAACCCATACAGACGCAGAGAGAACATGCAAACTCTACACAGATAGTGACCCAAGCTGGGTCCTTGGTGCTGTGAATCAGCAGTGCTAACTAACTACTGTGCCATCGTGTCAGGAAATATCTTCCCTGAAGAGATCCATTGGTCATCAGGGTGGCAAAATGAATATCAAATGAAAAAATAGCAAACCTGGGGTGGGGAGTGGTGGCAGGGGAGGTGGGGGTTGCCTTCCCTTGTGTTTTTGCCTACCTCTCAGCCAACATGTTTGAAAACTAATTTGAACCATATATGGTCACCTTTAACATTTCCCCATGAGCTTGAGGCGGCGATGGCTTTAATGGCGTTATCGTTAGACCATTAATCCAAAGACTCAGCTAAAATTCTGGGGACCTGGGTTCGAAAGTTGCCAATGACAGATGGTGGAATTTGAATTCAATAAAAAATATCTGGAATTAAGAATCTACTGATAACCATCGTCTGGAAAACCCAAGTTCACAAATGTCTTTTAGGGAAGGAAATCTACTGTCCCTCCGTCTGGCCGACATGTGACTCCAGAATCTCAGCAATATGGTTGAATCGCAACTGCCCTCAGGCAACTAGGGATGGGCAACAAATGCTGGCCAGCCAATAATGCCCATGTCTCAAGAATGAATAAAAAACCTTTAATATATTGTCCATGCAACCTTTTGAGCAGTCCCGTGTTTATGGGTTGCCCACATATCGAGCAATATCGAGTATATGTTGTATACGTCTGGGTCAATGTTTTATCAATGCATAATGTAAACATGGGCAAGGTGGTACTGCAAAATAACTCAAATCAATTTTCTATGGCACTGTAGGGCAAATAATCTTTTTCAGTCTTGCCTGCATGATAACGACACTAAGTAATTAGCCTGATCATCTTTAGAACCTGATCAATTGGCTGCCATTCATCAAAGGGAAGGATCTTTCAAATTGTAAACGCTTTGATATTAAAAGAAATGAAACTTAAAACAGCACCAAAAAAGTGGCACTCACGCCTCAACATATTCATTATGCTTGATATATTGTCAATCTTCAATCAAATTATTCAGCGGAGTATCTACTGAACGTGGGACAGATGATGAAGGTGACTCAGGCAGCAAAAGGATCTGACTAGTGGTCAATATTAAACAACAGAATTTAAACAATCTAATCTCGCTGATGGAAACCATATAGTTGTGGTAATTCACTGGCATAAAAGGACGTTTCAAATCTTGTCTAGATCACAAACTGAGTTACGCCTGTGAAAGTAATTGGATTCCTGCAAATTTGAAATGGAACTTATCTATATTTATGATGCTACAAACTACTTGTGCAACCTTGGAATACCTCACAATGAAAGTCTGAATATAGCTATTTTTCAACACTACATTTGCAGCACGCGACTGCTCTATCTACTGATTAGATTGCACAATCCACAATCTATCCTGATATCATGATGCAAAAAACAGGCTGACGTCGACCAGAAACAAGTTTCCATTGAGAAATTAAGCTTCCTTTGTTGCTAGGCTTCACAGAATAAGGCAATATCGTTCCCATGGTGATCGAGAACGATAATGGGATGTGAGAAAGGTTGAAAAGGAGCTGTAGGGATCACATTACAAGCAAAATAGCTTCCTGGCAGTTTTAAACTCAGCTCGCATCTGGTAAGGTTTAATCCTATTTCTGTACAAATACCTGCAGGTTATTAGAACTCTTATCCTGTTTAGACAATGACTTCATGTGTTGTATTGAAGCTGGTCGCAATACAAATGAGGCAGGAAGATCAGAACAGTGGGAATTCAAAGTAGCCTGAACAATATGACATCTGCCAAGATCAAACCTGGTTGATATGGTAACCACAAGCTAACATCTCATGGTGTCAACACCCCATAACCCAATGCACATCGTTTAATTTCTCTTAAATGTACTGGCATAGGCAGCATTGTTTTCCTTCATTTAAAAAACGATGATGAAAGCCACGGTATCACACTGTAGCACCATGCCAATAAATATAAAAAAATGAGGTCAACAGGAACAACTGATCAAGTGACATAAAACTTACATGTCAAAGGACTGGAGATCATGGAAGGAAGAAAGCAGTTTGGTGACAGAATAAACTGAAAATGATCATTACACACCTGTATATGCATTCAGTTGCAGAGTTACATATTACAAGCTACACCTCTGAAATCAACACCCACACTTTCAGTCTGACTATTTATAGGAGCACAAGTGAATCTCCAGTTAATGCCCTTCACCAAGAATGTAAGAAGATCAGAAATCAGAGCAGAGGCAGACCATATCGGCTGTTGAACATGTTCCACCATTCAATATCATTATGGTTTATCTTTGGCTTCAGTCCCTTGATTCCACAAAAGACTGAAAATCTGACCACTGCAGCCTTCAAAACATTCACTATTAGTGCATCCAAAGACTTACAACTCTTCCAGTGAGAAGATTTCTCCTCATCACAGCCCTAACTCATAGACTCCGTACACAGATACTGTCCGGTGGCACTGTCATTAGCATTGCTGCCTCACAGCACCAGGGTTCTGGGTTCAATTCCAGCCTTGGGTGACTGTGTGGAGTTTGCACATCTCCCTGCTTTTGTGTGGATTTCCTCCCAGTGCTCCTGTTTCCTCCCACAGTCTAAAAGACACGTGGAATAGGTTGATTGGCCACGACAAGGATTGTGAATATGTGGGTTATGGGGATGGGACCTGGGTAGGATTTTTGTTGGTGTAGGCTCGATGGGCCAAATGGCCTCCTTCAACCCTGTAGATTCTATGTTCTAGATCTCCACAGTCAGTGGAAACTACCTGTCAGTATCCTCCATGTTAGGTTCCTTTAGAATCTGTATGTTTCAATGAGGTCACCTCTCATTCTTCTAAACTCCAGAGAATATAGACCCATTTTATTCAGCCTTTCATCATCAGACAATCCTCTCATTCCAAGGACCAATCTCGTGAAGCTTTGTTCTATTGCCTCCAATGCAAATGTTTTCTCCTGAAATGTAGAGACCAACTACATACAGTATTCCAATATTTGGTCTTACCAAAACCTTGTGTAATTGTAGCAAGACTCTTTTTTATATTTCAATCCCCTTGCAATAAAGGCCAACATGTCATTGTCTGTCTAATTGCTTGCTGTACCTTATGTACACCCAAGTCTCTCTGAGCATAACATTTCCAAGTTTTATGCCTTTTAAAAATTATCCTGCTTTTCTAGTCTTATGAACAAAATGAATAACCTCACATTATGTCCTATCTCCTGCTCTATTGCCCATTCTTTCTTTGCAGCTTCCTGGTGTCCTCTATTCAAGCTTGCATTCCCACCTAGCTTTATATCAGTAACAAACTTAGATACACTATTTAGTTTCGTTGTCCAAATCATAAATATAAATTGTAAATAGTTGAAGCTCCAACACTGATCCTTGAACATCTCCGCTAGTCACAGCCTGCCAACTTGAAAACATCCCAATTAAATATAACTATTAAACAATTTTCAGAAATGAAGGTAAGGAGTTCACTGATTTGGAGATCCTGGGAAAGAATGAATTGGTGTGCAAGACAATAGGAAAATTGTGTTTCTCATGGCGAGAAGCAACACACCATTCGTTGGACCTGCTTCTGCCAATGATGCTTCCCATTGATTGCACCCTATACTGCCAGGAAACCCATGGCACTATTGGCAGCACCAGAAGATCCTGCCGACATGAACAATCAGAGAATTCCAGCTACTATAATGAGTCCTCATTTCAAGACAGCAGTAAAAAGAATAGGTGAGTGCAATTTAGAAGGAACATTCCAAAAAACACTGACTTCAATAAAACCAATAAAACATGCCAAGGGTTTTGGGCACGTGGATTCCACCCCAAAAACAGGGGCACCATTGGACAGAGGTAGGCATATCAAAGTCAAATTTTCCAAGACAAAGTAAACAGTACAAGTGAGTCAATATTATTAAATGAGCCTCAAGATTTGGATCGAATGTTGGCCCAAGGGATAATAAAGGTTGTAACATTATCATTTCACAGCAATGGCAGAGATATCATATTGAATATTAGTCTGAATGAGATTGAACATCATCCTTCACATTTTCAAGTATCAAAATGTTTAAAATGCTATTATGTCTTTTGCTTTCTAAAACACTCATCAAAATCTCCATCCTTGCTTGGGGCTGGGATTCTCCAATGCCACTGAAAGTGAATGGAATTTCGGCTGGAATGCCAATCTCACCACTCTCACTTGTCTCACTTGTAATGTGTTAGTCCTGGACGAGATCGCAGAATCCTGCCTCACGTCACCATATCACTGAAGGACTTTGAAATTAAGTGACCAGCAGTAAACTCTTCATAAACTTAACATGGTATGATTTTGCATGCACCTTCTGTTTAATTTTATTTGTCCTCAGCGTGAACACTAATACAATTTTAATACATGTTCAGGAACATCATGGGAAGGTTGCCTTCATGCACTGGGTGCTGCAAAATTTATAAACATTTTTATTAAAAAGTGGGTTTATGGTTTTATTACACATTCCTCATACAGGAAATATTTTCTGATGCTATACTGGAATACAAAATTCATTCAACAGCATTACACTGAAACGGAAAGACTTGTATTTATATAGTGCCTTCAGAGTGGCATGATGACAGAGTGGTTAGCACGACTGTCTCACTGCGCCAGAGACATGGGTTCAATTCCGACCTCGGGTACCTACCTGTGTGCAGTTTGCATGTTCCCTCCGTGTCTGCATGGGTTTTCTCCTGGTGCTCCGATTTCTTATCAGAGTAAAGATGTGTGGGGTGGGTTGATTGCCTGTGCTAAAAGTGTCTTTCAGGATAATTACATGGGGTTACAGGAATAAGATCTGGGTAGAATTGTTGTCAGTGCAGGCTCGATGATCAAATGGCCTTCTTCTGCACTGTAAGGATTCTGTTGCTTTCACAATCTCAGGACAACACAAAGTGCCTCACAGCCAATTGATCAATTTTGCAGCCGAGCCACTGTTACAATGTGGGGCACTGCAGCAAGGCACATCAAGGGCCCACAAACTGAGAAAAATTACCACATATTTTAGATTGGATTTTGAGGAGGCTGCTGGAATAAGTAAGATGCCAGAGAATTGCGCAGGAGGGTGCACACATCAGACTCCTAGTGGATGCATATCAGGCCCCCAGCAGCAGGAAAACCTGTAAGCAATTAAGTCAATGGCAAAAAGAGAAACAAGATTGGAAAGTTGCCCATTAATGGGGAATGATAGAAATGCTTAATTTCTAACTCACATGTAATTTAATTATACTAATTATAAAGTTCAATGCCGTCTAATCCTGCCCCCCTCCCCGCAATTTCGTGAAACGTGTGTCTTTACTGCCTTCAACAACCTGCCCAGTCAAAGCTTGTGACTTACACCAGGCTTCCTTGACTCAGAGTCCCTTGGACTTCCAGGAGACTGCCACTGGATTAGTGAATTGATCTTGGAGGCATCTTCTGTTTAAAAACTTCCTGAGCTGAAACACTCAGAGGATTTATTTTATTTATTCGTTAGTGTCACAAGTAGGCTTACATTAACACTGCAATGAAGTTATTGTGAAAATCCCCTAATCGACACGCTCTGGCGCCTGTTCAAAATATACTGAAGAAGAATTTAGCATAATCAATGCCCTTAACCAGCATATTTTTTGGACTGGGGGTGGAGGGGGATCAGAACATTCAGAGGAAACTTTTGCAGACAGGGGAGAATGTGCAAACTCCACACAAACAGTAACCCAAGCTGTGAATCAAATCCGTGTCCCTGGCTCTGTGAAACAGCAGTGCTAACTACTGTGCACCATGCTGCCTTCTTAAGATGGGACCTCAAGGAGGAAATACAGAACCAGAAAAGTATTGGCCCCAAAAAATAAAGAGGAAACGCACAACTGAGAGGCCAAGGAGATGTTGCAGAAAGTGATAGACACTACACTGCAGAGTTTTCTTAAAAACCCTACAGGACAATTCTCAATTTTACACTGGGCTGAGAGTCTTTTAAAGTTGGCACCATATTCTGCATGGTCACAAGGTGATGCAAGCTTTCAGATGTTAGCGGAGGACAGGAAAGCTCCCCATCTCTTCACCAGAACACCTCATTCGCCTGACGAAGGCCACAAAGGCCGAAAGCTCGCAGATTTACTATCAAATAAATCGGTTGGATTTAAAATTGGTGTTGCCAGACTTTTCTGAGTTTACCCCAGTCCAACGCTGGCATCTCTACATCTTCACCAGATAGTGCCATGGGATCCCTCATGCTGAGATTAGCAAGCAAATAGATTTATTATCCAAATCATGTGAACTGACAGTGGAATGTTTCTTCGGAAACGCACTGAGGTGTCAGTCTAAATCATGTATCCAACTCTCTGAAGTGAGGCTTGATTCCACAACTCTCCAACTCACTTGCCAGAGTGAGCCACAGCTGAGTCCACTTTTACTATACTGCTCACAAGCAGTCTGCAAGCTGGAATAGGGGTGAAGGTTGCTGCAGTCCTATTAATGTCCATTTGCCCACTTCTCCAATACAACAAATTTATTCAGATAGTAATCTTTTTTGAGGTAAAATATTGAATATGTTACTGTTTTAAAATATTATTTAAGCATGACTTTTCAAGTAATTTCACTCTTTGCTTTTCCAGTTACTTTTCACGATTATTTGCATTGTCTGACATTATTTCCCTTAGTGAAACTGTAGTTTTTACTTAAGCTTCTATCTCCTTCCTGGTGTAAAATATTTCTTCTCTTTTGCATTCACTTGATTCGATGCCAGTGATATTTTCCTTATTTTTGTTTTATTTAATACCTCAGCTATGCCCTCTGGCTCCATGCACAAATCTTCCTAATTAGCCCAACTCCTTCCTTTATCATCCTTTTATGATTTAAATGCTGATAGAAGACTTTGGGATTCCCTTTTATGTTGGCTGACAGCCGATTTTCATTCCTCCTCTCTGCTTCTCTTAACTACTACTTGACCTCCCCTCTGAACATTCCATATTCAGTCTGGTTCTCAATTACAGTTTTTCCTTAACTCCTCTCATATAAGCATACTTTTTCTTTTAATTTCTATCTTCTTTGTCATCCAGGTGGATTTGTTTGTCCTATCTTTCCTTTTTGAGGAAATATACAATGGTTGTGCCTGAACTAGATACTCTTTGATCAGCCACAGATTTTACTGACAACTTTGGACTCCAATTCATTTGGCCCAGATCCATTATAACCCCATTGAAGTTGGCTTTTCCCAATTAATTATTTTTACTCTGGGTTGTTCTTTGTCCTTTTCTATCGTCAGCCTTATGATACAATGAAAACTGTCCCCTTAAATATTCTCCACCTGACTCTTGATCCACTTGGCCCACCTCATTCCCAAAAATCAAGTCCAGCAGCATCTCCTTTCTTGTCAGACTGGAAGCATACTGCTGAAGAAGATTTACACAGGTTCTTGCCCCTCTCTGTCCATAATGCATGCTTCTATCCCAGTCAATATTCACATATCTAAAGTTCCCTATTATATGTACTCCATAATTTCTGAACTTTTTATTACTGTCACAAATAGGCTTTTATATTCACACTGCAATGAAGTCACTATCAAAATCCCCAAGTTGTCACAAACTTCTTTGTATTGCCTTGTAAATTTGTTACTCGACATTCTTCTCAGTAGTCAGTGGCTTTCAGACTACAGTGAGCAATATAATTGCAAATTTTTGTTCTTTAGCTCAAGCCAAATAGATTCCCTCCTTGACCTCTTTGCAGTTGTCTTTCTCCAGCACTGCAATGTTGTCCTTAATCAAAGCCGCCACTCCTGTACGGTTCTGGCTGTGTTCTCCAGGAGAACTGTCATCAGTATTCAGAATTAAATAATGGCTGCAGAATATATGCATTCAGTGGACTTCTTTATGACTTGCTTATTTCTTTTGACTTTCTAGTGGCTGATCACTCTTGCCTTCTCTCCCTGTATCTTAAGCTGAAGAGTGACTATCTTAGTAAACATTCAAAGCTCTCAACCTCACCGATGAGCCGCAGTGACGCCAACTGCGGCTCAAGTTCCAAAAACAAGAGCTCAAGCTGCTGTATTTCATAACGCTTCCTGCAAAATACTTGAAACATGCTAGAGTTCCCAAGGAGCAATGGATATGCCCTCTCGAGAAACTTATGCTAAGCTGCTGCCTTCACCATCATCAAGTATCCCCTGAACAGTTTATTGTTCAATAGTGCCCAAACAGCAGTGAAGCATCTTCAACATTCCTCTGCACTATTCAAAATAAATCTTCATGGTACACAATTTGCTTGGAGTTTTTATTTCATAATTTCAGCTTATATATATTTCTCTTTTCTATCAAAAATCTATCTCAGTCTTGAAAGCCTATGCTTGAGGGAAGAATTTTCTAAATTCTTGCAACTCATTTGGGATTTTATGACTTTGCTCATCCCAAAACCAAAAAATCCCACCTGAGGTCACCAGATCTTCCCATTGTCTGCCCCTTGCCTACTTTGATCCCTGTGGTGGCTAAGGTGGTAAAATTCTGGCACTTATGTGGAAAAGGGGCTTTCTTTTCTTGATTTTGCTCCTGAATGATCCACTATTCTCATTCTAACATCAAGTATCCCTTAAGAGAGGAAACAATTTCACCATGCCTAACCATCAAATCCTTTTGAACATTTTAAATACTTCGATCAGATCACAACAATTCACAAGGGAGGAAAATAAGCACAGCAACCAAAAACTTCCCTTCAACCAATTCCAGATGACACTGTCGATACCATCGAAAGAAAACCCTTGGGCTGATGAAAACAAGTCCAAAACACTGCAGCATGATGCAAGGCATTACAGGAAGATTTGCTTGGTATAAAAATTCTACACTGTTTACAAAGACCAATAACATTAGCACCACACATTGTGCTGCTAACACAATCAGCAGCACCATAACATCCTGCATCTTCCACTGTTCTGCTCAAATACCCACATGTCACAGGGGCTTACATAAATGTCCACTAAATGAATTCTTCACCCTTGAGGGTTTCCTGTAATTATAGAGAAAGGCATTGAAAAATAAATACAGAAAGGACATTAAATAACTAATAAGATTTGAACGTGCTGCACCTTCTTTCAAACTTCAACATTCTTTTTCGATCAGTAAACAATGCATTATTAATTATATTACATTATACACACAATTCTGAAACATTGGATTTCTGCCCATTCCTGCTACAAAGATAACATTTCCTATTTCCAAATTGTCCAAAGTCTAATAACGAATTGAAATTCCTCTTTACTGCTGTCTGTAATTGCCAATGAATGTCTGGCTCATAGGGAAAGTATAAGAATTCCTTTTCAAGAGACTGTGCATGTTTCCTACAAGCCTAAGCTAACTTACTGATGGTGAATAGTTCTAAATCTGTGCTGCAAAAGAAATCAGTAAGAATTTAGCAACACCAATTATTAATCCAACCGATTTATTTGATAGTAAAAAAGCGAGCTTTCAACACTCCCGTGTCTTCCTCAGGCAAGAACACTGCACTTGCCTGAGGAAGACACGGGAGTGTTGAAAGCTCGCTTTTTTACTATCAAATAAATCGGTTGGATTAATAATTGGTGTTGCTAAATTCTTACTGAGTTCTTACCACCCGAATCCAACGCCGGCATCTTTACATCATGACTGCAAAAGAAAGCCAGTCAATAAAGCAAAGAGTGAGGGAAAATGCCTACTCCTGGTCCTAGTTCTTATGCTCTTATACCATTCAAGCCACTTATAAGCCATGGGCTTCTGAATTATTTTCTTTCTTTCTTTAGCATCAGTAGTGTCTCATTAATATGCTAGCCAAGCTCCCTTGCTGTTGCACATTGGGAGTCTACATGACCAAATGTAGACTTTGAAGAAGGGAAGTTAGAGGGTAGGGCAAAACAGGTCAAGACCAACAGGCATAATTCAATCTCTATTTGTATTTACTTTTATGAATTTCTATGTTCAAATTTACAGTGTAATCGGGCAGCTAAAAAAAATAGAATAAGGCCCATACCTCTATCAAGGCAATGATCTGGAACGCAATTCTCAAACACCACTATTGCTGCCTGGACAGGTTAAAGGGTATGCTGCAATACCAGTCTACCAAAGAAACCCTGATCATTGTGGTTTGCAATACGTCACCAACCCATCTTGAGAAGTAATAGCAAGAGGCTGCTGAAGAAATCTCTGAGATCATGGCTTAGAGTAGGCAGCCCAGTCGAGCTTCAGTAAAAAAACCTTCTCTTCTTAGTTACTCATTCATGGAATGTCAGTATCATTAGCAAGGTCAGCAGTAATGCCTATTCCCAATTACCCTGAGCAGTTTGTAGTAGCAAGGCTTACTAGACAATTGCATAGGGCAGTTAAGAGTCAACCACATTGCTGTGGATCTGGAGTCACAGAGGCTAGACCAAATGAGGATTTCCTTCCCTAAGCAACTTAAGTGAATAAGGTAGCTTTTCATGACAATCCAATGGCTTCAGGGACACTATATTGCCGGTAATAGCATTTTATTCTAGATTTATATAACTAAAGTTTAAAATTCACAACTGCCATAGTGTGGTTAGATATTGTTTCAGGTATTACTGGTCCAGTATCATAACTACTGTGATTCTATACCATTAGCTGTACAACAAGCCTTCACACCAATATGAGGTCATTTGACTTTAGAACTCTCTACAGTTAGCATGGGACACACTTGTTTCAAACTGCTGTACCCTGGCCTGGTCAGTTTCCAGCCTCATGTGATGCCCTCAGGGCAAGATACTATGCAAATGTTGACGATATGTATATGGACGTCCAAAGGTATTTGATAATGTGCCATATAAATGACACTTTGGGAAAATTGTAGCATCTAGGATTAATGTGGTAGAAGCAACAATGAATATGAAATTGTCTGGGACAGAAAACAAAGAATATTAGTTAAGATGCTGTCTGGGTAAGAGGGTATGAGCTATAAGGAGTGGCTGGACAAACAAGCGTTATTTTCTCTGGAGTGGCAGAGGCTGAGGAGAAACGTGATATAAGTCTATAAAATTATGAGAGGCACAGATACAGTTGACACTCAGAATCTTTTTCCCAGAGTTGAAATGTCATACTAGGGGGCATGCACTTAAAGTGAGATGGGGAAATTTCAAAGCAGATGTGAGGGGTAAATTTTTTTTAAACACAGAGCGGTAGGTATCTGGAATGCACTGCCAAAGATGGTGTTGCAGGCAGATGTGATAGTGGCATTTAAGGAGCTTTTAAATAAGCACATGAATATGGAAGGAATAGAGGGATATAGACCAAGGGCAGGCAGCAGCAATTATTTAATTTGGCGTCATGTTCGGCACAACATCATGGGCTGAAGATCTGTTCCTGTGCTGTACTGTTCTATGTTCGATGAATAGCTATTTCTCAGAAGAAAGGAAATTTCTTCGTTACAAAAATAAATTTGCGCTAGAACATAGTCTTTCATTTTCCCCATCTCCAGTCTGCTCCAGGAACCTCTGCCCCTGTGATTTGAGGATCAGCTTCATGTACATCCGCCAGACTCCCATCAGTTGTAGTCGCTCCCCTCTGGTGTATACACACTTTCTGCAAAGAAGCAGGATACAAAAGGTGATAATGATTGCAAGGATTTCTCTGTTTTCATGTGTGAAGGCAGACAGCATAAGGATTGTGAATTCAGGCATGTGCAGTGGGTAATCAGCTTGACCTGAGCTTGCTTGTACTCAGTGAAGGAATGCTAAGTAAGAGACATGGAAAAGGCTCAGAGAAGATCATAAACAACCATTTCAAGTAAATAATGACCTGAAACTACCCAGCTCCAGGGCCTCATAATCAGGAAGTACCCCAAAGATACGTTGGGAAATCCCACTTTCCCCCGGTTCCTGGTAACGATAGTATAGCAATTGCCCTGGAACATCAGCCTTCACCCCAACAGGCCTCCTACCACAATCCTCCTCAAAAATCACTCACCTAACCCCTCCAATCACCATCCCACCCCTTGTGAACTCCTGACCTCCCCATCAAGCCTATTCATTACCTGATCGACCCCTTGCCAACTGACACCTCCCCAACTTAATCCTCCCACAACAACCAGCAATCCCCCCAACAAACTGATTCCCTCAACCAACTGATACTTGCTGACTAACCAAACCACCCCCGAACAACCGACTGCTGCCCCTGCCACCCCCAACCAACCATCCTAACCAACGCCCCATCCACCAACCAACAGCCCACCTCTGAAGGACAACCAACTGACATTCCTCCTCCATCTCTTTGGCCTCTAGCCCCCTAATCCGACCCACTTACATTGCAACCACATCTTTTCCCTTGCTTCCCTACAGCTAATGCTGCGAAAATGAGGATGTGGATTCCTCACCTCCACCTGTTCTGCCATTGACAGAGGCCTTAGGCAATTGCTGCACTACATTGCTTTCTTGTTGAACCTCCTGTTAACGAGACCAATGACTGGATTTCAAGGTTAAGAAAAAGCAAAATGCACAGCAGCAATCTGACTCTGATTGCCACTTCAGGCAAGTTATGGGCCAATGAATGCGTTTGCGATATAAGATCATGTCTTTGTTCAGTTGTAAAGATCAAAGAGGAAAATGTCGATGCAATTGTCTACCTAACACCCAGTAGTGAGTTCATTGAGTATTTTATAACTTCTGAGCTATAACCACAGCACAGTGCTGCTATAATTTATTGCTTCAGTCAGTGACTGCCTTGTTTTTGACACTATAGCTTTTGGCATCTTGAGATGTCATGCCTTTAAGAAATATACTTATAATAATGTTTCTTTTAAGGGGCATGTCTAGATTTCCAATCTGTTTTGCAGAGTGCCAATTTGTCTAGGAAAAACTTTAAATTAGTACCTGAGAGCACAAGTACTCATTTTAGACATGGAGTATTTGTTTAAGCGAGGCTAATGCATTTGTGTTTACTCAGGTTCCCCTGGAAGTTCAGGATAGAGTTTTGATTAGCTTGATTGACAGGACAGAATCACGAATTAATGGGAGAAGCTAAACGTATAGGATAGAAATACTGTTTTCAGTTTTATTTTAAAAACAAAGGGAATTTCTCTCTGGACTGCCAGAAGAAAGCAGTGACACTCTCTCTCTCTCTCTCTCTCTCTCTCTAAAAAAGTCTCTCTGAAAATTCCAGGGCTGGTAACTTAAGTCACAGCAAGTATATGTGTTTTGCTCACTAATTTTAAAGAGGAGATTTAAGACTATAAGACACATATTGTTTGAATTGGAATTCAGTGATAGGTTAGTAGTTAAGATTTTATCTTGTCATGTTTAAGCATTATTGAATTGCTAAAGATTAAGCTAATTCATTTGTTATATTTAAAATGTGTTGTTAAATAAAGTTTGTTTTGATAAAAGCTTCCAATTTGTCAGTAGAATTGCACCTGAATTGAAAGATCTTATCCTGTCACTAATCCCAAAAACGGAAAATTTTGAGTTCAAGTCTGACTTCATAATGTATCTTGGGGATTTCTGCTCTGGTACTGAACAAACATAATGGAGAAAGAAGGATTTCCATAATCAGCAAACTCAACTATAATTGCCAGGAAAACTCCCCAGGTCCCAACAGGACTCCTACTCCATTCCACTGGGACCCTCCTCAAAAATCGCCCACCAACCCCCTCCAATTACCATCCCCATCCCACCTCTCACTGAACACTTGACCCCCACAAGTCTAATCCACCCCTGGCCAACTGACATCCGCCCACCTTCCCCCCCCCCCCCAACCTCCCACCACTAACCGTCTCTCCTTCTTCCTAAATTGCTGATAGACATAAATTTCTTTCTGCAAGGTCTTGCAGATCACGATCTTCAATTTTCAAAGCACAAGCTAACAAAAAATTAGGTAGAATTAAAAATGAATATTGCCAAAATGGGAAATCTTCAGAAGACACTAAACTAAATTGCATCTCCAATATCTACATCAGTACTGTTTCAGATGAGACAATGTGCAACCAATAATAACTAATTACATGCCTGCTGTATACTACTTACAGAAGCATGTGCATATTGGGTATTATACCAATTCTGTACATCTGCTATGTCGTTTGGCAATAGCTTGTAGAGGAAGAACTGCCCTGAAGTCTCATCGAACACAGGTATCTCCTTCTGTGTGTTAAAAATGACCTTATGAATATGAATCACAGAATGAAAGAGCAGTGCAAATCCATCTAGAATCTGAGCATACAGTGTAATCCCACAGCTCATGAAGCATTTGGATAAATCGATAAAGGTATAGCTGTTGTTTATGAAATATGGAAACATAAGAATGGGAGCTGGATTTTCACAGAATCAGGATGACTCCATGGACCTATAAAAGTGACCAATGGAACCCAATACAAAGGTTCTTTCCCATTCTAACAGGTTAATCTTTTTCCAGCAGTGTAACAGTGCGGGGTGTAATTCATACAGGAGGCATATTCAAGCTTAGCAGAGTGATTTGAACTTAGTGCTAAGATCACTCAGAACCCATTTTGACTATTGCAAAGATATTGCTTCAGAGCATGGATGTCACAAAGGTGTAAATGCTCTTGAAGTGCAGATATGGTCCATTAAGTATCATGATCTTAAGTTTTTTAAATCACCTGCACTTGAAACATGAAAAAGACTTAAGTGGTCAATGAGAGCCAAAAACAAAAAACTCTGCTGGGCTGCTTTGATTGACAGGCCATCTGCTTTATATAAGAAAAAGTATAGCTATCTGGTCATGCTGTATCACTACAGACCTTAATTGATATTTTATAGCGGTCTATTATTATATCATTGTGAATGCTTGGCAATATTTCAAAAGCTATATCGATCTCAACAGGGGCTTACGAGTTCACAGCCTGATTGACATTACTATTATACAATTAATTGACTGTAATGTTTGTCTGAATAGAAGTTTGTTTTCATAAGATATAACCTTCTGAGGAGATTTAAAAGGTCTGAATGGATGTTTTTTCACTATCAAGTGTGCAGGAGTGAGAGCTTTATTGGATTGCTTAGAATTGTATATTTTCATCTCCACTGAGCTGATAAGGTCCACCCACAATGGATAGAGGATGAGTGCATAAAAAGGTGGCATAGGTTTATTACATGAATTGCCTTGAAAATAGGCTCATCTTTGTGCCTTCAGGATTATAAAAGACAATGGAAATATTTGGTCATACAACCCTTGAACTCCATTCATGTCGATGAAGTAACACTAAGAGACCTAACAATGAAATAAAACTGCTTGATAGCAATTTCTGAAAATGTCTAAAAATGTGATCCTAATTTCTTTCCTGCCTCCATGAAATTATATACTGATGCCTTAATTCTACAAGGAACCTGCTGCACATTGGACTATCATTAGTCTAGCTTTTATTCAATGTCTATAATTTGAATACTTCTTTGTAAGTGTAATTTGAGTCACTTCATTTGTCTTATGGTTTGCACAGTTTTGATGTGCAAAAAATAGAACACTTCGATAAACTGATAATTTAATTCAACTATTATAACAACTGTAAATGACTGCAATTATGTCCAATACTCAACAAAGCCGAATTACTAAACCACAAAATAAATTTAGATGCAACTATTCAGTGCAAATGCCAGAATTAAGGAAGACTTGTATTTACATTGTCTGTATAATTACGTTAAAATACTATTTTTACATGCCCATAAGCTCCCACAGTACATTTATAATGCATATCTGTTTAGTATAGAACGGGCCAGATGGATAAATAATATAGTGAATCTATTAGCCTCATTTATGTGGATGGATAGCAAGCTGGCTGTTATTATGAATTGTTGTATATCTTATTGATCTCACAGATATTCAGAGATGACTCTAGTTCTAAATCCAAACAGTTTATTTATAGAACTTTAAAATATATCAGAACTTATAGAAGTGTTTGCAAGGAGTCTCAGTTCCTCCCTCAAACTTTCTCTGATTTCTTAACTCGCTAGCGTCACGCACAGGAATAAGCGATCAAGCAAGCGTACAAGAAGCAGTTACCATAATAGCATGATCTAACACAGATGAAACAAACCATTGAACAACTGCTAGACATAAAACAAAGCATATGGTGTAAAGGATAGCTATTCAAGGTGATAACAAGTGGGCCCAGCCAGAATTTTATTGACCTGTCTGCCATGGGGCAGGAGCGGAGAAGGGCAGACCATAGGAAGGTCCGTTGGCCTCAGGCAGGAATTTACAGTTTTGGTGACAAGCTGGGGAAGTGGGTTCCCACAAACATCAATGCTGGGATGACTATTGTTTACAATTAAATAAATGATTTAGATTTCACAATCAAAATCTGGCCTCCCAGCCATATGTTTCCTGCTGGCAGGAGGTGACACACTGTTTTGCTCACGATAGGATTGTCTGGTACCCCCTCCCCACCCGGCTGTTAATGGGAATTCCCACTGATGTCACTGACACTGGCAGGATACCTGCGGGCAGGGTTGCACTGCCAATGGACCAGAGAATCCTGCTGGCACAAACAGCTGGAGAATTCCATCCACAATTTCTAAATTTTCTGATGACTCAAAATTAGGAATGATAGCCAATATCAAGAAGGATAGCTAAGAAACATGAGACAACATTAATAAACTTATAGAATAGGCATATCATTGGTAAACGAATTTCAATATAGATTGGGTGCTCCAGTTTCTTCCCACAGTCCAAAGATGTGCAGGTAGGGTGAATTGGCCACACTAAATCTCCCCTTAGTGTCCCAGGATGTAGAGGTTAGAAGGAATAGCAGGGTAGATATGAGAGATTATGGGGATAGGGTATCTGTGGGATAATTGTCAGTACGGACTCGATAGGCCAAATAATCTCCTTCTGCATTGTAGGGGTTCCACGATTTCTTTTGCAATTAATGTGAATGTTACATTTTGGTAAGAATAATAATATTAGTTGAAAAATAAGGATCTAAACATGGTAGAGGAACAAAGGGAGCTAGGAGTACAAGTAAACAAATCACTTAGAATTGTGAATGATGCAGGTCAATAAGATCATGCCAAAAGCAATCCAAGCCACTAAGGTTTACTTCTGAATGGGCAGAATGTAAAATGAGAAAAATTGTGTGAAATTTGCATCATACCTAGGCTGGAACACATTTGAAATATTGGATACACTTGTGGATATAGACGCACTAAATAGAGCATGGAGAAAGATTTGTAAAGATGCAAAAACTGTGAATTAATACTTATCACGAAAGGATAAGTAGATTGATTTCTCTTTTCCCTTGAAGAAGTCTGAGAAGTCAGTCTGAGGTCTTTAAAACGATATCATGAATTGATAGAATGGATATAACAGAGGACTTTTAGCATCTCTTAATTTTTTCCACCATTGAGAACAAAGATGAGTGCCAATTCAATGTTCAGGGAAAACAGCATATTAAGAGGCCATCTCGGCATTCTCCATCCAATTAAAGACAGCGGACAATCTCCCAAGGTCAGAGGCCCAATGAAAAGGCCCAGAGTGGGATTGACAGTGTTGATGCATATAAGGAGGATGCCTTAGGACGAAAAGTTGGCTCTCTCAAGTTTTCAGCCAATTTAGAAATAAAGAATGCTTCCGGTTTTGCATTTTATGGAGGGGGAGGGTGGGTTACTCCTCCGCATGATTGCTTGTGTCCACGGCTATGACTCTCTGAACCCTGGAGCAACAGGAGAACTGAGAAGAGGCTTCAATAGCCCCACGAGCTGAACCAGTAAGCTATTACCTGTACAAGCTGGACTTTGAACATAGCAGCCAATCCCTTCTGATATTGGTTAGTCCCAATGGTTGTTGCACCTTGCCCCGCTAAGTCCCTGAGTGGCTATATTGACAATCTCCCGATGCCTGTTGGGTAGTGACTGTTACAATGACCCTGAATCTGGAAAAATCACCTCAGAGATTGATTCCCTTGATGCAAATCCTATCAGGCATGCTATCTTCAAATCTTAATCCTTCTTCCACCTCCACGGGTCTGGGAAAATTTTCAAAATTTTGAATGGTGAGAATATTCAGAAAATGTCAGAATTAATCATTGTGAAGCTTTTCATTGCATCTTTTCATTGTATTTCTTCATTTGTGGACATAACATTCATTTACTTAGCATGAATATTTTTTGGCAGTCCCAATTGTATCCAGCATCGTTCATGCTTTTCTCTTCAAAGGTTCTCTAAATGAACAAAGAACAAAGAACAAAACAGCACGGGAAACAGGCCCTTCAGACCAACGAGCCAACGCCGCCACTCCGATGTTCCCAGCTCTACCCGCGAACCATGTTTATAGATCTATGGATTAAAAACCAAATTTGAGACAATTTAGGGAGAATTTGTTTTGCCAATTAGCCTAACAGCACATCTTTGGGACGTGGGAGGAAACCGGAGCAACTTATGAGAACAATACGAAAACATTAGGCAGGTAACTGGACGAATAAACTGGAAGGAGGCGTTCTTGGGGAAGAGTACAGAAGGAAAGTGGCAGATATTCAAGAATGTTTGTCTGGGGCTCTGCAAGACAATGTTCCGAGGAAACAAGGAGGTTTTGGTAGGATGCGGGAACCGTGGTGCATGAAGGTTGTGGTGAAGCTAGTCAGGAAGAAAAGAAAGGTGTATAAAAGGTTCAAAGAGCTAGGAGATGTTAGGGATCTAGAGGAGTATAAGGTGTGTAAAAGGGAGCTTAAAAAAGAAATTAGGAGAGCCAGAAGGGGTCATGAGAAGGCCTTGGCAGGTAAGATTAAGGAGAATCCCAAGGCCTTCTACAAATATGAGAAAAGTAAAAGGATGAGAAGAAAAGGGATAGGACCTATAAAAGGCGAAGGGGGAAAAGTCTGTGTGAATCTGGAAGAAATGGCAGAGGTGCTTAATGAGTACTTTGCCTCGGTATTCACGGTGGAAAGTGAACTGGGAGGTTGTACTGCAGGTTTGAGGCAAACGGAAAAGATTGAGTATACGGACGTTAGGAAAGAGGATGTGTTAGATCTGTTAAATTCTATCAAGATAGACAAGTCGCCGGACCGGATGGGATGTACCCCAGATTATTGTGGGAGGTGAGAAATGGTTGCAGAGCCCCTGGCGATGATATTTGCGTCGTCCATGGAAACGGGAGAGGTTCTGGAGATTGCGGATGTGGTTCCTATCTTTAAGAAAGGGAACAAAGATAGTCCAGGAAATTACCGACTTGTGAGTCTGACTTCAGTGGTTGGTAAGCTGATGGCAAGGCTTCTGAGGGATAAGATTTATGAACATTTGGAGAAGTTTAGACTGATCAGAAATAGTCAGCATGGTTTTGTCAAGGGCAGGTCATGCCTTACGAGCCTAGTTGAGTTCTTCGAAAATGTGACTGAACACATTGATGAAGGAAGAGCGGTGGACGTAGTGTACATGGACTTTAGCAAGGCGTTTGATAAGATCCCACATGCAAGGCTTCTGGAGAAAGTGACAGGGCATGGGATCCAAGGGGCTTTGGCCTCGTGGATCCAGAACTGGCTTGCCAGCAGAAGGCAGAGAGTGGTTGTGGATGGGTCTTGTTCTGCATGGAGGTCGGTCACCAGTGGAGTGCCCCAGGGATCTGTTCTGGGACCCTGCTGTTTGTCATTTTCATAAATGACCTGGATGAGGAAGTGGAGGGATGGGTGAGTAAGTTCGCCGATGACACGAAGGTCGGTGGTGTTGTGGATGGTCTGGAGAGATGTCAAAAGTTGCAGCATGATATCGACAGGATGCAAGACTGGGCGGAGAAGTGGCAGATGGACTTCAATGCAGATAAATGTGTAATGGTCCATTTTGGCAGGAATAATGGGATGAAGGAGTACAATATAAGGGGTAGGAGTCTTAGCTGTGTTGTAGAGCAGAAGGATCTCGGGGTCCGGGTCCATAGGAATCTTAAATCGGCCTCGCAGGTGGAGGAAGTGGTCAAGAAGGCGTACGGTGTACTGGCCTTCATTAATCGAGGAATAGAGTTTAGGATTCAGGAGGTAATGATGCAGCTCTATAAGACTCTTGTCAGACCCCACTTGGAGTATTGTGCGCAGTTCTGGTCGCCTCACTATAAGAAGGATGTAGAGGCTATTGAGAGAGTGCAGAGGAGATTTACAAGGATGCTGCCTGGATTGGGAGGCAGGCCTTATGAAGATAGGTTGAGAGAGCTGGGACTCTTCTCACTGGAGAGACGTAAGTTGAGAGGTGACCTGATAGAGGTTTATAAAATGTTGAGAGGAATAGATAGGGTGGATTCTCAGAAACTATTTCCCCGAGCTGAAATGGTCACTATGAGAAGACACAGATTTAAGGTGCAGGGAAGCAAATACAGAGGGGATGTTAGGGGTAAGTTTTTCACTCAAGAGGGTGGTGAGTGAATGGAATCGGCTGCCGTCAGAGGTGGTTGAGGCAAACTCGTTGGGATCTTTTAAAAGATTTCTGGATGAGTATATGGAAACGAATGGGATACGGGGTTATAGATAGGTCTGTGGATTGGTAGACATAGATGTGATCGGCGCAACCCGTGGGCCGAAGGGCCTGTTTGTGCTGTAGTGTTAAAAAAAACTTCACCCCAATTTCAACAGAAGACAAGGGTGTGCGGCTGGAAGCCGGAGAGTCTGTTTATTGTTCCATGCCCATCAGTCACTTGCATGTGTGGCACTGAGTTCCAGTCCATCACACAATCCAGACTCCCCCACATTGATGCTGTCTAGACTTGCCACTGCCTTGAAAAATCAGCCATGCTAAATTCCTACACTAATGTGTAAATTATCATGGTACAAATGTGGGTTTACTGGGATAAAACCTAGGTAAAATAAAAGAATGGGTTGGTGCAGACTTAACGGGGTCAGTGGCCTCCTTCTACACTGTAAGGATTTTATGAACATTTCCATTCTGGTATCATCCTTTTTCCAGGTTTTCCAAGTGTGGAAACCAGAACTGTGGAAAATACTTTAAGGACACAAGTTTAACATAAATTAACATTGTCATTTTTTTTTATCCTTTCTCTTTTCTCCTGGGGGAAATTGCTCCATAGTTAGTGGTTACTTGTCTAGCCATTCTTCATGTGGAAATCCTGGGTAACGAGCATGCAGGCTATCCCAGCTTGGAAGGACATCTTAATCTTTAATTCAGCAGGCACTGTAGACATACAGCCTTATAGTGGAAATTATGACTGGTTTTTCCTTCCTTAACTTACAGTAATGTAGTCACTTGTAGCTGGTGTACAGAGGTATGGGGCCTGCATCAGCTAATTTCGCACACCAAAGATAGAAACTGTCCTCAGCGTGGGTCAGAGACAGATACATCAGGATAGCTACACAACTCATTTTAATGAACGCAACAGTAATGTGATCAGCTCCTTGCCTTCAATCTGATGCAGCTAAATCACTGCAATTAAGTGTTTAGATATGAAACCTTATACCACTCAAGACAATACATTTGGAATGCTCTCCCATTGTCCCACCAAATAATGCTTTAATACTAATTTAATATTTATTTCCATTTATCAATTTTGAGCTTCTTTGTAAAACAATTCATTGGAACTCATTATTTATCCATACTTCCCCTAGCTGACTATGTTAGAATTCCAATTCTTTTCAATTACACTTGATATCAGCTCACCAATTTTAGTATTAAAGCTGATCCACTCAAAATGACACTTTATTTTCTTGATACATCAAATGCATGAGATGCCTGGACAGTTGAAATGGAGAAACTACTTCGACTAGGGAAGGATGGAGAATCCAAGAACACAGATTGAAGGTGACTGGCAAAAGAAGAAATGATAGTATGATGAAAACCTTTAAACAGTGAGTCGTTGGGATCTGCCTGAGAATGTGGAGGAGACAGGGTCAACTGAGGCTCTCAAAAAAAAAGAACTGGATCATGATTAAAAAGGGAACATTTGCAGGGCTATAAGGAAAAGACTGGGGAGCAGCATTGGGTGAGCTGTTCCTTCACAAAAGCAAGTACACACACAAGGGGCCAAATAGCTTCCTTTATGTTGTAACCATTCTATGATTCTGAACACTGAATGAGGGGTTTTAACCTGCAATTCTCTTGAGGGTAACAATTTCAGCTGGAACTTTCTGGCGACATATCTCACCTCTACAAAGCAGACATTTATTTTAGTCTGAAGTGTGCTAACAAAATAACTTTGAAATCAAATTTCTGCAGGACTGGGAATTATCAATGTTCTAGCAATGGAAAAAATTAAATGACTATAATGGGAAACATACAATTTTGAGCCTGAACTCTCCATCTTGAGAATGGCTGCAAATGCTGAAAATCCAGAGAGGGCAATTAGCGCCAGCTAGTTTCTGAGTTGCAATTTTACCAGCCATGAAACAGGCCACAGGACCACAGAAAGCCCATTTTAATACATTTGCATGTCATGACGAGCACTCTCTCTGGAACTTCCCTTCTCACCTGGGTATTCAGCAAGCGTGAACCTGTCATGGAGGCCTCCCCAGGAACACTAAAGTGAGCATAGCTCCCAGGGGAGAGGGACATGATCAGGAAGTAGTCTGGAAATGCCTCCAGTTACTGCCCCAAACTGGCAGTGCCAATCTAGCAGCGCCAACCAGTGACAGGGAGCTGGCTCCATTGAGGGCCTCAGAGGGAAAGAGTAATACATTTAGATTTGATTGTGGGCCAGGAGCAGACAAAGGAGCAGGGGATACCAGCTGAGAGTAGGGGCACCCTTTAAAGATGGTATCCCAATCTGTGCAGCCCTATTTTGCCAGCATGTTTAAGCATTGCCCCCTATATAATGGCGTGAAACATGGCCCCTTGATTTGTTAAGCTCTGGAGAGAAAACCGACCAGAAACACACCAATTTTCCCACTGGAAACAACACCGCTGTTTTTTTGATAAAATGTCGCCCATGGGGACAACTGACTTCTGAAGACAAGCATTAATTAAAAAAAAAAAGGACAATTCTTAAGTTGCAAAGGCAAACTACCCGAATTTGCCAAATAGCATGTGGAATCTGGCTATGTTTATTGGAAACGTCTTCATTAGAGAGATGATAACTGGTGACCAAAACAAAGAAAGCATAAAATTCAACCCCAAACAAACAGTATGAAATACAAGCTATTTTGAATAGTTCAGAAAAAAACCTTTCCAGATGGCAATCAGATTTGTGTAAAATTCAAAAATGTAACAAGATAATAATTTTGAATTGCATTGAAGAAAACTGTAAACAAATATTATTTTCCTCTTGCAAGGAGACTGATATTTCCACTACCTGCCACAACCAATTTGATGTAACTATCTCACTGCACTTCTAACAGGGAAGCTGGCATCACTTATGAATCAGAAGCTGCAACCCTGTGGTTTCTTGCCCTGTAGCGACCTCATACCCTTTAGGACTCATACAATCCTAGCTCACAAGAGAGGGATGATTTTTCTTTCCGCCCACCTTACTCTGAAGGATGAAATTAACAACACAAGTTGGGCTGACATTCTATTTCCAGAAATTAAGCAAATAGGACACACACAGAACAACAAAAGCTTCCATGCAACGACAGCTGTAAAAAGCTTGATCCTGTGACACTGTACTATGCTCCTAACAGCAGCGACTACAGTCTATGACTCTTTACCAGCTTGTTACATCCTTCAATATTTATTTTCTGTAATGTTCCAGCCTCTTGTTCCCATGCTTTCTGAATTTTTTTCTTTTTCTCTCCAGGAGCAGCAGCTTATATGCTCCTTTAGCCTTACCTGGACTGCATGGTGAATTCCAGTATACATGAACTATTGATTGTTGTGCCACAGATTTATCATATAATTATTCTTCTGACAATATCTGTTTCTAGGTTAGTGATCCACAAGGGTATTGTTCAAACATCACACACAAAGTCTTCCTGATTCAGTTAATGCATTAACACTATTTGGAAGCTGACGCCTTCTGGAAATCGATCAAGTCAATGCCAGATGGCCACCTCAAACCTTTCCCAGCTCAGCTTTACATCTATACAGAGCACAGTGTATCTGTTATATTCATTCCAATTCTCTCCCCCACAGCTAGAGATGAAATTCTGCCCTATTGTATCTGTTTTCATAGCTAGTAATTCCTAGAAGAGGTCACTAACCTGTCGCCAAGAGCTCATTGCTAAAGGGGCATCATACCATACCAAGCGTGGCTGATTAGGAGGCTCACCTGCTCTCACTGCCAGTCATGGGTGTGTTTGGAAGGATTTGCAGGTTGATATTCAACCTGTTTGGCCGCATTATGAAAGCGCCTTTCTTGGCCATCAAGTCCAGGAGTGGAACTTGAACTCGAAGCTTGATTCAGAATCAGGATAACCAGGGGAGAAATAGCTCGGACCTTAACAGATATTTTCATATCCTCTTTGACTACAGGCGAGGTTCCAGAGGACAGCCAATGTTGTCCCTTCTTTAAGAAAGGAAGCAGGGATAATCTAGCAAATTATAGGCTGGTAAACCTGACATCATGGTGAAGAAGTTTTTGGAAAAGATACTGAGGGACAGGATAAGTGCACATTTGGAAGAAAATGGACTAGTTAGTGGCAAACAGAATGGTTTTGTACAGGGAAAGTCATGTCGCCCTGACTTGATTGTTACCTCTACAAAAAAACTTAAAGATAATTGATGAGGGAAGAACTGTGGATGTAGTTTATATGGATTCTAGAAAGGCAAATGGCAGATGGTACAAAAACTAAAATCACATGGGAGTCATAGTGGATTGGTTCGATGGATACAGAAACTGGCTTTGTTAAAGAATAGCAGAAGGGTGTTGTTCAGAACAGAGATCTGTAACAAATGGTGTTCCACAGGGTTCAGTGCTGGGACCTCTGTTGTTCGTACAATGTATAAATGATCTGGAGAAAAATGCAGGTGGTCTGATTAGTAAATTTGCGGATAACATAAAAATTGTGGCGTTACTGGTAATGGTGGGGGTTGTCAGAGAATATAACAGGATTATAGATAGATTGGAGAGTCAGGCATAGAAATGATTGATGGATTTTAATCCAGACAAATGCAAGATGATGCATTTTGGAGTATCAAATTAAAAATGAATGATAAAGTAAATGGCAGAACCCTTAGGAACATTAACATACGGAAGGATCTGGGCATTCAGGTGCACAGTTCCTTAAAAGTAGTAATACAGGAGGGCAAGGTGATTAAGGAGGCATATAGCAAGCTTGCTTTCATCAGCCAGAGCATTAAGTACAAGAGTTGGGAAATCATGTTGCAGCTATATAAAACCTTGGTTAGGCTGCATTTGGAATATTGCACGCAGTTCTGGTCACCTAACTACCAGAAGGATGTGGAAGCTTGGAGAGAGTGCAAAGAAGGTTCACCAGGATGTTGTTGGTCTCACGGGCGTTGACTATAAAGGGAGGTTGAATAAATTAGGATTATTTTTACTGGAAAAACTGAGCTGAGGGGAGACCTGATACAGGTCTACAAAATTATGAAAGGCATAGACAGAGTGGATAGTCAGAGGCTTTTTCCAAGGATGGAAGTATCAATCAAAAGGGATACAAGTTCAAAGTGAGAGCAAAAGTTTAAGTGAGACATACAAGAGGAGTTTTTCACGCAGAGAGTGATGGGTGCCTGGAACATGCTGCCAGAGCTGGTAGAGGAAGCAGGCACATTAGCAACATTTAAGAAGCATCAGGATGGGTCCATGAAGAGGGAGGGAATGGAGAGATACAGACCAAGGGCAGAAGGTTTTTTTTAAGTTTAGTTTAGGGCATCACAATTGACATAGGCTTAGAGGGCCGAAGGGCCTGTTCAAGTGCTATGCTTTTCTTTGTTCTGTTTGTTTTTTGGATTATACTCACAGTGCCTCGATACCTTGTTTACATTTACAGACAGTTAATTCTCCGATTATAGTGAGAATACCAAGAAATTTATGAAATTCTGTAAATATTTCTTTAATTCAGCATTATAACATCCAACATAAATATATAAAATTCCAATATGAAAAGAGACCTTTTGAAAATTAAAGAACATTTTCAGCCTCCCTTCCTTTGCCTGCCCTAAGGGTTCTCAGCCTATCCGGACATTACTGCATCAAATACAACTCAACTGCAACGCTGAAGCAGGCCAATGTCCTTTATAGGCAGGTGGAATCAGCAGCACAGCTGCAGGCCCGCGTGGTCCTCAGCTGTAAACTTGGCATTCAGTCTCAGAGCTTTGGACTACACAAACAGACCCAAAGATGGCAAATGTATCTCGGAGTTGGCAGCTTTCAGATCGCCCTTGCCTTGCTGTATGGTATCCTTAGATCCTCTGATACCTAATGTCAGCTTCTACAGTGTTTCTCTACACAGTCATCATACAGTTGAATGCAGAGGAGACTGAAGTGGGAGAGTCAGCAAAGCCCAGCCTGCCCCATCTCCTCAGGTGCTTTCCATCTATTATGATTTTTTGTTTAGTGGTGAGAAAATACTTGATCATACTACCAAATGTATCATTATTATTATTAATGTCACAAGTGGACTAACATTAATGCTGCAATGAAATTACTGTTAAAATCCCCTAGTCACCACACTCCAGTGCCTGTTCTGGTACACTGAGGCAGAATTTAGCATGGCCAATGCAGCCAACCACCCTGTCTTTTGGACTGAAGGAGGAAACCGGAGCACCCAAAAAGAAACCCACAGCAGGGAGAACATGCTGACTCTGCACAGACAGTGACTTGAACCGGGAATCCAATCCAGATCCCTGGTATCGTGAGGCAGCAGTGCTAACCAAAAGAGTATCGAATGTTGGATGTGAACAAAAATTACAGTGGGAAAAATATAGCCTGACAGGAGTTAGTTGAGGATAAATCATGTGGGTGGACAGGGAGCAGGAAATTACTGCAGGACTGCACTATTGGAGTCCAGTTACAAGATAAAAATAAAGTCAGGAAATATCCATTCTAATGGAAAATAACAGCTTAGAGATATTACATCACAAGAAAAATTAGGGTCTTAATACTAAATTAGGGATGTGTTGGGATGGGGTTGGACAGGTTGGTTGGTTGATACCACATGGGAAACGTGGAAGTAGTTACAGCACATCTCTTTTAAAACAATCACTTCATTTTCATTTCACTTCCAAATTTGATGTCAATTACACAGCAAAGGGTATGATGAAAATGCATACTGCACAATCTCAACTTCAATATCTAAAGGCTATTCCATACAAGCAACTGGTAGCAGCTTGGAAGCCAAGAAGAAGAGTTATCAGTATAGTTTCTGGAGATTTGAAACATAAGCCTTATTTTGCTGGCACTTCATGATGAACTGCTGGATTGGAGAAGATGGAAAGGCTTGTCCTGAGCAACAGAAGGAATAAACTGCCTCTGTTTGAAAGAGGGCATGGCTGGATGTAGCACAGGAAATCAACAATAGGAGAACTGTACCAGGTTCCTATTCAGTGTAGTAAGTATTTAAATGACCTAGCCAGATCAGGAAAGGTCAGTAAAGTTGCATTAACCTTTGCGCTGTTGTGTGCATCACCCCTACACCCTCACTTGCTTTCTCTATCAAATCACCACATAACACAGGCTTACTTACACTCTATGCAAATCCATCTTTTTTTGTATGCATCTCTTCATGTTCCCATCTACCCATCCACCACTGGCCCTCCTCAACTTTATATCATTTTACAACTCTTCCTGATAGTCATCTTCACCAAATGCACTGCATCCATCAAGTGAAGACATGTCCTTATAATCACTCATGGGTCTGTTCTTCCCTCTGTTGCAGGTGAGAGCACAGAACACTAAGGAGGGGCAAAGAATTACGGGAAATTCCACAGTTCACAGCTTACAATAGAGGAGGCAGAAGAGATTGATGGCATTTCATCACCCCTGGTTCCAGAGATATGGAAATAGAGGCCTCCCAGTTGCCTGGTAACACATTCAATAACCGTGATCGGCATTTTATAAGACACTTAATCACGCTGACTTGGATTTCAACAGCTAGTAAAATATGATCATATTCGTAATGATAGGCTGAGACATTCTTAATTAACCAGTAGCAATTTGTCACTTTTATCTCTGCCTGGGCTTTTATACTCAGAGGAGTGGCCAATGGACCTCAGAGGCAATGAATCCTCAAAGATCTGATTTATTCATTCTGTGGATGCACCATCATAGATCAGGACTTAAGCTTACCATTACAGTTATAATCATAGAGCAGGACCAAGGTAGACAAGTGCCTAGCTATATGTGAGGCCCTTCAGGACACAGAATATCCAGCCAGAGTAGCTGGAATGATAAAAATGTTCTGCACAAATCTGCCTGTTTAACTGAAGTACAGCTCCAATTGAGTGATCAGCTTTTTATTTGTTCATGGGATATGTGCATCACAAGTAAAGGCAGCATTTATTGCTCTTCCAAAATTACTCTCATGAAGGTGGTAGTGCATTGCCTTCTAAAACAACAGCAGTCCATGTGATGTAGATACACCCACAATGTTCTCAGGAATGGAGCTCCAGATTTTTGGCCCACCAATGAAAGAGCAGTGACATAGTAAGTCAGGATGGTGCATGGCTTGGAGAAGAATTAGCAAGTGATGGTGTTCCCACGAATTCCCTGTCCTTTCTTCTGGGTGTTAGAGGTCATGTGTTTGGAATGTGCGGCGAAGATTTGGCAAATTGCTGCAATGCATTGTGTGCATTGAATATTCAGCACTGTCTGATGGTAGGAAAGGGAAAGAATATTTAAGGTGAAATGCTAATCAGCTAATCTGCTTTGTCCTGGATGGTGCTGAGCTTAAGAGTTGCCGGAACTGCATTCAAACAGACAAATGGAGAAGATTTCATCACACTCTTGACTGGCACCTTTTAGATTGTGAACAGACTTTGGGGAGTTTGGAGGCAAGTTACATAGAACACTACAGCACAAACAGACCCTTTGACCCACAAGTTGTGCCAATCATATCCATATGTACTAGGCCATAGAACTAACTGTAACTCCCAATCCCATTAAATCCCAGAAATCTTTTAAAAGACCCCAGCGAGTTTGCTTCTAGGACCAACGATGGCAGCTGATTCTACTCACTCACCACCCTCTGAATGAAAAACTTACCCCTAACATCTCCTCTGTACTTGCTCCCCAGCACCTTAAACCTGTGTCCTCTCGTAGCAACTATTTCAGCCCTGGGAAATAGCCTCCGAAATCACATTATGTGAACTTGCCACATAATTCCTAACTCCAACCTGTTCTTCTAACCATTGTATTAATTGACAGGGTTGTGGTCAGTTGTATGACGCAAACGTTACTTGCCTCTTATCAGCCTAAACAACCAATGTGACTGCAATGCACTGTGTATCTTCATCTAAACTCATTAACGATTGCTGTTATGGCTAACTGGCACTTGATAGCACTGCCAATGGCACTTTCCATCATTTTTCTGGTGATCGGGAGTAGATTGATACAGCAAAAATTGGCCAGATTGGGTCTGCCTTGACAGGACTTAGCTGGACAGTTTTCCATATTGTCAAAAAGATACCTGTGATCTAGCCATACAGGAACATACGCAGATAGGAAATCCACTACTGCTGAAGTAGCCTAACATACTCTAGTTCAATGTGGAAGTCCATGGTTGGCTCTATCTTCCTGATAAACTCACAATATTCCTGGGTTCACCTCCCAACAACTCCTCAGGGAGTATAATTCCCTTCAGTCAGCATGAGGAAATACTTTTTTTAAAATTCATTCATGGGACAAGAGCATTGCCGACTGGCCAGCATTTATTGCCCATCGCTAGTTGCCCTTGAGATGGTGGCGAGCTGCCTTCTTGAATCACTGCTGGCCACGTGCTGTGGGCTGACTATGATAGAACAAAGAACAAAACAGCAAGGGAAACAGGCCCTTCGGCCCAATGAGCCCGCATCGCCACCCCGATGTTCCCACCTCTTCCCGTGATCCCTGTCTATGTTTATAGATCTATGGATTAAAAACCAAATTTGAGACAATTTAGGGAGAATTTGTTTTGCCAATTGGCCTAAGAGCACATCTTTGGGATGTGGGAGGAAACCGGAGCACCCGGAGAAAACCCACGCAAGCACGGGGAGAATGCGCAAACTCCCACAGACACAGGCCCAAATCCATGTATCTGCACAGCACAGCGATAGTCACTGAGCTGTCGTGTTGCCCGTCAAATGGTCCAGGTCAAGCGTACACTAATGACGTGAAGCACTAGGATACTCTCGAAAAAAATCCAAGAGCAGCCATCTCGTGACCCATCGCGTGTATACCCCTTGTTAGAAAACAAGGTGGACCAAAGCACCTGTAGGATAAAAACAAGTACATCAATATCATCATCTATTTACACACTTCCAGGGACTCCCAAGGCTCATGATCCCTATTTTAAATCAGTTTTCTATACCCCTCCATTCCCATTCTGTTCATGAGCCCATCTAAGTATTTCTTAAATAACTCCAGAGTGCCTGCCTCCACCACTTTACTTGGCAGCGCATTCCATACCCCCACCACCCTCTGTGTGGAAAAACTCCCTCTAGGGAGGGAATTCCAGGATTTTGACCCAATGACTGCAAAGGAATGATGATATTTTCAAATCAAGACGGTGAGAGGCTTGGAAGGGAACTTGCAGGTGGCGGTGTTCCCATATATCTGCTGCTCTTGAAGTGTCATTGGTTTAGAAGATACTGTCTAAGGATTTTTGGCAATATTGCAGAAGTACGTTTTGTAGATAGTACATCCTGCTGCCACTGAGCATTGGTGGTGAGGGGAGTGGATGTAGTGCCAAATTAAGCTGGCTGTTTTGGCCTGGATGGTGTCAGGCTTCTTGAGTGTTGTTTGAGCTGCACTCATCCAGGCAAGTGGGAGTATTCCATCACATTCCTGATTTGTACCTTGTAGATGGTTGACTTAATGCAACAAATAAGTTAAGCTAGGGAAATCAGATAGGCAGCAGGAAATTACAAGATTACTGCTTTTAAGTTGGAACTACGTTCATTGAGAGATTGTATTTTTCTCTGTCCAGATGATCAAAACCAGAGCATTAAATCAAGGAGAAGAATTAACATTAGGAAATAAGAATAGGCCAACGTAAAAGAAAAACAACAAACAGGCAATTCCGATATCTTCAGATCTCCCATGGCATTGCTCACAAAAAGGTACACTTCTATAACAACAGTGGTGTTATCACCAACATATGGTATTTATATAACGTACGCAGGACATGCGTCTGTACTGTTAGCTGAGGAAATAAGCATCCTTAGGCAGTTAAGGATAGGCCAGCAAAACTGGAAGGCTGAAGAAGGGAATTAAAATTTTAAAAAATCCTTTGTACTGAGTTATCCCTAAAAAATCTTGCTGCCGCCTACGCCAGCAGGAATTTACATTCCTACCAATTTGTAGTCCTGCCACAGTTTTCCCGGCAGTGAGGGATATGTTCATTGGGAAACCATGTTAGAAACAGTGGAACCATAGGATGCCGCCACTAACAAGTGGTGTGTCCCAGGAAATGCACTGCCAAGGAGGAGAAAAATCCCACCTATTACATATTGGTGCTATTTTTATATTTTGTCTCCATAAAACCTATAAAATCAATCCAATGTGGGAAATAACTTGAATTATTTGTCACTTTGATTAAATATGAATCAAGTTTTTTTTTGCTTTTGGAATTCCAAACCCCTGTCAGACTGCTGTTTTACTGTACTTCTCTCCATGTCAAGTTATTCACTCAAATTTCTACACTCAGCTTGCCTTAGTCACCAATTTCAGAATTTATCATTTGGTCCATATTTCTTTTTCTTGGCAATATATCGTCCCGGCACAATCAACCTTATGCAGTGGAATTTAATGCCCTCGCCTCTGGTGCAGGCTAGGAGTTGATGAATAGACAATGAGGGGCTGGAGGAAGCCATATCAATCTAATGAAAAATTCTTTGTCTTTCTAGCTAGTTTCAGTGAAGTTGGGGAGAGGGAGGTTGAGATTGGTCTTCCCACACTGTTAAGGGCCTTTTAGGGGATTCTTCCCACTGTTAATGCTAGGAGATCGGTGGAGGGTTTTGTAGGAAGAGGCTATATGCCAGAGGGCTGCCCAGTAAGAGCTGCGGGTTCTACAGTCAGGGACCTTGCTGATCAAGCATTCTCTGGGACACTTGAAGGATAGAAGATTGACTAACTAGTAGGAAAACAGAGTCAGGATAAATGGGTCATTTTCAGATTAGTATCTGCAATGACTGGTGCATCACACATGGATCAATCAACATTAAAGACTTGGATGAAGGTACAAAGTATATTGTAGTCAAATTTCTTGACAATACACAGATTGGTAGGAAAACAAGTTTTTTGAGGAGGATACAAAGGGATCAATCTTACCGCCCATTCACGCCACACTCCAGCAACAGCAAAGTCGGGGATTTTGCCAGCAAGCCAAATCTCCATTCACTGAAGCAGAATGAGAAAATCCCCCGGCATGAATGGGCACAAAATTCAGGCCAGAGTCTGCAAAGAGATATGGATAGGTTAAACAAGTCAGTAAAATTTTGGCACACAGGGAAAATGTGAAATTGTCCACTTTAAAAACAGCATTATTTAGACTGAATGAAATTACATAACTTAGTACAGCATCCCTCTGCATGAATCATAAAATGTTGGCATATTGGCAATCAAATAATTAAGGAGGTAAATGGAATGGAGGCAAATGTTGGAAGAGGAATGTTATGTAGGGAAGTCTTGCTGCAACTACACAGAACATTCTTAAGACCACACCTGGAGTACTCTGCAGCTGGTCTCTTGATTTAAAGAGGGACATATTTGTTCAGAGAAGGTTCACAAGGTTGAAGAGATTGCCTTATGAAAAGAGGTGGAGCAGGTTGGGCCTCTGTTGGCATTTAGAAAAATGAACTGGCAATCACATTGGCCTGCCAGAATCTTGTATTTCAAAGATGAGAGGATGTTTCCCATCCTGGGGAATCCAGAACTATAAGCACCATTTAAAACTAAGAGGTGGAATTTTTTCCTGAAAATTCTTATTGCCATAACAGCATGAAAACAGGAGTCCCCTGTGCCAGTCTTTAGGGTGAGCTCGGCACTGTAATCTTTCGGCACTCAATGTTTTTGAGAACTGAGAGCTTTGCACCATTAGAGGTAGAGGAGCCTAAATACGCTGGTGAAGCTGGCTTTAGAGCAATTGTCTGCCATTGCACAAGATGCCCCAATCTGTCACCTGGATCCTCCTCTTGCAGCCCACCCCCAACACCATCAGCACCTCCCCCCCCCCCCCCTCCCCCACCACCATGGGCATCAAACCCCCAACCCTATCAGCAGCAGCGTTGTTATGCCCCACACCAACACACGTCAAGGGCATCAAGTCATCAGGACCCTCCTGATGAGCCCCCAGTGGACTGTCGACAAGTTCCCTACCCTCTTCTAAACAACTACCCCCACGGCCCCCCATCTTACAGAGCTCCCTCCCTTGCTGACCACTCTTCTTGCACAGCTTCCCACATCATTGTGCATACCCTCCGCACCACCCTCCCTTCGTAGCCCCACTCTCATTCAAGCCCGACCACCTTAGCACTGCCCTTGACACACGGTGCCCATCTGTGACACTGCCATGGTGCTCGATGGGCACAGCCTGGTCAAGCCTCTGCACCAGGTGGCTTCAATGGCATCGGTGCCTGGTCTCCACTAGTGCAAAACAGTGGTGATTCTCGCCAGCATGATATTTGTTGGCAAGGGGGGCAGGGGGGTGGCATTGGTGGAAAGACAGAACAGCCATGCCAAACCCAGTAAGTAAATTTAAATGTAATTATTTTTATGTAAATAGACTTTGTGCCTTTTCTGGCAGTGAAACCATTCTTGACCTCTCAAACTATCTTCCCTGCTCGCCATGCCAACCAACTGGCACAGCGAGCCAGTAAGGTCACGCCCAAGGCATCTCTCTTTAAGATGGAGATGAAGAGCAAGTTGGAATTCTCTATCCCAATGGCAGTGAAGGCTGGGTCATTCACTATATTCAAGGCTGAGTTGGGCAGATTTTTGTTCTACAAGTGAAACAAGGGTTATGGGAGAGAGGCAAGAAAGGCCACAATTAGATCAGCTACAATTTTATTGAAGGCAGATGTGAGGGACTAAATTCCCCACTCATGCTCTTTCTTGTGTTGTATTCTTATAGTTTTGGTATTCATTTAATGGGAACCATAACAGCTCATTTTTTTGTTGCGTTCAAGAAACAATTTATTTTGGTGACCTGTTTATTTTCTTGCTAGGTTTCACAGGTTCTTAAATTTTATTCCAAAGTAGGTAAAATCATTTTCTGAAAACAAAATCCTCTTTGTCATGACCGGCTTGAAGGACTCCTGGTGACTGCCTCCTCCAAACAACTGTTTATTCTGAAGGACTTGAATATCAAAACTGCCTGAAAAATTGAAGCAGAATGCATGTCGGCCGCCTGGGAAGTTTTATCTTAATTGAATCCATCTCCATATTACACTGCTGTTTGCAGATAGGATTCGGTATTTTGGTTCCATTTCTTGATCACACGCTTCACATCATGTTGTCTTTTCTCAATCATTTCCTTTCAATTGGTGAACCAATTTGCTTCCAACTATGCTATCCCAACCTTAAATGCTTCTGTCATTTCACCTGTTAATCTACATTGTTCATTAGCACAAAGAAGCATATAGTCTTCAATTTTTCTTGATGTTTAAATTTCCTCATATCAATAGCTTCTTAGTGGATCTGTGCTGCTGCCTCTCAAGCCTCAATACTATTCCTTTTGTGTGGAGGGAACTCAATACATTAAAATCTTGATGTGTAATGCAGGTTTATATTATTACAGTTACATAAACACCTCAGGGCAGCATAGTGGCACAGTGGTTAGCACTGTTACCTCACAGCACCAGGGTTCCATTCCTGGCTTGGATCACCGTCTGTGTGGAGTTTGCATGTTCTCCTTATGTCTGCTTGGGTTTCCTGAGACTCTGCAAGTGTTGCTCTGCCAGCTGTGCATTAATGCAACTGCTCGTAGAAAACCCAGTTTGCAACAAATCCAATAGTAATGCCACAGTTACCCACAGGAGAGTCCTTAATGACGATTTGGAAATTATTGGGCTAGTTATTGAGACCCAAGACTCCAAGCTGTAGCAAGCTCTCACTTAGATAATCATAGAATGCCTACAATGCAGAATGAAGCCATTTGGCCCATCAAGTCTACCCTCTAATATTCTTGGCACTAAGCGTCAATTTATCAACGGTCAATCTGCCTAACCTGCATGTCATTGGAACGTGCAAGGAAACTAGAGCATCCAGAAGAAACCTATGCAAACACGGGAAGAAAGTGCAAACTCCGTACAGACAGTCATCCAAAGCCAGAACTGAACCCGTGGCCCTGGCCCTGTGAAGCAACAGTGCTAACCACTGTGCTGTCTCAATGCGCTAGAATGATTTGAATTATTGTCATATTTATTAGTATACAGTAAAAAATATTGTCTGTACAGCATTGTTGTAGGTAAAGATACTTCTGAGACGAATTGTGAGTCAAAGTACAGCAAGTTTATTCAAAAGCTTTTGGGAGATACACCTGGCATCAACAGCAGGTCCCCAGGCATCTCATCGGATACAAGTTAAGAGCATATATTTATACCCCCTCCCCAGTCACATATGCATCTTCTCATTCTCATCAGGTTCCCAGGCTGAGGGTTGTCCTCCGTCATGGGAACATGGCTGCCTCGGCATTTCTTCATGGTATCTCAAGGCCGCAATTGACGTGTATGATTAGCCTTTAGCTAACATACAGGGCTGATATATAACTACAAGCTGGGTCAGCTACATTCCTAAGCGGGCTTATCGTAAACTTGCGTATAATGGAAAGAGCAGTTGTTGCCTCCCTATCTGGTCACCTAAAACTTGTGTACAATAACAGGGACAGCTGCAATCTGGCACACAAAAACAAAGTACATTTATCTGAAATGTATGAATATTCAGAGCTTCTGAATATTCATCTTGATATTTTTTCTCATCTTCTTAAGTGTTACAAAGTTCATTAACACATTCCCTACTACAGCATGCAACAAACAAAGCATACCATACATACGGATGGATAGAGTGTAGAATGTAGTGTACAATCATAGCCAGGATGTAGAGAAAGGTCAAAAGTCTGATGGCAGCAGGGAAGCTGTTCTTGAGCCAAGCTGAGACAACGTTGATAGCTGGCTTTAACTTTCTATATCATGGCTACAGATTTGTTCCTTTGATCATTGCAAGGCATAATCAACAATGAGCAGAGGACATAAAGGGAAAGAAGGATGAGACAATTCCCTCTCTTTCTTTTACGAACAATTATCTCTCTGAGAGGACAGAGCATTATATTCTGGAGACTTTATCTGGCAGCAGGTAGAAAAATCCATGTGATTCTCACTTGGCAGCTAAATGTGCACAATTTTCTGCTGATCAACTCATTAATCATGCATCCGCAATGAGATTCGTGAATCTCGTGGTAGGGCAGATGTCTGTGGTCAAAGGTGTGAGTACCATATTTAAAGATCACTCATTTAAATCAATGCCAGCCAGCCATTCAAGGCTTAGTGGCCACAGCTCATGCTGGAGCTGCTTGCAGATTTGGACAATCGCATCGTAATGTACAGGGCACTTCCTGCATTGCCTTACACTCATCTCTAAAAGTAAGAGAATGGCCGATGATACTCATGGTTAGGCTAATGCTCACCATTGCAGTGGTCCATGTTCACTAATATTTTAACCTTCTAAAGGTTCTGCTGCTTCTTGCTATCTGGCCCTCACTCCTCATTGATCTATGTTAACTAACCACAGGCTCTCCTTCCCCTCATCTGGATGAGAGTCATTACTGAGGCAGGGTTGCCTACAGCCTGCATGATCATACCTCAATGCATACTGAAGTGATACGTTTCGTGAGCTTGTCTTTCACAGTTGCCACATACAAGAGGATCCATTTAAACAGCCCTGACTTCTCCCCCCCACTATCCATTTGTAAGCAAAAAGGTGTTTTGGATTTTTGATTGTCCCATTTATAAGTGGTGGCATATTTTTCCTAACCTTTCACTTTGGAGTGATTCAATTCTTGATTCATAACCCCATAATAAAGAAAAGATACCAGGGTTGATCTATTTTATTGCAGGGAAGACTAAGAGTTATGGTTTCATGAATCAAAAGGTATATTCCTTCAGAGGGTATCAGAGTGATCTGTCCTTCCGGAAATCAGGACTTCCCTAAATGGAAGAAACAACACTGAGCTGAATTATAGTTAGTATAGGAGTTCTATACTATAGGATAGGAGTTCCGATGTTTCCAGTAGTTCATAGTGTAGTTGAGGGTCAGGCAATTTACCTGGAAAGAGCTCTTTATGCTGCTACCTGTTCGAAGTGAAAGGGTAAACTGCTTGTGTTGAGTTCCACACGGCAATATTCTAGCAGCAGTCATGTGACATATCTCTCACCTCTTCCCTTGGGTTTTTGACAAAAGGATGTATTTTCCCTTGAGATATTTAATAGAGAAGTCAGGGTTCCTTTTGTCTTGAATAAATGGCCAGACCTCTGCCTTAGTAAAGCCAAACCTGCAATGCATTTCTTTGCAATTGATTTTCTATAGTCACAGGGGAAATCTTTAAAGATAACAAGGTCCCTGCTGGTTTTCTGAAGGCTAGAAATTCCTTTATGAATCATGGTTAGTCAAGATAAAGCCTCTATTATTTTTATTTTAATAATGGACAATGTTATAAAGTAACCAGGTTGCTGTATGTTTTTCTTCCTACCTTCTGGATTCTGTTTCCAAGCCAGTGCTAAACCCAGCACCTAGCTTCCATCTAAACATTGCATCCCCACCCACCCTCACAGGGAAAGGACATCTTGGATGTTCCTCCTGTTCATATGCAACTACTGTGGAGACATAACTTACATCATCCTGGTCAAGGAGTAATGTGCATGAAGCCTCCCTCTGACATTATTCCATTTGTTTCTGTTGCCCTTGAGATTCCATACAAGCCTCATGCTGAGGCAAAATAAAGGACTAATTACATGAGCCCTTATCAGCCATGACCATTCATCTGGGAGGATAGAAGTCTGACCTCACACCAGCCATGCCCCTCAGATCCCTGCCTCTAACAGCATCAGATAGCAATTGCACAGAATGAAGGACAGCTTCATAGCTTGCTAGGATCTTGATGTTATTACACCCACAATAAAAGATTCACAGAATCATAGAATGCACCGACCACAATCACTCCAGGCCCCATCCACATAACCTCATGCATTTACCATAGCTAGTACCCATGGCACTAAGGTGCAATTTGGCATGGCCAATCATCCTAACTCACACGTCTTTGGAGTGTGGAAGAAAACCAAAACATCTAGAGGAAAGCCATGCAGGCATGAGGAGAATGTGCAAACTCCACACAGACAGTGACAAGCCGGGAATTGAACCTGGATCCTTGGTGCTGTGAGCAGTGCTAACCACTATGCTGTCCAGTGAGAGAAGAACACAACACAACTGAGCATGATTGCCATCCAGTTACCTCACAATTTTTAAAATATCCCTTTAGTCAACTAGTTGTGCTGACCTTGAAGCCCACACACCTAAAATGATCCAAATCCTATTTCAAGGCATCTCACTTACTGAATAATTGCATGGTCAGGATCAGATTTGAAAATCGGCGTGGTCCATTTTCAAATGGGGTCCACCACTCTGCCTTTGTCACTCACCAATTTTCCCTATCACTTTGATCCATCCAGCATAACTATTCCCCTCCCCTCTGTCAGCTTTGGACTTCACCTTCTGCGAGGCAGGCAAACAGCATACAGCAAGTCAGATTGATGTAACGTCAGCAGCAAGTGAAACCTGATCACATGAGTAACGCTAACCTCAAGCGGTGTTTACCTTGACAGGACTCATTCTTGTTTTTAAATCTCCTGCAGGGCCTTCACACGTCCATCAACAGATTGCCAACGGTGACAATGACTGATCAGAGGAACTTACCCTTTGGAGGGATGCATTATCACAGCACCCATGCAGACCAGGTACCGGAACATCAGTGCGACTACTTAGTTGGGCTTGACACACACTTCACGTGGTGATTATTAACAAATGGTAGCAGCAGGGAACAACAACAGAGTCCACATCAGATGTCCTAGGATTCTCCGAATTCTGTTCGACTGGAAGATAAATGCTGTATCTTGGGGGCTGTCAATGAGGAGAACGTGGGGTGGTACAGTGGCACAGTGCTGCTGCCCCACAGCACCAAGGACCTGGGTTCAATTCCCAGCTCAGATCACTGTGTGGAATCTGCATGTTCTCCCCATGCCTTTGTGGGTTTCCTCCAGGTGCTCTGACGTCCTTCCACACTCCAAAGACAGATTGTGGTTAGGTGCATTGGCCATGCTAATTTCCCCCTTAGTGTCCCCAAACAAGCATCAGAATGCCACAATAAGGGATTTTCACAATAATTTCCTTGCAATGTTAATGTAAGCCTACTTGTAACATTAATAAATCAATTTAATTTCAGCAACAGCAGCAGGAATTACATGGTACCAACCGGACCACTGCACACAATTACAACGTGACCGGAGAAGTCCGTCTCAAAACAGAAGAAGTGGTAGGTCACTGAAAGCCTATTCAAGGACTGTGTCTTCCATGGATAGACCACCGAGCTGCTCATCAAATATAGGACTCATGAATAACGCAGACCTTCAAATTATGGCTTGAATACTCTGAATGATAGCATAGCCTTAGCCAAGCAACTATTCCACAGTAAAGAGTTCTCAAGCATATTGCCAGCAGTCGTGTGTGGCTGGACCACAACAGGGATGGCAGTGAAACAGATCACACTTCCACTTAAAACTCATTGCATCCCTCCCCCTGGCAGTACCTCACATCACACCTCCTGTCCCAATGGCTAAGACCATGGCCCACGTGGGGGGGATGCAGATGGTGCCAAACACGAGTAGTACCAAACATTAAGTCAGTATTTCAAGTCAGTTCCACTGATGGTAGCTATGAAGTAACTGTTGCCGTTTTTGACTTTCAGGCATCTTAGAGATTGAGTTCTTCTTAAAAGTCCACTAGAAAGCCCATGGGAAGAGCTGTGGTAAAGTGTGGGAATGGGGGGAGGAGTGGTTGGGAGATTTGGGCCACAGAATTAAATCCTATACGCTTCTCAAAATTCTCCCAAACAGGTGCCAGAGTGTGGTGACTTGGAGATTTTCACAGTATCTTCATTGCAGTGTTAATGTAAGCCAACATGTGAGCTAATAAACTTTATATGTAAATAGCAGTCCAAATGTTAATTCTGACCTAAATAAGTTAGAATTCTGCTTATATGCTGAGTTGATGTGGCAGAGGCGCGAGAATCTTGGGCCTTGTCAAAATAATTGTAACGATGCAAAACAGGGTTGGGGGGTGCTCATTCTTGCCAATTTTTACTCTTACAAAATCTGGGAATTAAATCCCTGTTACAAGAAGGATGCTCAATAAAAGATTTTACAAATCTCTACTCCATCCTACCTTTATCTCCAGACAGGCTGTAAATTCCCAGTGTACAACACAACTTGCATGACAGTTTCGCAGGGTGGTGGGGGGAGAAAACAAACAATCTAGTTCTTGAGTTAATACTGTTTCCTCTTGTGGGAGAACCTAGAACTAGAGGTTCCTGTTTAAAAATAAGGAGTCACCCATTTAAAACTACAGAAGTGGTGAAATTATTTCTGAGGGCCGTGGGTCTTTGGAACATTCTTCCAGAAAAGATAAGGGAAGCAAGAGTATTTGAATAATTTTAAGATATATTCTTGGTAAGTAGGGCGTGGAAACAGATAAATGGGGGTAGGTAGAGTGCATATTTGAGCCATAATCCAGCAAGCTCGAGGGGCTGAATGGCCTACTCCTGCTCCTTGCTCATTTATTCATAAGTTTATATGTTCACACTGCCAGTGGTCTCAATGGCACATCTGGTTGTCAAACAACATTCATCATCACTCTCCTGAGTTTTATTCCTCAGTTTTTGAGGGGTGTCACCAGCTACGCTTTAAACGGGCTATCCCTTATCTCCAAGCAACCAGCTGGTAACTTTTCTTTCTGGTGCCAAGATTCTAGGAGGGTAGACTGCAGCAGAATGAAACATCATGGGAAATGCTCAGGAACCTTACACACAACTGCATAAAGATTCTTATGCTTGCACGCCAGCGGATAAGAGTGGAAGTCTTCGTGGATGATCTGTGCTACCAGTATTTCATATCAGCAAGTGATGGCACCCTGTATCTATGGGAAGGCAGACAGAGCCACAGCCAGAAGAGCTGCTCATTTTCACTGGCATCGTCAGAGGTAAAGTTGACAAAATTGCCATCACTGGCAATCAAGTGGTGTTATTCACTTACTGCCAGCGAGATTCTGCAAGGTCTCCAGCACAGCCCCGGAATTATGCTGAGGCAAAAATTTTGAAAACCGTGATGAATTTGATAGTCATTGGTAAAGTGTGGCCTCCAGACCAGATGTCAATATGCCTCATTGCAGCAGGCTCCAAACATCTCCCATCATCTGACCCTGAGCCTCCTGAAACACTGGTCTACAGACATGTCAAAGTAGCTCAAGTCCAATGAGGTTTTCAAGTGGCATCCACGCTGATCTGATGGAACACAGTTCCAACTTGCAAAGTGTTGAACAAACCTCCAATATGAGTAAATTAAACTCTTCAAACAAACACTGAGAAAACTGTTCCATAAAAAAAGTAAGGAAATAGCTGTTAGCCCTGCGTACGTATTAGTGTTTGTCTCTGACATGCCTTCAGCTCCTCAATTACCACTGAATCCTCGTCTTGTTTTCACTGCAGAGGTCTGGAAAACTTCCACATCCAGAATTAATGCTAATCTTGCATTAATTGCCCATCCCTGATTGCCCACAAAAAGCTGGTGGTGAGCTGCCTACTTGAACCACTGCAGTTCAATTGGTGTTGGTCTACCCACAGTGCTCTTCAAGTGGGAGTTCCAAGATTTTAATGCAGCGACAGTGAAGGAAAGGCGATATATTTCCATGTCAGGATTTGGCAATAAAATTGCAGGTTGTGTGTTTGGATGCGCTGTCAAAGGCATCTTGGTGAATTGCTGGAGAGTATCTTGCAGGTTGTACACAATGCTGCCAATGTTCATCAGTGGAGGAGGCATTTTGAAGGTGGAAGATGGGCTGTCAATCAACCAGGCTGCTTTGTCCTGAATGGTGTCCAGCTTCTTGGAGTATTGTTAGAGCGGTACCCATCCAGGCAAGTGGGAAGTATTCCATCGTATCCCTGACTTGTGCCTTGTAGATGCTGGACAGGCTTTGGAAGTTAGATGAATTACTTGCCTTAGAATTCCTGGCCCCTAATGTGCTCTTTTCACACGGTATTTATATGGAGAATCTATTTCAGTTTCTGGTGAATGGTTACCACCATATGATAGTGGTGGATTCAGCAATGGGTACTGTCATTAATGTTTACTTTCTTTCTTGTTGGAGATATTCATTTTTTGGCACTTGTGTGGCACAATGCCACTTGTCAGCCCAAATTGGAATATTGTCACATCTTGCTGTAAATGGACATAGACTGCTCTGGTATCTGAGGAGTCACGTATGTTACAATCAATAAATATCACCGTTTCTAACCTTATGATGGGGGAGGTGGGGGGGGGAAGGTCATCATCAAAGCTGTTGATGATCGTTGACTTTGGACACCAACTTCAGGAGCTCCTGCAGTGAAATTGTAGGAATGAGATATTTGTTGAATATCCAATAACAACAACCTTCTTTTGCTCCAGGTATGACTCCAACTAGTGGAGAGATTTCCCTTTAACCTAATTTCCATTTACTTCAATTCTGCTAAAACTCCTTGACACAGGGTTATGGAGCACAAGTCTTCAGCACTAATGCTGTCAGAGCCCATAGCCTTTGCAGCAACCAGTGCCTTCAACTGTTTCTTGATATCATGTGGAATGAAGTGAATTGGTTGAAAACTGGCATCTGTGAAGGGGACGACCTCCAATGGAGGCCAAAATGGATGATTCAGCAAGGCACACTCAAACATGCAAGGAGGCCCTTCAAAGTGTGCCAGTACTGAGTTTTCTAGAACAAGTCTTGGCAACCAATATTTTTTTGCCTCCTTAAATTATTCTGGTAAAATAACTCAAAGTTGTTGAGTTAATTTAAGAAATGCAAATCATTAATATAATCATTTTCAACAACTTCCTATTCCAGCCAGAAAGTCTGTTTTATTTTGCTGTAGAAATCAAGGGAATTTTCAATGTGTAGCTAGAGTAAGACTTTGCTACTCAAATAACTGTTTAAGCCATTAATTATTTGAATCCAATGGTGTAATTAGAATGAAAGTGATGAAAATGCAAATTTCAGCAGAAATGTTTTATCACTTTGATATGATTCTTCTAGCACACTAACACTCACTCTCTTGCCACAGGAAAGTACAGCCTATCATAGTCTAGGCTTTCTTTTGATGCTGTAACCATGACTTAACAGTTCTAGTTAGCAAATTTGTCACCAAAATAATGTCATAACATATTGCAGAGTCCATGTATCTTATCACAACACCATTAGCTACAATCCAGTGGTTGATTATGTCCACAATCTGTCTTTGGGCTGCAATTTAAATTTTAATGCAGTATTGTATCACAGGTGACCTGGAATTGCCACTAAATACTTCTCATATTTTAGGAAGGCTGCAGCACATTCTGATGACTATCTATTTGCAATCAAAATTAATACAAGGATGTTTAAAATATGATACTCAAGACCCACACAACACAATAATAACCTGCTATGTACTCGAGTTGCTTTCAGATGTATCAAAGCTAAGTTAGAAAGGAATAATAATACAGTCGCAATCACATTTGATTCATGTCTTTAGGAATTAATCCAGGAAATAATTGGTGAATATATGAAATGCAAGATGAGTATTGCAAAATTAGTTCTGGGCCATTTTAGTTGTGTCAAGTAACAAGTCAATGTTTGAATATAAATTATATCCCATGGGTTATTGTAGAGTATCCTCTTTAATTTTGATGATTTTATACACTCTTCAGAGTGAGAACATCAGTTCTGGAAGTGGATCATTTGCAATTCTGGTACCAAGCATTGACAGTGGTGAACCTCCCTCCTTGTCTATTGTGATGTTAATATACCTTTAAGAGTGTTTTAAATTCAGGCTCACAACCTTAGGTGATGTCATTGTTGGGAGGAGAGAGAAAAAAATTGTGTGCAGGTCAAGTGACAGGGATTTATTTTCAGTTTCACTTTGGAGCTACAGGATTGCTTTATTAAGCTTTAGAAGGGGCAGCAAGCTACAAAGAGTGTTTTCCCTCTCTCCCAAATTCTGTTGGTTAGCTGAAAATCAGATTTTGTTTTCTGGAAGGGTGAAAATCAGCTGTTATTGGAGGTTGGACCAGAATTCTTCCAGTCTTGGGAGCTGTCTTGTCTTCAAACTGTTCTGAATCTCTGGAGAATTTGACTGCAGAATTTAACCAAAGGACAAAAATTCCCTTCTTGTGTGAGCAGTAGATATTGCTGTATTGAGCCAATTTAAAGGATTGTGGTTGGTTTGATTGGAATACATTAGATATCTTTGTTAAGAATTATACATTATAGTGGTTGTTTTGTTTTTGTTTGTAACTATTAAAAGTTATTGCTAATTATATTATACACGTTAACTATATTCTTAAACTTCCCTTGATAAAAGCTCCCTAGTGGATCTTTTGAATCACACCTGAATTGGAACACGTTATGCTTATCCGAGCTAAATTCAAAGTGCAAAACTTATGATCCAGACAGTCTTCACAAAGCACGTTGGAGTTTCAGTCTTGAACTAGAACCAAAACACTATCTGTAGCTTATGATGCAACTAATCACACTAACTGCTACCAAAGCTTCTCTTCTGTTATCCAGACTATAGGAACTGCCCTTGCTAGACAAATGTAACCAGCGCATCTCCAGGAATGTCTCATCTCCCTACCGTGTGTACTCATCCATTGAGTACCCCAAAAGTCTATCCTCAGCTACAGACTGCCCTTCAGCAACATTATCTGATGATATGGATTAATCTCCACATGTACGCTCATAAAGACACCTCTCAGACCACTGCACTGCCTCTGTGCTGTCAGACTGCTTAATAAACATGCAATCATGGATCAACCATAATGTCTGTAATTACAAAGTCAGAAATCCAAAGCTTTTCTCTTCAGTCTCCACCGTAAACTTGCTACTGAATCCAGCCAGTTCATCAACCAGTGTGTCAACTTGAACTGAATGATTTGCTAGGCATTTTCAGAGGGAAGTTAAGAATCAACCACATTCCTGTGGATCTGGAAACACAGGTAAACCAGACCAGGTAAGGATGGCACACTTCCTTCTCTAAAGGACATTGATGAAGCAGTTTTTTTTAAAAAAAACAAATGTAGGATAGTTACATGGCTTTCAATTGCAGATTCTATTAATTGAATTTAAATCCCACCATCTCATGGGATTTGAGACCATGGCCATGATTCTCCCAAAACAAAACTAAATGCCCAATGGGTGGGAAAACAGGATTGCAGCCCCTTTTTTTCTTGGGCGTACTTACTTGAACGAATCTCCGACACTCTGAGCAATACAGAGTGCCTCAGCGTGATTCAGTCTGAAAAGTAGGAGGCAGCAGAACATATTTGCACCTCCTCAACCCCCCCCCACTCCCAAAGCCTGCAGTGTACTGCTGAGCAGGCTACTGTGCATGCACAAATCTGCCAGTTGCAGAGGTGCATGTACAATACCCAATTGCTGGTCTCTCTCCCAGAATCCCTCTGATCAGGCACCCACTACCCCACAGCCCCTTCCCCAGCTCAGCTCAATCTCGCCCTCTCCCCCGTCCTCTGACCTGGCCACCTTCCACCACCATCAGGCCCAACCTCCCCTGCCCTGACAGCCAGTCTCAACCACCTTCTTCCCTGCCTCTACTACCAATTCCAATTGTAGGGGGGCAGCAGGACCTTCCCCAATTGGACCTGCCCCACTAGCAAGTCCCCCCTCTTTGCCCTCAATCTCCCAGGGGAGCCTCAATTATCTCTGTCCCCACCAACCGAGCGGGGATGCCTGCTCCCAGTTACTGGGAGCAGTTGTAAACTCCGCTGGTGGCAGGGGGAGGGAATCCTAGCAGGCCCAGAGAATACCGTCCATCAATTTCAATGATATTTCCATATGATAACCAGCTTTCTGCCAATTTCTAGCATAAAGCTGATTACACTAAAAAAGCAGCTCCTGGGAAACTCTCAAATTGCCTCCTGCTGTTGTCTCCCAGCCCATTTCCCCAGAAATGAGGCCTCTGGATTAGTAGTCCGACAACATTACTATTACACTATCATTTCCCCCTAGAAGTACAATGGATTGTTACACAAACTGAGGGGCTGAATCCACAAGGCAGCTATGAAAGCAATCTTGTTATGTAGCACAGAAACTTGGGAAACATCAAGAGAGAAACAGTGGCTGGATACTGCTGAATTACAGATGCTGAGATAACAATGTGGAATAATGAGAAAGTTCAAGATCAGGGTGCAGTACATCACAGTATCAATGAAAATTGTAGAAAAATTGAAGAATGTCGCAAAGAGTTTGGAATGATATAGCCATCTGCTGTGAAGAGGGGAGATATGGAGATGAAACTACCAGAAAGAGAAAGAGAAAAGTCTAAGATTGGAAAGAAGGACAGAGCAACAAGAGATTTAAATACAGTGGGATTGGAAGAGGAATGGGTGATTAACATGAGGAGATGGAGAAGGGTGAACAACCAGCACTGTGGGAACCCCAGGGAAAGTGGAAGAAGTGATAGTACCTGCCAGAAGCTGGCTTGAGATACTACTCTCGATTTACAAAGAGACCCTTATAAGTAGCAGAAAGGTGAGAATACATTCACCTCATCATACCAAAGGAACATAAGATAGTTTTCAGCTAAAAAATGTTGAGAGCAGATGATCTTTTTCCATGCTGGATAATTATTACTTTCAGATTGGTGCATCATTGTTTCAAAAGAGCAACCAAAATGTAAAATATTATAGCACAAACAATAAAAAAAACTTTCAGGCAGAATACTGATCAAGATGTGGTTCTAGTAAAATTAGGCTGCACAGTCAGTCCCAGAAATATTAAGACATGCTTTGCCAATATGTGTTCAAACTACGCTGTTTCAAAATCAGCAAGTCATCTGTTCAGCTTGGACACAGATCAAGGGTGAAAAATGAGCAAATATGGGAGCCAGCCAGAAAGCAATTCTGGCCATTGAGTGCTTTCAGCACACAAGGATATGCTGGAAATAAAAAGCAACACTAAAAGGTACCACAGGTAATTTGAAGACAAATTCAGCCAATTGAGCATTCAAAGAAAGCAGGCACAATTGCCACAGTGGTGACTATTGTTGGAAGATGTCAATGGAAAGGTAAGGATAATTTCTGCATCCAGCACAGCACCAAGCTCTTTCGATCAAGTCCAACACTAGTCACCAATTCTTCTGCACTGTTTCACCTTAAAGTTAACCTCAGCAACTCTAAAAACAGTACATAACGCTTACATTTTCCACTGGATTTAATCTGAATGTCAAAGCAAAGCTGTCAGCTTAATGCCCCTGAGTTTGGTCTGTTTTGTGTTATCGACTTGCACGAATGAGTAATCAAATTGAAACTGCTCAAAATGATTTGCTGTAACCTAAAAGTAATCAGAAAGTAAACACTCATTTAATCCATCATCTGGGTTGGCTGCAAGCTCACTCACGTAAGAACTGTCCCTAAACCCACTTCCTCCTTCTTTGAATTGTTACATATTCTACTTCAGGGTTTCCCAAACCTTTCCAGCCATGGAACCCTTCTAACCTCTCCAAGACATGAAGTAACCCATAAGGAATATTCTAAGAATGTTGAACAGACAAACCATAAAAAAAAAATTGCTTTCACATAATAGGTACAAATGAACAGGAACAACAATTTTTAGAAATCATTTTTATTTCTTATACATATCTGTTTACTTCTACTGAAAAGTTCTCTTATAGTGCGAGCTATTTGTCACTTTTAATGTTGCTCTTCTTTGGATCAAATGGGAAAACTGCAGCTGAATTATATTCATACTGGCACAATGGTTAGCACTGCTGTCTCAATGCTGGGGATCAGGATTCAATTCCCAGCTCTGGTCAGTGTCTGTGTGGAGTCTGCATGGGATTCCCCCATGTCTACGTGGGTTTCCTCTGGTGTTCTGGTTTTCTCCCAAGTCCCAAAGATACACCAGTTAAGTGCACTGGCCATGCTAAATTTCCCTCAAACATACCCAAATAGGTGTCAGAATTAGGTGACATGGGGATTTTCACATAAGTTCACTGCAGTGTGACACTAAAATATAAACTTAAAACTCTCACCTCAACCTTTCTCCCTCACCATACATACCTCTCTCTCTCATACCTGGCTCCCTGTCTGCTTCTTCTGAAGACTGGCTTCCCTGCCTTGCTTCTTCTCCGAGGCCCAGCTCTCCTACTTACTCCTTGCGTTTCATACTGTTTCCAGCTCAATTCTGGAGTTGCCCACGTCTGATTCAATAAACAACTTTGTAACATTTTTCAAATTGTATACATCAACTTGGCCTACTGCTAAACTCCTGAAAATTTCCACAGAAGCTGGTTTGGGAACTCCTGATCTACCTCAGTACAAACGATAACAAAACTATTCCCATGTCCATGCATTTCCAATGAATAATGCTGTTCAGTCTCATTCATCCATAATTGGCTCCAGAGTAAATCAATCTGGTCATAAAGGATCCATTCACTCTAAATGCCTGGCTTCTTCAGCCCTTTCTTCTCCAGGTCCTAGGTCTATAGTTAAACAATCATCTAATATTTCTCTACCTCCGGGCCCTCCTCCCACTGTGGAGCTGGATCTCAGAAAGGTTGGCTATTAGAGATCCTAATAGCAGTAGCTTATTTTAACACTTAAAAAGACATTATTCAATCAACTTGCTATATGGCATAATTTGGCATTATCTGTAATTTCAATAGCCACATGACGAGCACTTATCTATCTCCCACCCCTCACTATTATAAATGATTTTCCACTCCACAGATGAAGGAATGACAGACTTTTGAATAGAACAAAGAATAAAGAACAACACAGCACGGGAAACAGGCCCTTCGGCCCAATGAGCCCGCACCACCATCCTAACGTCTTAATGACATATAGAGACCAATATAGGGACAATTTCTTACCCAATCAGCCTAAGAGCACATTTTTGGGATGTGGGAGGAAACCGGAGAAACCGGAAGATTTGCATCAGAGGCCCAGCAATGTCATCCCTCACCTCCCTTAGCAGCCTGGGATAAATACCATCAGGCCCCGGAGCTTTATAAGTCTTTATGCTACCTAAAAGCCCCAACACTTCTTCCCTCGTAATGATTATTTCCTTTAACGGGTCCTCAAAATCCTCAAAGCTGGCATCAGATATCAGGCCCCTCTCCCGCGTGAATACCGACGCAAAGTATTCATTCAGGATCTCCCCCATCCCCTCAGGCTCTAAGCATAGATACCCTCCTCTGTCCCTGAGAGGTCCAATCTTCCCTCTAACCATCCTTTTGCTCCTTACATAGGAGTAAAATGCCTTAGGATTTTCCTTAATCCGACCTGCCAAAGCCATTTTGTGGCCCCTTTTTGCCTTTCTGACACCCCTTTTAAGATCCCGTCTACACTCTCTATATTTTTCCAGCGCTGCCCCTGTCCCCAGTTGCCTGGATCTAATGTACGCCTCCCGCTTCTTCCTGACCAATTCCTCAACATCCCTAGTAACCCACGGATCTCTAATCCTACCCTTCCCATCCTTTCTCCTTACCGGCACATGTCTATCCTGCAAAAATTTTAGTTTTCTCTTGAAAGATTCCCACATGTGCAGCGTCGACCTACCCTCGAACAGCTTATCCCAGTCAGTATCCTTAAGATCCTGCCTAATCTGGATATATCTAGCCCTCCCCCAGTTTAACACCCTCCCCTTAGGGCAGGCTTCATCTTTTTCCATTAATACCCTAAAGCAGACAGAGTTGTGGTCACTATTAGACACGTGCTCTCCTACTACAACGTCAACCACCTGCCCTGGCTCATTCCCCAGAACCAGATCCAGTATAGCCCCCTCTCTCGTCGGGCTATCCACATACTGCTCCAAGGACCCTTCTAAAACACACTGTACAAATTCCTCCCCGTCCGCACCTTCCGCTCTCGGCACCTTCCAATCTACCCCAGGGAAATTGAAATCTCCCATTACAATTACCCTATTCTTCCTACACTTATCTAAAATTTCCTTACATATCCCTTCTTCCACGGCACGCGGACTGTTGGGCGGTCTGTAGTACACACCCAACATAGTAACCTCTCCCTTCCTATTCCTCAACTGCACCCATAGCGACTCAATTCTTAACTCAGCCATACCACCCTCCTTCTGCACTGCTATGATGTGATCCTTAACTAATAACGCCACTCCCCCTCCTCTCCTCAAACCACCTCTATCATGCCTAAAACACTTATACCCCGGAATATTCAATTGCAGTCCTGCCCTTCCTTTAGCCACGTCTCAGTCACCGCCACCACTTCTAACTTCGTCTCGAACATTATTGCCTTCAGTTCATCTGTTTTGCCAGTCACACTCCTCACATTAAAACACATGCACTGAAGGCCCTCAGGCACTCTCTGATCTTCCCTCCTACTCTCCGGAGTTACCCTGTCTCCCATCTCTCTCCCACTCCAAGTTCCCTCTATCTCCCCACCCCCCCTCTATATTAGTTTAAACCCTGCCGAAACACTCCAGCTAACCTCCCAGCTAAAATATGAGTGCCCTTCCCAGACAACTGTTCCCCGTCCCTCTTGTATAGATGCCCCTCCCTCCTGAAGACTTCCCAATGGTCTAAGAATTTGAATCCCTCCACCCTACACCAATCCCTCAACCACGCATTAAGTTGGAGCACCTTGTTGTTCCTAACCCTGTCATTCCCAGGCATTGGCAGCAGCCCAGAGAATGCCACCCTGGAGGCCCTACACTTCAGCCGAGCCCCCAACTCCCTGAACTGCCTACGTATGTCCCCCCTGCACTTTGCTCCTACATCTTTCTCTCCCACGTGGACTATTACATCAGCCTTAGCCCCTCCACCCTTCAAAATACCCTCTACCCTCTCCATAACATCCTGGACCCCTGCTCCAGGGAGGCAGACTACCATCCTGGAGTCCCGCTTTTGCCCACAGAACCGCCTGTCGATCCCCTTGACTTTCTCATCCCCCACCACTATCTCACATCCCTCACTCCTACCATCCTCTGGGGCATTTAGATCCCCCTCCCTTGCACTCTCTACCTCAGCTGTTGCCCCACCCTTGATGTTCTGGGATGCCTCCTCTGGGGTGATCTTAGTGTCGTGACTCCTTTTCTTTTTCAACTTCCTTTCTGTTACCCACCCATCCCTCCTCATAGGCCCTGAGGTCCCTTCGGGACTGTGGTCCCTGTTCATTAGCCCCTCATTCTCTCTGACTATAAACATATCCTCCAGTCTCAGCTCCAGCTGCCTCACCCGAGCCCTCAATCGTTGCAATTCCAAACACTTTGTGCATATATGGGCTTTCGGGAGATGTGCTGCCTCCAAGAATGTCCACATATGGCAGTGAACACAGCGGACGCGTTTTATCATGCACTGTGACATTTTATACACCCCCTTTAGAGGTATGGGACCTAGAGTCTGGGTAGGACAGGAGTCCAGCCACTTATCACGTCCAAGCCTGCGCTCGCCCAAGCCCAGTGAGCTTAAGCCCTTACAGCTCTCACTCTGCTCCCCGCCTCACGACGCTGCCCGCTGTCCACCTTGGCCTTATTTATATAGTCCCGCTCTTCCTTCCCAGCAGTCCCCGCGCCTATCTCCCACTACGGAGCGCCAAAATAAACAAAAAACCCCCGCGACCTAAACCTATTGATTAAAGAAAGATTTCAAACTTCAAAAGTCTCAACAGCAAGCAGCCACTCTTCAAAATCACAGCTCTAATAAAGAATAGCTCTAACCAACTCTCTTAAAAGGTTTGCATTCCCAGGTCACTGAAGCACAAATGCAAGCTACCACTGAGGCTGCTGTACCTACCAAGAGATTTAGTCTTCATTAAGACTTTCCGGAGAATTTCAGTTGGAGGGACCTTACTGTATCCTGACAACTCTCACAGCCATAAAAAAGGTTGAATGGGAACCTTTGTGGATACACACGACCCACAGCAAGAGAGAGCACCAGCAGAAAAACTTAAATAAGGACTTGATACTGTTTGAAATGTAGATTTTTGCAGAGGCATGGATAAGTAACTTCATGATTTGAAGAGTGCAGGCTGTCACTTCACAGGACAGCTGGACCTAATGTTGGATCCATACTCACCTCCCTGCCACCCCTGCCTCATTAGAAATGCATTTTTTTGTTCCCCCTTCAAACTTTGAGTGTCTGCAGAAAGCACAGTGACTCTCATCCAATGGGTGCTTATCTGGAGGCAACAGCCTACCCCTGTGACCAATAATGCACCGGCATGGCTTTGTGTGACGAGGAATTATATCCGTGCAGACATTCAGTTGGGTGATCATTGAGCTCCTGTAGTTGCTGATTATGACTACCAAGACCAGTTTCACTTCCACAATCTGTTCAGTCTCATGACACCATTTTTTTTGCAGATCGCATGACTAACAACCCCATATGCATTGCTCACGCCCCCACATTCGAGGCCAAATTCCATTACATTAAGGATCAATGTGATTGTCAGCAGTCATACAACCTCACTGTCAATGGTCTTGCTAGTGTCTGGCCTTCTGACGGTCTCTATCCCAAAGCAGCAGGGCCTTGTAACCATCGCAATCGGTGCACGTACGCAGACCAAGTAGCCTTAAGGGCTCTAAATTTCAATCAGACTTGTCATACCTGTTGGTATACCAAGGTGAAATCTCCCCATACCCAATATTCACTCACTTTTTGCCAAAGCTCCACATTCTGGTACCTGATCCTTGTTCGCAATGGCTTGTTCTGATTCTGTTTGGATGGAGCCTACAAGACCCTTCCTGTCAATTGGGCCGGCACCTTCACTATAGGTCACATGATCCCTGACGCCTTTGGGATTAGGCACCTATTCATCCACTCCCTTCACAACCATCTAGGGTTTGTAAAGTGGTCAGTTCCAACCTGCTAGGCATCCGTAACACTAGCTTTCACCAGTTTGTCCAGGCCCTCCTCCCAGGTCTTGGGTCTCAGAATTAGAAAAGGCCATTATTAATATTTCCACTGTTATGGAAATAATTGAAAATAGCAATGTGAATGCCATTCAGCGTCTACAGTCAGAGATTCAATCTCTTTTTGAATGATGCTACAGAACCGCATGGCCCTTGATCTGCTAGCAGCGCAGGGGAGAGTGTGCGTAGCAGTCAATGAGGCAAGCTATTTTACGTTAATGAAGATCGTAGGATTGAGACAGATATACATACCACTCAGGAGAAACATTTTGACTGGTGGGGCTGGGCCCTAACCTTGGCAGGTGGTTTGGGGACTCTAAGTTCCTTTGCAAATATCTTACTATAGGCCTGGCCTAGCTCGTCATCTTGTACTTGGTTACTCAGTTTGTCTTTTGCTGTATCCGTTCTATCTGCCGCTGTCGTTCTTTTGTCCATAGCCCAGCGCCCATCTCCTTCCAGTCTACGAACCAACCGAGGAAGAATTTACAAAGCTGATGTGCATAGATGAAGAAATTATGGAGGAATTATCTGGTTATCTTTAGCGGACAAAAAGGAGGGAAGCATGGAAGTTAAAATGTTCAGATTGAAGTTTCATTGTTTGAAAGTTAAATTGTGTGGAAGTTCAAGTGTTCAAATTAAAATTTCATGTTTTCTTTGTACAGTAGTGGAATATGTTTATCAGCTTACTAACCTTCAAAGGGAATCAGTCTCTACTATTTTTTCATAGGCCCCATAACAGTTTCCTTTTTTGGCCCTCACCAGAAGGTGAGCAAGACCAGATTTTGGTCAAGATATGGGGATATGTTGTGCAAATGAAAGATCAGCAGAAATCAATTTTTCATTGAATGAAAAGGGGCAAAAAGCCAGGATTTAATTGGCAAATGTATACATCAATAAAAAAAAAATATGAAAAATCTCTGATTTGCTGTAATTAACTATAACTGCAGAGCTATTTTCTGTTAACTCACTACTCCAGCCATCCCATGGACAAAGGGAGTTCTGCCTATGCGCAATTAAAGACCTTGCACTGGATGCATCGTGTCCAGCACTGTTTGTGTAAAGAGTCGAGTGAGTGCCTGTAGATTGCTGTTACCCAAAGAATTCTGATACCACAAACTGAAGAATATTTCTGTATTTGATGATCTTGTGTGATTTTTTTTCCTCCAAGTCACATCAAGCCATTCAATCCTGGGGGGCTTGATGCCCTCAAGTTGAGCAATAGAATTGCAAAGTAGCCTTATGGTAGCAGATTCTCTTCATAACAACACAACTTGCACTAACTCAGCTTTCTCAAAAGCAACAGTTTCTAATTAGTCTCCACCTTTATCCTTCTCTTTGACTTAATGCTTGCTGGAATTCTATAAAAGAAACCAAAGTCACTATGGAAACATTCAAGCATAGTAAATGTGTACACAGCAGCGTTAGAATCAATGGGGATTTCTTATGATCAGCAAGTGGCCTGCCTTAAGGGCAAGTGTTAGATCAGTACCAAATATGACAAAATGATTTTATTATGGGTATCGAGGGAATCATATAAGCATTTTCTGACAACGTCAGATGAGATTCATGGCAAAGAGTGAGGATGAAGTAAAAATACAAAGATATGCACAGGATATGTATCAGTGACCAACCTTTCAAATGATATTAGGCACAAATTTTCATTCCTTTATTTTTCTCTTTTACTCCCACTGTACCCATCTATTTCCCATGAACATCTGTACAAACACAATGCTGAAGCATTAGAACTATCTTGAGTTAGAAGCAGCACAGTGGTACAATGGTTAACACTGCTGCCTCACCACACCAATGACTTGAGATCGATTCCAGCTTCGGGTGACTGAGGATGTAGACTTTGCACATTCTTCCCGTGTGTGCATGGATTTCCTCTGGGTGCTTGCGTTTCCTTCCATAATCCAAAGATGTGCAGGATAGGTTGATTGGCCATGATAAATTGCCCCTTAATGTCAGGAGGATCAGGAGGTTAAATATGGGGTGACAAGACTAGGGCCTGAGTAGGATTGTGGTCAGTGTAGAGTCGATGGGCCAAATGGCCTCCTTCTGCACTGTAGATTCTATGAGAAGCATCGAGTGAGTGATCCATCTTAGCCTCATCCTCCCGTGATCTCTAGCATCACAAACGCCAGGCTTCAGCAAATTCAATTCACCCCACATTATATTACAAGAAGGCTGGGAATAGCAAAGGTTATGTGCATTGGTACATAAGGAATAGTAACAATTGTGGTAAAGAGACAAAGCAATGGTCCAGGGTAAACACAAATGCCTGAATAATGCACACAGTCCAAACAGAAAAGCACAAAATGCAAGTTTCAAATCAGCACACAGCCCAAAAATACAGAATCACAAAAGGGCATAGAGCTCTTGATCTGAGATTCTTGAACTCAGCGCGGAGCCCAGGAGGCTGGAAAGTGCCTAATCAAACGATTAGGTGCTATTCCTCAAGCATGCGTTAAGCTTCACTGGAACACTGCATCAGTGATGTGGAGGTGCCGGCATTGGACAGGGTTAATCGCAATAAGAAGTCTCACAATGCAAGGTTAAAGTCCAACAGGTTTATTTTTAATAAGTGCCACTAGCTTTCAGAACACTGCTCCTTCAACAGGTGAGTGAGGAGTTCTCACTTTAAAGTGGAGCTTTAACTTGTGTTGAGACTTCTTACACTGCAGCAAGCCAAGGTCAGAAATGAGCATGAGAGCCAGGTGGCAAGCAACTGCAGCTCAGAATCCAGCTGTTGTATGGAACTGTTCTGTGAAATATGCACCCAATCTGTGTTTAATCTGCCCAAAATGGAGAAGACCACATTGGGAGCAGTGAATCTGGTAAACAAAACTGAAAAGTATAGAAGTAAATTACTGCAGATGCTGGAATCTGAAACCAAAAGAGAAAATGCTGGAAAATCTTAGTAGCACCTATAAGGAGAGAAAAGAGCTGACGTTTCAAATCCAGATGACCCTTTATCAAAGCAACGACTTTTTATACAATATTTCTGAAAAGAAGTACTTGTACATTACTGCTGCACCTAGTCAGAGTGTTTGGGATCTTGGACAGTGAGCAGATAGGGAGGTAAAAAGGCAGGTATTAGATGTCCTGTGAAAGCACGGGAAGGTGCTGTGGAAAGTGGGACGAGGTATTAGGGGGTCACTGGGAAGTGAAGGAAGGTGTTCTCAATAACACTATCATGCAGTAGATACACAATGAACTGCTTACTACGTAGTTTGGGGTTAACAACATCACTCAGCTCCTGATCTCATTACAGCCTTGACTCAACTGAGGTCAGAAGATCAAGATTCCAGAGTTGTTGCCCTTGACATCAAGGCAGTTTGGCTAAGTATGGTGTTAGGGAGCTCAGAGCCAGAAAAAACAAGTATTATTGACTGGTTTCTGGAAAATAAACTATACTTCTTTGTCCTGTAATAATATTACTGGACTAGTAATCCAGACACCCAATTAATTTGTCCCATATCTCTTGAATAACAAATATGTAGAGTATAGGGCTAATGGTAGAACTCTTAATAGTGTTGATGAACAGAGGGATCTTGGTGTATGTGTGCATAGATCCCTGAAAGTTGGCAATCAAGTCGATAAGGTTGTTAAGAAGGCATACGGAGTCTTAGCTTTTATTGGTAGGGGGATTGAATTTCGGAGCCGCAACGTCATGTTGCAACTGTACAAAACTCTAGTGCGGCCGCACTTGGAGTATTGTGTGCAGTTCTGGTCCCCGCATTATAAGATAGATGTGGAGGCATTGGAGAGGGTACAGAGGAGGTTTACCAGGATGTTGCCTGGTATGGAGGGCAGGTCTTATGAAGAGAGGCTGAGGGATTTGAGGTTGTTTTCGTTAGAAAGGAGGCGGCTAAGAGGGGACCTTATTGAAACATATAAGATGATTAGAGGTTTAGATAGGGTGGACAGCGATAGCCTTTTTCCTAGGATGGAGAAAGCTTGCATGAGGGGACATAGCTTTAAATTAAGGGGTGGTAGTTATAGGACGGATGTCAGAGGTAGGTTCTTTACACAGAGGGTGGTAAGGGTATGGAATGTCCTGCCTGCTGCAGTTGTAGATGCGCCAAGTTTGGGGGTGTTTAAAAGGTTAGTAGATAAGTTTATGGATGAAAAGGGAACGGTTTAGGTTAGAGGGTCATTGCTTTTTCTTAATTGGTCAGCGCAACGTCGAAGGCCAAAGGGCCTGTTCTGCGCTGTAATGTTCTATGTCCTAATTCTCTGAGGATATGGGTCAAATCCACCATGACTGGAGGAATTTAAAAGACTATACAAGACTCGTCTCAATAATGATGATTATGAGACTACATTGGTAAACTAGATGGTTTTTAAGACCATCAATGTCCTTAAGGAAAGGAAATCTGTTATTTTTACCTGGTCTGCCCTACATGTGACTCCACACCCAGAGAAATGCAGTTGTCTCTTGGCTGCCCTTCAAACTGGTCTAGCAAGCCACGCAGTTCAAGGGAAAGTAGGGATAGATAACAAATACTGGCCTTGTCAGCAAATACACATCCCATGAAAGAATTTAAAAGGTAGTTAACAAGGTGGCATGGTGTCACAATGGTTAGCATTGCTTCCTTAGAACACCAGGGATTCAGCTGTGATTCCAGCCTTGTGTGGCTGGCTATGTGGAATTGACATGTTCACCCTGTGTAAACGTAGGTTTCCCTTAGATGCTCCAGTTTCCTCCCACAGTTCAAAGATGTACAGGTTAGGAAGATTAGAATTATAAAGCAATACAACACGGAAACAGTCCCTTTGGACCAACCTGTCCATGGTACCCTTCCAGCAAGTCACAATTGCCCACATTTGTCCCATATCTCTTGAATCTTTTTCCATCCCATGTACCTATCCAAATGCTTTTCAAATGTCGTTACTGATTAGCCATGCTATATTGCCCCTTGGTGTTAGGATGACTAACAGGGTAAATAGGAGGAGTTACGGATATGGGTGGGATTGTTATCAGTGCTGACTCAATGGGCCGAATGGCCTCTCTCTGCACTGAAGGAATTCTATGAGTACATCTACAATGGAGAGAATGACCAATTGTCAGCCATTATCCATGTGTTTTTTTCCTTTCTAACCCTCTCTGGCCTAGTCAATCTAATTAAACTATCATTCAATCACACACGCACACATGTGCGCACCCATACTACTGGGAGTGCTGGAACTTGAAATAAAAACAGAAAATGTTGGAAAATCTCAGCAGGTCTGAGAAGCAAGAATGGAGCCAGCGTTGAGTCTGGATAACCCTTCATACTCTGTGTCTGTTCTGACCAATGGCATAACTTTACTGTTCTCAACTGAGGAGGGAAAAAAGGTTCTCTCATTTAAGTGCATAATATACCTTTATTGGACTGCATGGCTCTCAGCTGTCAACTTACCACAAAAACACCCAAGTGACAAAAATCAGGCAGCCAAAAAAAAGTGAATGCAACATTTCACTATAAATAAAATATTATTTGATCTCTTATTTATTCAGACAAAAAGAAACATAAAACATTTCTCTCCCTTCATGCAACCGTCATTGCTACTGGTTTCCAATTCTGTGTTTCTCTATTTATCCATTTGCTTTTCAATTTTTCTGACTCACTTTTTCTCTCTGTTGCTTGGTGATATTTCCATGTTCAGACTGTCTTGGAGCATTCTCTCTTTTAGTGTCTCCAACTTCTGATTCAATTCTTTTATCCTCTCTATTTTATCCATGTTGTCCACTGTATCCACTCATTGACTTAATGCTTAGTTGCATTCATCATCCATTAAGTTTCTGATTTTGTGTACCAGTTGGTACATCAATTGCAGATTCTTCATTTTATCTGCATGTTTTGATTTTGGACTCCTCATTGTGTTAGATCTGTCTACTCTTCTCGTATGTTTTTCTTCAGGTCTGTTATTAATTAGCTGCTGAAATTCACTGTACTTAGTGCTACAGCTGAGAAACTTTCTCAAGCTCAGGGTGAAGGGAAGAGAGTGAGTAAGTGGAGGTGTGATAACACAGAGACCTGAATCAGACCGAGATCTTAACACACAATTCAACTTTCAATTAGAGAAAAGACAAGATCCGTGATCTTACTATCATGCCCCACCAGTGGATGGTGAGGCAAGCCAACACAGTTGAGACATCGCTTCTGATGACCTTACTGGCACTGGATATACAATGACATCCGGCAGATTGTAATATTTAAATGTTACAGAAATTAGAATTTAAATATTCCAAGTGAACCTGGGCTGCAATCATCTGGACTCACTTGCCCCTCTGACTTCACTGGTGAAGCTCCTCAATGGAAAGGATCATATGTGGTCCCCATCACTAATGCCCTGATGTAATGGCCTTGGTGGTGGGACCAGAGGCCATTGATGCATCCCCAGGAGGTTGGGGGCAAAGGTAGGATTGCTAGCCTTTAACAATAGCAATGCTCACCAGATATCAGGCAGTGCCAAATTTGGAGGTGGGGGGGGGGGGGGGGGGGGGGGGGGGGGGGGAAATGCTGGGCATTTGACAACCAGTAAATTGGCAGGTCCATGCACAAGGGTTGGGGGGAATTCAGCCAGTCCATGCATGGGGGATAGAAAGGAGAAAGGAAAGTGCGCAGAGGGGATGGGGAAATTGGCCACAGGGCCCAATGGCAGCAGGGGTGGAGGAAATCAGATGGCCCATGCATGGGGTAGGTGGGGTATCTGCCAGAGAGAGTAACAATAATGAAGGGGCAAGTGATCAGCTACAAAGGCCAACATTAATTGGGGAAGACAGTGACTGACAGGTCAAGCGTGCGCAATAATGTCTTCTGCTTTAGGCAAACTTAGGCCCCACTGCTACCCCTTCCTGGCAGGAAACCGATCTTGCATCACTTTTTTCAGAGAATGGTACAAGATTCAATTTTTTACTGAGCTCAAAAGATAGAGCTATTCTCTTCTGTTTTCATTCTAGTTTGGCACTTTAAAAGTTTTTGATAAATTTACTTCTTGTATTTAATAAAAACATCTTGAGGGTAATCTTAAGTTAAAAGCAGAAATAAAAGTGAATCAACTAAAAAAAGGTGAAAGAAAAGTTTCAATGTACAGACAGAAATCCAAAATGTTGATGCTTTATGTATGGCCGTATATGATGTATTGCTGGTGTATGATTTTGTTTGCATTAACTGTGTTCTTCTGGTTCTTCTTAGGCAATGCCTTGAAGTTGAAGGTGGCTTACTTCCATGCTAAGAATGAGTCCTCGGGTAACTGAGGAATTCAATGTGCAACCTGCAGGCTCTGTCAAAGATGGGGCAGACAGTGGGTGGATAAGCCAGTGGGTGGGATGCCTGGGTTGCCACACACTCCTGTCACTGTCGATGTTTGGCTTCAGGCACGTGGATGATGTGGCCCGCTCACTGGAACTGATCAGATATGGTCAATGCTTCAACACTGGGGATGTTGGCCTGAGTGTGAGCACAGACGTTGATGTGTCTATCCTGTCAATGGATTTACAGGATCTTGTACAAGCAGTGCTGCTGGTACTTCTCCAGGGTTTTGAGGCCCTGTACATAATCCATGTCTCTGAGCCACATAGGGAGGTGGGTGCACTTTTGCTCTGTAGAACATAAGTTTGCTACTGGGTTTAAGGTACTGGTCCTCAAGGACCCTTCCTCAAACAACCAAAGGCTGTGCTAGCACTCTGAAGGCAGTGTTGGACCTCATCATCAATGTCTGCCTTTGTTGACAGTAGATTCCCAAGGTATGAGTAATGGTCCGTTCTGTTCAAGGCCTCATTGTAGATTTTGATAGACCGGGAGTAGGCTGTGTGCTAGGGGAAAAATTGATAGAAGACCTTTGTCTTACAGGTGTCTAATATAGTGCAAGACCCATGCTCTTGTACATCTCTGTGAAGGTGTTGTCAATGAATTGGAGTCTGGCAATGGACAAAGGTATCATCTGCATAGTATAGTTCAATGACAGATGGGATCACTTGTATTTCACCTGCAAGTGACAGATATTGAACAAATTTCTATTTGACCTATAGTTTAACTCTACTCCAGCAGGCAGCTTGCTGAGGGATGGGACGCAACAAGGAAGATTAAGAGTGTTAGTGTGATGATGCAGCCTTGCCTGACTCCAGTCCGAATGGGAATCGGATGTGTGGTGAATCCATTAGTCAAGATTATGGCTTGCATGTCATCACAGAGCAAGCAGAGGACGGTGATAAATTTTTGAGGGCAGCTGCAATGGAGGAGGACACCCCGTAATCACTCATGGTATGTATGAACAGTGGATAGTGGAACCTACAAGGGAGCAAGCTATCCTAAATCTGGTCTTGTGTAATGAGATAGGAATAATTAATGATCTTACAATTAGGGATCATTGCAGAAGAAGCAATCACAGTATTGTTGAATTTAAAATACAGATGGAGTGTGAGAAGGTAAAATCCAACTGCAGTGTCTTGTGCTTAAACAAAGGAGACTACAATGGAATGAGGGAATAGTTGGTTAAGATAGACTGGGAGCAAAAACTTTATGGTGGGACAATGGAGGACTTTCAAAGCAATTTTTCCACAGTGCTCAGCAAAAGTACATACAAATGATAAGGAAGGATTGTAAAAAAGAGATAATCATGGGTATCTAAGAAAGTAAAAGGAGGGTACCAAATTGAAAGAAAATGCTTATAAAGTGGCAAAGATTAGTGGGAAACCAGAGGATTGTGAAATCTTTAAAGGTCAACAGAAAGCCATGAAAAAAAAGCTAGAAAGAAAAGATAGATTATGAAACGAACTAGCTCACAATATACAAACAGATACAAATATATAAAATGAAAGAGAGAATGGCTAAAATAAACATTGGTCCTTTAGAGGATGAGAAGCGGGATGTAATAACTGGAAATGAGGAAATGACTGAGGCATTGAACAGGTATTTTCACAGGGGAAGATACAAATAACATGCCAAAAACTGATAACAAGGCGGCTATGGCAGGTGATGACCTAGAAACTATCACAAAAGTAGTAGTTTTGGGCAAGTTAATGAGGCTAAATGGAATGCACCCAGGGTGCTAAATGTGATGGCATGAGAAATAGCAAAATGCATTAGTGTAATTTACCAAAATTCATTGGAATGGTTCCTGCAGATTAGAAATGTGATGCTACTGTTTGCAAAAAGGAGTAGACAAAAAGACGGTTAACTGTAGGCCTGTTAGCTTAACCTCTGTAGTAGTGAAAATTCTTGAATCTATCATCAAGGAAGAAATAACAAGACATAAATTGTCCCATTGGTAAGACACAACCTAGTTCATGAAGGCAGGTCACGTTTGACTAATTTGGTGGAATTCTTTGAGAACATTATGCATTCAGTGGACAGAAGACATTTGACAAGATTCCGCACTAAAAGCTGTGTGCAGAGGGACCTGAATGTCCTTATGCATGAACCACAAAAAGTTGATTTGCAAGTGCAGCACATAATTAAGAAAGCAAATGGAATTTTGTCCTTCATTGCTAAAGGTATAGAGTTTAAAAACAGCAAGGTTATGTTGCAGTGCTGTTATAAAATGCTGGTGAGGCCACACCTGGAGTACTGTGTACAGTTTTGGTCTCCTTACTTGAGAAAGCATATACTGGCACTGGAGGGGTATAGACGAGATTCACTGTGTTGACTCTGGAGTTGAGAGGATTGGCTTATGAGGAAAAATTGAGTAGACAGGGGCTAAACTCATTGGAATTCAGAAGAATGAGGGGCAATCTTATAGAAACATAAAAGATTCTGAAGGGAATAAATAAGATAGAAGCAAGAAAGTTGTTTCCACTGGCACGTAAACCAGAACTAGGGGGAGGGGGCTCAAACTAAGGGGGAGTAAATTTAGGACTGAGTTGAGGAGGATCTTCTTCACGCAAAGGGTTGTGAACTTGTGGACTTTCCTACTCAGTGAAGCAGTTGAGAGTACCGCATTGAATGTTTTTAAGACAAAGATAAATTTTTGAACAGTAAAGCAATTAAGGTTATGTGAACGGGTAGATAAGTAGAACTGAGTCCACAAAAAGATCAGCCATGATCTGATTGAATGGCAAAACAGGCTTGAGGGGCTAGATTGCCTACTGCTGCTCCTAGTTCATGTGTCATGGTTGACAGTGTTGAAGACCTTGGTGAGGTTAAAGAAAGTCATGTATAAGGGTTGGTGCTGTTGCTGCATTTCTCTTGTAGTTGCCTAGCTGTGAGGAATATGTTTTGCGTGTGTGGGCAGAATCTGCATTGGGACTCTGGAAGGAGCTCTTCAGCCACGGGGACAAGGAGATTAAGGAAAATTCTTGCAATAATCTTTCCTGTGGCTGAGAGCAGGGAAATTCCTCTGTTGTTCCTGCTCTCGTATAGTTAGCACAGAGTTGTCAACAATATTATAGGAATTAAAACTTAATAAGTTACACAATCACACAAGCTCTGGTTTCCTTCCACAGTCCAAAGATGTGTGGGTTAGGTTGACTGGCCATGCGAAAATTGCCTCTTAGTGTCCCGGGATGCGTAGGTTAGAGGGATTAGTGGATAAATGTGTGGGGATATGGGGGTAGAGCCTGAGTGAGATTATGGTTGGTATAGACTCGGTGGGTCTCTTTCTGCACTGTAGGGTTCTATGATTCAAATCATAGAATCCTTACAGTGCAGAAGGAGATCATTCAGCCCACGGAGTCTGCACTGACTTTCCAAAAAAAAAAATCCCACGCACACAGACTGCCACCCAAGGCCAGAACTGAACCCGACTTTGGCATTGTGAGGCAGCAGTGTTGCTACTGTGCCGTCATACAAAATATGAACACAAAATATTAAAACATAAGTATTGATGGCTTCCGAGCACAATACTATACTGAAAACATTCAAGCCAACAATACATTCTAGCATATGCAGTTCTTGTAACAGACAACAAAATAGTTTATTATCCAACCTCAGGGTTCAGGTAAAAACATACGCTTCAGTTTTTATCCTTTAATTCATGGTGACATCAGACTCACTCAGTCAGATAACAAACCTTGTGGTCATTCCTTTTAGATAATTATTTCCTGCTGATTCTTTTAAGCATAAGCTAGCAAGGCTGAAATTTGGAAAAGGAATCAATAGGTGACAGAAATACTTAGACATATTCATAGTTGAAGCTCAAAAGATAAGAGCTAAAGATAATCAGATACTTACAGAGTTGGTGTTAATATTTTGCAAGCTAGTGCCCAGCTACTAGCCTTTCACTGTATAATGCCACCTGAAGTGCTCACTTCGAATCTCTATTCTATCTTGAATCATCTCCACTGTGTGTTTGCTCCCAAATATACTTGATGCTTCACTCCTTGAGTCTATCACTGAGTTACATTGAAATATTCAGACAAGCCCTGCAGGGTGAGGACTTCGTAATCATCCATGTGCCAGCCTCGCGCTTTACTGTCTGAGTCAGCAGGTCGGGCATTCAAGCTTCATTACACTAATTGGATGCAAGAATTGCTTGCACTACAATTAATATTAAATATAAATGGGCAGCTTGACTAAGCGAGGTATTACCATGGCCATTTGATTTTGCCACCATGTTATTTTTGCTTTTCTTAAAAAGGAATTTACAGGGGCTTGACATTTTGTTTTCAGTTGTGTATTTGTAAACAACTATAATTTTCTGTTTGTCTATGGATAATTGCAGGTATATGATGATTCCCAGCAACTGATTTCAGGATGACACCAGAACGTGGCAACTTCTTGTAAGCTGTCCCAGCATACCCTCTAATTCTATATTTTAAAACTCTAAGTCTTTAATACCGGATCTTTCTCTACATCCTATAACCATAACAATATTTTACACCCTTGCCTTTCCTTCTTCCCTATGTACTCTATGAATAGTATGTTTTCAATTCTCTTTATAATACGCAAGAAACAATAATTCTCACTGTATTCCAGTACATGTGACAATAATAAATCAAATTAAGTCTGGAATCAACCCTGGTTCAATTGGGCATGACAAAAGCGGCATTAAGCATGACTCAAAATGGCTGGCCAATCTAGTGAAGCTACAGGACGAAACCACATGTACACCAAACATAAGCAGCAGAAATAGACAGAGTTAAGTGTCTCTCAATAGATCATATCCAAGCCCTCTCGTTATGGATCATGGACTACGAAACAAACAACTCACTGGAGGAAAATGATCTGCAAATATCCCATCCTCAATGATGGGGAACCTAGTACATCAGGGCAAAAAGTAAGGCTGAGCATTTGCAACAATCCTCAGCCAGAAATGACAGTGTATGATTTATCCCAGCCTCCTCTAGAGCTCGCCAGCATCATGATGCCAGTCTTCAGCCAATTCACTTCATTCTATGTGATGTCACGAAATGGATCTGCAAAGGCTATGGGCCCTGGCAACATTCCGCTAACAGTACTGGGGCTCTAGGACTAGCTCTACTAATCTGGTGCAGCACAGTTACGGCGCTGGCATCTACCCAACGTTGTGAAAAATTGCCCAGGAAAATTCTGTGCACAAAAATCAGGACAAATCCAAGCAGTCTATTATTGCCCTCCCAGTCTATTGTCAATCATCAGCCAAGTGACGGAAAGGGTCGCCAACTATCAAACTATCAAACAATGCATACTCAGCCATAACCTGCTCACAGTCGCTCTGTTTGGGTTTCAGAAAGGCTATTCACCTTCTGATCACATTATAGCTTTAGTTCAAACATGGATAAAAGAACTGAACTCCAGACTGGGATGAGAATGACTGCTTTTGACATCAAGACAGTGTTTGACCAAGCATGAAATTAAGGAACCCCAGCAAAACTGGAGTCATAGGAATTAGGGGAAAAACTCTCTGCTGGTTGAAGTCATACCTTGCATAAAGGATGATGGATGTGACTCTTTGAGGACAATTATCTAAGTTCTACTACAATACTGCAGGAGTTCCACAAGGTTGTGTTCTCAGCCCCGCAAACTTCCAAAGCTCCAACAATACCCTTCCTTCCGTCATAAGATCAGATTTGGTAGATGTTTGCTGATGATTGCAATGTTCAGTCCCGTTCTTGATTTTTCAGATACTGAAGCAAGATGTGGATAACATTCAGCCTTGTGCTGATACATAACATGTAACATTCACATGTCACAGGTACTAGTAAATGACCCACTCCAATAAAGAGAGAATCTAGCACCTCTCCTGGACATTCAATGTCATTACCATCACTGAATGCTCCTTCATTAATGTCCTGTGGGTTACCATTGACCAGAAATATAACTGGATCAACCATAAAAACACTGTAGCTAGAAGAATAGGTCAGAGTTAGGGAATTTTGTGGACAGTAACTCATCTTATGATTCTCCAAAGCCTGTTTCCCAACTATTCTGCAAGTGTGATCAATACTCTCCACTTTCCAACATAAGAACAGCTCCAACAATACTCAAGAAGTTTAACACCATGAAGGACAAAACAGGCCGCACGAATCAGCACCTTATCCACCTCCTGAAACCACTCACTCCCTCCTCCACCAAGCGCAGTGGCAGCAATGCGTATCAACCACAGGATGCACTGCAGCAGCTCACCAAGGCTCCTAATGACAGCACTTTCCATACTTGAAACCTCTACCACATGGAAGGAACGGAGTAGCAGATGCTTGTCAACAGCCGTTTCCTCTCCTAGCCACACACCATTTAGACGTGGAACCATACCACTATCCCTTCACTGATTCTGGATCAAAATCCTGGTGCTCCCATCTTCATGGCTTTGTGTAGATGTCTGATCAGATAGACTACAGCAGTCCGCTAAGGCCACTCATTAGCATCTTCTCACAGCCAATTGGGAATGGGCAACAAATGCGTCAACATTCCATTCAAAAAATTAAATCTCAGCCAGAAGAGAATTGAAACGTGAATGATGAATGCTTCAATTCTAGAATATTGGCTGTAAAAAATGTGACACAGATTTATTATTTTGACTACATACATGTCAAATCAGCTATCTGGAGTAACAGACAATTAACTTTGTTAAATGCGGGCCTCTCAAACACATGGTGCAGTTAGCTTGAATGAAAGGCTAGGAACTGCAGATAAAGAATACTGACAATGTGATTTTTGATTTCTGAACTGTAGTTGAAGTGCTTTTGAGGTAATAGCTTCCTTTGGCTGCAGAGCACAAGAAATCACAATCCAGACTTTCAGGCTTGTGTGAATAGCTAAAGTGAAAAATGGAAGCAGTTGATAACACCAATGTTTTGTTCATGTTGGAACTAAGAGTACACCAATGCAGCAAAAGATAAAGAAATTTACACTGTACCTAACCTGAGCTGCCTCTTGCCAGGGCATAGTTTACCTTTGTACAGGAAATCAATGCAATCAGAATCCTGCAGTGCAGAAGGAGGCCATTTGGCCCATTGAACCTGCACTGACCACAATCCTATCCAGGCCCTATCCCCATGACCCTATGCATTTGCCAAAGCTGGTCCCTCTAATGTTATTTACCTTTGTGTACATTTAGTAACAAGAGGGTGATTTTTTTTTTAAACCTTATTGCTGAAAACCTCTGATCTCATCTGTGCCTGGGAAGCTCCATTGCTGTTGCAGCAAACGGAATTTTAGATGAGCCCCAAATTCGCCATTCTCTGTAGTAGCAGGGTGGGAAGGAACACGATTTGTGAATCCTGCCCAATATTTTAATTTTACTTTAAACAAAAGATGCACACAATTGATAGCCAAAAATAAATAAAATACCATCTTATTTCCTAAAGTTATTAAGCACTCCAAGTGAAGAAGATTCGCTGTATCATATTTTTTATGCACGAGGATCAGCAGATAATCCAAGCATGCAAGAGATCTTGTGGCACAGTGGTAGCATTCACCACCACTAGTACAGAAGCTCCAGTTCAAGTCCAATATAAGCACATGTTGGGCATGGAAGGAGCATCCAAGTCGCAATTCAACTGGCTGATTAGCAACTCGGGAATCCTTCTACCAGTTTCCCCACTATAATGTGTGTTTGTGCACCTGTGTGTGAAGATGCCCTTAAAAAGAAGGGTGTTCTTCAGACAACGGTACTGGGGCTCTATCTTTTCATCATGCATATTGATATCATTAGGAGGTTAAGTAGTTGCGTATACACAAGAAGGAAGTCACCGAGAGGTACAGGCAGATCAAGCCAGTTGGACAATTTGTGACAGACGAGTCTCACTGTGGGAAATGGGAGGTCATTCACTTTGGAATCATGGAAGAGTGAATAGAAAGGTTGCTCAGTGGTGAAAATCCTGGAGCTATAGACATCATTTGGAATTGGCTATGCATGAATAACTAATGCATAGGTTCAAGAAGTAATAAAAAGTGGAAAGAATGTTAATTTTTATCCCAAGGGCTGGAATGCAAAGGAGAGGAAGTTATGCTTTAGTTGTGTGGTACATTGGTCAGGCTACATCTCAAATACAAAATTCAGTCTTGGGCACTTCAGGGAGAATATATTAGTCTTGGAAGTGCAGCTCATAGTCAGAATAGAGATACAACAGCTAAAAGGGTTAAATTATACAGGGGGAGGTTACATAAAGTTGGCACAGTGGTTAGGACTGCTGCCTCAATGCCAGGAACCTGGGTTTGATTCCCGGCTTGGGTCACTGTCTGTGGGGCATCTGCACGTGCTGCCTGTGTCTGCATGGGTTTCCTCTGGTTTCCTCCCACAATCCAAAAGACAATGCTGGTTAGGTGCATTTGCCATGCTAAATTCTCCCTCAGTGTTTGCACTTCCCGAACATGTGCCAGAGTGCTGCGACTAAGAAATTTTCACAGTAACTTCATTGCAGTGTTAATGTAAGTCTCCTTGTGACACTACACTAATAAATAAACTTTAGTTCAGAGGTAATTAAACTGAGGCATATGACAAAGAGAATAGACACAGGGGGATGGATTTTCAATTTAGGGTGCTGACAGCTGGATTATTTCAGATCCTGACCCTATGCTGCATGACTGTCAGTGATGCAATGTGATTCTTAAACGCAAACATCCCAGAGGCAAATCCGGTAGCCAATTAATATTGGCAGGAGGGCCTGGAGATGGGATCCCCTGATAGGAAAAGCCAAGAGCAACCATTACAGGGTCTCTCATTGTCTGGAGAAATGGAGAGGCAGGAGAGCAGAGGACCAGCAGACTCATGGTTCACCCAGGTACACAAACATTCACTCCAAATGATGGACACTTTACATCATTGCATACACCATAAGACGTCGGAGCAGAAGTAGGTCATTCAGTCCACCTAGTCTAATCCGCTATTCATTAAGATCATGACTGATCTGATAATCTCAGCTCCGCTTTCCTTATCCCCATAACCTTTGTTTCCCTTACTGATACATAATTTTTAATAGACACACGTTTTCATCAACAGCCACAATGAATAATAGTTCTCTAATGTGCTCTCCAATGTGCACTAATGTGTCTAAAGTCATTTACTTTTTCTTTATTAAAAGTGAAAATTTAACTGTGTTCTTCCATCAGTCTGTTTAAAAAGCTCCTCAATGAGTTTAACAACTGGTGGATTTAAGGCATGTGGGTTTCCAGCTCCCCAAACTCTCCCCACGACTGCTCTCCCTTTGAAAATTCCAACATGCCTGAAGACACTAGCAGATTGATAATTTATCTGAGCAATGCATGCCCATATCTGATCTTGCCTCTGTAGATGATTGAAAATCCAGCTCAGAGAATCTATTTCCTCTGATGGAGGATTTCAGAACAAGGGAACTGGACAATTTAGGAGTGAGATCAGGAAAACAAATTTTCCACACACAAACAGTGGAAATGCAGAACTGTCTCCTTCCTAATCAGTTGCGGAAATTGGAGTTCAATTGAAATTTCAAGACTGTGACTGATTGAATTCAGTTAGATAAGGATAGTGTTACAATATCGAGTAGAAATCTCAAAGTATGTTATGAAGTCTGATGACCCCAAAGTTTTTCTATTTTTGGCATTAGAGTGAGAATAAGTTGTTTCACTCCAGGTGTAATTCTACTGACAAACCAGGAAGCTTTTTATAAAATAAACTTTATTTAACAATAAAGTTTAAGTATAAGGATGAATTAGTTTCAGTTTTACCATTTGAAATACTTAAACATGACAAGATACAATTCTTAATTGCTAAGCTATTTCTATTTGTTTGAATTCAAACAATATTCCTGATATAGTCTTAAATCCTCTTTAAGATTAGCGACACACAGACTTATGTTCTATACTTGTCAACAATGAAAGTTTTTTGAATATCTATGAAGGGAGAAAGAAACACACCTGATCCTGACAGTTCTAAACAGTAGCAACCAGAGAGAGAATGAGAGAGAGAGAGACAGACAAGAAAACATGTCTTTGTTTCTTTCAGGACAAGATAGAAATTGATTGTTTTAAAATCAAAGAAAATTGCATGTTTTCCCTGCAAGCTTAGTTCCACCCATTCATATGACTCTGTCTCTTGTCAATCAACCTAATCAAACCGGACTGTGAAACCTTAAGGGAAAAACCAAAATAAACAAAAATACATTAATTCAGATTAAAACAAATACATTCGTAACTAAAATCAATCAGTAGCCTGTTTTCTCAACATGCGAGCTGCCTGGTGCAGACAAAATCAGCATTGTGTAAATCAAAGCTAAATTTTAAACATAACCCTTACAAGAAACATGATATAAATACATTTCTTATAGGCCTAGTATCATCACAACAGCAAGAGATATGGACCAACAACTGAGAAATTGCCAAATCAGCCACAGTATAACTAAATAACACAAGTTCAATTGAGCCATAATTGTAAAACTAGAATTTAAAGACCTTCATCATGAAAAAAAATCTCAGGAAACTTCCAAATTTAGAAGTGAATATGTTTATATGGATTTGCTTATTTTGAAATGATAAGTTGCAGCAAAAAGTTAATAGTGCCATACTTTTTTCTTGAACAGCTGCAGTTAGCAAATAAAAGAATTCTGTTGCACGAGCAAATACAGGTAAACTTACAAAACAATTGATGCAAAATGCACATGTCCAGCACCTTCCACTGTACTGTTGAATTCATTATTTTTTGAATATGTTGACTGTATAAAGACACAGATGCTTTGGAAAAAGCCTTTTTGTTTTCCTCACAATGGTCTTTGTATGAACAAGTGAAACTGGGAATTATTCTAAAAGGGATTAATTGGTTATCTGGTTATTGTATCATTAGGTTCCAAGAAATAGCCATGTGACCTGAGGTTACTATGGTAATGGAAGCTGAAGCAAAAAGTAAGTAGAAAGCTAACTGTAGTGGCATCAGGTTCTAAATTGTCTTCTGTCAGGCAGTTCATATCACAGAAATTGTATGAGGAGAACAAGCCAAGCTCTCTACAAAGTTTTCTAATCAATAGTAAGAAGAAAATATAACTTCAGATTGTCTTGTTGAGACAAACTGAGTATTTGTTTTAGAAAATTGGACTATTTGGATGTGATGTTTGTTCGGTTAAGGAGGAACTCTCAAAAGATATGCCATCAGAACGATTGTGACCCAGATGAGAGAGGATTTACGAACATGCACCTTATTAGTGTTCACCACGTTCGGGGACTTTGCATGGACTGCACTTGGTGGTGAATGTGATTCGAGAGCCAAAAGGATTGAGTGAGAAGTAAGAGGTCCTGGGAAGATAAGCTAAAAAGAGCATAAGATGACACATGGTGCCACATTCATGTGGGAAGTAATGCAAGGGCTTGTAACTACATGAGGCATATCTAAGTTCCATCAAGTACTGAAAGACAAATTTACCTTTTTAATTGAAATATCCTTCACCTGTTAAATGATGTCTGAAATATGTTGATTTGTTACAGTAAAGGTTATTACATTTAGTGAAATCTTGCCCTATATACATCTCCAAAAGGTGTTACTAGTGCTGGGTCACTGTCTTTAAGGAATTATTTCATTGGTCATTTTTGTTCTTTAAAACATCACTGTGGGCTATTCCTTCAATAATGCAAACTTTCACAGAATCATAGAATCTGGGGCATGAAAACAGGCCCTTTGACTCAAACTGGTCCATGGCAACCAAAATGCCCATCTACACTTACCCCATTTGCCTGTATTTGGTCCATATCTCTTTAAACCTTTCCTATTCATGCATCTGTCCATTAAATGTTGTCAATGTCTCTGCCTCAAACACTTCCTCTGGCAGCTTATTCCACACATGTACCACCATCTGTGTAAAAAAATTGCTCCTCAGGTTCCCATTAATTCTTACTCTCTTAACTTCAAGAATAAAATCATGAAGCATGTGATATCAACAACTGTAACCTATTACATCTGTCACAACAATAGCTTTATAGATTACCATCAACAAAATAAAATGTCATACAAACATTTGAATTAGGAGCAGGAGTAAGCCACTTGGCCCCTCAAGCCTGTTCCACTATTCTCTAAGACCACAGATGATTTTCAACCTCCCCAATCCTGATGTTCAGTAACTGCTCATCCCCTTGTTAATCAATGATCTAACTAGCTCAACCTTAAAAATATTCTAAGCATCTGTTTTCACTGCCTTTTGAGGAACAGCATTCCAGAGCTACTTAGCCCTCAGAAAAAAAAGTCTCATCTGCCTTAAATGAACGATCCTTTATTTTCAAACAGTGGCTTCTAGTTCTAACTTCTCTAATAAGAGGAAACATCCCCTCCGCATCCACTCTGTCAAAACCTCTCAGAATTTTAAAAAGGTGTCAATCAAGTTGTTGCTTACTCTTTTAAACTAGTGGACACAAACTTAACATCTCCAACCTTACCTCATAAGACAACCCACACTCCTGGTACTAATTCCAAGGCACTTCCCAGCAACAGCGTCAAATACAAAAGGAGATATTAGTGGAGATAATCAAAATCGTATTCTGCCTTTTAGAGAAAAAAGGAAGGCATGCTGAAAGTTTTCAGGAGGAAACTCCAGAGCTTAGAGTCCAGGTTGTTGAAGGCATGGCCAGTTATATAACAATTAAGCTCAGAAATATTCATGAAGCCAGAATTTGGAGAGCACAGATATTTTAGGGCATTGTGCGGCTAGACAAGATCATAGAAATAGCAATGAGGGAGGCCATGAAGAGATTGGAAAACAAAGATAAGAATTTTAAAATTAAGGTAGTGACAACAGGGAATCAATGAATACAGAGATGATGGGTGAACCATGTTCCACAAATGTTAGGACACAGGCTGCAGAGCTTTAGACGACTAATTTTAGAGGATAAAATGAGGATGGTTAGTCAAGTGTGCATCGGAATAGTTGGGGCACGGAGCTCTGAGGCAAATCAGAACAGGGAGATGACAATTTCAAGAAGTGGGAGCAAAGAAGGAGGCTATAGCTGAAAGGACGGGTCAGTCTTTTTTAAAGCGATGGCAGATTTGAAGGAAAGGTGAACAATACTTGAAGAAAGCCATTTACAATATCACAATGACCAATGGGTGCAGATAGAACACCTTTCACAAAATAATTGTACAGAAAGTCTTCAAAAAAAAGCAACAGGATAAAACACTCAAAAAGAAACCTGTGCAAATAGTTAAGAAATACTGAAATCAGTAGCAAAATGCAAAGTAATTATTTCCGAGTCCAATGTAATATGTTGTGACCCAAATTACATATTTTATCATTCAGCTACCAAAATATACAAACTTCAGAGTTCTGTTTGTTATTCTGCCACTGATAAAATGTGCAGTAATCCAGAGAAAATATTGTTACTTTACTCATCTTGTATTTAAGAAACAATTTCAGGCTCTGTGTTAAAAGAATATACTGAAAGTTCACTGTTCTTTTCACCCATGAACGTCAAACGACATCGTTAAAAACTGGCATTATAAAGTTTTCAGTACGGCAAGAATGCATGTATTGTGAATGTGTAACTGCAATTACTATACTGTAGGTTGTTTCCTTCACAAACAGCATTGTGTGCAGACTACCATCCAGCACATCAGAAAGAATCTGGCAATGAAATAGACTACAGCATTAAAGAAGTACCCATTAAAGTATTATCCATATTACTGACAAATCCAATTAGGCATCGATATAATAATGCTGTACAGGAGCGCAGTAAATGTGCTTAAGGTAAAACAACATAAGAGTTCCGGCTTTGTGTCTACTTAAAAAAAAATGAACAATATATACAGAAAACTCGTGACTAATCGTATTTCTTTAGAGTCTGTGGCGCTGTATTTGGATTCTTCCCGGGGTTTCAATGTAAACACATCGACACAACATCTGTCCTTTACTGAAGGGTTTGACATTTTATCTGCTATTGTAAATAAGGAGAAAAAGTGGAAACTACAGAGTGGAAAATAACTTTCCAAAATTAAATGGTATCTCTTAAATCGTGTGCATCCTAAAAAGTTACTTATATTTACAGGTACTTTAAAGTAAAAGGGGTTGCACTAATACAAAGCAATCTATGCACACAAACAGGAGGGTTGGGGGTGGAAAATAACACATCACATAACACAGAGCAAGAAATCAATTGGCAGGAGCGGTTCTTACCTCCCTCCTTTTCATCAAAAACTGGCCGCTTTGAAGAACTGTTCGCTCCCATCCTCTCTCTCACCTCTGCTACATTTAAGGAGCCGAGCCGCTGACATTCCTTAGTTGGTTCAGCAAGAGGGGAGCTGTGCAGTACTTAGAAACGAGCATCTCCTTCCCATTCACTTGTGCCTCACGGCCATAACGTGAGGAATACAGAAAGTGCTCCTGTGTGTGTATATGTGTACAACTGGGAAAGCGGCTATGTTGAATGGAAAACTACTAGCTGGAGCCCAGGGTAATCAAACAACGGCTCTGGAGGTAACCCGCTCGCTTATTCCCACAACACTGCCACTGGTACATCGCGGGGAGCAAAGGAGTTGGGCTTGCCTTTTTTTCTCTCTCTCTCTTCCTCCTCCTCTTTATGCAAAACGGATTTCCAAACAGCTAAAAACACAACTTTTCCAGCGGCTATCAAAATGCAGTGTGGTGACAGAGGAGGAGGGTGGCTAGGCGGACGGTGTTGCTAAGCAGACTCAGCCCTTTGCCTTTGGGGGAAGAGCTGGCGCCCCGCACACACTGGGGCTTGCCCATTGTACAGGAACGAGCCAGGCGGCGGGCGACGTGATGGCAATCCACTGGATCCCGCCCCCTCTGCTTGTCCTCATTGGCTGCCTGGCCGGCCTCCCCGGACTGTCCCTCCAGCCCATTGGCTGCCCGTCCAGTCAGTCGGAAGATCCGTCCAGCCGTGATCGCAGCTTTCGAGGTAAAGCTGCTGGTGTTCGCCTTTCTGTAGCCTCAATTGGATAGGTGTGTGTGTGTGCACACAGCAAAAAAAAATTACATTGCCAAGATGATTCGACCCTCTTTTTTATCACCCAAATAAATTTGGTATTTGTAGAGAGGGGAAATAATATCAAATCGAAATTACGGCTACACTAGTTTGGAATTTGAGATTCCAAGGACCCCTGATAATATACAAAATCAGAGAAGGGTGAAAACCTGAAAACATTGAGCACTTCCAGAGCTGGTAAAGTGTAAATCAGCAAAGGATTGTTCAGCAGCCTCGCTTCTTGAGCTAATGAGATCCTGCTCCTATTTATCAATCAGTTTGCAATGTATGTAGTCTGCATCCTTCCCCTAAGGTGTAACATTGACATAAATGTGGAAGGACTGTGCACAGCCATGGTAACCCCACGAGTTATTCATGCATTCCTGGCTCCTTCCGACTTTCAATCTTGCGATTATCTATCACACCCACATCCCTGTGACAAATATACATGATTCTGAATCACGAGAGAGCCTTGTTAATCCGCAAATCGAGAATTTTCAAGCAAAGAAATCTAGCTCAGAACTCCACATGTAACTACGTGCACGCAGCGACAGCTCCCCTTGGGCAATCCCAGTAGGGCAATCTCGAACCAGCAGCTCACCACAAGAGATTTTACTTGTGAATTATCCAGTAACAAGATTACACTGTTTGCTGTCTCACTGAAGGGTAATTTATCCATGGTTGCAATGCATTTACTCCTAGATAAGTCGGCATTTGGTACTAAGCACAGATAGTCGACAAGGTGTTACAGTTCAGTAGGGATTTATCTTTTTGACCTTTTTTTGCTATTATTTATGTTGGGAACGTTAATGGTCCCTTGCTGAAGTACGGTTATGCAACAAAATAATGTGTGTTCTCCATTTTGATCTATCGTACATTTCAGTCAATTGGGTAAATTACATTATCAGTAATTTTGCACACTCCAGTCAATTTATTTTTATCTCAAATTTGTATTTCCTCAACGTTCTAAATATTCTCTAATAGAGGTACTAGGCAATGTCAACCTTGCAAAAAGTGCCCATTTGATTCCTTAACGATTGTTACGGACGGGAAAAGGATTAATTTAAACAGCCCGGATTTCTCCCCTCACCACCCATCTGTAGACAGATTTTGATTTCTCTCTTTATGTATGGTCTTTTCCTTAATCCTTCAGTTCAGAGTGAACCAATCCTCTTGTAATAACCATACAGCAAACATGCAATGAGGTAAAATATGAGAGTTGGTTTATTTTCCACCCATACAAAGTGCTGGAAGGAGTTTTGGAATATCCGCCCCTTTCGCACTCGTGCAATAAAAGAACAAAGGGGTTCAGGGCAAGAGCACGATAAAAATAAGAGTTATGGCTTTGCATGAGTCCAGACTCAAAAGTCCAGTGGTGCATTCCTTCATAAGGTAGCAGACTGAAATTGTTTCATCTTTCCAGAATTCCCCAGTGGAAGAAGACACTCAGATGAATCAGTCTTATCGGCACCAGGTGTTCCAACGTTTCCAATAGTTCACAGTGTAGCTGAGGAACTCTTCCTGCAGTTATCCGTTGGAGTCAATGGAAAGACAGATTATTACCGAGAGAGGTGGATCCTTAGCGAGACCCTGGTGTCCTCGTGCATCAGTCACTGAAAGTAAGCAGGCATTAAAGACAAATGGTATGTTGGTCTTTATAGTGAGAGGAATAGAGCACAAGGAAAATGATGTTTTGCTGCAATTGTATAGGGTGTTGGAGATGCCACACCTACGGTACTGCGTGCAGTTTTGGTGTCCTTATCTGAGGAAGGATGTCCTTGTTTTAGAGAGAGTGCAGTGAAGCTGATTCCTGGGATGGCTGATTTGTCATATGAGGAGAGAGTAAGTTAGGATTGTATTCATTGGAGTTTAGAAGAATGAGAGGGAATCTTATGGACACTATAAAATTCTGACAGGGTTAGACAGGATAAATTCAGAAAGACTGTTGCCAACACTGGGGGAATCCAGTACTACGGGTGGGAATAAGGGATAAATGTTTTATAACTGAGGTGAGGAGAAATTTCTTCATCCAGAGGGTGTTGAATGTGTGGAATTCGTTACCACAGAAGGTAGTCGAGGCCAAACCATTGTCTGATTTCAAGGAAGAATTAGATATTGCTCTTAGGGCTAAAGGGATCAAGGGAGACAGGGTGGGGGGAAGGCAGCAAGAGGGGGAATCAGCATATTGAACTTGATGATCAGCCATGATCAAAATGAATGGTTGAGCAAGTTTAAAAGGGATGAATGGCCTACTCCTGCTTCTAGTTTCTATGTTTCAGTTCCTCACTGAAATATTATAGATTCTAAAAATTTGGGGGAGGTCATGTCGCAAACATCCCACTTCTTCTCCTGGGTTGTGAACAAAAGGTGTATTTTCCCCATGAGCCATTTAGTAGAGGAGTTAGAGTTTCTTTCGTTCTTGCAAAAATGGCCAGAGCTCTGCCTTAGTGATGCAAAGCATGTGATGCATTTCTTTGGAATTTAATTTTCTAGTCACAGAGGAAATTAATGCATCTATTAAAGATAACAAGGTTTCCGCTGGTTTTCTGAAGGCTAGAAATTCCTCCAATATGAGTCATGGTTAGTCAAGGTAAAGCTATTGTCCACTTTCAAAATAAAAATAACAATTTTATGAAGTAGCCAGGTTCAAGTAGATATGTTTTCCTTTCTGTCTTCTCGATGGGACAAAATGCAGAAAATGGTGTTTTTTTTTGCAAACTGTCAGATTGTATTCTGGGGATGAATAGCCAACATGGGGAATGGGGGTGGGAGTTGATAGTCAACACTGTGAACTGCCACAAAAACAAGAAGATATTAACAAACTTGCACAGTAGACATTAAAATTGACCAATGATTTTCTTCATAAATAAATATGTGGTAATGCATTTTGACAAGTAAGTTAAGGAGGTTGCATCAGGAAAATAAGAATCTAAATAGGATAGAGGAAAGATATAAACAAATCATAGATTTGTGACACAAAGTTTATTTCTAGAGAGATACAATTTAAAAGTAAATAAGTTATGTAAATACATATCAAACGTTGGTTAGACCACACATTGAGTACTTTTATAATTCTGGTTACTATGCTACAAGAAAGTGTTATGGATGGCGGGGGGGAGGTTTTAACAGCGCTAATTTCTCCTCTCATCACCTGCCAGTAAACAGAAGGGTGTACTGATTTGGCTCCTTTTTAAACAGTGGCGCATTTCCCAACTGCATAGTTTTGGAACAATCTAATTTTCTATTAATAGCCCTACAGTAAAATCCAGATAGAATAAACTCAAAGTTAGTTTATTTGCACACTCTCAAAACAAGGAAAGGAGAGCACAATATTGCTTCTGTTGCATTTATATAGTTAAAAAAGATAGAGAAAGAGATTTGCAGTGAAGGGACCACAGAAAAGAAATATTATTTTGTGGGTTTCAGAGTCCAGGATCAAAATCCAATGAGGTATTCCTTCATGGAGGTTGGTGAGCTGAAAACCAAAGTTGTAGAATTTACTTTTCCGCTGGTGTTGACTTGACACAATGAGATAGGCATGAATCAGTTTTTAATCAAATACATTGTAGGTGGGGACAGGTGTTCAACCTGAGCTAGAGCTCCTTGTCTGTGAGGTTGTCAGTCAGATACTAAAAAGCAGGTTGAGACTTTGTAGTTTAGCAGGGCAATATTATTCGTTCCACAAGCCAGAGGTTCATGTGACATGACTTCCAACTCTTCTGGGTCCCCAAGATTATTGAATGTCTCTACAATTAATAAAGTAAAATACAGTTGTGAGCTCCTTTGATTTAGCAGATAAGCAGAATCTTGTTGGCCAGCCTGGCTTATGAAATGCAGATGGCCTTTGTATAGCTCACTTTGAATTTGGTCTGTGCAGCCCACAGAAGTGCATTAATGCATTCAAGAGTAACAAGGTGCAAGTTTCTTCAATATTGCCAGGTAATTCTTGTTGTTTGGTATTACAGACAAACATAGATTCCGGCATTTTAGGTCTTTGTCTAGTTTTTTAATGGCTTTCAGAGAAAGCAATGAGCACATCCCTATCTAGTTTATATTTTAAAAAAATACAGGTTGAAGTCTTAGTCCTCACAAAGGATACAGAGGCACTCAAGAGGTGCAAAAACAAGTTATAAAGGGTGATACTGGAAATGTGGGGAATATACCTACCAGAAGAGGATCAATAGCTGGATCTCTTTATTTTTGAAAAAGGCTAAAAATGACCAATAGAAGTCTTTTAAAATTCTGACATGTTTTGATAGATTAGGTACAGATAGGATGAAAAATGAAAAGACATCAATATCAGACAGTAAACATAAAAATGAAATAAGGAATTTAAATGAAACTTTTTGACCCAGAGAATTATGAAAATGTGGAACTTGTACCAAAGCAAGGAGTTGAAGTCACTGGTATTGATGTATTTGAGAGGAAGATAACTGGGTATATCAGGGCGAAGGGAATAGAGAGTTATGCTGATAGAGTTGGAATACAAAAGATCAGTGGAACTTCAAATGGAGTATAAACATGGATATGTACTGGTTGGTCCAAGTCACCTGTTTCTGTGTGATATATTTTGTGCAATCCTATGTAATATATTTGATATACATACTGAATTTCCATCTCCTCTCTTTGTTAATATTAATCAAGGAAAAGTGAACACGATACTTAACTGATGTGAACAGCTTTCCCTGTTTAACTATAAATGTTGGTACAATTTTTAAAAAGTTAACATAATAATGGATGGAATTTACCAAATTTGGAAGTTGGAGATATTTAATCAGGCAGGATGCTGGGGTCTCCACTGCCTTCCCACCTCTATCCAGTGAAACCCAGAACAGGAAAGCTTGTGGACAGCCTTCCCTTCCAGACATAAATAAGTTCTTAAGCTGGCAATTAGTGCCCATTTAAGGACCTCATCCCACAATGGCTCATATTTAACCAGCAGCAAATCACAGTCGCCATTTGAGGAGGTGAAAATTAAAACCTTGTTGGGTCTGCTTGCAAGTTTCCAGGAGATCAGGGATTAATGGTGTCTTGTTCAAAGCCACACAGCTCCAGCATTATGAATTATGGAGAGGAGAGGGGACACTGGGGACCACTTCCCAGCCCTTTCTGCTGAACTCATTCATTTCAATTCTGTAACTCCCCCCTCCATCCCATAACCCACATTCGCCTTTATCCTGGGGTTTTATGATGATCCTAGGCTGCTATGGATGCATTACCAATAACTGCCACCACTCCTAGTGGCACTGACAGGCAATGGAAAGCTGTAGGCCTCTGAGTGGCCAACAGCTCTCGGCATCAAGTTCTATCCCAGGGTCCTGAATCTTGGGGAAGGCTAGACACTGACCATTTAATATCAGCAGTCCTTTATCGATGGAGCTGATGCGGATCTCATTGGTTCTGCAGCCAGGGGGCAAGACTCCCCTCGCAAACATTACCAACTAGACTATTGGAGGGTGATTTAAACACACTTGCCAGAATTCTGCTGCCCTGCCTACCATGGGTTTCTGAGTGGGCAAAGAGTGGACTATGGAAAGGTCCTCGGGGGATTTTCTGGTCTCATGTCAAACAAGGATGTAGAATCCCAGTAAATAATGTGGCGATCTGACACACACAAATTTCCCGCCCGTCCTCCCACAGGAATTGTGGTGGTGGAGAGTGGAGTTGTGGGGGGGAGCAGACTATGCAAAGCTCCGTTGACCTCAGATGGGATTTTCTGGTTTTGGGTCAAGTGTGACCAGAAAATCCCACCCATGACTCAGAAGGTTAATCTCCAATTTCTAATATGTCGACTCATGTTAACTGCAGTGGCCTCAATTGACTGGAATTAGAAGGATGAGGGTAAGAAATCAGCCATTGTTTGGAATTTTCTGATGTCATACACCCTGCCATGACTGCCAATCAGAATGGAGAATTTGGTAATCAGCCAAATCTTCATTCACAGCAGCGGAACCGAAGAATCCCAGCCATGGGCAAGATCAGAGCATTCCTGTCATTGTTTCCTTTACTGACTGTTATCTGTTGACCCTGCTAGAAAGTATGCATTTGTGGTTTTAAGGTGAAATCAAAATCACCTTGTGTTATATCCCATTATTAAAGAATCCTTCAACACTCATAAAAAACGAACACTTGTGTGTGGCATCAGATGCTGACGTGGGTCAGCAGCTTCAGAAGTGAAGAGGAAAAAAATAATGATTAAATTAGTTAAAATCAAAAATTACCTATAACAACACAGTCTGAAACAGATAAATACTAATAGGTTTCAGAAATTCATCCTTAAAGTCCAAATATTTCAGGATTACAAATCTTCTCTACACCTTTTGACAACAGCATTCATTAAATAAGGGCTGATGAAGGGGCAAAACTCCGAAAGCTCATGCTACCAAATAAACCTGTTGGACTTTAACCTGGTGTTGTGAGACTTCTTACTGTAAATAGGAGCAAATTCAGATAATAGAAAAATGATTTGCAAATTTAGCATACATAAGGCATTCAGTCACAATGTATATGTTTTTGCCACCTCCAAACTTGATTACTACTCCTGTTGCCAACTTTCCATTGCCTGTCTCCACAGACTCATTTGTTCAGGAAGCTGTCAGGAATTTGCCTAACAGCAACAGTTACAAGAATTTAAACAAGCTCTGGAAGGTAGAAATTCTGCTGGGACCAATTTCACAGCTAAGAGGTCCTATAACGTATTTACTCTTCAGAATCGCTACAGTGTTGCCTTAAGTCTTAGAGCCAAGGCATTGCAGGAAATCTTTGTAAAGGCAGTTTAAATATCTTCACTGGACCAGGAAAAGACATGTTCCCAACTTGATCACCAGCCCTGCATTGTGTGAGAACTATAAGCTGGATTTGACTTATCGTTATTTAATTTGGATTTTGTTTGCGAAAAGGAAGTCTTGTGAATTCAGGGATTGTAGATATACTTTGGAACAAGGAGTAACTTCTATATAAACTGGAAACATGTTTAGATATTCAGCTACCTAAGTGTCTTCAAGTATTGTCATCTTTTTTGTAGTGTATATTTATTTTCTTTTGAGTTAATAAATTTTCTTTAATAACTGACTGAACAGTTACAGGACTGGTTGCTCTGTGGGTTTTATATGACTCCACACAATATTCCAAAATATCTATATACCACCATGAACCACTATTTAAAGTTGGGACATCCTTACAGGTAACATCTATGTGGTTCATGACAAATTATCTTGTCTCTCTCCAATTCTACCAATCCATCATCTTCATCCTTGTTGATCTACTTCATTCTCATCTTTGTCCTCATATTCAGACCACCCCATGGGATTGTTCCACTCTCCATCAAAGTAATCTAGCTTCCTACATCTTTCAGTCAATCACCAGTTGGCCTTCTTACAAATCACTCTTTCCTTTGCCTCAGTTCCAATGGCAATGATTTCAGTGACTCTTATTAAACTTTTTGGAACTCCTTCCCTAAATCCAACCATCACTCTACTCCTCAACCCACTTAATCGGTACCCCCATTAACTGCCTGAAATTTTCATTTCTCACACCACCCGTACACAGTTGCAGCACTCTTTACCATCCACAACTTGATAAGACTATTTTGACAAGGAATTCTGAAGCCATGATCCCTAGTACCTAGAAGAGAAAAGGCAGAAGATACATGGAATGCCACCACCTACAAGATTCCCTTCAAGTCGCATAGCATTCTGACTTGGAATTATATCACCGTTCCATCACTGTTGCTGGGACAAAATCCTTGCCCTTCTTTCCAAATAGTAGTATTGGGTGTGCCTACAATACAGGACTGTAATGGTTCAAAGAAGCACTTCACGACATCTTATTAGGGGTACTAAGAGATGAGAAACAAATATTAGTCCTACCAGAATGCAAATGTTCCAATTGATTGATCTGTATGGTTGTGGACTTTGCTAAGGAATCTGATTTCCTGAGTTTCTCTGTAGATTTACATTTTATTGATGATCTATAACTTTTGATAATATTACATGTTTTTCTTTGTGTATCAACCATTTCCTTTCATCTTTACTCTGATATTCTCTTCCCCTTATAGTCTACTGCTCTTTAATCTCTATGACATGTGAAAAAGTACATCCTTCATTTCTCCCACCTCTTTTTGTCTTTGAATATAGTCAATTCATATATAAAAATCGCCAGCATAAACTGAAATCTCGGTAAATCAAGAAAATTGGAGAAGGAAAAGGTAGGTAATGGGTAAAATGAAATCTAGGTGTGGAGATGATGGATTTTAAAGTGAGCAAGGCAATCAATTTGTTAAATAGGAAGAGATTCTTTCTGCAGTACGAAGATATAAAATCAGCAGCTATGAATAACTTATTAAGAATGCCATTTATTTACAACACTGTAAAAGTACCATCAGAATTTGAGTTAAATGTATTCACTTGAACCCTATTTACACATTTCTAATCTGTTTTTTTCATTCGAGATGAATAATGTGTCAAATACCCTTTTGAATAGTTCAATCTTGATCTTCCTTACACAAATCAGTCTTCTGCAATACATCACCTATATTTGGAATATTCAAATATATAATGAGATTAAAACCTCAAATCTTTTTCTGGCAACATAATGTTACACAAAATATTTCTGATATATATTTCCAGGCAATTTATGTTCTCCTGTTATATTGACAATGAAATGTGTATACAACTAAACTACATCTCATTTCACAAAGACGTCATCATAATTGAATTAAATGACATAGTGGACAACTGCCATCATCCAAAATGAATCCAATAAGAAAGCCTCCAATCTTACAAATCTAATCATTCTCTCAATCTATGTAGACCAAGTGCATGCAAGTAATATCTAATGACAATTTAGAAGGTATTTCAGGATGTGGTTTGAAATAATGTTCAAAGTAATGTCATAGAATCATTATAGTGTAAAAGGAGATCATTTGGTCTAGACCCTGTCTCTAAAACCTAACTTATTACCTTACATTCCCCTGATACTAAGGGGCAATTTAGCATGGCCAATTAACCTAACCTGCATATCTTTAGAGTGTGAGAGGAAACTGGAACACCCAGAGAAAACCATGCAAACACAGAGAGAACATGCAAATTCCACACAAACAATCACCCCAAGTCAGAATTGAACCTGGGTCCCTGGCACGGTCAGGCGGCAGTGCTAACCACTATGCTACCCACAGTATATTGGATACTTGCACATTAATTAGGAAAATAGAAATTTCTGAAAACAACTTCCAGAGATAACGTATCTTCTAACTTTAAAGAAATGTTATCTGGAACAGGGTTAATATTTCTCAACAACCCCAACCTCCCCGACTCCTGCCACCTCTCCACCCCCTCTCTCCACAGAGGTATACATTTCCTTTTACTTATAAAGCTGACTTCTAATTTCCCAATTCAGACCCAACTTCAGTTTTCAATTTTCAAGTGGCCTTGTAGTTTTGCTTTCTCCTATGAATGTTGTAAGGAAATTTCCCTCATCTTTCTTAAGTTATCATCCTATTCATTCTGCCTTCATGAACAGTGCAGGTGGTTTTTCTGGATTAGTATGAGAAGAGGAGAGGATTTGGTATAGTGATTTGGTATTCTATAGATTGTTTACATGTTTCTACAACTGTTTTTACCAATATCCGTTTTTTTACTCATTGGTTGAGAAATTTAAGTGTAGATGCTTTGGTCTACTGTGGAACAATTTATGTTGCAGTGTACATTTCCTTGGCACAACTTGAGAAAATACCAAAAAGAGCTCCACGTTATAACAGGATATGGTTTTACATCTAAGGGACTTGACAAGATAAATACTGAGAGGTTATTTCCCCTTGTGGGAGAGTTTAGGAGCAGAGGGCATAATCTCAGTGCAAAGGGTCATCCATTGAAGATAGATAAGGAGAAATTTCTTCTTTCAGAGGTATTGAACCTGTGGAATTCTTTACCGCTGAGTCCTGTAAAGACTAGGTAGTTAACTACTTTCAAGGCTGTGATAGATGTATTTTAAAACAGTAAGGAAATCAAGAGTTATGGAGTAAGGCAGAAAAGTTGAGTGGAGGATTATCAGATCAGTCATGATCTCATTGAAAGAGCAGACTTGATGGGCCAAAGGACCTAATTCTGTTCCCAGTCCCAATGGTCTTATCGTGTTGAAAGATCAACTTCCAACTCATCATTCTTTCAAATGTTGCTACCCAAAGAGAGAGAGATACAGGTGGAAATTTAGTAAAATAGTTAACATTACATGAACATTAGTCTAGGGACCCAAACACAAACACTTGGAGATTAGAGAAAATTAGAAACTTCCAATGTTATCTCCCTTTTTTGAGGGCAGTTAGGAGTGGGTAACAAATGTTGGCCTTGCCAGCGATATTCACATTCTATGAAAGAACATTTTTTCAAAGATCACAAGAAAATACTTGAATTCAAATCATTGCTTCCCATATACCTATGAAAGAGAGCTTTCTAGAGCAATGTTTAAAGGGCAGGAAATTGGAGTTACAGATAGTTCTATGGCCTGGTAGGTATGGATATGATTGGGGCAACTTGTGGACTGAAGGGCCTGTTTGCACTGTAGTGTTCTATGTTCTATGTTCAAAGAACCAGCAAAAATGTGATGGACCAAAACCCTCTTTCTATGAAAATCATATTGCTGATCGTGAAAAATTGATGATTGCAGAACTTATAAAACAAATCTCCATTTTATCATCTAATCTTTGTTTTAAAATTAATCAACTTTTAATGTAAAAATGACTGTACCCTTTGAATTTCCAGATTTTTTTTAATGGGATCTATTGCACTTATTGTGTTGCAGTTTTGTAGTATTTGACATAAATTATGTGAGTTAAAAATCAAGATAAATCTAAGTTAGATTGAAGTAAAACATTGAACTTGTTTTAATCAAACTTTCTTTAAGTAAATGAACAGCTGGTTCATGTTACCAGCAGTGTAATGGCTAGAATGCTTGATGAATGGGGAGGGCGATGGCCTACTGGTTTTACTACTAGACTATTAATCCAGAAACTCAGCTAATGTTCTGGAGGCAAGAGTCCAAATCCATGGCAAATGGTGGAATCTGAATTCAATAAAAAATATCTGGAATTAAAAATCTACTGATGACCATGAAACCATTTTTGATGTCAGAAAAACCCATCTGGTTCACCAATGTCCTTCAGAGAAGGAAATCTGCGGTCCTTATCTGGTCTGGCCTACATGTGACTCCAGACCACAGCAATGTGGTTGACTCTCAACTGCATTCCTAGGGCAACTAAGGATGATAATAAATACTGGCCAATCAGCGATGCCCACGTTCCACAAATGAATTTTTAAAAAATAATGCTGGTTTCAAGCTTCTGTGACGGTGTGATTTAGATCATTATGTGATGTATTAGATTTTAACAAATTTGCATGAAAAATTTAGAATCCAGATGTGGAACTACTGTTTGTAGAATGAATAGAAGAACATTTTACGCACTTTACACATTCAAATTTTTTTGCTTTCTGTTTTAAAAAGGGCATTACCTCATTCAATTAGTACATGATTCTGAATTGTTTGTAAGATTAAGGAAATTACTTCTACTTCATTGGATATTGGAGTGTACAGGAGGGAATGCAGGGTAATCCAAAGCATGTTGGTTATCCAGATTCAGTTTCACCACTTTAAGTCATTGACTTTTGAATTGAGGTCACTGGAGTTAGGGAGCTTATGAAGACATCACAGGGGGATCCCAAGGATCAACAGATTTCTATATTTGTTGCATGCAATTAACTTGCCAGCATGTTGCATATTAAGAAATGTCTGTAATTATAGCTGATGCTGTCTCTTCTGGGTTGTCTATGTTGACGTTTACAGCAAGTCCCCAGGACCACTTCAGCATTTCCAAGTAAAGTTTGGCAACTACTGCCCTAATCAATAAAAAAATTTCAAAACATCTCACTCCTAGCAACCTGCTTAGAAACGTAAAACATTTCTCTTTCAGACCAATCTTGATTGTCATTCAATATGCAATGAGCAGTGGAGGCAAATTAATATTTTTTAAAGCTGACTTTGACCGACATTGCCAAAAAGTACAGGAGGTAGACAAGAAAGTAGAGATCACAAGATGATCAGCCACCATCTTATGAAATGGCAGAGCAGACTTGAGGGGCCGAATGGCCCACTCTTGCTCCAGTTTGTTTGTTCATATTTGCACAATACTGTTAAGTGCAGGAGGGTATCATGTATGAAGAGTTATTTGAGAAATTGTAACATTATTTAATGGTATAAGAGTGCATTGTTGACTGAGGGCTCACTTAAATTTAAAATATTTTTAAATGGCAAAGGGAAATAAGAATAATTTGCTTGACATTTTGCAATAAATAAAAATATAAGCAAAACCAAGAAAGAAATTTACCTGCAGGGTTTTTTCCAAATGCACTCTTAGGAAATGAATACTTGAAAAGTGATTACTTGCGCTGAATCTTCAGAAACTTTGGAAGAAAGAACAAAATAACTTCTTTTATATAGCATAAGATGACTCAAAGCATTTACAACCAATTGATTATTTTTGACACATAGTCATTGTTATTATATAGATAAACTCAGCAAGGCAAGGACTGACAAACAATACAATTGGAGAAATAGGCATACTGAGTTGTATTGGCTGAAGAATGCTGGTCAGAACATCCAGAGACCTCATTGTTTCTTTTCACATTGGCTGTGGAATGTTTATCATACTCACCAAGGCAGGGAATGATCCAAGAAGGAAAGGTGGGAATTGCATTCAGCTAATGACAATGGATATTTAAATTAGCTAAGCCTATAATTTACAACAATGTTAGGGCCAGAACGAACCTACAGTTGCAAGTCCCAGTTTAGCAGTGTAATTTTATATCACACATCACAAAAATATGGCATTCATTTAGTACTGCACTGAAAGGATATTCTGGATCAGGTTCTGGAACCCACAATACAGCAAGAACCTCACAAATGTCTAATTTGTAAGCGTAAGTGTCACTGAATCAATCCTAACTTGAGTCAAACTGACAGGAATACCAACAGAGCCCTCTTTTGGTAGACCCTCTTATAGTACAGTAGATGGGAACTAGGACTGCATGGTTTGCAGGAGATCATTTTAATAAATTTGTCAATTTCAAAGTAGAAAATTGAACAACATGGTCCAGACATATCCATATATAAGGAGATTGTGATATTTTTCTTTTTGTTAGACCAGGGATAGATTTTTTATTTTAAAATTACCTTATTTCTCCAGTATTAAAACTGTTTTTTCAATGTAGTTAATGTTCGCTGATTACATCTTTCTTGTCAATTAGCTTTTTTAATATATTCTCTCAATGATTTATTTTGTTCCGTGTCATAACTGAAATTGAAATAATGCAGTTATCATCTTTTGCTGAATACATTTGAAATCTTGTGTCTCATTAATTCACAAGATCAGACAATTCCAGATAAGCTCAATACATTTTTAAAAATCCTAAAGAAATGATGCCATTGCTTTAGAGCATGCACAGATCCTGCCTGTTGTGGTCCAATTGCAGTGCCCCAGTTTAGCATTCTCTGTGTTGTGCTAATCAGGCAACAACATGTGCTTCCTTTTCACTTTCACTCCCTTAGACATTTGCCTGTGGGTTATCAGATGTCCTACTTCTGTTTCTAATAGATCATTAGGGATTACTTTCCAGTTAAAAAAATGACTTGTTTGTAGATATGGAGCACTATACATTTAGGCAGCACACTTGACATATTTTTGACATCCTTTGAGAACATTAACACAAGTAGGAAGAAAGTGTTAAAATAGTGCAAAGCTTGCGCAGAAATTCAAAGTGGCTTCAAATGTGTTCCTGTAAACTTCTCATATATTAATTCTATCAATCTCTACCATTAATTGTCCCCTCTCTTCCCCCTCTCCATCATTTCCACATACTCCATCTGATTGCTACTTTTGGCTAAAGACTAGTAGTATTGAAACTACTTGTTTTATTTGATATCAAGTTGGACTTTCTTCCCCATATCTGTTATTTCAAAAAAGGCCATTTTCTTCCACCTTTATGTCAACACCAATCCATTCTTCCAGAATTTAAGAATCAACTTCACAAATGTGAATGATTGAATATAGCAGAGCAAATATTCTTGTCACTCAAAGCTTTAAACATTCATTACTCTGGTTTGCATCAGCACTCATTCTGAGTCCATTTCAATTGCTTGATCTTACCCACAACTTTGAATCACAGAGCACAGAATTATTACAGTGCAGAAGGAGGACATCTGGTCTATCATGAATGCACCAGTTCTCCAAACAAGCATTTGTTTGCTTTTCTAACATCGATTTGCCCAATTATTGGTGCCTTGTGGAATCATTCTCAATACTTTGTAGGTATTTACTCAAATCTTTCTGCCTTGTCTTTATATTTAGAAGTCTTTTAAAATATTTTCGTTCACTATTTTGCTTCCATATTATTTCTTTTCGCCATTCAAAGCAGTCCAAGGCATCATATGAATTGGAAAAACACTGAAAGAATGGAAGTTGTTGTTGGTGGAGTGATACAGAATATTAAAATCCAGTTAAGTCTGTGATTAGATTGCAGATCATGCTACAATTAAGAAGTTGCAGACCACCTTTGTTCATATAGCTTTGTTTTCCATAAAATACATCTCCTATATCTAAAATGGGCACACTGGTGTCCTAGATCTAACTTGCTCACATAAACTTCTAAAAATGACACAATTTTTTCAATTACTAGTGAATAAAGGTGGGAATTTATTTTTGGCTTCCCATGGTGCTGCATTATTTGGTTGAGGGAAGACAAATTCATTTTAGAAGAGCAAATGTACATGCAGTGATACCAAATGTGTTTCGTCTACATCTGTTCTGTCCTGTCCTAGTGTCTATGTTTATAAACCAATCTGCTCATATCCTACATAGTCCAAGTATGCCTATCTGCTAGTTCTGCTTCATAACATTGTCTCTCATATGCACTGATTGATAAGGTGAGGACAGGTTGTTAAGCTAAAGATTATCACAATTTGAAGATTTCATACTATCAGAATCTTATAGGCTGTTGATTCTGGATTTTATGCTTGCAGTCAAGTATGCTACAGATCCAGTTTTGAGCACTCCTCTTATGTGCCGATAGGCTGTTTAGATCAGCAGAGTGGGTCTCCTAGCAGTACAGCCTACCTTCTAAGCTGTGATGTGACACCATGAGTTTGTTCAATCCTATTTTTAGGAAGGTGAGTATTCAACAGCAAGCTTTCTCTGATGAGGTACAAAGCTGCCCATATTGTCTCCCAATCACAACTTCCTCTCCACATCAGTGTGACATTTTTTCCATTTCTCCCACCAGGCAGCTGTGTCCTACTTAAATGATACTGCACAATTACTTTTGGACTAGGGCACAACTATACTGCATGTCTATGCTTAAAAGAGACTACATAAAAATGGGCAAAATTAATTTTTATTCTCCAAATGTCAGACAGGAGAAATGTTAATTTTATTAGTGTGTGTGGGAAAATGAAATCCATATCATGGCAGGTGAAAGAAGGGTACTTATCATCTTCACTACAGGATATCCATGTCACAAGCAAGCCATGTGGGATACTTATCAAGCTGCTGTTGTATCGGTTCAATGTTACGAAAAGTAAATTAACTGGTTTTCAAAATTAGTAAGTGGTGCTCTGAATATATGTTTAGGTTTGGAATCCTATTGTAGCTGGACAAAGGGAACACTGAAACCAGTAATTTAATCAGCTTTGCTGGACCCAAAGACACTGCAGGTGCCTACATAATGACTCAAATGTGTTTTGTACCAGTCTTATTGTAACAAGGTCAAAAACCTTAACATTAACAACATATGTCCTTAGAAATAATTATCATTTATTGCATAAACCTTTGGATTTTAAAATTGGGTCCTATTAAATGACAATTGCTGGAAAAGATGAGTTCCAAATTTATGGTTAACCATAGAGTAAGTTGTGGAAATGTCAATGTAAAAACACTATTGAATATGGAAACAAGCAAGTGCTTTCATTGTTGTCACATTGGAACACTTCATCATCTCTACCAACATGCAGCACTGATATTGCCTATGCCACATTTAATTAACAGTGAAGTTTTGTAGAGAGAAAAAAGTGTTGTAAGCAGCAGTAAATGATGCACACTATTCCCCTTGATGCTGATCATTTTGTGAAAACTATTGTGTTAATTGTTCAGTTAAAATAACTGTTTTGTTCTGTCTGAAATTGTTTGCTGATTAAAACAAAATAAACATGTAGCTTTCTGATCATAAATGTTCTATTTTATTTTTGATTGGAAAAAGCAAGTTTATTCATAGCTTATTCCCATTGATTTTGAACCAGAATTGATAAAAAAAATCAAAACAAAAGTGAGCTTGTCAAATTAGGGGCAATTAAATGCTATGTTTCAAATATTTGTTTGTCTTATGGAATTGGCTGTTTTAGTTTCTAAGCAGGATATTGATATTTATTAAGTTTACACAACAAACAAGACATTTAAAGAGAAATTTGTCAAAATTATGTTTGAAATCTTTTTGTTTTCGCAACCATACATGAACTATTGTTTGAAGTTTATAAAGTTATCTCTCAAGTAACATTTTAAGCAACTTTTCAAATAAATATTTTTGATAATGTTGATGATGTTTCATTGCTGAGAAATGAATTTGGAAGTGTATTTGGAAATGGTTTGAGAGAATGATGATATTATAAGATCTTTAGAAACAGAAATGATAATTTTAATTCTCAATTCCAACTCCGACTGAAATTCAATATAAGTTTGAGGACTAGCACCAAATCCTTTCATAAGACATCTTATACATTTTTAGAATCAAAAGCTTTGAATCATAACCATTATTCTCATTTTTTCCAGACAACAGCTCTTGCAATGATTCAGTGGGGCCATTTGGTTAGATTCAGTTGCAGTTAAGAAATAGCAGAGATATCTTTACAATAGTTAGTGTCTTTCATAGGTCACTGATTTGCAGAAAAGTTATACAGCAGGGGTGCAGGAACAATTGACTTGTGATCCTGGAGACTTTAATTATCATTATATAAACTGCGCCAGTGTAAAGAGCAGAGAGGGAGAAGCGTTTCTGAAGTCTGTTTTATAGGTTTATCTTCATCACTACATTTCTGACTAAGAAGTATTGCTAGAGTTGGTTCTGGAATGAAGTAGATCAAGTGACCAAATGTCAGTGGGTGAACATTTAGGGAACAGTGATCTTAATATCATAGCTATGGAAAAAAAAAATCAAGGAGCCAACCAGAATAAAAATACTTAATTAAGATCAGCCAATTTTAATGGGTTGAGAGTAACGTGGAATGAAAGAGTGTTCACTGCTGTTTTGTCTATTGATCTACGTGTTGCCTTTATAAAGGAGATGGTTCAAGTACAATCAAAGTACATTTCCACAAAGAGGAAAGGTAGGGCTACTCCCTTGATGATGAAAGCCATAACGAGAGAGTAAGATGAAGAAGGAGGCATGTACAAATGACAGATTGATAAATAAGTGACAGCCAGGCTGAATATAGGACGTTTAGAGGATCATTGAAAAAGGAAATAATTGAGGATGTGAGAAGAGACTGGCAACTAACATAAAGGAGAAACCAAAAGTCTTCTATAATATATAAATAGTAAACAGCAAGAATATAGCAAGTGGGGTCAATTAGGGACTAAAAACAATGCATGCATGGAGGCAGAGTGTGTGCCATGAAACGAAATGAATACTTGCACTTGATGTTCTCAACAAAAAGATATTGCGAAAATCATAATGAAGGAGGAGGTCATTATAACACTAAATGAGTTAATAGTTGATACAAAAGAGGTATTGAAAAACTAACATTATGTTAAATTGATATGTCATCAGATCTCCATGAATGCCTAGACTACATGGACCGCCGTGATTCAAGAAGGCAGCTTAAGAACACTTAGCAATGGACAATAAGTACTGGCCTAGCCAGTGATACCAGCCACATCCTTGGGATGATTTTAAAACACATGCATTCAAGGATGCTGAGGGAGGGAGATACACCTGGAAATTGTGTGGATGTACCAGCCATAATCCTCGAATTCTCTTCAGATACAGGATAGTGTCAAAGGATTGGAGAATTGCAAATGTTACGCTCTTGTTCAGAAAAGGATATCAGAACTAAACACAACAGCTACAAACCAGATAGCTTAATCTTGGTGGTGAGAAAGCTTTGAGCAATGATAATCTAGGACAAAATTAACGGTCACATAGTAAAAGAGTGGATTAGTTAGAGAAGGTGAGCAGAGATTTGTTAAAAGCAAATCACATTTAAATAATCTTGATTGAGTTTTTAATGAAGTAACAAAGAATTGATGAAGATAATGTGTCTGATGTTGTGTACATGGACTTCAATTATCATAGAATCCCTAGAGTGCAGGAGGAGTCTATTTGGCCTATCAAGTCTGAACAGATTCTGACAGAACATCTTACTCAGGCCCTACCTCCGTAACCCTATATGTTTATCTTGCTAGTCCTCATCTTGAGATACTAAGAGGCAATTTAACATGGTCAATCTACTTAATCTGCACATTTGAGGACATATTTGATATACTGCAACATAATAAGCTTGAGGCCTATATCCACAAATAAACAAAGAATATTCCATATGTACAAGCCTCCTGTCCTCTAATTTAATCTGTTTGTATCTGGAACAAAAAGGCAGTGGATACAAAGTTGACTTTGTGACACGAAAAGAAAATAAAGAAAGGTATACAGTGATGTCATACTAATCCCACTGTTTTTTTTGATATATATTAATGATTTAGAATCCATAGAATCCCTACAGTGCAGGAGGCGGCCATTCAGCCTATCAAGCCTGCACCGACAACAATCTCATCCAAGTCCTATCCCGTGGCCCCATATATGTAACTTGCTAATCCCTATGACCCTAAGTGTAATTTAACATGGTTAATCAACCTAACCTGCACATCTTTGGTCTGTGGGAGGAAACCGGAGCACTAGAAGACCCACGCAGATACTGGAAGCATGTGCAGACTCCACACAGTCACCCGAGGTCACAACAGAACCCAGGTCCCCAGTGCTGTGAACTAAGACTGCTAACCACTATGCCACCATGCCACCTGATGTCAAAATATTACCTTCCCTGTCAAAAGATAAATGCCCAGGTTAAATCTGTAAAAGGCTACTCTTCTTTTTCAATAACCCTTTATTAGGTGATGCATTCATGTTGGGACAAGGCTTGCTGCAAAAGTGCCACTTTCAGAATGAACAAACAAGAAATTTTACTGCAGGCCTATCAATAAATTTCAACAAATTTTAATTGTTAGATAACTTGTGGGGAAGTATTAATTCCACAAAGGAAATATTGCCATGGGTCATAATATTTAATTGCAAAAAGAACTAGAGAAGCAACCAAACTGGATAATTTAACTTTTCATTTGGTAGAATCATAATTCAGAGATTGAATTGTTATTGATAAAATAATGAACTAAGGTTTGAATACTTGTGTTGACCACTGGAAAGCCTTCTCCCTAACTATCCAACATCGATCACTATTGCTCTTCCAGGCTCCTTTGTGTTCCCTGTACAGCTGAGCCATCTGTGGTGCCATGGACTTGGGCTCTCCCTAGGTGTTGGAAGATGTAGTGAACATAGAATTAAAGGTTGAAACTCAAAACATTATGTCCACCACTCCAAATGAGATAAATTTGTGCATCCAGCAATTAAGAAAAACAAACATTTATTTCTCTAGAAAACCAAATGTTGCTGGAAATAAGCAGCTAGCCTATTTTGGAAAAGGCACATTAACATGGGGAGGCTATGGCCTCATAGTATTATCATTAAATTATTAAACCAGAAACTCAGCTAATGATCTGGGGACATGGGTTCTACCATGGCAGATGGTGCAATTTGAATTTAATAAAATTATCTAGAATTAAAGAATCTACTCATGACCATGAAACCATTGTCAGGCGGCATGGTGGATACAATGTGATTGATGTGTTACACATAGTTAGCACTGTTGCCTTACAGCACCAGAGACCCAGGTTCAATTCTGGCCTTGGGTGACTGTTTGGAGATTGCACATTCTCCATATGTCTGCATGGGTTTCCTCCTCGTGGTTCAGTTTCCTCCCACAGTCAAAAAAATGTGTGGATTACGTTGACTGGCTATCTTAAATTGCCTCTTAGCATCAGGGGGATTAGCGTGGTAAATACACAGGAATAGGGCCTGGTTGGGATTATTATCAGTGTGGGTTTGATGCACCAAATAGCCTCCTCCTGCACTGAAAGGGTTGTGAGGGGGAAAAAAACCTTCCAGTTCATTAATGTCCTTTGGGGAAGGAAATCTACTGTCCTTACCCGGTCTGGCCTACATGTAACTCCAGAGGCTCAGCAATGTGGTTGACTCTCAACTGCCCTCCAAGGGCAAGTAGAGATAGGCGATAAATGCTAGCCTAGGCAGTGACACTCCATGAATGAGTAAAGAATATTCTATATGAACAGGTCTGCCGTCCTCCAGTTCTATCAGAGAGTATTTCTGTTACCCACACTGTGACAGTTGCCTTGCTCCTCTCCCTCACACACACAACTGGTTCACTCTGTGACTCTACACCCGCTTTGTGCAGTGCGCCTGTGCGTCGCCATGGAGACGGCGGTGTTTGGGGCCCGGGCGGAGCGGCAGCAGCGGCCCCGGGAGCACCGCGCCCCGCCGGATGGAGGAGGAAGAGGAGCAGCGTCTCGGCACCGCAGGCGGGGAAGGTGGAGCGGCCGAGATCAGGACCCCGGCACCCAGCCCCAACCTGCCGTGTGAAATGTTGGCTTTAAGCGGACGGGGGCTGGAGATGCTCCCGCCGCACATCCTCCACATGAGCGGTCTACAGGTGAGCCGGCCCCGAGGTAGATGTGTCCAAGGGTGTTTTCAAACCCGACCCCGAACATCAGGAACATCATAACCCCCTCATCCTAACCCTGACCTAGCACTAACACTAACCCTAATACTAATCCTAATCCTAGCACTAACCCTTATCCTAATCCTAACACTAACCATGAATCTAATATTAACCCTGATCCTAATACTATCGCTAATCCTAGCACTAACCCTGATCCTAATACTAACCCTGATGCTAATACTAACCTTAATCCTAGCACTAACTCTGATCCTGATACTAACCCTAATTCTAGCATTAACTCTGATCCTAACACTAACCCTGATCCGAATACAATTCCTGATCCTAACATTAACCCTGATTTTAACATTAAGACTAGACCTAGTCCTAATAGTAACACTAACTGTACCTAATTTTAACACGGACATTAATTCCAATCCAAATACGATACTAACCATTCTTCTAATACTAATCCTATTCCTATTACTGATGCTTAACCCTACACCAAACATTGACACTGACCCTAATTTTAATGTTGATGTTAACCCTAATCCTGGTACTTGCACTAATCTTTATACTGACACTAATACTTACCCTAATCCTAATAATGACACTAATTTGAAAACTATTACTAACCCTAACACTGATGCCATCCCTAATCCATACAATGAGGCTAACCTTAATCCTAATACTGATGGTAACTCTAATCCTAATACTGGTACTAACCCTAATCCAAACGATGACTCTAACCCTAAAACTAATACTGATGCTAACTTTAATCCTAATAATGATGCTAATCCTAATCATAGTGCTGACGTTAATTTGAAAATTGCCCCAACCCTAATCCTATTATTGATACCAACCCTAATTGTAATACTGACACAAACCCCTAAAAGTGACGCTAACCATAATCCTAATATTGACATTATCCCTAATCCTAATGTTAACCTTCATCCTGATGCTTACCCTAATTCTAATATTGACATTAACCCCAACATTGGTGCTTACCTTAATCCTAATATTCGAAAACTGGCAGTAACTCTCCATTTAAATTTTAAGTTTAAGTTTATTTATAAGTGTCATAAATAGGTTTACATTAACACAACAATGAAGTTACTATGAAAATCCCCTAGTTGCCACACTCTAGCGCCTGTTACTTCCTCAGGTACACTGAGGAAGCATTTAGCATGGCCAATGCACCAAAACAGCCCATCTTTTGGACTGTGGGAGGAAACCGGAGCACCTGGAGGAACCCCTGCAGATGTGGAAAGAACGTGCAAACTTTGCACAATAAGTGACCCAAACCGGGAATCAAACAGAGGTCCCTGGCGCTACGAGGTAGCAGTGCTAATCACTATACCTAATTCTAATATTGATTCTAATCCTAATCCTAAACACTACCATGAATCCTAAAACTAAAATCATTGTGATATTGATGTTATGGTCAAGTTGAGCCGAACGGCCTGTTTCGATGCTGGAAACAGGTATGATTGTAATTTCTGAGATCTCTTCATATGATCCTTGCATAGCTTCCAATGACTGTTTTCTTCAATAGATTTTGCTGCTTCTGAATTTCATTGACCTTAAAATCCAGACAGGCCTTTTCGTAGTTAAGTTCCTTTTCTCCTAATAAGACAGTGACATTCTGTTGTACTGACTCTACAGGTATGGAACAAATCATCCATGGAGATTTATGGGAGAGATTTTGTGTAATTTAAATTGAATTATGTTTGAGTTATGATTTGGTCTGAATTTTGAATATTAAGCCTGACAATTTGATGTGCTTATGAGAAAACAAAAACATATGTGCATGATGCAAAGAAAAGTTGTACACATGTATTGTAACAATATATGACCAAATGGAAGAATATGGGATATAAAATGAGTGGTTGAAATTTTTGAGTACAGGCGTTACCATTTGCAGTTTATGTACTCCTGTTCATATCAAGGTAAGACAAAATTTCTGCACCCTTCTCATCTGAATGATTTCAGCACTAGATCCTAAGTTTCTAGTGCTGAATAAAGCAAGTGGCCCTGGCTGCATTGTTGTAGACCATATGCTGCAGACAGCTTACTCTGTGTTAAAGAAAGGTTGCCTCTTAAAGGGAAGCTGCACAACAATAAGCTGCAATGGAACCTCTTGCAAGCTGATCAACAGGGAGGAGAGGAGAATCCAGATTGATGGATGGGGTGGTAAAGGTGGCCAGGAGGACCTATGAGCACCTCCCTCAGAAGGGAGTGGGTGCAGTTGGCCTGAAAAGATAACTTATAGCGTCTGGTCCCGAAGATATGGCGGCAGGAAGTGCTACAAAAAGTTGAATAACCTCACATTGGTGGTCACTGTCAGTGAATGCATCTTCATTAATCACCCATTACACCAGCGTCTCACACTGTTCATGCACCAACACTCCCATTACTCACCTGGCACCTGTTTCTAGCATTTGGGACTCATGCCTAATGTTAAGGTATTCCACTAATGCTGTCAGCTTCACACTCACCTCTTACTACCTCCACATATATTCAGCCATTCAGTTATGGTATGGTGCTACACAGCATTCTGCCCTCTCCCTTACAAAATCAAAGCTTACCAAACAAAGTTGTTGGGAGAAATGACATCTGTATCTACTGAGCCTAATGGAGGAGGCAACTCTCAGCATCATGTGTGGCCAGCTGTAATAGGGCCTGTAGCACTTGATGTTGCTAAGAACATTGAGGATCACAACATATTCCTTATACCCCTTCTCACTTTCCAGCATACATTTACCCTACTGTCTGGCATAATGAAAAAACTGCTATTGCTTTGATCATGGTCCTGCTTTATACCTCTGCACAATTCCCTCATAACAACCTTCCTCTTCTAAGTTCCTACTTGCCCACCACAGGACCCTCAGGAGGAGGAAAGAGAGCAGCTGTACAGCAATGATGAAGTGCCCCATCACTTGATCTGATATTCGTAGCCACCAGCTCAAATACTGGAACTCCTGTCACTTAAAAGTTGATATAGAATTGGGATTAGTATGTGGTAATTCATCAGGCCAAATTGAATTAAAGGTTTGTTTGTTTGTCACTCATTAGATGGTGAAGTGGCAGAATAGTACAACTGCAGAGAACGCTTACGAGAAGCTGAATAGGATGTCTTATAGGAGAGCTTTAAATGGGCATTGTGTGGCATGCCATTAACTTTCCTTATGGTCTGCTGTACCTGCATGTCAATTTTCAGTGACTGTTCCACCTAGGTCACGTTGCACTTCTCATTTTCCAAAACTGCCACCATTCAAATAACCTTCCTTCCTGTTTTTGCTACCAAAGTGCATAACTTCACATTTATCCACATTATATTGCATTTGCCAAATATTTGCCCATTAATCCAGTCTGTTCAAGTCACCCTGTAGCCTCTTAGCATCATCCTTACAGCACACACACTGCCACGCAGCATAGTGTCATTTGCAAATTTGGAGAAATTGCATTCAATTTCTTCTTCCAGATCATTAACATATAGTGCGAACAGCTGGAATCCCAGCACTGAAGCCTGCAATGCACCACTTGTCATTGCCCACCATTCTGAAAAGGAAAAGAGTGGAAATATTTATTACCACTCTTTGCTTCCTGTCTGTCAGTCAGTTCTCTATTTATGTCAATACATTAGCCCCAATGCCACAAGTTTTAATTTTACTCACTAATATCTTGTGTGAGACCTTGTCAAAAGCCTTATGAAAGTCCAGGTACACAACATTGATTGGTTCACCCTTATTCATTCTATTGATCATTTCGTCAAAAAGTTCCAAAAGATTTGTCAAGCACAATTTTGCTTTAGTGAATCCATGCTGCTTTTAAATGCTCAGTTATTACATCCTTAATAATTAATTCCAGCATTTTCTCCACCACCGTTGTCAAGCTCACCAGTCTATAATTCCTTCTTTTCTCTCTCCCTCTTTTATTAAATAGTGGAGCTATATTAGCTACCTTCCAATCCATTGGAACTCTTCAAGAGTCTTTGAATGCTGCAAAATAATCACCAATACATCCACTATTTCTAGGGCCACTTCTTTAAGTACTCTGGGATGCTGTGCAACAGGCCCCAAGGACTTATTGAGTTTGAATCGCAGCAATTTCCCTAATATAATTTCCTGACCAATAAGGATTTTCTTCATTCATGATGGTTCCCTTGTATTTCTGGAAGGTTATTTATGTCCTCCTTAGTGAAGATCAGTTCAAAATATTTTTTCAGCTGATCTGCCATCTCTTTGTTGCCCATTATGTATTCACCTAATTCTAATTGTAAAGGACCTATATTCGTCTTCAGCAGTCTTCTTCTCTTCAAATATCCATAGAAGCTTTTGCAGTCAGTTTTTATGTATTCTATTTTCCCCTTCCGAATTAAACCCTTTATCCTCCTCTGCTGAATTTAAGATTTCTCCCAGTCCTCAGGTTTGCTACTTTTTCTGACCAATACCTCTTTGGCTTTAACACTATCCCTGATTTCCTTGTTAATCATGGTTCTGCCACCTTCCTTACTTTTATGCTAGACAGGGACGTACAATTGTTGAAGTTCATCCACGTGTTCTTTAAATGTCTGCCGTTGCCTAGTCCACTATCAATCCCTTAAGTATTCTTTGCCAGTTTATCCTAGCTAATGCACATCTCATCCCATCAAAGTTAGCTTTCTTTAAATTCAGGACCTTAATCTCAGACTTAACTGTGTCACTCTCCATTGCAATGAGGAATTCTACCATATTATGCTCATTCTTCCCCAAAGGATGTCAGACCACAACTACAATTAGTTAGGTTGCTAACTAATCCTCTCTCATTACACAATACCATTCTAGAGTGGCCTGCTGTTTAGTTGCTTCTTCAACATATTGGTTGAGAAAACATCACTTACACATTCCAGGAAATGTCCTCCATCGCATTGCTACCAATCAATATGCAGATTGAAGCCACCCATAATAATTGCTAAACCTTAAACTGCATGCATAATTTCCTGCTTGATATCACCCCCAATCTCACTATAATGTTTGGTGGTCCATACATAACTCCCACTAATGTTCTTGTCCTTTGGTTTTCCACAGCTCCACTCATACAGATTCCACATCGCCCAAGCTAACGTCCTTCCTTACTATTGCATTAATCTCTTTAATCAGCAATGCTCCCTCTCCCCGTCCTCTTTCCTTTTCAATCTAGCTTTCCTGAATATTGAATATCCTTGAAATTGAGTTCCCATCACTTTTTTTATAAATAGCTTTCTTTGTTTACTTTATTGCTTATCACACATTTGTTTTTGACAATATAACATGACGTAAATCTTTTCTCTCTTTTTTTTTCCTATATATATCAAGTTGACACCTCCTGTATGTTAATACTTCAGGTGTCTAGAAATATATATTGTAACATCTTAAATTACTCCACAAAACTTTAAGGAGAATGCTACAGAATGTAATTTCCTATCTGTCTTATCTCAGTGTTGCTTTTTGTTTTCTATCTGTGTTGAAGAAGTATTCTGTGGCTAGGTTCATCATTCCAATGGTTAAGACGATAAATTTGAGCATGTAGAATAGGCTGCTAATTTTCTGTCTCTGTGATTTGCAGTTCACAGTGGTGATGGCTAATCGAGTGTGTGGAGGCTAGCCCCAATCTTTATTCTTTATTTTGCTTGACCATGTTCTTTTCAGACTGTCAGTTGAAAAATAGCTAGTGAATTTCCTAAATATTTCGGGAAAAACTTCAGATTTTACAGAATAAAATCCCTATGGGGCAAAAGGAGGCTATTCGACCCATCAAGCTTGCACCCACAATAATCCCACCCAGGCCTTTTGTTCGTAATCCCAATTCCTGATGTAGTGGCCTGGTCTTTTGTAAATCAATCTGAACACAAGCAGAAGAAATACAAATTCTGGTGTCAGTATCCAGTAACAACTATGAGCTATAATAACATTTAACTGTTATTCTTTGAAATAGTATGTGCTGTGTTAAAACTCCTCCTGTCTAATATTACAATGTGATTACTTTTGAGCAGCGCAAGTTGGTCTCCATCTATGTTGTGTGCGCAATTTTATTTCTGTTGAAAATATTGGTTTCTCTTTGTAATCTAAAACCATCAGGTGATCTTACTCGTAATTTGCATAGTGTTAATTCTGAGAAAAATGGAGTGAATGTGCCGATAGCTCCGGCATAATTTCTGACTGACTCTTGAGCCTCATTGTCATGGCCACAAGAATAATGTCATGCCTGCAGTGGCCTCTGTCTATTCGCTCACCACAGCTGCATTTGATCGTGCGATTAATTGGGGAACTCCATATAAGTGGTTCCAATACTTGTCTCACAGCTACTACAGGGAATGACAGCCAGGAAGATAACACCACAATTCTCAAAGGGAACTCTCAGCAGACTTCTTGATGGAGTGCAACAGAAGCTGAATGCACTCCACCTCTGCTCCAAGAGAAGGCCTCCCACCAAGGTCTCCACCCACAGCCTGTGATGCAGTGGCCACCCTGGAGATTGCAAGTTCACTGCAAAAGAGGATGGGGCAGCAGCACTGCAAACAAATGAATGATCCACGCTCAGCCAGGGTAAGTCAGCCTCATGCAGTCTTTTTCCAGAACCCCTTGCACAACCATCACATCTTCGTATCTCACCAAGCTGCTTTGAACTTTGCCAACACATATTAAGGAGGCCCTAACCACCATGTTCCCCCTACTCGCTACCATGCTTATCACACTTCAGCATCCACTCAGAAACTATGCTGACCACATCTCATCACCATTGTAAATGTCAATACTGCCGCTACACAAGCATGAGAAAGCACGTCCAGCTGGATTAATGCCGAAGCTCAGATCTCTTAAGCCATTTGAGAAGATAGCCCCCCAGCTGGCCAGGAAGGAGGAGGAGCAGGCCTATGCTGATTGTGAAGCCGCGCAGCAGATGAATGAGAATTCTCAAGACATACTGTCATTCCTCAAGATTCAAGTGAGTAATCAACTACCTTTTCCTTGCAGGTAGAACAGCTGAGCAGGCCAGACCATCCTCACACAACCTGAACTCACCAGATTCAAGCAGGTCCAAGGGAGACTTCTTGGACCCCAGTGTTGGAAGATGCTTTACAGTTGTCACCCACACCTGGCAGCAGTGCAGATGTCCATACCTCAGTGGATTCATTAAATAGACAGTCTTCTGGGCCATTCAATGGTGAGCATCTCACAGCTGAAGATCCATGGCAGGTGGAGGCAGGGATGTCCCAAGGAACTGGCAGTTGGAGGGATGCCGGAAGGCAGGATTGCTGGGCCCCTGGTCAATGACATGCCTCTAGATCCAGTCATCCCAGAGTTGATGAAACTGCAAAGGCAGAGTTGTGAGCATCAGAAAGGATATCAACATTTCTCCTTGGACTGCAAGGCCAATTCACGTCAGCGCAATGAGGCCAACACTGTGAGGATGGGGTTCGCAGTGGAGCAGAACATGCACTCCATAGCAGGAAAGGACTACACTATACTTCACCCCATGATTTCCAGATATGAGGGCATAACTCTATGGTGCAGGCACAAGTGGAATCCATGGTGGGGCTTCTGGACACCATTCCAACTGCCCTTCTATCCCATGGAGGACCAGCAGGCTTATCAGGCACCTTAAGTGATGGAAATCATCTGGTTCACAACTTGGGGCTTTCCATCTAGGAGCCACTGGGGTGTCCATCCTATCTGAGTCCCCCTTCCTGTGAGCGACATATCTCCAGACCCACACATTGATGAGGGCAGCACTGTTGTAGCCATGCTGCCTGAAAGCAGGCCAGGGCCCTTAAATTCCATGTCCTCTGAGAATGCCCAACAAGGTCATCTCAGGCACAGGTGTGGAAGGCAGAAAGGCTCCTCGACCTCAGCTGCAGATCCTGGAAAAGCATCTAGACATTGTGGGAGGGTGAGGAAGATTAAGAAGCAGCTAGTTGGCATGGGTAAAAGAGAGGTCACCACTGTATATAGTTAGAAATAATAAATCACGCCATCCACTCACAGAATCTCCACCCTGTCAATTCGCTAGGGCCATCCCCACCCCCCCACTTCTTGCTTTCAGACAACTACACAACCCCAAACAGATCATTGTTCGCAGCAAACTACCCAACCTTCAGGAGAACAGTGACCACAATACCACACAACCCTGCCACAGCAACCTCTGCAAGACATGCCAGATCATAGACATGGACGACATCATCAAACGTGAGGATACCATTCACCAGGCGCACGGTACATACTCTTGCAACTCGGCCAACGTTGTCTACCTAATACGTTGCAAGAAAGGATGTCCCGAAGCATGGTACATTGGGGAGACCATGCGGACACTACAACAGCGGATGAATGAGCATCGCTCAACAATCACCAGGCAAAACAGTTCCCTTCCTGTGGGCGAACACTTCAACAGTCATGGGCATTCGGCCTCCGACCTGCGGGTAAATGTTCTTCAAGGGGGCTTTCGTGATACACGACAGCGCAGAGTCGCTGAGCAGAGCCTGATAGCCAAGCTCCGCACACATGAGGACGGTCTTAACAGGGATCTTGGCTTCATGACACACTATCTGTAACCCCCGTAACTTGCCCGGGTTAGCAAAAAACCTCACTTACTGTGCTGTCTGGAGAAAATACACAATTCTCTAACCAATGCTCAGGATTCCCTTCACACACATTGTTAGCCACTTTAACACTTGAATAGCAGGTTGGATGTAAGGATTCGCATTCTAATCAGCAATCTGTGACTGTCTGTGCTGATGTGTGCTATTGCAGACCAGAACACTGCATTTGCCTGAGGAAGACACGGAGTGTTGAAAGCTCGCAATTTTACTATCAAATAAATCGGTTGGATTAAAATTTGGTGTTGCTAAATTCTTACTGAATTCATGTAGCCAAGCTTGGCGAATCCACACACATACCCTGCGCTTCATTCTTGTGCAGTGTCAGAATGGCTGTGCTGTGTCTCTCCCACTGATTCAGAGTAAAAAAGTTCTGACGCAGACAACCCCAGCACCCTCTTAATCTCGGGGCACCCACCCCGAGATCCCATTTATGGAAGGAGCAAACTATCGCCCTACCCATCTATCAGGAATAGCGCAGTTCAATTTTGTTTATCTTCACCTCAGTGGCAGTGGCCAAAGGGCTGACAAGATGCAGATTCCCTGCCCACTGCAAGATGAAATTGAAAACATGGTCAAAACCTAGCAGAACCTGCAGTGCTTAAGACTCTCATTCCAGCTTTGATGAATCCCATGATGTGCCCGTTCTTTGGCATGGCACGTGCAGCTCTCTGTTAGGCAGGAGTCAGACATATCGCTGACGATGAGAGAAGCATTGCTTTGTCTTCACTCACGTTATCATCATTTTCCTGCAGAGTCAGGCCAATGGCTGCAGCCCCCTGCCATTGAAAACATGCAACCTAACGGTTAGCTAATGTTGGCACGACATAATTGGTTTGACCTTTCCCCCATAGTAGAAAATCTCATCACCTTGTACTCCCGCTCGTCTCCAAAATGAGAGGTACTGCTTTCTCATTGTCCAATTCTGGCACTGTTCATTGCCTGACATTCTTCCTCTTCCTCCTCCTCGACATTGTCAAGCCATCACCCTCCTCAACATACCCCTAATCTGAGGAGTTATCCCATTTCCTCTAGGTCTAGATTGTCTCCCCTCTGCAGCGCTATCTTGTGGAGAGCGCAGCACATCACAATAATGCAGGAGAGCCTCTGTGATCTGTGTTGACTGGTCCAGGCACTGGAGCTGCATCTTCAACAGCCTAATCATCTCTCCTCCAACATGCGATTTGAAGCGTAAGCTTCATTTTATTGAGTCTCCGCTGGTGTTTGTGGCTTCCAAACTGATGTCATCAGCACCTCCTGAGTGGGTACCCTTCATCCCCAAGGAGCCATCCTTTCAGCTACTGCTTTTCTTCAAAGACAGCTGGGATTTGCAAGCAGCCCAAGGTGTAACTGTCACGAGCATTCCCTGGGAAACACACATAACACCTGCATGAAATGCAATGTGCGGTTGCAGACGAATTGGACGTTGAGGAATAGAATCTGTTGCAGTTCCCGAAGTTGTGATTTTGAAAAACTTAAAACCGTGACTGTGTTTATTTAAGGACACATTGGCGCTTGTTGGGTCTAGTCTGTGTGACAGTATTAATGTTGCCAATCTGTCATCCTAACCCAGATGTCTTCGTGGTGAAATTATCTTGCCAATCTGCTTTAAAAAGAAGTGCTTCTGTAATTTAAGTACAAATTTATTTCTGAGTGTCACAAGTAGGCTTACATTAACACTGCAATGAAGTTACTGTGAAAATCCCCTAGTCACCACTCTCCAGTGCCTTTCAGGTACACGGAGGGAGAATTTAGCATGGCCAGTGCACCTAACCAGCACGTTTTGGACTGAGAAATATCTTTAAGGACTCAACCCTTAGACGCGCGTCAGGGAACACAGGTTTTTATTGCAGATTTACTCACTTCATACTCCTAACGACAACTGCCCTCCCGGGGCAGATCGTCCTACACCCCAGATCACCTACCCATTGCCTTAAAGAAGCTATGGCCCAACACACATAACAATAATTCCTTCTTTTTGAACCTTAGCCTCCAACATGGAATTACACCATTGATGTTACAGGATTCTTTCACAGCATCAGAGCAGCAAATTTGCGTATGTGCAAATATGTAAAACAACAAAGTGGTGGCTAAAAAAGTAGGATAAATACAATTATAAAATTGAACAAAGTATTTCAGGAAAACTAAAATTGTTTCACATTCTCTTTGTACTGGCAATTGCAAGTGAGATGCCTCTTTTATATCTCTTGCATTGCTGCCGTTGGTGGTGGACACGCAAATCCTAAACTCTTTTAAAAACTACCTAGATTTGCATCTTAAATTCTGTAAGCTACAGGACTATGAGCCAGGTGCAGGAATGTGGGATTAAAAAAGGCATCTCAGTGTCCTCAGGTTGGCATGGACAAGATGGGCTGAATGGCCTCCTTCTGTGCTGTCACTTTAGAAAAAATTGCCAAGGAAGCAAATATATTTCATTAACAAATTTGAAATAAGTTGATGGTTTAATTGATTTTCTTACTGGAAATTCTGTAGTGTCAGTCATGGCTCAGTTGATCATATTCTCACCTTTAAGTCAGAAGGTTGTGGATTCAAACCCCCTCATTCTAAAAGCATGGGATGAGATTTTCTGGCCTCCCCTCAGCATTTTTCTCTGTAGTAACAGGTGGCATGCCTTTTGGTGGTGGGATTCTCTGGTCCTGCTGCAGTCAATGGGAATTCCCATTGAAACCACCCCATGCCACGGCAGAGAGTGTGCTACCAGCTGGACCAGAGAAGCTCACCAGCAAGAATGATCCAAGAATTCTGGCCATGAGTACAAAATTCAGTTTTATGCTTCCTTGTAAATTGAGGAAATCCTGCTCTATTGGGGATGCTGACTTTGATTGATATCTCTTGTATAGATGCAAAAGATTCAATGACAATATTCTGAGGAAAGATCATAGTCAATATCTCTGGTGTCCTTGGCAATACTGATCCTTCAATCAACATTACTAAAAAAAATTATCTGGTTGTGTTAGGAGATATGTGCAAATTGTTTGCTGTAAGACAGTGACTGTGCTTTGGAAGTACCTAATTATCCATAAAACACTTTGGAACTCCCTGAGATAATAAAATGTGCTGAACAAATGTCTTTCTTTTAATTTAATAATAAGATATCTATTGTTAAATGTGTCAGTCACTAAAATTATTTCCTCCGATAGAATTTATATCTGGAAGGAAATGCCATCTCTGGACTCTCTGATGACTTTTTCCATCAATTACCAAATCTTCTCTGGTTGGATCTGAGAAACAATAAGCTCACAAAGCTCCCTTTCTCAATTGGAGACCACAGGTTTGACAACAATTTTTATTATCTTAAAAATAAATGCTAATGTACCTCTGTCTTTATTACTTTTGAACCACTTATAGTAGTCACGCAAAGATTCACATTTACAACAGTGGAAATGATTTGTAGTGATGCTTTTCTGCTTAGGAACCCATAAATATCTTATGAGAATGTCGGGTGCATACACTGTGCACTTTCTGTGTATTGTTCTAGTGGACAGGATTATGCTTTTTTATAGAATCCACCCTATTTTTAGATTCCAGCAAATGACTAAACAATCAATAAAACTGTTGTGTTTACAGCGGTGATGCTGCTTACGCTAAATGCTCAGACTTTCAAAAGGCTGTTGATATAGGGTACCATTCTGGCTCATGAGCATTTGAACAGCACATTGCCTAAAAAAGAAAGCAGAAAGTAATGTTGAAGACTACTTATTCAGTTTGGAGTCAGAAGGTTGTAGATTTAAGCTCCACTCTCGAGACATGAGCACAAAATCCAGACTGATGCTGCAGTGTCATACTGAGTCGTGTCGAACTACACTGTTGGAGGAGCTACCTTTTAGTTAATACATGAAACCGAGATGCAAAATACCTCGGCACTATTTCATTGAGAGCCTCAATGTTATCGCTGGTGATCTGACCAATATTGATCCCGCAATCAACATCAATTTCAAACAAAATTATCACATTGCTGTTCATGGAATAAAATTGAAGAACGGTGTATCAGTCTCATAATTATGATCTTAATTTTGATTTATGATTTGGACTGAGAAATTAGTAACTCTTTATCACAAAATGTGCACACTGACCATCACAATGTTTCTAATTATGTTGTTACATGAAGACATGCGTGTAGCATTACGTGCACTAAATGATGCCATCTTGGAATGTGCATAAGTAAGAGGTATCAGTGGAGTTTGAGGCAACAGCAGCTTTTGTTGAACATTGTGAAGTACAAAGATGTACAAAGAAAAACTCCACCTTCTCTCAAGGGTAACATGGAAACCTGGATTATTTTGTGCAGTGCAGCTGTGGTTCCGAACTCTTACATCTTCTTTTAATTTTTGACCTCCAGATATGGTTTCTGTGGAACTTTGCATCAGGTGAGATGGAAAGGCTAAGTTGTTGAGTGAAGTGTTAGCTGCAGGTTACAATGCCATCCTTGACTTGGGGGCTTCTTTTGGCAAAAGTTGCAAGTCCTTTGGGAGGTAAAGAAAAACCAGCAGATTCTGACTCTGCAATCTGATTAATTTTAGTGCCCAAGCGTGGCCCTTGTTAACTTTGGTTGGTAGCAGAAAGACCATTTAAAAATTGTTTGAAATGATTTAATGCTTCAATAACTTGGAATCAGTTGTAAACATGAGTCAGAAACGCCCAGCAAATGACAATAGTGACACTGCTGCTGCTAAGAAAACAAGAAAAATTATCCGTTAAGAAACTAAATTAGAGGTTTTAAAACATTTTGAGGCTGGAGAATGAGCAGTCAATATTAGTAGAATGCGTGGGCTACCTCCTACGATGGAGAGAACAATCCAAGCTAATGCTGAAAAAGAAATCAGACAAAATGTGCAAGGTATCATACAGTTAAATACTACCGGAATAAACTGGACTTGAAATAACAGCATGGAAAATATGGAAGGACTTTGGCTGGATGACCAGAAATTGGTTTCACATTGGTGTGAATTTATAGTATAATCTTCTGCTAGTGCCTGACTTTGTGGGTCGGAAAATTCACTGGAGGATGGCATAAACCTCAATCTTGTTAATAGGATGTGAGCCCTCCCTCCTTCCCACAAAGACACACATCAGATTCTCTGCAATGCTGGCAGGAAAACATGTGGCATGAAACACAACATGGCATGCGGATGTCAGGACTTATTTGAATATTACCTAGGACTGCCTCCAGAGTTTGGGATGGAGGCTGGCCCACAGCCCAGAACATCACAAAAGTAGTTCAGGGTGCATCTGCTATATTCAATGTCCTGGAAGGGATCTTTGAGCCTCAGAGTGCTCTTGGAGATGCATCCTCATTCTTGAGAAGTTCATCTTCTTTCTTCAATAGTGGGTCAGTGATGATGGACACTTTTTCAATATGGCACATGGACATACATGTCTTTCAAGACTGTCTCACCCCTGAATGTGGCATAATACACTTGCGTGCATAATTAATAAAGTTGAAGCCAGAGATTTGACATGTTTTCCTACTGGTTGCTACAATTGGAAAACTCCACGTTCCTACTCAAATACAGCACAGAGAATTCCATCCATAGTTGATTTGAATGTTTTAAGAAACATTCCTATTTGAGTTGTATTAATGTGGCCGATGAAGTGGCCAGTTCAGATACTCATGCAGCTTTCTTTTTTGTATTTTGTTGTTGAGAACCCTTTAAGAAGTTGAATGAGGTGTAACTGGGATTTCCATGGCATGTTCAATTCATAATTATTGTTGAACATCCTTGATATCTCATTCTTCATTCTGATAAAAAATGCCCATTTTAAATTTGTTTTAGGAAGCTTTCTGTTTGAGGTCCTACCTTCTATTACCTTCTAATTCCATGTGCATGGTCCATCATTTACTTTGCTCTCTGTTTAAAAAGAAGATGCTGAAAAAATCATTAGTTCGCTCCCTGTGTGAATATTGCAATTTGATTGGCTGCTTACCCTACTTGCTGACATCACTGCTGCTGAATGCCTGCCCATCCTTTTTATCTAGCATCAGATTCAAGCTGATCTTAGGAAAGAAAAAATTCATGCAGCAGCAATGCATGCGAACAGCTTTCTTCAAAGTCAATGACAAGTGCCATCATGTCACCTCTGATGGTTACTGTATTGCAAAATTATCTAATTTTACTTCATTAGGTGAATAATTGAAGTAAAAAATGTACTGATGGATTTGCGTGCTGCAGTGTATCAAATATGTTTCAACGTTGGTGCTTACTACTTGGTTGTCCTCAGTTTTTCAAGACCACTTCCATAAATGTAATAAAAGCACATGGCGTTAGTGAAATAATACCCTGCGAGCAAGGGTATTTTCCACATCATTTTTATTTTATCTTTAATATAAAATTGTTTTTATTTTTCATGACATAAGTCTTCAAATTTCTTACTTTCAATTGTGTAAACTTGATCATGACATTCGTTTTATACAACGTAATAAATCTCCTGATTATTTCCTCCTGGCTCAATTTCACCAAACGCACTGTTCCAGTTTGCACCACAGGACCAGCCAATCTGAACATATGCTAACTCAGTTGTAATCAATCAATCAGTCATTCACTTACACCCACTAATTAGCTCCCAATTACCTGTTTGCCATACAGTTGCATTGTGCAAAGGGCTTAATTGACATAATTGCAAGGCAATTGGAAGTTTTAGCGAAAACGTCGCATAGAAAACAGGCTTCAACTCCTACAAATAAAAGCCTGCGTGCAACTAGAACATTTGTGTTTTTATGTATAGTTTTATATATATATCTAAAGATGGAACATTTTACATCCCCAACTGTTTTCAGGCAATCAGAGGACATTAAGCGTGAAGGGGAATGAAATGATGGGTGCCATTGAAAGCAGAGGAAGTGTGTTGCTTTTTATTGACAGATGGATTTGAAATTTTACCTTGATTGAAAAGGATGCTGAAGTTTTGCTAATAGGTTCAGCTTGAGCAGGCAATTGGAAAATAGGATGGGATTGATGCCTGAGATGCAAACTTTCTGGTGAAAAACATAAGTCACTTGCCAATGTTGACCTAGAAGATTTTCTCACTCATCTCAGGAGTTGATATTTGAAAGAAGTCAGCTAGCATAGAAGCAGTTGTGAAGATAGTCTGTGGAACAATACAGTGGTTTACATTTTTGTTTAATTGTTATAATAATAGCCTGCATATGAACCAACACCTTACCTATCTGTTAAGTTCACATTCCAAGTCTCATTGCATTCCAAGGCCCACAGTTGCCATGCCCTGTCCTGAGTAAAGCCTAAACCCACAGCAATAGTTGAGAGGCTTACTACCAACAATATGGTAGTGGTACCAAGGTCAGAAAAGGAAAGAAAGACTTAGAATTATAACATGTGTATTTTCTGACCATTGCATGTCCCCAATTTACTATCAAGTAGCTTTGAACTGTAGTCACTTTTGTAATGTAGGAGACATGGCAGCTAGTTTGATTGGAGCAAGCTCCCACAAACATCATTATAATTATGTTTAAATAATTAGTTTGATGTTGATTGAGGAATAAATATTGGCCAGGGTTCACTCCTGCTCAAGTGAGGTGGGATCTTTAACGTTCACTTCAGAAGATAGGCAGTTGGTTTAATGTTTTATTCAAAAGACAGATTCCTCTGTGCCAGTGACTCAACTGTATGGTGGGTGTAATCTTGGCAACCCAACTCTGCAACAGCTGAAATTTGAGGATTTTGTTCTCTTGTAAATTAACAAAAGGAACCCACACCAGATATTATATGAACATAGTTTATTTTCATGTCACAGTCTTCTGTTTCTTCCCCTATTTCAGGCCTAAATTTTCCTTGAATTTCCAACCTGTTTTTTTTGGATGGATTTGGGATAACTAGAAAAGGGAAATCAGTTAGAGGATCAAAATGTTTGTTCTCTGCTGGCACAAAGGTCACTGGCTATTTTCTTGACGATATGATGTAATCACCATGGATCACCTTTCAAGCTAATAGTTATCACATATAAAGTATCAAGCTGAATCTTCTGAGAAATGGTAATCACTGTCAGATTGCCTCAGTTATTACTCATTTACCATGCACCAAAGATCTTGATTTCTCGCTCACGCCTCTAGACTAGGCTTCCTGAGAAATGTGGAATGTACGTGTTCTCGGAGTCCTTCCTCTTTGTGCAGGAGTGCAGGGGAAACCAAGTTACACCCCCATTTTTACGGGACTAACTACAGGGCTACTGTATTCAAGGAAGTTTAAATAAAACCACTTGGAGAAGCTACTGAGAGAAGGTAAATGTCAGTGTGAATGAGGGGCATGAGGTGACAGGTACGTGGTTGAGGAGTATAGGGTGGTAGATAGATGGATGGAGGGCTTAAGGTGACAGGTTGATAAGGGGTGTAATGTAGCAGATAAGTGGGTGAGGAGTAAGGTGACAGGGAAGTAAGTGAGGGATGTAGGGCATCAGGTCTTGGGTGAGAGGTGATGGCAGCAGGTAAGTGGATAGGGAGATAGGGTGGCAAGTAAATGGCCAAGGATAATCATTAGAGGGGCCAGAGAAGAATCAGGAAAGCCAGTTGTATAGTTACCAGGAGTTAGAGTTAACTTTAATCTTTTTAATTGTTCCTGGGTAACTGCTCTGGAAAGCAAGTCAGAAATCTGAAGTTGCTGATGCCAACTCACAATTTTGGAGAATTCCTAACACAGAAATTGTGTTCCAAACTTCCCATGCAATTCCCACATAGTCCATATGTTTCGGACTTCTAAGTATCCCCCGGTGCCTCTTGATGGATGGGGCAGGCATATCTTCTGGGTATGCTCATTCAATGATTGAAGGTTCTGGACCAAAATTTAAGTGGATCTTCAAAGATGACAAGTAGTATTTGTGATTAAAGACTGGGCTGCTTCTCAAAATTAACATCTGTAAGGATTGCTGGTGGTGCTCAAAGCAGACACGATGTTAAGTGTCACGTACGGAAGCTACTTCCTATTTTTCTGATGACGCTTGGTTTGCTTTTCTCTGTTTCTGCAGATTTTTTCTGCCTTGCTAATAGATGCAGCATTGCTCCTGATACTCATCCCAACCCCCAGCATCGCCCCCCACTCCCACTTCATCTATCTTGAATCTCATACTAGAGGTGGGTAATTAGTGATATCTTACCAGTACTGTCAGAATCCCAAAACAATTATTTGAAAGTAAAACGTTCATCAATTTGCAGCTGATGTTTGTTAAAAGATATTTCATCAGACAAATCGACAATTGGTATCTCAGGATTGGCACAAATCTTTAATTTTAAGACAGGTAAAAAGCAGGTGAATGACTAACTTGAAGACCAAGGCTGCCTTCTGCAGCAATAACCAATCATATCAGTTCAGATTTGGATGACTCCCATGTAATACATAGGATCATGAAATCTCAGAGTTGCCATCAAGTAGACTATAGAAATCCTGAAGGCACATATCAAACGCCCTGCTAGATTTGGAGGAACTCTCCAGTAGAGGCCAGGCAGGGTCTCTTGCATAATTATGGCTTGCTGCATTCTCATAATTATTCCATTTGAAAAAGATGATGAAATTAAGGAAAAGAAGATGGTCAGGGTAGTGGAAGCCAAATCCTAAGTTGAAAAAGACATCGAACAAGCGAGCTCTCTTCCAGTTGTGTCAGGCATCTGCAGGCAGAAACTGTAAGAAACAGTTTCAGCTGAGTTGCTCTTGTGCCTAAAGCAAAACTAGTCTTAACTTCAAGCCCCACTTCTGAACATACATCAAACCTGATTTTGAGAGCTGAGGTGATCAAACAGACTTATGGTTAGCTTTTGACCTGCCCGCTAAAACAAGGTTAGTCACTGCAGTAGTGACATACTAACCTCCTTATCCTCCACAGCCTGTCTGTGAAATCTGACACTGTAAAACACTGCATTCTACTTACACTGCTCTGTGATCCAACACCTCATAGGAGTGCCTTGAAGTTCCTGCCCATTCACTTATTCTTAACCATGCCTCAGAACCTTTCTCTCATAGCTCCCATTTTCTGTTTGTAACACCTTATTTGCACCCTCTGGATTCCACAGTCACAAATGTGCTTTCTGATATGCATGAACTGGAATTTTCTTCAAATCAACACAGGAAGGCAGAAACAATTTTGGCTCATTTCTGAAACTCTGCATATAGCCCCAGTTTCCATCCCATCCCTGATTGCTTGATCAAGCTGAACTATAGGGGAAGTGATGGCCTAGTGGAATTATTGCTAGACTATTAATCCAGAAATTCAGCTGCTGTTCTGGAGACCTGGGTTCAAATCCTGCCATGGCAGATGATGGAATTTGAATTCGATAAAAAATATCTGGAATTAAAAGAGTAATGGTGACCATGAAATCAGTATCATGGTCAGAAAAACCCAGCTGATTCCCTAATGTCCTTCCGTGAAGGAAATCTACGATCTTTACCTGGTCTGACCTACATGTCACTCCAGAGCCACAGCAATGCCCTCTGAAAAGGGCCAGCAAGCCACTCAGTTCAGGCAACTAGGGATGGGCAATAAATGCTGGCCAGCTAGCGATGCCCATTTCCCATAAATGACTAAAAGAAAACTCACAGTGTTCTCCCATTCAATGCATTACCAAAACCAGCTATTTTAGCTAATAAAGTATTGTTCACACTGCCCTTACCTCACCACTGTCTTTATCTATATTTCCATCCCTTCAATTTTATTCAATACTAGTCTCCTGAATTCCTTCCTATGTAAACTCCAGTTGGTCCAAAACATTATCATCTGCATGCTATCCGAAATAGTGCTCCTTCATCATATTTGTCTTCTTGTTCTCATTTTAAAATTCTCCAAGGTCCTGGCCCACTTTGCATTCATAACCTAGCTCTTACAACTGTATGCGCTGGTTATTTCTTATCCCTGGTGTCCTTTGCATTCTACATTTCCTTCCACTTTGCCTCTTAATGACGGAAACCCAGCTTCATGCTCTGAAATCAGTTCCCTAAATCTTTCCATCTTGCCACCTTCTTTCCCATCTTCATAAACCCTTTTAAAACCCATTTCTATAATAATGTCTTGGGTTTCTCCACTTCCTGTACTAATGCTGCTGAATGTCTAATTTCATCATTGTAAAGCACCAGGCACTATTTTATTATGATGAAGGCAGTGAATCAATGAAGGTTGTTTAATTGCTGTACTTGATATTCATTTTGCCATTTACAGATGCCTTAAAACATTGCTTCTTGAGGGGAATCCTATCCGAAAGCTGCCAGTGGAACTTGGTTAGTATAAAATTCTAATTCTATTAAATGGTTCAATATTCTACTTTTATTGTGTGGCAAAGACAAAACTTGACATTTCAAAGTCAAAAATTAGCTAAACCCATCTGTTAATAACCTTCCTGCATTATATTTCTAGACTGTTTTGCATCCTATCATAAGTTTCAATTGTTTTATAGCTCACTGGCTTCCTATTCACAGATGTGTATCTGATACAATTCACCAGAAATCTTTAGCCAGATCCTTCCAAACCCTCGACTACTTCCACCTAGAATGACAAGGGCAGCAGATACATAGGAACACCACCTGCTAGTTCTCCTCCAAGCCACTCACTGTCCTGACTTGGAAATATATCGCCGTTCCTCCACAATCACTAGGTCAATCCTGGAATTCCATCCCTAACGGCATTATAGGTCAACCCACAGCATATTCACTACAGGATTCAAGAAGGAAGCTCACCACCATTCTCTCAAGGGCAGTAAGGGATGGGTAATAAATATTGGCCAGCTAGTCACACCCTTGTCCCACAAATGAATAAAAAAAATGAATCTAAGGTCTCTTGCCTTCTCGAAACCATCGCCATAATTTCTCAGTTTAGAGTTTATGTCTTTGTAGTACTGCTCCTTAACCTTTTCTATGATCTTTTGTTTTGGTTTTAATTGGTGTCAGTAGGCTGCTGTGAAGGAGTGAACCAACTATTTCTGGTGACAAAGATTTATTCCCTACATTTATTCCCTCTTTCGACAGAGGAAGCTTTTAGTCATCAATCTATGCTGTGCCTACTCCAGCAAATTACAGATGTGAATCATTTGGATTTTCTCAGCAGCAAAGCACATTCGTAATCTAATACTGTACCCCTCAGTACGTAAGACTGCATTGGCACAACATGAATTTTCAGTTGCTGCATATGCACTCTGATTACATACTTTTAAATTAACCTTTCTTCCTGTGGCGTAAAAATAAATGACCTTAATCGTTACCTTTATAAACAAGTTTCTCCAGCATGCCTCAATGTCCAAAATACGTGGGAAATGGCTTGTAAGATTATGGTCCGATACTAAAAGAGGAGATCATTATGTTGAATTATTGTCCTGCAGTCTTCCTGGCAATTCTGGCACAATTACAATCTCTGATAGTGATTGAGGGCTCAGCAATGTACCAGATTGAATTTAATAGTTACACTCTTCCAGGATCTCTGTCCACTGGACAAAGTAGAGAAGAAAATGTCTATTGTCTCTTAAGTGTACTTTTTTTCACTTCCAATTCCTATATCTCTCACTGATTCAATCACATTTTTTTAATCAGTATTAACTGGTGTTGCTCACAAAGAGGTTAGAGAGTAGTTGTAACATGATCCCATTTGAAATCAAAAAGTGCACCATAATGAAGGAACAATCTGGAGAAAGGATCACATTCGGAATAGGAAAACAAGAAGCTTTTGAGCAGAGCACAGTGTGCAGAGGAGAGGAGTGGAAAGGGAAAGGAAAACAGAAGGAGTGAGAGGGAGGGGAAAGAGAAGAGAGGGGAATGGGAAAGAAAAGAAAGGGGAAGGAAAAGGAAATAGAGGGGAAAAGGGAAGGGGAGGGAGTGGATTGAAGTTAGGGAGGTGTATTGTGGAATGCAGGGGAGAAGGAGTGGGGAAAGGAATGGAGAATTTTAAAATTAAAGGTAATGGTCATTGAAAATGTAAGCACTTGCTTGTTTAATGGTAGAATTCAGCAAACTGTAATGGCGGTAGTTATGAAATGAAAGCCATCTATATCAGAGAGAGAAGTATTGTTGATCCTGTTGGAATGTAATTTGTGTCTTTAGGAACCAGAACATTGTAATAGTTGACAGGAAGTTAGCCCATTCCAAGTATGGGACACAACTTCTAAGCTGCGCATCCCACTTTTCGAGTTGGTCTCTTTTACCGGTGATTGTCTTACTGTAGGAATTGCAATTCATCAGAGGAACATGCAATACTTATGATGCATTCTCGAAGTTGCCTAACTGGTTTAGTCATTTCATTCGTACAAGATTTCTTTCCCAGAGAGATCAGCCATGATCACATAGAATGGCAGAAGTAGGCATGAAGGACTGGATTGCTGATTCTCGTTCCTAATTTCCATGTTTCTATGTCCCATTTCTAGTTCATACAATACAATTCAATTGTGGTAGTTCCCACTGTCAGGTGATAACTTTCAATGAGCCATTAAACCAAGGTCCATTCTGCCTCCTCAGCTGAAGGAGAGTGACTCTCTGGGTACAGTGTTTTATTGTTGTCTATGATTGAAGTGTTTCAACATGTGGCACTACTATGTTTTCTTACTGCCGGATGATTTGTCCCAATTTAAGTGATTCCAGTAGTGAACTTTTCTGAATTTGCAAGTATCAACTCACACTTATCTGGAGGTTTAAACAGAACAGGCGCAATTATCTCAGTCCGTTGTGCTGGTCGAATAGTGTAATGAGCCAAACGACGATCATGTGTCTCCCAGGCCAATATTTATGACATGATTCATAACCCTATTTATGTCTGCTCAGTGAGCAGGGGACGCAATTGCCTGTCTCACTTATGTTTCCGACCTTGCCAGTTGAGATCGACACAAGCGGGGGGGATTACTGTAATTTTTTGTATGAATTGTTGCTGTAGCTTGGGTGGAGATCTTGTAAAAGCGAAGGATTCTTAACAAACTGTGAGACTTTGATTTGATTTTGATTTTGATTTTTGATTTGAGTTGATTTACCAAAAGGTCAGCTTTCAGATGAACTTGAAGGTGGAACAGGGTATGAAAGAATCCATCTCCCACTTTCAAGGTTACACCTGTTTTAGCTTGGCTATGTAATTGTCTTGTAGTTAGATGACTGAGATGGTGTTTCTGATGGTATCTGTCCCAGAATAGCTCCTGCTGTTATTTTTAAAAGTGAGTAAGAAACATGGCTGCCTTGGCCATGTGATCTGATACAAGTCCAATGTCCTTTTGCAAATAAGCTGGGGTATTAGGCCAGTAAACATCCTATATTGTAGCTTTTCACATTGTGGAAATGTCAGAGAGCAAAGATCGCTATGTTTTGGATGAGGAGCCACCATAAATATTGAAAGATCAACGAAATCCAATTCATATTTGGCCAACACCCATTGGATTTGATGTTTCCATGTCCATGATGAAGCAATGATGAATCACCATATATAGTCCTGTTTATTGACCGTTCATCCTTAACAAAGGCATATGTGAATGTCAAAAGTATCTCTGATTTTCCATATTTAATTAGTTATTTGCCTGAGTTTCAGGTCTAATACTGCCAAAGTCACACTGCAGTCATCTTAAGCAACTTTTACTGTTTATTTTTTAAACCAAAGTAGACGCTTAAAATTTTTAATACCTTCATGCCTGTGCTGAATAAGACAGATGGCACTGCTTTTGAAGAAGAGCAAGGAATTTAATCTTGGTTCCTGCCAATATTTTACCTTCAAGATGTAGGAGAGAGTGGTGGTTCAGAGTTTGAAAAAACTAGTACAAACATGTGAAGGTCACCAAACCACTAACTCATTCATTGAAACATCTTTGCTATACTGTTTTGAAAAGTAGTGATATTTGTTAGTGTATGTTTAAGAAGTGCTCTTTTAAATCATGTTTTCTGTAGCTACAAGCTGTTTTGGTTTCATTGCTGTTGGGCATTCTGCTTAAAATCTTATTATTGCTCCTTCAGTAGTTTAAATGGGGTTGTTTATTTTACTCTGGGATCTTTTATGACCCTGCATTGTTAGGAGGAAGGTCACATGTTTTGGACAATTTTTCTCTTCCTAGCGAAGTTGTTAGTTTTAGAAGGGACATCAAGTTGAAAAGAAGTGTTTCTCTCTCTCCCTGGTTTTGGAAATTCTGCTGATTTGCTGAAAGCAAGGCTGCTTGCCTTCCAGGAGTAGAACATCTGCTGAAGGTGCCTTGATCAGAGTCTCTATCTGGTGTTCTGGGAAGCTCTTCTGACTTTAAACTGTTCTGAGTCTGTCCAGAAGACTGCTAGAAGTTACAAGATTGAGAAGTCAGGATTTTCAACTCTCTAACCAAAGGACTCAGTTCCAGTATCACATGAGCATTAGTATTTGCTGTGTTAAACTTGTGGAAAGAGTTTTTTGTCTATGGGAAGTTTTTGTTTATTTGGAACAACTTAAATATATTTGTTAAGTTTGTACTCTATAGTGGTTGTTTTGTTTTTATCTTAATTGATAAAAGTTATTGTTAATTTTCTTATAATACATAATAAGTTAGAATCCTACACTGCAGAAGAAGATGCTTCGGCTCATCAAGTCTACAGAGACCACAATCCCACTCAGGCCCTATCCCCATAATCCCATGCATTTACTAAAGCTAGTCCCCTAACATGAAGGGGCAATTTAGCACGACCAATGCACTTAAGCTGCACATCTTTGGACTGTGGGCGGAAACCAGAATACCTGGAGGAAATGCATGCAGACAGAGGGAGAATGAGCAAATTCCATACAGACAGTAACCCAAGCCAGGTATTGAACCTGAGTCCCTGGTCATGTGAGGCAATAGTGCCACTGTGCTTGATATTCTTAAATAAACTTTGTTTGATAAAAGCTCCCTAGTGGGTCATTTGAATCATACCTGACATAAAACATAGCATACTTATCCTATCTAAATTCAAAGTGCAAAACTTGTGATCCAGGCAGGGTTCATAAAACACATGAGAGCTTGTGACTTGAATTGTAAAATATTCTGTATATATGGACTTGAATCCCTTCTGCTGGTTTTTCAATTAACAAGAAATGGCAAAATATGGCAGCTGACTGAAAATCAGCAGGATCTCATTAGGCCATTTGAATCAGGGCCCTCGGACATTTCTTCTGTACAATTCTTCAGTGGGCAGATCATTGTGGAATGGATTTCATGCGTTCACCACTGGTTGGAATTGAGCAGCTTAACCAATAGGTTGCTGCTGCAGGCTGCTCAGAAATGGGTAATTCGTACGACTTAAAATAGTTTTTCTGTGATGAGGAGAAGCATTAATATTGTTTCTTACGTTAAAAAAAATTAATACCTGACCAAGTGCTCCTTCCCTTGGAATTGGCTCCTTCCCCATACCGACCTCATGCTTCCTGCATCCACTGGATACCATTCCAGAGCTGGCTTCTTTGTTGGAGTTCCTTTGATTGATAAACTGCCCAGAATACACAAGCAATTTGCTGCCAAGTTGGCACTGACATCCTGCAGTTGGCCACGCCTGTTGACGAGCATCAAGAAGGCACAGATTTCTTGTACACAATACAGGCCAAAATCCAAGTTCAGCCCCCACAGCTCCTTTTGTATAGATGCCTTTGTGAAATGATTTGGGTAGCCTCAATTTTGAGACAAAATGCACTGTTGTTAAAAAATACCAAAAGGTTGGTGTGAGAAGTTGAAAAATCGAGCCTGAGCTGTAAAGGATTCCTTCTCTGAGCTTTGAGTTTGTGGATGTAAAAGTAGAGAGAGAATTTTGCTTTTTATATGGCACATGCTGTACCAGGCCTGAGAGTAACTGATACTGAGAGTGACAAAATATTTTGACTCTCCAGAGCTGAAGTCCCCACTTTGAATCCTGAGCTTTGCTCTCAGCTCCTCCCGAAAACTAAAATGACTTTCTCCTATAATTATTTATTGTTGCTGTTATGTTCACGAGCAGGATGCATGTGTTTGTACACACTCCGTTCTATGCCGAATCGGAGATTATTAATGGGTAATTAGTAGGACTGGAGAACAGTTAATGTGGTTCCACTATTTAAGGGACATGGTAGAGATAAGCCAAGGAATGACAGACCACAGAGTCTCACATCAGTGGTTGGGAAACTATTGGAGAAAATTCTGAAAGGCAACATCTAACTCCACTTCAAGAGGCAATACTCAATCACGGATAGTCAGCATGGCTTTGTCAGAGGGAGGTCATGTCTAACAAATTTAATTGGAGTTTCTCAGGAGATGGCCAGATGTGTAGATGAAGGAAATGCAGTCGTTGTAGTTTATATGGATTTCAACAAAGCCTTTGACAAGGTCTCACATGGGAGACTTATAAAGAAGGCAAATTCACATTGGATACAAGGTAATTTGATAAAATGGATTCAAAATTGGCTTAGTTGTAGGAGACAGAGTGTGAAAACAGAAGGTTGCTTTGTAACTGAAAGCTAACATCCAGTGGTGTACCACATGGATTTGTGCTGGGTCTCCTGTTATTGGTCATTTATATAAACAACATAGCTGACTATGTGCGGGGTGACGGAATAGGATTAGTAAGTTTGCAGATGACACAAAAATTGAACAGCTGGTTAACAGTGAGGTGTTTTGTCTTGCCATACAAGAAGAAATAGATGGGATGGTCAAATGGACAGACGAGTTTCAGATAAAATTTAACCCTGAGACATTGAGGTGATACATTTGGAAAGGGATAATTTGAGTAAGAAGTACTCAATGAACGGCATGACATTAGGAAGATTTGTGGACAAAGGGGACCTCGGCATGTTTGTCCATAGATCTTTGAATATGGAAAGACATGTTAGCAGGGTGGTGAAAAAGGCATATGGATCATTTGCCTTTATCAATTAGGGCTTAGATTACCAAAACGGGAAGTCATGTTGGAGATGTTTACAATTTTAGTGAGGCCACTGCTGTAGCGTACTGTCTTCAGTTCTGATTGCCACGTTATAGGAAGGATGTGATTGTATTGGAGGTGTACAGAGGAGATTCACCAGATGCCGCCTGGAGTAGAACGCGTAAGTTATGAGGAAAGGTTAGATAGGCTTATGCTGTTTTTGTTGGAGCGGAGAAGACCTGATTGAAGTCGACAAGATATAAGGGATATAGACAGAGTAGATAAGGAGCAGCTGCTCTCCTTAGTTGAAGGTTTAGTCACAAGGTGACATAGGTTAAAAGTGAGAGGCAGGTGTTTAGTGGAGATGTGAACAAAAACTTTTTTATCCAGGGGGCGGTGATAGTTTAAAATGTTCTCTCTAAGAGAGTGATAAATGCGAATAGCCTCACACCTTTTTAAAAACACTGGATGAGTACTTGGCATATCATACATTCGGGTCTGTTGGCCAAATGCTAGAAAAAGGGATTAGGTGGGAGGTCGTGGTTTTCTCGCATATTGATGCAGATTTGGTGGGTCGCAGAGTCTCTTCTGCACTACATGATACCATGATTCCAACTATATCCAATTGATTTTATTTTCTTATAGGCAATCTGACTTCGTTGAAAGCTCTAAACCTTAGAAAATGTCCAATTGAGTTTCCTCCTCAAGATGTAATACATCAAGGATTAAGTGTGATTCTGGCCTTCCTCAGAATGCCAGTGAGGGTAAAAGCTGAGCATGCTGGATTATCTGCTCATGATACAGGTACAAAATAGCTATAAATAAATAAACTTTAAATTTGAAGCAATCGCATCATCAGTGTTGAGGAAAGATAATTACACTTCCAGTATATATACCAAAATGTCAGTTGAATATATTACCTGTTATGTTTAGAATGTTTTTGGTTGCATTTTTCACATTCATGTTTTCAAGCAGGTTGTTATAATTTATGCAACTCTACATCAGTTTGCTTCTGCAAACCTTAACTTCTGTAGGTAAGTTTACAATTCTCATGAACTAAAACTTAATCTTGCATGAAAAAATATCTGACAAAATGAACAGGGAAGCATACATCAGAGTATGCACCAGAAATAGTTTAGGTGTAACTGCCTTATTCCTCTCTCCAACTTTACAGGAATATCAGCTGTTTAATGGATCATGTAGGCCAAACTACTCATTAAAATCTATTCTGAGAACTAAAATTATATAGAAGCTAAATTCAGCAGAATTGCTAGCAAAATATATTTAACATTCACTGTAGGTTAAATTAATTTTAAATTCAGCATAAAAATAGTTCCAGATTCTCGATCATGTTTTTCTAGAATCTTTAATTGAGCTTATATAGTTCATATGAGCATCTCAGCACCACAAATTTCTGGTTAATCACAGCAATGTGACAACAACTAGTTAAATTATGGAGTCAAGTCGTTTGTAACGGCTGTCATGTTTATTCCCAGGTTTGCACAGCCTTTGGAGAGGGAACATTCCAATGCTTTTCCACTTTTATCTGATTCATTGCAGTCACTATTTATCTTCTGCAATAGAAGGACAGTGTTTTATGATCACAACACTATAAAATAATATTGGTGGTTGTGATCAGTGTGGTGGACTGGACAGAACTCACTGTATTTGTACAGGAAATTGTAGTATCAATCAGTGCAGTATTATATTGCAAGAGCATGGAAAATTCAGGTAAAATATAAAATTGTTGTATTCAAGGATTTAGGTGTGGGCTTCTTGTAGAGGGCTTAAAACACTAGGCAAAAAGTTTCAAGATCTCCAACAGAGCAGTGTATAAAGAACAACACTTCAAGGAGAGCAGGGCATAAATGAGTGAGACTTTGAGAGGAGCGGAGCAAGGAGGATTGTAGTATAAACGAACGATACTTCAGGGTGATGTGTAAAGGAGTGGGACAAAATCGGGCATAAAGAAGTGAGTTGAGCAGATCACAAAAGAGCAAAGCTTCCAGTAGAATGGGGTGTAAAGGAGTGAGACTTTGAGAGGAGCAGGGCAAAATGGAGTGAGTTTAGGGAATTTCAGTTGGGATAAGTAAAACATACCTGTGCCACAAACTAATTGGCACAGGGTCAATAAGATTAAAGAGATACTTGATTTGTTATCGTCAAGTGTATTGGGATTCAGTGAAAAGTATTGTCTCTTGCATACTATACAGACAAAACTTACTATTCATAGAGTACCAAGGGGAGAAGGAAAGGAGTGGGTGCAGAATGTGGTATTATAATTATAAATAGAGTGTAGAGAAAGATCAACTTAATATATTGTATTCAAAAGTCTGACAGAAACAGTGAAGAAACTGTTTTTGAGTTGATTGGTAAGCGTTCTCAGACTTTTGTACCTTTTTCCCGATGGATGAAGGTGAAAGAGAGTATCTCCAGGGTGAGTGGTGTTCTTAATTATGCTGGCTGTTTTTCTAAGACAGTGGGAAGTGTAGATGGAGTCAATGGATGGGAAGCTTGATGTCTTGGTCAGAGCGGAAGCCATTCTAAGCTGTGAATCATCAGGAAAATGCGTGGCTCAGAGATTGAAGAAATGGATTTGAATTCATGAGACATTGGCATCAGTATTGGGGAAGGAAGGAGTTATTGTGATGGAACGTCTTCACTGAATCATGATGGGACCATGATCCTGGCAAATCACATAGCTAGGGTTGTAGATAGGACTTTAAGCTAAGTACGGGGGGGGGGTTCAGATGCAAGAACAATTAGAAAATCAAAATTAAAGGAGAAGGTAGGAGTGCAGGTTAGTAATGAAGCAGATTGTTACCAGAAAATAAAAGAAAGGGGCAGCACATGTGAATGTCACTTTGCAACGGGGAATTAGAAAGAGAAATTTGATTATAGAACATACTTAAAGGTTTTTGGGGGGTGATCTTATTATGTTGAATGAGCATGAAAACAAGAGAGAATCTTGCCCAGTTTTCAGATGAGCTTCCAGACGCTATGGTATGCCACTCAAAGAAACAAGTGAGGTGAAATGGAATTCTCATCAGCAAGGGGAAAGGGCTGCCCTATTCATATCAGGAGCCGGCTGCTGAGCTATAGGAGCAACTTTGCACAGGAGCCTCAATGATACAGTGCACTATATAAAAATGTACACTGGAAGATCTGTTGTAACTGTCTCCCCCTCCTCCCTGCCCTGGAATTGCCTCCATCCCAGACATTGTCATCCTCTTTATTGCTCCCCTGGACATGTCTGATCTTTCCATCTTCAGCCAGTTACCTTCCCCAATCTCGAGCTCCCCCCTCCCCTGGCCGATCCCTGATGAAAAGTACCTCCAATTATGGAGCTCTCCCTGCCCCCCCATCATGGCTCCGGCTCCTCCCCTTTGGCCCCAGCCCCTTGGTACTGCCTGTGTTCAATAGGCAGTGCCATGGTGCCAGGCTGCCTAAGAGTTCTGCCTGTCTCTGCCCCTGCGTCCTATCAGCAAGGCCCTCATGTCAAGTCATCAAGTCTCCGTTGGAGGGACCAAAAGTCATCCACACTGGTGAGGAACTCTATTGGCAAGCAGGTAAAGTCATGTAAGAACAGATAATAGCATCCAGGACTCACTAATTAAATGTAGAACATAGAAAAACTGCAGCACAAACAGGCCCTTCGGCCCACAAGTTGCGTCGATGATATCCATACCTACTAGGCTCACCTAAACTCTCAATTCTATTAAATTCCAAGTACTCATCAGAAGTCTCTTGAAAGACCCTATCAAATTTGTCTCCACCATCATTAACAGCAGCCAATTCCACTCACCCACCACCATCTGAATGAAAACCTTGCCCCTGATATCTCCCCAGCACCTTAAACCTGTGTCCTCTCATAGTGATCATTCCAGCCCTTGGAAAAAGCCTCTGAGAATCCATCCGATCTATACCTCTCAACATAATATACACTTCTATCAGGTCATCTCTCATCCTTCATCTTTCTAACGAGAAAAGACCGAGCTCCTTCAACCTATCCTCTTAAGACATGCCATCCAATCCAGGCAACACCCCTGTAAATCTCCTCTGCACCCTTTCAATAGCTTCCACATCCTTCCTGTAATGAGGCAGCCAGAACTAAGCACAGTATTCCAAGAGAGGTCTGACTAGGGTCTTATAAAGCTGTAACATTACCTCCCAACTCCTAAACTCAAACCCTCAATTGATGAAGGCCAGTATACCATACACCTTTTTAAGCACATCCTCTACCTGCGAGGCCAATTTAAGATCCTATGGACCTGGACCACAAGGTCCTTCTGATCTTGTACACTGCTAAGTGTTTTACCCTTGATATTATACTGCTTCATTTCATTTGACCTACCAGAATGGACCACTACACATTTATCCAGATTGAAGTCCATCTGCCACTTCTCCGCCCAGCCTTGCCTTCTCTCTATGTCATGCTGCAATCTCTGACATCCCTCCAAACTATCTACAACATCACCAACCTTCATGTCGTCAGCAAACTTACCGACCCATCCCTCCGCTTTCTCATCCAGGTCATTTATGAAAATTACAACAGCAAGGTTCTCAGAACAGATCCCCGGGGCACTCCACTGGTGATCAAACTCTATGCAGAAAAAGACCCATCTACAACCACTCTCTGCCTTCTGCGGGCAAGCCAGTGCTGGATCCACAAGGCAACAGCTCCTTGGATCCCATGCCCTCTCACTTTCTCAAGAAGTCTTACATAGGGGACCTTATCAAACGCCTTGCTGAAGTCCATATAAACCACATCTACCGCTCTTCCTGTTTAGTGACATTTTCAAAGAACTCAACCAAGCTGTAAAGCACGATCTGCTTTTGACAAAACTGTGCTGACTACTATTGAGCATACTAAGCTTCTCAATGTTCATAAATCCTGTTCCTCAGAATTTTCTGCATCAACTTACCAACTACTGAAGTTAGACTCACCGGTCGGTAATTTCCTGGGCTATCCCTATTCCCTTTTTTTGAATATAAGAATCACATTCGCAATCTTCCCATGCTCCAGACCCTCTCCCGTCTCCATCACCAGAGTTTCTGTAATCTCTTCCCTGGCATCCCAAGTAACCTGGGGTACATCCCATCTGGTCCCTATGGTTTATCTATCTTGATGCTATTCAAAACTTAAAAACATATCCTCTTTCTTAATGTCCATATACTCAATCTTTTCAGTCCACCACAAGCCTGCAGTACAACCACCTAGATCTTTTTCAACCGTGAATAGTGAGGTAAAGTATTTATTAAACACCTCTGCTATTTCTACTGGTTCTATACAAACTTTCCCACCTTCACATTTTATAGTTCCTATTCCTTCACATCTTATCCTTTTACTTTTCACGTATTTGTAGAATGCCGTAGGGTTCTCCCTAATCTTATCTGCCAAGGCCTTCTCATGACCCCTTCTAATTTCCTACTTAAGTTCCTTCCTATAAGCCATGTACTCCTGTAGATCCCTAACATCTCCTAGCTCTGTGAACCTTTTGTATGCTTTACTTTTCTTTTTGACTAGGTTCATTACAACTTTCACGCACCACGGTTCCCATAACCTGCCAAAACCTCCATGTCTCATTGGAACGTTGTCGTGCAGAACTCTAAGACAAACATTCCTTGACAATCTGCCACCTTACTTCTGTACTTTTTCCCAAGAATACCTCCTTCCTGATGGCTTCATATTTCCCCTTACTCCAGGTAAACACTTTTCTAATTTGCCTGATCTTATCTCTTTCCAATGCTAGCGTAAAGGAGTTATGATCATTATCCCCAACATGTTCTCCCACTGAGAGATCCGACACCTGTCCAGGTCCATTAGCCAGTACCAGATTGAGTACAGCTTCTCCTCTTATCGGCTTATCCGCATACTGTGTCAGGAAACCCTCCTGAACACACGTAACAAGCTCCTCCCCATCCAAACCCCTTATCTTAGGGATATTCCAATCGATGTTTGGGAAATTAAAGTCTCCCATCCCGACAACTCTTATTATTACTACATCAGCTTCGTGTCCATCCCAGGCATGAAGCCAATTTTGACAACAGAATGGGGCCGGTAACATTACAAGAGGCGAGAATCCAGGCACAAGCCCGATTTTTTTTTTGCCTCTTGCCTGGTATTTCCAGTTCACCACACAATAAGCGTTCAGAATTAAGTTAATTATTTAACAGCGCAAATGGAGTTGAAGGGATGTGATTTGATGTTGTTCACTGAGACAAGGTTACAAGGAGACCAGATCTAGGAATTGAATATTTAAAGTATTCAGTATTTCGAATAGAAGAATTGGGTCCAGTTTCATATGTCTTCAAGGGAACCTGAACTGACATTTTCCGTTCATGTTGTTCTAAATGTCTTGCATTATTCTTCATTAATCTTGCCTTTTCATTTCCTTTTTTTGTTTGATGAATTCTCACTTTACAAAAGACCTTTTGACATGTATTGAAGAATATTCTCCTCTTTGTACCATTACTTTATTTGCTTCATCCTTTCTGTTGTCTTCCATAAAGAATAAAACAATAGAGTTTTATCCCATTGTAATGCAAATGAAAAATTTATTGTGTAAAAGTGAGGAGGGAATAGTTGGAATTAAACAATAAAATATTCGCTCAAATGCCCCAACAGCAAAAAAAATAGATAAATATGTTGCAGGAATGCTTATTAAATAGGTATAATAATTAACTTCACATCATGGCAGTGAAAGCAAAAGAAAAAACAAATGTTTGAAGTGCAGTCCACTATTGAGCAAGGCCTATCACCAATGATGACTACAATTTCCATTGATACAAACTGTGGCTACAGTGGCTGCTTCTTTCATGAATGTTCCTATTGCTGCAATGGGTGCTTCAGATCCATGCTCAAGGAAATAATGAAGCTTTAATTTGCTTGAACAAGGGTTAGAAACAGCCATCAGAGAGGCACTCAAAGATGTTGTTCAGGTTCTCTGCTGCAAACAGCAATAAAATGCATACAGGATCAGTCAGTGTATTTAATTGATGGCTCTGATCTATCACGTTGGCTTATACAACTGGCTGTAAGCATCATCTCAATGGCACAGGATATTCTTTTCACTATTAATCACTATTAATTAGTCATCTGAATCCCAGACATATTATTGACTGGCTAATCCATTAATTATCAATTCTCTTGAATTAGGTGCATATAAAGAAGCAATGTACAGAAAAACATAAACCATGAAAACACTATCATTAGAGCATTTTCATAGGAACTTCATTGTAGTATTAATGTAAGCATATTCATGGCACTCATAAATAAACTTCAAAACTTCTAAGATTCCGCTCAAGTCACTTATCATCCTAACAACAGATTACAAGTCCTTCATTTTATTATAAAACATTTCAAACACAAAGCCTTCTGACGAGATAGTGAATGAAGTAATGATACAAATATCTTTATTTTATACAAAACAGATTATACTAGCTTCAGAAATCTCTCGTCACTTAACGTCCAGTTCCCTGGGACTGAATTTACTAATGGTGATCCTAACTTAGACAGATGCTATGTTTTTTTTAATCATGATTGGGTCAAAATCATGTAATCCTTAGTTCACAACAAGAGGTATAGCCAGTATTGTCCACACCTTATGAATAAAAAAGTCAAGAGGCGCTCTGGAAAATAAATTGACAGCGCATGACCTGCAATATTACATGCATTGAAACATTTATTGAATAAGATTATATTATTTCAAATGTTATGTCCTGTCACTCTTTCTTGGTTCTGATTTCCAAGCAAAGCAAATTATCATGAGGAAATTATACACCAGTATACAAGAAACTAACACCATAACTATGATAATGTCAAATAAAATGTCATTTGCAATAACTAGAATCTGAGCAATCCTACCCACATAGTTACCCCTGAGTGCAGTAGCTCATAATGGTTAATGAAATCATGCTGTCATTAAGAAATTTTTGCTGTATCCTTCACTGCTGTTAGTGCTGTAATAGACATGTTCCAGAATTATCTCCCCCCTCAATGGTGGCATTTTAGGTGTGATTAGGAGTTGGCGGGGGAGAGGGAGCATGAAATTGAAAGAATGTGATTCTCTCTGAGTACTCCTTCATCCCAAGCACAAAGCAATTTTATGCTGTGGCAGGCAAGCTCTCTGACAGGAAGCCTAGCCTTGCCGCAATTGAGGACCTTAAGTGGATTTTTCCTCCCTCTCTTCCATTTTTAGGCTAGCGGGAGGATTGAACTGCATGGGGAAAGACTGAAATTGGACAGAAGTCTTGGACAAGAAGTGAGCAGTTGGGAGTGTGGGGTTTAAGAAGCTCCTTCTGCAGTAAGACATTGGTACCCCCCCAAGATAGATCTTCCCCTGAATGAAGTCCCACCTACAGCTACTTAATATTCACTCGAGCAGGGCAGTCTTTGGATATCGAGAAATGAGCACCATTTGAAAAATTCAAGCCATAAACACCTTTCCTGCTTTTCACAGGCCTGATTGAGTCTCAAACCTAAATTTGCAAATTAATCAGAATTTAGTTACTCTGAGATTCTATACAGGTTCCCTTTAAAAGGCTGTAAGAAGCAAATTTTGTAATCAATCTGGTTAATATGCACATTGCGCTTAAAACAGGAAAATTTCAAATCATTTACTTCTTTCAAAGAGCATCAGGAGTCAAAAAAAAATTGCCATTTACCCTAAGCTCTGTGGAAATTGTTATCAATGATGTGATATTTTGATGCTTCATACATCAAATTGTATGCTTCATACATACAATTTGATTCAGTTAATGAATTGGGTTAAATCAAGTAAGAATGATATTTGTAAAGGAAGCAAGATAAATAAAACTAATTACTGCCTCTAACTCCCAGATGTAAAGGTTGTAATTTGACCCTTTTGATTTGCTACACTTCACAATGAGTCAAAGTATAGCAAACTCCAATTTCTGTTGGCACTGATGATGCTTGAACTGTTGTCCAAGTTCCTCTCATATATTTAAGTCACAAGTAGATAGATTTCTGATAGACAAGGGAATTAAGGGTTAAGGGGGGGAAAGCGGGAAAGTGAAACTGATCCACTTCAGATCAGCCATGATCTTGTTGAATGGCGGGGCAGACTCAAAGGACTAGATAGCCTACTCCTGCTCCTATTTGTTATGTTCTTATGTTCTTATATTATCATTGCCTGCTGTGCCACAACAATCACCCTGAAAAGTTGGCAACAGATGTGCACCAGAGTTAAACGTCTTTGTGTTGCACAGATGAGACGTCTCCGGGGAGGGAGTGGGTCAGGTAACTGAGCTGGTGGTAATGGAGAGCTATGGGGTATTTGGACATCTTGGGGGGAAGACTTGGATTGTCCGTGGGGGGTGAGGCACAGGGGTCCAGTTGGGTCTAGAGAGTTGGGGGTAGTGGGGAGGGAGTGTATCCAGGTGGGTTGGGTCATGGAGTGGGGGCTCCAGTCAGATCAGAGAGTTGGGTGTTCTTGCTGAGGGGGAAAGGTTGTGTGGTTGGGCAGGCTGATGGGTCAGGTCCTGGGAGGACACGTGTCCATCCAGGTTGTGGGGGGATTGGGTGATATTGACAGAAGCGGGGGTGGTTCCAGCCAAATCTGGGCATTAGGTTGGTTCAATTGGGAGATGAGACTCATCCCAGCAGATTGGATAGGATGGATCTAGCCAGGTCTGGGGTGCAATACGAAAAGTTTATTTATTAGTCACATGTAATTAATTTACTGTGAAAATCCTCTTTGAAAATATCATTAGGATATTGTGTGGAGAGGGAATGGGGAGAATTTCATGGGGGCTTTGATCTGGGAAATGCTGTGCAGTGAGGAGTGGCCTGGGGGGTTGTGGGGGGGGGGGAATTCCTGTGTGCAGATCAAGTTGGGGTGTTTAAAATAATTGTGCAGAAGTTAGAAGATGTTTTATTTCTTCTAACTCTTTCTGAGTAACTATGGTGTAACCCTGGCAGAATCATGCAAACTTAGTGATTTAAATTGCTTTTTTGAAAGGTCACAGCACAATTATCCAGGGAAAGTTAGCAATTCTGGACATTGCCTTGCAAATGCTTAGCCAGGTAGTTCTGAGAGGGATTCTCCCAGTGCATCTTTGGGGTACCCTTCAAGTCTGAAGCTGGGAGGCCTAGAAGTTATAGCTTATAAACTTGCTGCTTGTTTGTACTTAATTCCAATTTTCTTGTCTTTTTTTCATATGCACCATGAATAATGTTTGTTGCAAATCACTTCAAAGTTATTTGCAGATCAGCCATGATCTCATTGAATAATGAATAGGCTTGAGGGGCTAGATGGCCTATTCCTGTTCCTGTTGTTCCAATGAATCACATTCGAAGTGTTATTTAAATACCAGATTCCCAACAAATGTTGCAATAGGAAGATAATTAGGGAAATTTGTAAAATTATAGCTTTTAATGACATCACAAAAATCAATTTGTGGACAGTTAAATCCACAATAAATATAAATACTAAATCTGTACTGCAAATGTCCCTCGTACTAGAAATGATATTGAAATTCTAGTTCCATTAGAGCTGAATCCTAAGTGGAATTAGTAAGGGAGCTGCTTTATTCTTTAGTTCGTCTGTAATGGAAAGTTGTTTGTTTCAATTTTGTAAACAGGATTTGCTATCACAATGCAGCAAGAGGCACAGCTTATCATTGACGAGTACAGGAGAAAGGTAGACAGGGGGAATCTACCTAGAAAGACTGTCAGTGAAGTCTGGAAAAAGATGAATGTTAGCAGTGAGTTCAAAATAGTCCAAGTAATAAGCTGATTCACTTGCAAATATAAATCGTACTAGTCAGTTAAAAGACAGTTACAGAATTGAAGGAGCATGCAACATCAGCAACTGGAAGAGTATTAGTCAGATGGTTGTTATGATAACACTAAAATCTAGTTAATTATAACTGCCTATATTCATCTTTGGTGATTATTGAATAAAAATATATAATGTAATATTATTTCGATCTTTGTTTCATGTATTTTGTTTAGTGAATTTGATATTAACAGATGTGAAGATTAGAAAATAAACATAAATATTAGCAAAACAGGCAGTGATTGTTAATGTATACTTCTTGAAATATCCCTTTTCCATTATGTTATGCTAAAAGTGTAACATTAAGTTATCATTTACATTAACCCTCTTCTCTTCCCTTCAATGTATGGTTTTGCATATTTCTGTCAGGGTCAATGGTTACTGCTTTTTATAAAGTCTGTTGAGACATTTTAATGGAAAGACAAGAAAAAAATATTGATTGTTATTTAACTTTCTTGGATGTTGACAGTTGCTATGTTTTGTATGACAACCTGATTTTTGATCTGACATTGCCATTAAATCAAAAATATCATTCAGGGAAACAGTAGTAAGCAAATCACTCACATTATTTGTCTTTTTGAGTGAGATTGAGGTCTCTTCCATGGAATGTGATGAGATCATTATGATTTTCAGTCCACTCCCTCCCTACATTTCTTGATCAAGAAAAATCCTCACACTATATGAATTTCATGGCATTTGAAGAATAGTGATCAGTTCCTAGATTTAAAAAAACTGGTGGATTAACTCGAAACAATTAGAGATGGTTTAGTAAAATAGTCCTGTGGCTGCAGCAATGTGTATATTGCTCTTGTATAGAAAAGCATCTGTGTATTTTGCATGAAGTGTGTATGACAAAAACAAAATGCTGTGGATGCTGGAAATCTGAAATAAAAACAGAAAATGACAGAAAGGCTGAGCAGGTCAGGCAGCATCTATGGAGAGAAGTAGAGTTAACGTTTCAACTCCATTTGACCAAATGTCTGTACATCTGAAGAAGAGTCACATGGACGTGAAACTTTAAACCTGTCTCCCCACAAATGCTTCCGGAGCTGATCAGTCTTGACAGTTGGACAGTGCTTCCCAAACCTTTTCCTGATGTGACCCCATTTTAATGCCTCAGTCTGAGTGTGGCCTGGAAAGTCCAGAAAGAAAACAAATCACTGCCTTCTGACAGATCTTTCTTTGTAGAAATGTGACCTCAGAGAGCTATCCATTTGGTACATCAGTCCGAGCTGTGTGGTAGCTATTGCAAAAGAAGTGAAGTCGATAGTTAAGGGATAGAAAGAACAGGCATGGCTAAAAGGCAGGGAAAGGCTGCTATCACAAAGTGGTGTAGCCATGAAAAGCTTTAAAACAAGAGTCTTGGAATTTATATATTTGGAGAACCAGTGAACGAGACTGAGTAATACGAGTCTAGGACTTGGTGTAAATAAGGGCCAGGTCCACTGGATGGGTTACATTATTCATATATCTGACTGCAGAGTTCAGAGCAATTTCTCAGCTTAGAACTCAGTCAAGGCAGGAGACTTCAAGAAGCACAGCATAAATGCTTTAAAGATTCCTCAAAATATCTTTGAAAAAGTTAAGCATACTCATAGGAGACCCTGGCATGTGACCTACCATGTACTGAATATAGTTTTAGGGTGTTTGCTGCTATAAGTGTAAAGGTAGGACTGGGGAAACAGCACTGACTACATTATGGCATAGAGAGTCACATGTGAGTAATAGAGTATAATAGTGAGTCAGGCGGAAGTTGGAATGAAGATGGCATCTTGTCAGGACTGCGTCCATATATATAGTTATGTATTATTAATAAATAGTTATTGTTCAATTATACAAGCTTCCAGACCCCTTCGTGAGACAGCCTATAACATTACAACATGATGGCAACAGCTGAAGGAACACAAAATCCCTAAGAATGAAGAAATAAAGAAATTGTAGTCTAATCTGAGAGAAGTGCAGCTGACTTGAAAACCTTGAATATGCAGTGGGAGAATCTCCATTACAGGCAGGAAGGCTGAACAGCAGTAAAAGATTGACTTGCCATACAATAAGACTCCATCAGAGCACGAGGAGGTCGGTGCAAGACCTGGTCTAAAGTAGAATCAAAGGACATTGCAAAAGGGTAAGTAAATTCTTTTTTAAAAAAAGGTTGAAATAAGCATTTAAATTCAGCACAATAGTCAAGACAGCATCAGCAGACTGATTGTTTTAATGAGCGTGGCTTGAGAAACAATAAAGCATGAATCCAGAGTTAATGGCATAACACATGGTGACCGCAAATGAATTTAAAGCAAAACTTAAAGAGAAGTCAGAGCACAAATTAGCTTTAATTCAATTCTCCAAGATTAGAAAAGTAGCTACCTCGTCAAAATGATTTGTTGAAAAGATTTTATCTGCAGAATTGGTGAAGTTTAAAATGGCTCTGTAACTGCAACAGGAGTCTACCAAATGCCAACAAGTGCATCAATGAAAACAAAAATTGTAGTGCCATTTAATAACAAAATTAAAACTGTGCTGAAGACAGCCATGAATGATAAATCAACATTGCCAGACCAACTAAGGAAAATAGAAGGGCGAGATCACATGCAAAATTGGGTGTTGTGGAGAAGAAGATTTTTAATATCTATGATAGCATTAGGCTTGAATAAAAAACAAAGGCTGAACAAAAGTACAGACTCTAATATTCAGTAGGTCCAATTGCCAATGACATTATTGCCAGACAAAGAATAATGCCTTTTCTGATCATTTTTAAAAAGTCATGATATACTTTGACAGTTATTTTCACCCAAGAAGCAATACCATTTTGGAGTGAACAATATGTAACAAGAGTCAAAAAGTCCAGGGAGCCCACAGACTCTTTCATAAATGAATTATACAGATTGGCTGAAGGCTGTGTCTATTGTGACCTTAAATCAGAGCTCATAAGAGACTAAATTGTAGTGGGTACAACTGATGATACTTTTTCAGATGTCCTCCACTCTAAAGGAGATCTGAATTTGAAAAAAGCCACTCAAATCACCAGACAATTGGAAGTCTATCACCAAAATTGATCTATTTTGTACGATAAGGTTATACTGTGGTACAGAACAACCCCAACAACAAAAATGCAAGGAGACCCCAGGCATAAAACATATCCAAGCAAAACAGAAGTTGGTGACAAACTATGTCAATACTGTGGCTCTTAAAGACCTCACAGGAGCAGACATTGTCCAGCAATAAATTTGCAGAACTTTCATTGCAATTGACTCGGACTCTTTGGAATGATGTGCAAGTCCAAAATCGCAAGACATGGAGGATCCCAAACAATTCCATGAGATAGATAGGCTGCAGCAAGAACAAGGCCAACAATGCTTCTTGGGGGAGAAATTAATGATTCCAGATTCATAATGCTGACACATGGTGACCTCATGAAGTTAGGCACAGAAGCCAGTGTGACACTCTTGTCGCATAAGGAACCGTGGCTAGTGACAATGTCTTAAGCCACTTATGGCATTTCTATGAATGAGGAGACATCAAACTCAAAGTCAATGCTGCAATATAAAACCAACAAATATGAGAGATGTTGTATCTGCTCCACAATCACGAATACGAATTTTCCCTCCTGAGCCAGAAAACCTATGTCAACCTTAACTTCATCCAAAAAAATTGAAGAGGTTGACCAGCAATGTTCAATTTATAAAGGATTTCCCAAAACATTTGACTGAGCTGGAGCAAGTGAAGATTGCACACACAAATATACTGAGAAGTGATGGCAAACCCAAGTACTTACTCAATCACTTTCAACCACATCCACTATGAAGGTAGTACAATGGCAACTTGATAAGATGAACAAGATGAGGATTATCTCCTCCCATTAGTCAGCTCACAGAATAGGGTTCTGGGATAGTCTCATTCTGAAGCCAAACTAGTCCATTTGCATCTGTATCAATTCAACAAAGTACTGGTGAAGGAAATCCACCCTATACCCTTGACAGATGACAGCCTGACCAAACTGTGCAAGAGCACTTGAAATTTGATGCAATTGCAGCTTCTGTCAAATTCCACTGCTTTGAGAAATCTAAGTTGCTAACAAGTTATCATCCCATTCTGCTTCAACTGTTTGACTGCATTATCTCCTGGATAGCTGGTTTGTGATGCAGGGTGACACCAACAGCCAGGATCAATTCCCATAGTGGTTGAGGCTATTCAGGGCAGTCTGATGGCAGGTGGTTAGCACTGCTGCCTCACAGCACCAGAGACCTGTGTTCAATTCCAGCCTTGGTGACCATGTGAAGTTTGGACATTCTCCCTATTTGCATTGATTTCCTCCAAGTGCTCTGGTTTCTTCCCACAGTCCAAAGATGTGCAGGTTAGATGGATTGGCTATACTAAATTGCCCCTTACTGTCCCAAGATGTGCATGTTTGGTAGATTAGCGGGGTACATATATGGGGATAGAGGGATAGGGCTTGGGTAAATTGCTCTATTGAAAGGTTGAGCAATAGGCCAACCTTTCAATGGGCCAAATGGCCTCCTGCACTGTAAATATTCTATGATAGATATTGAAGCAATCCATATCTACATGCTGCAAGGCTTGGACAATATCCAAAATTCGACTGACAAGAGGCAAGTAACGTTCATGCCAAACAAGTGCTAGACAATGACCATCTTCAACAAAAGGGGATTAGTTCATTGCCCATTGATATTTAGAGTACTACCATCACTGAATCTCCCACTGTCAATATCCTAGGGGTTATCATTGACCAGAAGCTGAACTGGACTAGCTATATAAATACTGTGGCTCCAATAGCTAGTCAGAGGTTGGGAATTCTGTGGCAAGTAATTCACCTCCTGACCCCCAAAGCCTGTCCACTATCTACAACTCACAAGTCATAAGTGTAATGGAAAACACTCCATTTTCCTGGATGAGTACAAATCCAACAACACTGAAGAAATTCAACATCATCCAGGACAAAGTAGCCCGCTTGATTGGTACTCTTCCTCAAACCTTCACACAATGGCAACCATGTGTATCATATACAAGATGCATTGCAGGAACTCACCAAGTTCTTTAGGCAACACCTTCCAAATCCACAAGTACTGCCATCTAGGAGAACAAAAGCTACAAATACCTAGGAACACCACCATCTAGAGGGTCCCCTTTAAGTCACTTGCCATCGTGACTTAGAAATAAATCACCATTCCTTCACTATCACTGGGTCAAAATTCTGGAATTCCTTAAATGTCGGGGACTGCAGCAGTTCAAGAAGGCAGCTCACCATCACCTTCTCGAGATGCTAGGCCAATGTATACTGGCCTAACCAGCAATGCCCACATCTCTTAAAAACCTAAAAATTTTTTAAAAAACCTAAAATTTTTCAAAGCACAAAATGAGCCATTTTACAAGACCTGTGAGGCATCATCTGCCATATGCAAAATGTTTTTGTCCATGCTAGAACTGTAGAAGAAAATAATAGCAGACTCACAGCTGTCTGAAAACACTTGCAGAAAGCAGGATTGATGCTGAATGTTAAGTGTGAGTTCTCTTCAGACCTTTATTTTGTTCTTGGGTCATATTTTGAACAGCAAAACAAAGACAATTTGTGAGTTTTCAAACCTGTCATCCATTCCAGAAAAATTCCTAGGGCATGGTGAACCAGTTGGCAAAATTTCTGCCCACCTTTTCAAAGAGGGCCAAGCATGGTGGTGGGATGCACATCAACGGCAAGCATTCTGTCAGACCAGTTATGTGCTGCTCTTACCAGGCATCCTGGTTCACCACAACCCATCCCTGCCGATGCCTCGTCAACTGGAATAGGGACAGCTCTTTTCTAAGAACAGTTGGATGGATGCCACCAACCTGTGTTATACCCATCAAGGGGGCTGTCTGACAGAGATGTGGTATACAGTTATTGAAAAAGAAATTCTCGCAGTAACGTGGACTTGTGAGAAGTTTGCTAATTATATTATTGGGTGGAATGATCATCAAGGCACATCTCACTATTGGATGACGAAGAATTTGGCAGAGAATTCCAAGACTCTGCTTGAGTCTCATAAGCTTTGCTGCAAGTAACAGAGTACATCTAGGGGAAACAACTGCAGCTACTCTGACCAGGTTCACAATGATAGATAAATGATTGTTCTTGAGTGTAATTGATCAAATGAAAACTATTGAATGCAATTGATATCAAAATTTTCAGGTAAGGAATATTTGAAAGATATGAGATATAGATAGCTGTTGGTACCTATAAATGCTGATATGTAAACACAATTTATGGCAAAATAAACACATATACATAATAGCACACCTAACTTTTTTTAATTAGAAGTAAAATTACAACCCACAAAAGTAGAATTACTTTAATTTTGAATACTAATACTGCTCATGAAATTTTTTGACAGTTACTTGGTGTTTTAAAGATTTAATTACTGAATGAGACAGGAAGATTTTGGCATGATTGATGCATAATTTACATGCAGTACAAAGAAAGTGATCTTGTGAAATATTTAAATTTCTCACAAGAGCTACATAAATATTTCCAGATTTATGTCATCATTCATGTATACTGGAGTGGACACTCAGTTGTAAGCTTGTAATTTGTTTTACAAACTTGAGCATTTACACGATGAACCCCACTATCACATTAGCTGCTGAAGCTATTGTCAATGGTGCTGCTTGGGTGGAATAATTATCATTGGATTTTACTTTTCTGTTTAGTTTTCTTGTCCAATTTGAGTCTATCTTCTTTGCTAGTCATAAATCAGTACTGTGTCAGTGCAGAAGCTTTATTAATTTTTTTTCTACAGTTTGGGAGTCAGCTGGCAAATTTGGAGGATGCTGCAGCAGAAGTCAATAGCTGTAAAGAATATCCTGCTTACATAATCAGAGACAAGAAAAGAAAGAAAATTGTTTTTTTCCTATCAATTGTGGTTTGATCTGTGAACTCTACTGAAAATTGTTTCATCTAGTAATATTTGTCAAATTGATGAAAGTGCCTTACAGCAACGCAATTAATCTAGACTATATTAAAATTATAATGCAATTAAACCAAACAGATGATGTGACCTTTATAATAATTAATGCAGCACCGTATTGAGTGTGAAGTTGTGCAGTATTTTTTGCATTTGTTGCCACCTTGCAAATATCCCCATTGTCATTTTCTTTTGTCAGTTTATGGGGGGATGATCAGAATCACGAAAGTCCCCAAGATTGCCATTAACTGTCTTTGATCGACCTACAGAAATGATGATTCAATCAGGGAGAGATACTCCATCTAGTGGCCTGGTTGAAAAGTAGTTAAGATTGTTTTCAGATTGCTTGGTTTCAGATTTCAAGTGCTGTTTATCCTGCTACAACACAGTGTAAATCTCTTTCCTGCCCAATAGCTGCTGTTTGTAGCCTGTTGACGCAGCTGTTTTTCTTTGCGACTTGCTCATTTTAATACAATTAGCTGACTTTAATTTGCTCTTCACAGGCAAATATAAGAGCCAGTGAAGTTATTGTTAATGCTATTTCTGTTAACCAGCTCTAAAAATATAATACTTTGGCATTGCAAGTAAAAATACTGTGCTTTGGATGGAAACCAATTAGTGATTAGGTTTGAATCTCCAAGTTACTGCAAAAATACTATCCAAATGTAGGCAGATGTTCCAGATTGCATAACATGTCAGTCCCGAACATTTGATTCAAATATCAATGGTTTAGACTTAAATTTAGAAGATAAAACTTTACAAAATGTGAATGGATTAAACAGATGGGTAGAAATTTGGAAAATAGAATTCAGTCCAAGCAAATGTGAGGTAATGCATTTGGGAAGGGCAAGTAAGGCCAGCAACAATAAATGGTCAGATACGGAGAAGTATAGAGGAGAAAAGGCACATTAAATTCCCTGAAGGCAACAGGACAACTGTTTTTCTTCATTCATGAGTTGTAGGCATTTCTGACTCGGGCAACATTTTTTGCCCATCCCCAATAGCCCTTGAGATGGTGATGAGCTGAGTTCCTGAACCACTGCAACCCATTAGTGTAGATAAACCCACAGTGCTGTTAGAAAGAGAGTTCCTGGATTTTTACCCAGTGACAGTGAAGGAATGGCGATATATTTCCAAGTCAGGATGGCGAGAAGCTTGGAGGGAAGCTTGCCATATGTCTGCTGGCCTTGTCCTTCTAGATGGTAATAATCATGGGCTTGGAAGGTGCTGCCTAATGAGCCTTAGTAAATTTCTGCAGTGCATCTTGTAGATGATGCACACTATTGCCACATTGCATACTGGTGGAGAGAATGAATGTTGGTTGATGGAATGCCAATCAAATAGACTACTTTGTCCTGGATGGTGTCAAGCTTCTTAGGTGGTGGAGCTGCACTCATTCAAGCTAATAGAGAGTATTCCATCAAACTTCTGACATGGATGGACAAGCTTTGGGAATCAGGAAGTGAGTAACTTGTTGCAGAATTCCTAGTCTCTGACCTGGTCTTGTATGTACAGATACAAGCAAAAAACCTCACTTACTGTGCTGTCTGGAGAAAATACACAATTCTCCAACAATGCTCAGGATTCCCTTCACACACATTGTTCGCCACTTTAACACTTGAATAGCAGGTTAGATGTAAGGATTAGCATTCTAATCAGCAATCTCTGACTGTCTGTGCTGATGTGTGCTATTGCAGACCAGAACACTGCATTTGCCTGAGGAAGACACGGAGTCGAAAGCTCGCTTTTTTACTATCAAATAAATCGGTTGGATTATAAATTGGTGTTGCTAAATTCTTACTGGTCTTGTAGCCACAGTATTTGTATGGCTAGTCCAATTCAATTTCTGGTCACTAGTATCCCCAGAATATTAATAGTGAGAGATTCAACAATAGTAATACCATTAAATGTCAAGAGGTGATATTGTTTGCCACTTGTCAGCCCAACTTGGACGTTGGCCAGGTCTTGCTGCAATTAGAAATAGACTTTGCAGAGCCTGGAATGGTGTTGAACATTGTGCAGTGATCAGCAAACATCTGCACCTCTAACTTTATGATGAAGGAAAGTAACTGATAAAGCAGCTGAAGGTTGTTGGGCCTTGGACACTACCCTGAGAAACTTCTGCAGTGATGACCTGCAACTGAACTGATTAATCTCCATCAATCACATCAATCTTCCTTATATGACTTCAACCAGCAGAGAAGTTTTACCCCTGATTCCCATTGACTTATTTGCCAGGGCTTCTTGATGCCACACTAGGTCAAATGGTGCCTTGATGTCACTCTTACCTCGTCTCTGGAGTTCAGCTGTTTTGTCCATAGTAGTTAAGAAGGCACACAATATGTTTTCCTTTATTAGACAAAGTATTAATTAATGTTCTGGCCCTGCTGAAGTCAATGGACTTTTGGCTTTCTTGCCACATCCAATATGAGAGAACCCACTGCTACAGGGCTGGAAAATCTCACTCATAGAATATAACAGCGGAGATGGTGTGCTCAACCGACACAAAACAATTACAACCAGAGTACTGCATACTGTTCAGGTTACCACATTACAGGAAGGATATGATCGCACTGGTGATTTATGAGGATACTGCCAAAAATGGATAATTTTAGCTATGGGGTTTTATTTTGGAACAGTGTATGTGAAATTTTCAGGAGTCTAAATAGAGCGGGTCAGAAGGACCAATTCCCTTTAGCAAGCAAGTTAGTAATCAGGGAGGCACAGATTTAAAGTAATTGGTACAAGATTAGAGGCGAGCTGAGGAGAAGTTTTACTCTAGAGGGTAATAGGTTCTGGAATTCGTTTCCTGATAGTGTGATAGAAGCCTAAACCTTCATCACATTGATCATACATTTGGCGTGCTTAATTTACAAGGCTACTGGCCCCGATCTGGAAAGTGGGATTAGATTTGATTGCTCTTAGACACAATGGGCCTCAATAGTCTCCTTCTGAACCATAAATCTCTATGATTCTATGTGTTTAATTGGAACTGCAAAATTGTATTGAGTAAAATTATAACGCAGGGTGAAACTTTGTTTCATGGCTGAGCGTTAGGAGGCTTGTGAGCATGACGTAGCATCGATGTTTAACTGAAAAACAACTTGGCTCTGTTTATTACTGTTCATAAAGCTCAGTTGCAACTGAAAGTAATTGTTTACTGAATAAATGATGTAGTCTTATGTTAGTATATCTGTACATACTTGTAATTACATTTTCAACACATTCTTTGTAAATGAGCAAGGCTTATTTGTTTTTTAAGTAGTAAATTTGACCTCTGAAATGTTTCTTTAATGATAGTGTGTTCATCAAGTTCCATATGATGTTTTCCTTGTTCCCAAAATTTTAGAATGGTACTCTTTGATTTATACATCATATCAAATGCTGTTACATTTTAGTGACCTGTACTTTTTTTTAGAAATGCCAATAATTGAAAAATTGCAACTGAATGTACGAACAGAATCCAGTTTAGATTTCTCTGATGAGAAAGAGCGGCAAAGATTCAAAACACTGAAACAGAAATTAATGCAAGAGGAGAAAAGAGAAGATTCTACGCAAACTAAGAAAGTCTGGGGCGCAGGGTTCCTGTCGACCACATCTAACATTCCTAGGTAAATGAAGACATATGACTATAACTGTGAATTGCATACTTAGGTACAACTAGTGGTATGAGGCAGTATGCAGTGATATTCTTTCTCTTCCATGCATAGTGACACATGAGTCAACCAGTTTCATCCACTGCTTACACAGTGAATGAAACATTGTGCTCTGGGTTGTTTCTGTAACAAAGATTCCATTTTACAAGGACAGGTTATTGGCCTGACACATAAACTACTCCTCCCCCCCACCCCTCAGTATTCCCAGAGCATTAATCATAAATAAAGCCTTCTCTCACTACTCCCATGAATTACTTTCCCCTCACACCTCCTTTCCCATCAACCTCCAAACTTCATTCAGCATTCAGTCCTGATGACAAAAAGCACTGGTCCAATTCAATTAGAGATGCAATTTTAAAATCTCGGTTGGGGGGCCTTTGGCCCTCCATTCACCACAAGATTTCTGCAGATACTGATCTACTCAACCTCACCTTTGCCTTCAATTTCAATGCCTTGGCGCCAATTAAAACCATGAATGTCTTTATCACATTGAACAATTGCCTTTGCAGCCAGTGCACTGAGAAGTCAGCTTCTGATTGAATAAGCTGGAAATAGTGGCAAAGCCAGTATTTAAAGACCCCGTAAGACCAAGAGTAAAGTCAACCAGAATGTGAAGCAAAGCAGGCCAAGGGTGGGGGAAAGGTGGGGAACACCAATGGAGAGCAGCAGAGAGAGGTGTGAGTGTGTCTGTGTGCTAGAGAGAGAAAGGCGAAAGTGTGCTAAAGAGAGAAAGGTAAGAGTGTCTGAAAGAGAGAGAGGTGAGTGTGCATGAGAGAGAGAGGTGAGTGTGCATGAGAGAGAGAGGTGAGTGTGCATGAAAGAGGTGAGAGTGTGCATGAGAGAGAAAGGTGAGAGTGTGCATGAGAGAGAAAGGTGAGAGTGTGCATGAGAGAGAAAGGTGAGAGTGTGCATGAGAGAGAAAGGTGAGAATAGTGAGAGTGTGTGAGAGACAAAGCTGAGAGTATAGAACATAGAACACCACAGCACAAACAGGCCCTCCGGCCCACAAGTTGTGCCGATCATATCTATACTACCAGGCCATAAAACTATCTGTAACTCCCAATCCCATTAAATCCCATGTACTCATCCAGAAGTCTCTTAAAAGACCCCAGCGAGTTCGCCTCTACCACCGCTGACGGCAACTGATTCCATTCACTCACCACCCTCTGAGTGAAAAACTTACCTCTAACATATAACATACTTGCCCCCCAGCACCTTAAACCTGTTCCTCTCGTAGCGACCATTTCAGCCCTAGGAAATAGCCTCCGAGAATCCACTCTATCTATTCCTCTCAACATCTTATAAACCTCTATCAGGTCGCCTCTCAACTTTCGTCTCTCCAGGGAGAAGAGACCTAGCTCTCTCAACCTATCTTCATAGGACATGCCCCCCAATCCAGGCAACATCTTTGTAAATTTCCTCTGCACCCTCTCAATAGCTTCCACATCCTTCCTATAGTGAGGTGACCAGAACTGCACACAGTACTCCAAGTGGGGTCTGACAAGGGTCTTATAAAGTTGCAGCATTACCTTCTGACTCCTAAACTCAATCCCTCTATTAATGAAGGCCAGTACACCATATGCCTTCTTGACCACATCCTCCTCTTGCGGGGCAGATTTAAGAGTCCTGTGGACCCGGACCCCAAGATCCTTCTGCTCCTCAACACTGCCAAGACTCCTACCCTTGATAATGTACTGCTTCAGGTGTGAGAGAGAGAAAGGTGAGTGTGTGAGAGAGAGAAAGGTGAGAGTGTGAGAGGGAAAGAAAGGTGCACGTGTGTGAGAGAGAGAAAGGTGTGAGAGAGAGAAAGATAACAGTGTGTTTGAGAAAGAGAAAGGTGAGAGTGTTTGAGAGAGACAGAAAGGTGAGAGTGTTTGAGAGAGACAGAAAGGTGAGAGTGTTTGAGAGAGACAGAAAGGTGCATGTGTGTCAGAGGGAGAAAGGTGAGAACAGTGAGAGTGTGTGTCAGTGAGAGAAAAGTGAGAGTGTGGGTCAGAGAGAAAGGTGAGTGTGTGTGAAAGAGATACAGGTGCGTGTGTGAGAGGGAAAAAGTGTGAATGTGTGAAAGAGAAAGGTGAGAGAGAGAAAGATAAGAGTGTATTTGAGAGAAAGGTGAGAATGTGTGTGAGAAAGCTGAGACTGTATGAGAGAGGAAGGTGAGAATGTCTGAAAGAGAGAAAGATGAGAGTGTGAGAGAGAGAAAAGTAAATAAATTTGAGAAAGAAAGATCACAGTATGTTTGAGAAAAAGATCAGAGTGTATTTGAGAGAGAAAGGTGAATGTGTGTGTGAGAGTGAGAGGTGAGAGTGTGTGAAAGAAAGATGAGAGTGTGTGTGAGAGTGAGAGAAAGATGAGAATGTGTGAGAAAGAGAGAAAGGTGAGAGTGTGTGTGAGAAAGAAAGATGAGTGTGAGAGAAAGGTGTGTGTGTATGAGTATGAGAGAAAGGTGAGTGTGTGTGTGAGAGAAAGGTGAGTGTGTGTGTGAGAGAAAGGTGAGTGTGTGTGTGAGAAAGGTGACTGTGAGTATAAGAGAAAGGTGAGTGTGTGTGTGAGTATGAGAGAAAGGTGAGTGTGTGTGTGAGTATGAGAGAAAGGTGAGTGTGTGTATGAGAGAAAGGTGAGTGTGTGTGTGAGAGAAAGGTGAGTGTGTGTGTGAGTATGAGAGAAAGGTGAGTGTGTGTATGAGAGCAAGATGAGAGAGAAACATGAGACTGTAGAGAGAAAGGTGAGTGTGTGTGTGAGGGAGAAAGGTGAGAGTTTCTGAGAGACAGAAAGGTGAGTATTTGCATGTGTGTGTATTTGCGAGAAAGAGATGAGTGTATTTGTGAGAGAGAGCTGGGAGTGCAATTGTGTGTAACAGAGAGGGAGAGGTGTGAGAGAGGGGGAGAGATGAGAGTGTGTGTGTGTGAGAGAGGGAGAGATGAGAATGTGAATATATTTGTGTGTTTGAGAGAGTTAGAAGTATGTGTGTGAATGTGTTTGTGTATGTGAGAGAGAGAAAAGGTGGCAGTGCGAGTGTATGAAAGAGAGAGAGAGGTTTGAGTCTGCATGCGTGTGAGAGAAGTGAGAGTTTGTGAGTGTATCTGAGAGAAGTGGGTGTATGACTGTATGGGCAGAATTTTACCAGCATGTCTGCCCAAGTTGCGCACGATCTCACCAGAGAATGCTGTTCTCTGAGCCGAGTCTGCCCTGAGAATCAGGGCTGGCATTCCAGTAAAATTCCTGTCTATGTGTGAGGGAGTGAGGTGAGAGGGGAGGTGAAAATTATTCTCTGGGTTTCTGCAGTATTCTTGGGAGGTCAAAAGAGTTTAGTGGCTGGAAAAGTTTGGGAATCTCCAGGCCAATATAAAGCAATTTTCTTAGGTAAACTAATTTTATTGAAACCAAGCCATTTTTTAGCATTTAATATTATTTAGTAGCTACTGTTTTAGCATTTAATATTTGTGATGTGGAAAAATGAAAGTTCCTACTCACACTGGCACCTACAGGCATATAAGGTATTGCAGATAAATGCTTTGACTATTAGTTTTCATTTAACCAGTAGAAGTGGAAGCTTTCAATGCATTTTGAAATTGACTATTTGAAATCGAGGTGTTAATATATAACAAATAACTAGAAATTCTTGAGACATCTGATATTATGAAATATTTTTGCAAGTGGCAAATAAAAGTAAATAATCCTGACAGCATAACTTTTTATTGATCCAATTTCAATTAAAATTTCAAACTCACTTTAAGGAGAAGGATGTGTAGACTGAAAGAGCAGCCTTCAGAAACACATACAGATTTGGAGCAAGAGAGGACCGTTTGACTCCTGAACCCTGATGCATCATTTGATAAGATGGTGGCTGATCTAATTGTGGCCTCAAATTTATTTTGTCTCCCCAATATAGCCTCTGACTCCGTTGTCAATCAAGAATCTAACTCAGCCATTAAATATTCAATTAATATATTACTTAATGAAAATGAATAACACGTGTTGGAGCAAACAGCCCCTTGTACACCTTAATGACTACACTCTAATTAACCTGTGCATTAGATACCGAGGAAGAGCATTAAAATGGATAATATTTAGAAAGATTGTGGGTAAATTACCAGAGAGGAAAGGGTGTGAGGAATACTGTGTTTGGAATGGATAGCTAAGTTTGAGACTTATTAAAAGGTCGGAATTTAATGATCTAGAGGCCTTTACAAGTTCTTTAAATGGCTAAATATTATTCATTACTTACACATGGTCACAGTTATACAATTTTTCAGTTAAATATTTTTAATGCTTCCAGGATCACCACATCTATGTACACTAAAATCTATATAGCTATTGTCCCACTTGCTCATTAATTCTAGGATCTCACTTTAAAAAAGCAGATTTTCAGGAGCAATTAGCACTCAGTCAGAATAAGGAAAGCCAGGTTGCAAGATTTGATGGCCTCAGTAGCAGAGTAACAGCTACCTCACAGACAAATCAAATGTTCAACAAATCTAGGAATATTGTTCGTTCTCCCTGCTCCCACTGAGTGTATTTTGCTGAAAGGTGTAGAATGGGATCCTCTAGGCGATGCTTTCTTTAGGGAAAGCATATAGCAATGGTCCTGCAAATCTGTGCAAATGTGCAGCCACTCTGCATATTGAACGATACTGTGCAGGACATATTCTGGGATAAGTAACATGTGCGCAGCTGTAGAAATAAATTTAATGGGACTATGCACTAAAATAAAACTGATTCACATATAGTAACCACATTTTAAAGTGAACTTTCGTATTTATTTTCCTGTTCAATGTAAACATCAAGTTTAATGTATTTCAGGGAGAAGACTCCTAATCTAAATGTATTATTTCCTGAGTTGACAACATATGACATCTCTAATCACACAAAGAGTAAGCATGAACTTAGATTAGCTGCACTTAAAGAGCACAAAGAAAAGCAAGCATTTATCGAACAAAGGATGAAGTGAGTACTGTATTTTTCTGCCCTCCTGTTGATGAAATTGTGTGCATTTCACTCTAAAAGTGACTCGTTTCACTTTAATTAGGCTATTTTCATTAAAGGTTCTGTACATTGAGGACTAGCTATAGCACAGCAGCCTTGACAAAGTTCCCCTTTTTAGGAAAGTTGTCATATTTATCTACTAGTTACCTAAAATGTTGTTTATGCTTTCAAAATGCATTAAAACTTGGAATTAAAATAATTTTTAGTTGTGACTAATTTATAAGGGCAATTTGATGATGTTCTTGAATCACATATGGTTCACTGCCTATTTAATAAGATATAAATCTTATTTTCCATCTAACTAATGGTTGCTATTTTCTGATTAGTTCATATCCTTCATACATTGTCATGAAAATTTTAACATTTGGCTCAATAGATACACTAATTTATGGTTTAGAAATTGAATTCAGCAGTTATTGCTGAAGTTCAAGCTTTGACATTTTCTTCAAATATTACGTTTACTTTGATGTTTTATGTGGATTTTGTTAGGTGCATTGGCCATGCTAAATTCTCCCTCAGTATACCCAAATAGGCATTGGAGTGTGGTGACTGTGGGATTTTCATAGTAACTTCATTGCAGTGTTAATGTGAGCCTACTTGTAACTAATAATAAATAAACTTAAACCTTAAAAATTATCATGATGCACTGCACTGGTTTAATGGATTGAACATCCAGCTTCACAATGCACTGAAAACTTTAGGACTGTGTTTGTGATTAACCAAAATTCTGCACTGGTCGATCCAGTTAATCGCAATTTTGTTCGGCACTAACAAAAAATAATGCCTAAATCCTTCTCAAAAGAGACGCAAGCAAGCCAGTGTCTTCTGCCAAGGGATATGTAACCACACCAACCAATTAGATTGGAGTAGTTGGACCTAAACGCACTCAAATTTCTCCATAAAGTGACATGGAAAGTGTGCAAGTTTGGCGAAACCTGTGCAAGTTAAGAATGTTGTTGACTGGGGAGAAGATGAAGTTGATAAAACAAATGGAAAACTGTGGTGTAAAGTAGGCAACAGAGATCGATAAAGTGGATTAGAGGATTATATTGGATCAGTCATGATCTCATTAAATCAACAGATTCAGTGGACGGATTGGCCTATTCCTGTCCTACATCTTAAGGTCTCATGGTCCTGAAAAAGTTGGAACACATGGCATTCACCTGGAATAAAGGATTTCTCGACTGACTCAAGAAAAGGCAAAACATCATCTTCTGCTTGTAAGATGTGAGGGTGCTGTTGACACGATAAGTGATTGGCTTCAAAATGGTCTGATTCCTGTCTTTTGATCTAGTATAGATAGAGATGCATTTTTAACAGGGATGCAAGCAGATCATTTTAACATCTTTTGTTCTTTGATATTTAAGGGAGATGCATGAAATGTGGAAAGTGAAGCAAATAATGTATCACTGTACGGTCTGTGCCAACATGGACAACACACCTGCACAGACCACAATCCCATCCCCACTCTAAGCCAGTAACTCCACATATTTACTCTGTTAGTCTATCTGATGCTAAGGAGCAATTTTCCATGGCCAATCAATTTAACTTGCTCATCTATGAAATGTTGGAGAAAACTGAAGGAAACCCACACAGACACGAGGGGAATATGTAAATTCCACACAGATAGTCACCCGAGGCCAGAATTCAACTGGGATCCTTGGCACTGTGAAGCAGCAGTGCTAACTATTATTCTGTTATGAAAAACTCCGATTTTTCTCATTTTCTGGTGAGGCTGAAAAAGAGAAAATTTATGGGACTTACATAGGTAAAGATTAGCCATGAATGCTAAATACGCAAGTACTGATCCCACTGAAGGCCTGTATGCTGATAAGCATTTTCCAATGCTTGACAGAGGTTTACGGAACTTTAATTTTAACAATTTAACTTGCACATTTCTTCCAGCGATGAACAGTGGCAGCTGCATGTACCATCTATAAAATGCACTGCAGGAACTCTTAGACAGCATTTCAAACCCATGACTCTTTCCATTTAGAAGGTCTGATACCTGGGAACAGCACCACCTGGAGGTTCCCATCCATGTCACTCACTATCTTGACTTGGAAATATATCGCAGTCCCTTCACTGTCACTGGATCAAAATCCTGGTACTCTCTTCCTAACAGCAATTTGAGTGAACCTACACCTCTGGGACTGCAGTGATTCAAGAAGGCAGCTCACCCCACTTGCATGAAGGACATCTCACCCTTGAGGCATTAGTCAGGAAAGTGGACATAATATATGAACAGAAGAAAAGGAAAATGTTTTTGCACATTTATTGTGTTTTACTATGTGTTCTTAATTCAACATTTAAATCTGAAAATCAAATTATTGTTGGAATGACCCAATATGTAGCATTTCTAATACAGTGTAGAGTCCATTTGTGAACATGAAGGGTTGCATAGATATGCATTCATATGTCAAATTGGGCCTTCTTGCCTGTCCTGAAGAGTGCTTGCCTTGGATTTGACTTATCTCGAGTTTGCTATGCCACAATTGTGCCAGAAATTTTAGTCAAATTTGACCTGAACTATGTAATTGTTGTGTTCTTTTCAGAGCAAAGTTTATTGAAGTGATATTGTTGAATGAAGAAATGGTTTACTTTAAAGGATGACACACGTGCACTGGAATTGGGGAACAGGAACAGAATTCCTGTAATAGTTGGAAGCTTTAGTAAATTATGTAAACTTTTTTGTTTGTGTATGAATTCTGCTTGGCTCAGATTTTATGGTCAGTGGTGAAGAAACAGTGCTCATCATTCATTATGTTTCCCGCTATCATCAGAATTTTCATAGGCTTTTCAGTGACAACTTGATGTAGTTAAAATCCTTTTCAGAGTGTGCCATTAGTAGGGGCTCTGTAGTATCTATGAATAGGACAAGCATATCACCAACCAATTTGAAGAAGTCTCACTGAACTATGCATAGGCTCAATTAAGAATTAAAAACATTGTGCAGAAAGCAAAGTAAAAAGGGAAAAAGTGGAAGTAAAAAATGAAGTTGAAAGAGACAAAAGACACTGAAAGATTCTTTTTTTAAAATTCTATCCATAATTACCTTAAGCAAAGTGAATCCATACCTGTGAATTAAATTCTCACATTTTCTTTCTGCCTCATCAGTGCGACAATCTTAATTTTTTTTCTGGTGTTAGCAGAAAACTAGTGGGTAAATACACCAACTTCAACATGTGGTAGAGCAAGATAATTTGGACCACATCTTCTAGATTTCAGAGTTTAATTGCAAATGTGTGGATGCCAAAAGTTGTGAGATTTACTGCATAATAATGGTAAATGCTGATGGCTTCAATGTTATCTTAATGCAAAATCTGGACTCTCACACTGCATTGCACTGTATTGTGTGATATTCCATTTATACCATAGACAAATAATTTTATTTTGTTTGGTTTAAGAAATTCGTTTAAATAACGAAAGTTGAAAAAAGATGGATCTTGCAGTTATTAAAAACACAGGAGTGCGATGATTCTGTTGTTTTTGAAAGTGAGGTAATAGATTTGACTGCAATACATGAAAGCATCTTTATTCATCAGCCCCCACCCCAGATGCAGAGATCCTCCCTTTCCTCCCCTCCTATCTCCTTCCTGATTTGGCCTTATCCCCTTGGCAGTCCCAAGTGTGCTATTCTCCCATCATGCCTACATCACCATTCCATCACTCTCATTTTCCAGCTTCAAAACTTTGGAAGTATTTGTTTTTTTTACGTTCTTAAGCATTAATATTGTATTTGGTCATTACCTTGTCATCATGAAAGACATATTTCCTTTCTGTTGTTACTCATAATACAATATAAGATCAAAAGACATAGGAGCAGAATTAGGCCACTTGGCCCATCGAATTTGCTCTGCCATTCAATCATGGCTGATTTTTTTCTCATCTCCATTCTCCTGTCTTTTCCTCATAACTCCTGATGCCCTTATCAATCAAGAACCTATCTATCTCTATTTTAAAGACACTGAATGACCTATAAACATCTTGGGATCTGGCAAGTTGAAAGGCAACTGATCTAACTATGCAAATTTGAGATTCAGGACTTAGATGAACTGCACAAATACATATCTTGCATGTATGCAAATTGCCACTATTAATGAATCCACCATCTAATGTACACCAAATAGATCCGGTACCACACAAATATGGCTGGACATCTGTTATGAATTTGGCCTTGCACCATGAAGGCAATGTGCAAACTTAGCTTCTACTTGCACATATATCAATTGGATGAGGGTAAACTTTTTCCTTTAGTTGAAAGCTCAAGAACCAATGGCCATAATCTAAAAATTAGGGCCAAGCTGTTCAGGAGAGAGGTTAGAAAACATTTCTACATGCAAAGAGTGAGGGAAGTTTGAAACTCTCTTCCTCAAACAGCACTGGATGCTGAGACAGACAAAGTTTTATCCAGCAGGGGTATAGGACAGGCACATGGAATTAGGTCATAGTGCAGCCATATCTTATTCAGTGATGGAGAGGGCTCAAGGGGCTGAATACCCTACTCTGCTTCTATACTTCTATGTTCAAACTTAGCTTCTACCAGCATAAATATCATTCAGATATGAAATAGAGTTTTAAATATTTTAAACATCTCTTAGTCAGAAATTTTAATTCGTTCTTTGATTTTAATTATTTCATAAAAAACTGCAATAATCTTGGACATCTACTAATAATATAGATGACTTATCATTTTCAAAGTTTCGGAACTCAATTGCCTGAAGATGTTGGAAACAATACTCAATTCCATGTGACCTAAATGTTGGTATATAAGTGATTACTGGCTTCAGTGAAAGTCTCTGCACCTTAAATTACTTGTAGAAGCAAATATTTAGGCCTAGACTTTCGTGGGGCAACTCCAGAGCCATTTAAAAATGGCAGGCATGGTCCAATTCTGGGACTCACAATTTTTACTAGCAGGGGATAAAATTGCCAATAATGAGTCTGCATCCTACCCTCCCAACCTGGCCTGCTCTATTGCAGAGGCAGACTTCATGCTTATTTCTGTTGTTGTTTAGATGAGCATCCCATCTGACTTCATATCAAACTGAAGCACAGCGGCTATGATTTTAGTTCATAAACTGAGTTCAGGCCTTTGATTAAATGCTACTTACCACCATACCTGAATTTGCCTTTGTTTTACCTTGATCTTGTATAGGAGTAAATAGAATTACACTTATTTACAGAGACCAGAGAGCATTGAGGGATTGGAGGGACCAAGCTAAGTTAATGCAGGCAAAGAAAGAAACAGAACAAAAGCAAAGATCTGCAGCAGAAAGGAACAAGGAACTGGTAAACAAAATATTTCTAATACTTTCAAATGAATTTGTTTATCATTTGCCAAAATAGGTTCACTTTTACTTTGTTAAGTTGCTGAGTTACTTATTGTATTTCGATTCGGCCTCAATTGTGAGCTGCAAGTCAATACCTTGTCCAGGAGTATCTAGCCAAAGATAAACAGAATCTATTTTTTTCCTGTAATGTGTAATGAAATATAACTGATATCACCGAGTTCAAATCATTCAATTCAACTTGATTTTGTTGGAACATAATTATCTAAGCCCTGGAGACTGCTCCCTAATGTTGAACATCGTCAAAGCAATCACTGCTGGTGGAAGATAGAATAAAATTGACCTCACAAACCTCTTATGTGCACAGTTTATATCTCTATATATATCAAAACCATGCATAGCACATTCTTTCTGTTGATATGTTTGTTATCTCAACATTTAACATTAAAAAATCCATATATAAATGTTCATAATAGAAGCTATATGGAGACATTCATAAAATCAAAAATGCCCGTCCAAACAAGCAAACTTTTCACCATCATATTTGATGAATAATCAAACAGATGACTGAATGGGTAGAATTTTTCCAAAAAATGACAGGGTGTCATTTCTCCCTAGTGAAGCAAACAGGTTTTCAGATGAGATTTCCTCACACTGCGCCATTTCTTTGAATGGGTGGGATCATGTTTTACGTCATCATTGTGAGGGATCTGACGATGCTGGCAAGCCTGCCTTTACAAAGATTGGGACCCTTTTTGAAGATCACTCCCGACCATCCATGGACATTGCACCCCCACCCCTCCACACACCTCCCCCCCACCCCATCATGGCCCCCCCCCATTATCATCATGGCATTATTCTCCCCATCAAAAATAAATCGGTGAGCATTGAACTCTCCCCTTCTCCCTCCATCCCCATCAAACATACAATGCCAGTATTGGAGCTCTCCTATTAGGTCGCTCTATATGTGCCGCCCCCTTCAGACGATGCTCCTTCAGGTTGCATTTTCTTCATGCCCACCCCGTGCCAACTCCAGGTTGGCACTGCCAGGGCATTATCCTGCCATGTCTCCGATCATCCAGAGGCTACAGTAACCTCTGAACCCCCCAGCGTGGTCTTCACATCCAGTCTCTGGTAGGAACATATTATAGTCCCAGAAGATTGGCATTAGGCCAATTTTGGATTTGTAACTATATTTAAATGCTAATATTCAGTCAGGTTCATGTCCTTGCTGAACATAAACCTGATTACATCAGCTGGGAGGCCTGGGAACATCGTGTTCTGGGTTCATGCTGATGCAAACCCTACTATGGCCCTCTGACAAAAGTTTCTGGCCATAATAGATTTGAGCAGTACGTGATGGGGCCTGAAAATCCCATTGCCTTTGTAAATTAATTAGGGAAAAAATTAAACTGCTTGTAAGCAGCATCTCTGATTGTGATTTCTTTAATGAATTTTAGTGAAGAAGTTAATTGTACATTGAAAATTAATTTCATTTCTAGTGCCTCAGCTACCTTGTATAGAAAATTCACGATAAATCTGGGTTCTAAACTATTTTCTGACACTAATTTGTGGAATAAAAATTTGGAAAATTGGCTTACATTAGTGAACCCAGTAATAGTGCATTAAAAGGTAAAGTTTCTATTATGTTTCCCTTGACACATGAATGAAGTACTTATTGGGAAATTATGTATACCCAGCCTGTGAGTTTTCATCCATTATTTGGATATGTGCAGTTTCCAAAAATATGCTTCATGCGTGCAACAGGGATATGAAGGCAGTAGATCTAACCTTAAATGTGTTAATGGAGGAATGTGAAGAAAGGAGCCAAGGAAGATGGAAAATGCACTGGGGTTGTGGAAGGATTACTCATTGATACAAAAGTGAACATAGATCAGTTAAGAGGAAGTTGGGAGGATTTCTTTGATGATCTGAAACAGATTAATGCAATTTTGTTCCTATTCTCCTCATTCCACTCCATGTAAAACATTACTTTGCTTTCTAATTGGGTACATCAGACGAACAGACTGAGATATCAGGACTTGATACTGGGTGAAATGCTGTCCAATTTTATTTGAAAGGGAATACATCTAATATTGTTAGTTTTTATTAAGATTAAAAAATTCAAATATTTGGACAACCGGATGGCAACGTGTTGCAGCAGAACTTTTCTGTAAATGATGTGGGCTCAAACTACTGATTGGGGAAAGGCTAGGGAGAAATCCAACAAGGGTCCAGAAATTCAAAAATATTCCCAAAGCTGCTTGTTAAAGTTCATTGTTTCAACTTTCCAGTGTAATTCTACAATCTACTAATGAAATTTGATCATAAAGAATAAATGAATGCTAATTTCTGAGAGGTAGTCTAATATAAAAACAGAAAATGCTGGGAAAAAATCAGCAAATCCGGCAGTATCGAAGAAGAATAAAACCATGAAATTTCAGGTTAATGACCTGTCATCAAAACTGCAGGCTAATCTGTTGAGTATTTCCAGCACTACTTGTTTTATTTTAGATTTCTGGCATCTGTTGTATTTTGCTTCTATACTAAACAGTCAGGTATTTTTGTGCTCAGGTAGTGAAAAATGCACCATATGCTACAGATCCAAACTATTACCACTTAGTGAGACATGCAGATTTGAAAGGAACACCTACCTGTGAATCCATGCAGAGATTGTATTCAGGAAAGGAAATGGAAGAAGCAAGGTGTGTTTTCTGAGATCTTTATTGTTATATCCATAGAAATAGTAATACATACTGTGACAACAATATAAATATTCAATAAGCATTCTTTATGTACCACTCTGTTTTCAAGCAATTGTTGATAACATGTTCTTATGGGCATTGCTAATTGCTCACTCCATTGGAGTAGATATTTTTCTTTTTAATCTTCTTAACAATAACAAATAATATTAATAGAGTACCTGTCACAATGGTAAGATGCTATTAAAATTAATTTTTTTTGCACATGTAATATCAAACTGCCATGTATTTTATAAACTGGGCATCACCTAACAGAAAAGAAAAAATAGGGAAAAGGATGTTCTTTTCAGTTGATACAATTAGTAGTCAGAGTGCTGTGAGCTAAGAAGAGGTGAGGTGTTGAAGAAGCAGCAGTAAGACAGAGAGGGGCAGCTATTCTCAGCTCAGCTAGAGATAAGGTGCTAAAGGTAAGGCAGTTTATAGAAAAGATCGTTTTCTTCGCTGAACCTAAGAAAATTCCCAAGTTCTGGTCATTTAAGCTGTACGTTATGGTAATCACTGGGTAGATTTGACCAATATATTTATGGTTGTTGCTTGGGAAATGAGGTCTCAGCAAAATTTAGATACAGGGGAAACAGATGCTTTTGGTGCTCAGTCTTTGAGGGGCCAAATGCTTACTGTTAATTTGCCAAAGCAAAAGATTGTTCTTTGTAGTGTTTTATTATCTTCCTTCTACTTAAACAAACAAATAAAAGCATTTATTAATGAAAGAGATCTGTGTTCACAGTGTTTCTGCAAGCGTTTCTCACTAACTTATAGAAAAAATATGAAACCAGTGTTTGGTTGGAGCATTCTCACACATAACATGAACAGAGTTTGATAACACACTTTTAATTAAATGGCCTAAGGCATAGGAGCATGATAAAATAAAGTATGATACTGAGTCACATAAGGAAGTACTATATCAGATGACCAAAAGCTTGGTCAAAGAAGCATATTTTATGAAGCATCTTAAAGGAGGAAAGAGAGGTGGAGAGAGGGAATTCAAGAATTTCGCGCCGAGCTAACTGAAGACCTGGCCACCGATACTGGAGAAATTATACCTGGTAAATCAAAAAAGACTCAAATAATAGGAGTGCAAATACCCCTGAGGGTTGTGGGATTGCAGAAGATTACAGAGATAAGTAGAGGCAAAGCCATGGAGGGATTTAAAAATAAGAATGAGAATTTAGAATCAAGGTGTTGGTTGACTATGAATTAACATAGCACAATGACCACAAAAGTCGTAGAAGAATGGGATTTGCTTTTAATGAAGAAACGGGCAGCAGAGTTTTAGTTGATTTCAAGTTTTTGGAGGACAGAATGAGGAGACTAGCCAGGAGTGCATTGCAATAGTCAAGCCAGATAGTAATGAAAGCATGGATGACTTTAAACATCAGCTGCAGTCCAAAAAAGGCAACTGCAGTTGAAAAAAGGCAGCTCACCATCACATTCTAGAGGGCAATTAGAGATGGGTAATAAATGTTGGCCAAGCCCCATCTCATAAATAAATTTTAAAAAACATGCAAGGTAATGCATTTTGATAGATTGAATCAGGGCAGGACTTACTCAGTCAATGGTAGGGCATTGGGAAAAGTTACAGAACAAAGAGATCTAGGAGTACAGATTTTTGACTTCTTGCAAGTGGAGTCACAGATGGACAGAATGGCATTCAGCATGCTTGGTTTCATTGGTCAGAACATTGAGTACAGGAGTTGGAACAGTTGGAAGTTGTACAAGACATTGGTAAGGCCACACTTGGAATACTGCGCACAGTCCTGGTCACACTGTTATAAAAAGGATATTATTAAAGTAGAAAGAGTGCAGGGGAGATTCACTGGGATGCTACAGGACTTGATGGTTTGAGTTACAAGGAGAGGCTGGATAGACTCGGACTTTTTCCTCTGGAGAATAAGAGGCTGAGGGGGTGATCATATAGAGATCTATAAAATAATGAGGAGTATAGATGAGCTAGATAGTCAAAATCTTTTCCCAAAGATAAGGGAATCTAAAACTAGAGGGCATAGGTTTAAGGTGAGAGGGGAGAGATACAGAAGGGTCCATAGGGACAATTTTTTCACACGGAGGATGGTGAGTGTTTGGAACGAACTGCCAGAGTTGTAGTAGAGGTGAATACAGTTTTGTCTTATAAGAAGTGTTTCGATAGTTACATTGGGTAAGATGGGTATAGAGGGATATGGGCCAAATGCAGGTAATTGGGACTTGCTTATGTGTTTAAAAAAAGGGGTGGCAAGGGTGGCAGGCCAAAGGGCCTGTTTCCATGCTGTGAACCTCTATGACTCCATGACTGGTTCTATGTGAAACCTAATGCTGTGCCTTCAGATGATGTTGCCAAGAACAGCATGTAAATGAAAAACAGGGGACGTCAGAGGAAACAACATGGGAGCAGGAAAATAAGCCATTGTAAGTGATTATCTGGCTACAATTAGAGAAAGTTTTCTTTTTATTCTTTCATGGAATGTGAGTGTACTAGCAAAATAAATACTTGTTGCCCATCCCTAATTGTTCTTGAGCTATGTAACTTGCATATTGCTGTGGATCTGGAGTCACCTATAGGCCAGAGCAAGGAAGGTTTGCAGATTTCCTTCCGTGAAGGGCATTACTGAGAAAGGTTTTTTTTACAGCAGTTGATGATGGTTGTCATAGTCTGAAACTAGCTTTATATTACAGATTCATTAATTGAATCTAAATTCCACCAGTTGCCATAGTGGGATTTGAATCCTTTAAATATCAGGGAATTTAATCCTCATTGCTTAACCTCTCCTCACAATTTAGCCCTTGGAGGCCAGACAACATATATGTCTTTTTCTATTCCATCGCCTGAGTCATTAATAAATACAGTGAATAGTTGAGGTTCCAACACAGATCCTGGAAACCTGCCACATCTTGTCAATTAGAATATGTGATCATTAACCCTATTCTGTGTCTCTTGCTAATCAGCCAATTTCCTAACCAGATCAATAACTTGCCTCCAATTTTGTGAACTTCACTTCCAGCTAACAATCTCTTACAAAAACTTCATTGAATGTCTTCTAGAAGTCCATATAAATAACCATAAATATTTGCCTGCCCTCTACATTAATCACCACTTCAAAATGTGGTGTTTAATACACATTCTATGAAAAAAAGTTGATACCTTTACATCAAGCATACTTATTTAATTTCTCAAATCAGGGCATGTTAAGTAAACAATTTAGTATATGTCCATCGCATACCGTATGGTAGAGTTATATTGTGAGCAAATTTGATTTCAAGATACAATTAACTAATTTTGCAAACCTAGCCCATGTGACCAATTATTTCTTTTTTAGATGATTTTATTTTTGTTTTACTTGCTTTGAGGAAATGCGATCTCTAAACACTAAAGCTGAGCCTTGCATAGCTCAGATGTTTGTCAATATTAAACATGTATTAATGAGTTAATTGCAAATATATATTGCTTCTGTTGCGTGATTGTTTTTGTCAAAACATACAACAATGTTCAGCAGGACTTTACCACAATTTATCAATAGTTACTTTTGTTGCTGTCACACAGATACGCTATTTTCTTTCATATTGTAACTTTTAAGTAATGTTTCACCACAATGCTGAAACTGGCCATGACAATGGTACATGATCCTCTTAAAAGAAAAACACACCATCGAATCTTGAAAAAATACCTCTTTTTAAAGAAAATTCTGCAACAATAGATTTGAAACAGACACCCTACTCAGTACACTTTTGACATGCTGGAAGAATTGTTTTGATGTTTGAACTACACCAAGGGTACTTTGTAATATCTCCTGAAAAGAGTTGTCAGGCTGTTAGTATTTAGAACATGGAACATAGAACAATACAGCACAAACAGGCCCTTCGGCCCACGAGTTGCGCCGATCACATCTACCTGCCCACAGACCTATCTATAACCCCCTATCCTATTCTTTTCCACATACTCATCCAGAAGTCTCTTAAAAGATCCCAGTGAGTTTGCCTCAACAACCTCCGACGGCAGTCGGTTCCATTCACTCACCACCCTCTGAGTGAAAAACCTACCCCTGACATCTCCTTTGTATTTGCTTCCCTGCACCTTAAATCTGTGTCCTCTCGTAGTGACCATTTCAGCTCGGGGAAATAGTCTCTGAGAGTCCACCCTATCTATCCCTCTCAACATTTTATAAACCTCTATCAGGTCGCCTCTCAACCTACGTCTCTCCAGTGAGAAGAGTCCCAGCTCCCTCAACCTATCTTCATAAGGCCTGCCTCCCAATCCAGGCAGCATCCTTGTAAATCTCCTCTGAACTCTCTCAATAGCCTCTACATCCTTCCTATAATGAGGTGACCAGAACTGCGCACAATACGCCAACTGGGGTCTGACAAGAGTCTTATAGAGCTGCATCATTACCTCCTGACTCCTAAACTCTATTCCTCGATTAATGAAGGCCAGTACACTGTTCGCCTTCTTGACCACTTCCTCCACCTGCAAGGCCGATTTAAGATTCCTATGGACCCGGACCCTGAGATCCTTCTGCTCTACAACGCAGCTAAGACTCCTACCCCTTGTATTGTACTCCTTCATCCCATTATTCCTGCCAAAATGGACCACTACACAGTTATCTGTGTTGAAGTCCATCTGCCACTTCTCCACCCAGTTTTGCATCCTGTCTATGTCCCGCTGCAACTTTTGGCATCCCTCCAGACCATCCACAACACCACCGATCTTTGTATCATCGGCGAACTTGCTAACCCATCCCTCCACTTCCTCATCCAGGTCATTTATGAAAATGACAAACAGCAGGGGTCCCAGAACAGATCCCTGGGCACTCCACTGGTTACCGACCTCCATGCAGAACAAGACCCATCCACAACCACTCTCTGCCTTCTGCCGGCAAGCCAGTTCTGGATCCACTAGGCCAAAGCCCCTTGGATCCCATGCCCTCTCACCTTCTCCAGAAGCCTTGCATGTGGGACCTTATCAAACGCCTTACTAAAGTCCACGTACACTACGTCCACCGCCCTTCCTTCATCAATGTGTTCAGTCACATTTTCGAAGAACTCAACTAGGCTCGTAAGGCATGACCTGCCCTTGACAAAACCATGCTGACTATTTCTAATCAGTCCAAACTTCCCCAAATGTTCATACATCTTATCCCTCAGAAGCCTCTCCATCAGTTACCAACCATTGAAGTCAAACTCACCGGTCGGTAATTTCCTGGACTATCCCTGTTCCCTTTCTTAAAGATAGGAACTACATCCGCAATCCTCCAATCCTCCGGAACCTCTCCCGTTTTCATGGACGACGTAAAAATCATTGCCAGGGGCTCTGCAACCAATTCTCTCACCTCCCACATGGTACATCCCATCCGGTCCCGGCGACTCGTCTATCTTGATAGAATTTAACAGGTCTAACACATCCTCTTTCCTAACATCCACATATTCAATCTTTTCCGTATGCCGCAAACCTGCAGTGCAATCTCCCAGTTCACTTTCCACCATGAATACCAAGGCAAAGTACTCGTTGAGCACCCCTGCCATTTCTTCCGGATTCACACAGACTTTTCCCCCTTCACCTTTTATAGGCCCTATCCCTTCTCTTCTCATCCTTTTACTTTTCACATATTTGTAAAAGGCCTTGGGATTCTCCTTAATCTTCCCTACCAAGTCCTTCTCATGAGCCCTTCTGGCTCTCCTAATTTCCTTTTTAAGTTCCCTCCTACACACCTTATACTCCTCTAGATCCCTAACATCCCCTAGTTCTCTGAACCTTTTATATATCATTTTTTTCTTCCTAACTAGGTTCACCACTACCTTCGTGCACCACGGTTCCTGCGTCCTACCTGAACCTCCTTGACTCCTCAGGACGTTGTCTTGCAGTGCCCTAGACAAACATTCCTTGAAAAACCGCCACTTCCCTTCTGTACTCTTCCCCAAGAACACCTCCTTCCAGTTTATGCGTCCAATTACCTGCCTAATGTTTTCATATTTCCCCTTACTCCAGACATACACCTTCCTAGCCTGCCTGATCCTATCTCTTTCCATTGCTATCGTGAAAGAGATAGATTTATGATCCCCATTCCCATGATGCTCACCTGCCGTGAGATCCGACACCTGCCCTGGCTCATTAGCAAGCACTAGGTCAAGTACAGCCTCTCCTCTCGTAGGCTTTTCCACGTACTGTGTGGGGAAACCTTCCTGAACACACCTAACAAACTCCACTCCATCCAAACCCCTTACCCTTGGGATATTCCAGTCGATGTTTGGGAAATTGAAATCTCCCATCACGACAACCCTGTTATTTCTACATCTGTCTAGGATCTGTTTCCCTATCTGCACCTCAAGTTCCCTGCCGCTGTTGGGCGGCCTATAGAATACACCCAGCAAAGTTATCGAGCCTTTGCTGTTCCTAACTTCCACCCACAGAGACTCCGTAGACAATCCCTCCCCGTCTTCCACCTTCTCTACAGCCATGACACTGTCCCTGATCAACAGTGCCACACCACCTCCTCTTTTGCCCCCAACCCTGTCCCTCCTGAAGCACCTGAATCCCGGCACCTGAAGTACCCAGTCCTGTCCCTGAGACAACCAAGTCTCTGTAATGGCCACCACATCACACTCCCAAGCAGCAATCCACGCCCTAAGCTCATCTACCTTATTTACTACACTCCTGGCATTAAAATAGACAACCGCAGCCCCTCAGTCAGGATATTTCCCTTTTCCACCACCTATCTAACCCCCCTCTCAGAGTGCCTACAGTCCTTCCCTACCTAGGAACTAACCTCCTTATTCATCGTCCCATCGATATTCCCACCCCCCAGCCTTTCTAGTTTAAAGATCCCCAGTAGCCCTGGCCAGTCTACCTGCCAAGATATTAGTCCCCCTAGAATTCAAGTGCCACCCATCCTTACTGTACAGGTCACACCTGCCCCTAAAGAGGTCCCAATGATCTATGAACCTGAATCCCTGCCCCCTGCTCCAGTCCCTCAGCCATGCATTCATCCTCCACCTCATTTGATTCCTGCTCTCATTCTCCCGAGGCACAGGCAGCAATCCTGAAATTACTGCCTTCGCTTTTCTCTTCCTCAGCTTCCTACCCAGTTCTCTATAATCCCTTTTGATGACTGCCTCCCTCTTCCTGCCTATGTCTGCAGTACCTATATGCACTACAACTTCAGGTTCCTCACCCTCCCCTTTCAGGATGTCTGGGAGGCGTACAGAAACATCCCGGATCCCAGCTCCAGGAAGACAAACTACCATCCGCGACTCTCTCCTGCGTCCATAAAAACGCCTGTCTGAACCCCTCACAGTGGAGTCCCCTATTAGTATCGCCTTTCCTCTCTCTTCCTTAGATTTTTTGCATACTGGCTCAGGTTTAGAGAGCGGGCCACTGCTGGCTCCCTCAGACGACTTGTCCCCCCCATTAGTACTCAAGCAGGAGTAGTTATTATGAAGAGGGATACCCTCCGGTGTGCTCTTCAGCACCCGAATTTTCCCTTTCCTGATAGTCACCCACGCGCCTTCTTCTCGTCGCCCTGGTGTGACCACCTGTTGATAACTTCTGTTAATTATCTCCTCGTTCTCCCTAATGAGACGAAGATCCTCAAGGTTCCTTAACCCTATCCCTTAGGAATTGCAGTTCTACGTACCTAGCACAGGTATGGAGACCAGTAGCCTCCAAGACCTCCCACATCTGGCACTGGGAACAACATGCCGGCCTCACACCCATTATTTGCCCTCCTCTAGAAACACAGAGGAAAAAGTAATAAAAACTTATAACTTACCCTGTCTCACCCTTTATGCTTAGGTCCTGTAAGCCAAAGCCCTTACAGCTACACAAAAAAAAAACTGATAAAAAAAAAACACAATCTTACCTGCTCTCTCTCTCTCTTTTTTAGGTTAGAGGAGGGGGGATAGTGGGATACTCTACCTGTGTAGAGTATCGGGATTTCCCACCGCTCCAATTTATATTAAACTTAAAAAAAACTACACTTCCCACGTGTCCTTGCGACACTTTCCGGCCTCCGGAAAAACTAGTGAAAAATCAATAAATTATACAGAAAAATCACACTACTCACCCACACCAACTCTCCACTCAGAATTTGCTGCCTCTCTTCAGTGTCCCCAAGGAACAATGAGACCGAGTCCCCGAGGTGAGTAACTTTTTAAACTTGAAAAAAAAACTACACTTCCCACGTGTCCTTGCGACACTTTCCGGCCTCCGGAAAATTTAAAAAAAAACTAGTGAAAAATCAATAAATTATACAGAAAAATCACACTACTCACCCACACCATCTCTCCACTTGGAATTCGCTGCCTCTCTTCAGTGTCCCCAAGGACCAATAATGTTTGGCTCACACTATGTCCCCAAGTGTCCCCAAGGAACATAATGTTTGGCTCACACTATGCCAGGACGGCCTTGGGGAAAGGAAAATGTCAAATTGTAGATGAAGAGCAGTAAGAAAACTATGACATGAAGACAGTGAAATCCTAAAGTTCCTATAGAAATATATGTTTCTGTGCTTTAATTGAAAATATTTTCCATGAATATTTCTCTTCATTTTTAATCAAATTTATTTTCTCCTTGTTCATAAAAAACAGTATTTTTTACTTCAGTTTCTGTGGTAAATGAATTTCAAAAAAAAGCACAAATCATAATGTTTAGGATGATGCCTTATGCTGTGTATTCACTTCAGTGTTAAAGAGAGGAATTGTTTATTTAACATTTTTTAATATGAAGCACCACTATTCTGTCCTGTACATATCAGCCATGTTCGTAAGGGACTTGGGTTTTAAGGAATTGAGATTAGTTATAGAATCATAGAATCCCTACAGTCCAGAAAGAGACCATTCAGTCCATCGACAACAATCCCACCCAGGCCCTATTCCTGTAACCCCACGTGTTTACCCTGGTAGTCCCCCTGCTTCTAAGAGCCAATTTAGCATGACCAATCCACCTAACCAAAATATTTTTGGACGTGGGAGGAAATTGGAACACCTGGAGGAAACCCATGCAGGTATGAAGAGAACATGCAAACTCAACACAGTCACCCAAGACCAGAATTGACTCTGTGAGACAGCAGTGCTAACCACTATGCCTCCCATACTGTAAGCAGATTGAAAACGTTAGTTTTTTTGTCAGACACTTTAGACAATTTTCCACTTTATTTTCTGTTATATCCATCACCAACGATGGAATTTTTACTTCTAAAAGTATGAGAGTTAAATTTTGCTGTCTGCATAGTTTCAAGAACCTTGTGAACAGCTTCTTATTGCATTTTAACCTTGCTTTATTTTTTCTGTAGAGCTGCTAAAGATGAAGAACTGCAAGAACGGATCCAGCAACATATTAAGTCGATGCGAGAAAGAAGGAAAAGACAAAAGGGAACCCCTCAAGAAGAATTAGAAGCTGCAAAGAGAGACTTAGAAATTGTGTGTTCACCATGTGTTCTTGTTTGTATGAGTTAAATATAGCATTGCTTTGTGTTTTTAATAAGTGATTAATGTATTTAAAACTTTTGTTGATGGACTTTAAAGAATAGGAAATGAAAAAATTCACTATATTTTGCGGACAGTGAGGATCATTGTCAGGCGATGCAGCAGGACATAGGCTGGTAACTTGGGCACATAGATGGCAGATGGAATTCAATCCTGATAAATGCGGGGTGATGCATTTCAGGAGAAAGAATGTAGGGGGGAGGTATATGATAAAGGGTAGACCTATTAAGAGTATAGAAATGCAAGGGACCACCTGGGGGTGCAGGTGCACAAGTCTCAGAAGGTGGCAGAGTAGGTGGAAAAGGTTGTGAAGAAAGCAGATAGTATGCTCGCCTTTATAGAAAGGGTATAGAGTACAAGAGCTGGCCTTTAAGGTTGCAGTTGTATAAAACATTGGATGGACCTCATTTGGAATACTGTGTCCAGTTCTGGTCGCCTTACTACCAGAAGGACATAGAACATAGAACATTACAGCGCAGAACAGGCCCTTCGGCCCTCGATGTTGCGCCGACCAATTAGGAACAAGCAGTGACCCTCTAACCTAAACCATTCCCTCTTCATCCATAACCTTATCTACTAATCTCTTAAACGTCACCAAACTTGGCGCATCTACAACTGACGCAGGCAAGGCATTCCATACCCTTACCACCCTCTGGGTAAAGAACCTACCTCTGATATCTGTCCTAAAACCACCACCCTTTAATTTAAAGCTATGTCCCCTCATGCTAGCTTTCTCCATCCTAGGAAAAAGGCTATCACTGTCCACCCTATCTAAACCTCTAATCATCTTATATGTTTCGATTAGGTCCCCTCTTAGCCGCCTCCTTTCTAACGAAAACAACCTCAAATCCCTCGGCCTCTCTTCATAAGACCTGCCCTCCATACCAGGCAACATCCTGGTAAACCTCCTCTGTACCCTCTCCAATGCCTCCACATCTTTCTTATAATGCGGGGACCAGAACTGCACACAATACTCAAAGCGCGGCCGCACCAGAGTTTTGTACAGTTGCAACATGATGTTGCGGCTCCGAAATTCAATCCCCCTACCAATAAAAGCTAAGACTCTGTATGCCTTCTTAAAAACCTTATCGACTTGATTGCCAACTTTCAGGGATCTATGCACACATACACCAAGATCCCTCTGTTCATCAACATTATTAAGAGTCCTACCATTAGCCCTATACTCTACACATTTGCGTAGAGACGTGGAGACTCTGGAGAGAGTGCAGAGGAGGTTTACCAGGATGCTGCCTGGTATGGAAGATCTGAGTTACGAGGAGCGGTTAGGCAAATTGGGGGTGTATTCCTTAGAAAGACGTAGACGTAGAGGAGATCTAATAGAGGTGTACAAGATTATAAGGGGTATAGATAGAATAAACAGGGTTAAGCTTTTTCCTAGGATGGACTTGAATAGCACGAGGGGTCATGGGCTTAGGGTGAGACGGGTAAGGTATAATTTGGATACTAGAGTGAGTTTTTTCACACAGAGGGTGGTGGGGGTATGGAATGCGCTGCCAAGTAAAGTGGTGGAGGCAGGCATTCTGGAATTATTTAAGAAATACTTAGATGGGCACATGAACAGAATGGGAATGGAAGGGTATAGAAAACTGATTTAAAATAGGGATCATGAGCCTTGGGAGTCGCTGGAAAGTGTGTAAATAGATGATGATATTGATGTACTTGTTTTTATCCTACAGGTGCTTTGGTCCACCTTGTTGTCTAACGAGGGGCATACACGTGATGGGTCGTGAGAGGGCTGCTCTTGGATTTTTTTCAAGAGTACCCTTGTGCTTCACGTCGTTAGTGTATGCTTGACCTGGACCATTTGATGGACAACACGACAGCTCAGTGACTATCGCTATGCTGTGCAGATACATGGATTTGGGCCTGCATCTGCGGAGATCACGCATTCTCCCCATGTTGCGTGGGTTTTCTCCGGGTGCTCCAGTTTCCTCCCACATCCCAAAAATGTGCTCTTAGGCTAATTGGCAAAACAAATTCTCCCTAAATTGTCTCAAATTTGGCTTTTAATCTATTAATTTATAAACAGACAGGGATCATGGGTAGAGGTGGGAACATCGGGGTGGTGGTGTGGGCTCGTTGGGCTGAAGGGCCTGTTTCCCGTGCTGTTTTGTTCTTTGTTCTTTGTTCTTTATAATTCTGGAAGTTTTTTTAAGCATATAAATATTTCATTTTTAAAGAGAGACTACTCTTGGTACTGGCATCACTGAATTTTGATAGAACCAAAGAGAAAGTTCAGCAAATGGCAGGAAGCTGCATTTAGAAGATGAGATTAGGTTAACACACAGGGATTCCATCAAAAGAACGTGCTAGCATCGGAAATCTGTTTTCATACGGTGCACGGTGAAGGAAAGAGCATATAGAACAATGCTTTTGGAGCTGAGGAGTAACGGGAGAGGAAATCTCAAATCAGTTACCGACCAAAGTAACTGGTAACATTGGAGAACTATATGGAATACAAGCTATAAAAGGTCTATTTTGTCATTTCCAGTTTCATTTCCTGGCATTTGTTAGCGAATGAAATCTAGTTAAAGGAATACTTGGTATTTACAATATCAACATTACTTCACAACATCCCAAAGCTCCCCCCAGCTGACTCTGAAATTTGGTCATTGTCATGACTAATTTTTTTGAGGAGCTATCTAGAGAAGGTCAATGAGGCTAGCATGTGAGAGACTTTAACAAGAGGTCTGACAAGATCCTACATGATAGACTCCTCAGATAAGTAAGAGTTCATGAGAGATTCGAGGGAAAGTGGCAAGTTGGATCGAAAATTGGCTCAGAGGCAGGGAGCCAAGGGCAGAAATTGTCAAACATTTTTGCAAACGAAATGCTGTTTCTAGAAGGTTCCACAGGTCACAGTACTAGATCCCTTGCTTTTTGTGGTATATATCATTTATTTAGATTTGTGTAGGAGACTTGATTAATATGTTTGCAGCTGATACAAAGATTGGCTGTTATTGACAATGAAGAAGTACAACATAGACTATTGGTGGATATCAACGGACTGATCAACTGAGCAGAATCCGGCTGTGTGATATAATGCATTGGGGGCAGAGGCAATACAGGCGAGGAAATCCATAAAATAAATAATTGGATGCACAGAAGTAGAACAGAGGGACTTTGGTGTGCTGGTGCATAGATTTCTAAAGGTAGCAGGACAGATAGATAAAATGATTAAGAAGGCATTTGGAATATTTTCTTTTCTTAACCAATGTGGTGAATATAAGAGCAGAATGTCGTGCTGAAACTGTATAAAAGACTAGTTTGGCCACAGCTAGAGTACAGCACACAATTTTGGTTGCAGCATTACCAGAAGGATGTGAACACGCAGGAGAGGGTAGAGAGGAGCTTTGCGAGTATGTTGCCAGAATTGGGAGAATCCTAGCTATGAGGTAAGATCTTCTTTAGAACAGAGGAGGCTGAGAGGAGATTTAATTGAGCTGTATAAAATGAATGGTCCACATACAGTGGATATGAAGGACCTACTTTCCTTAGAGAAAGATCAATAACCAGAGGGTGTTGGGTTAAAGTAATTGGCAGAAGGATTAAAGGAAAGTTACAGTGAAATGTTTTCACCAGAGGCTGGTTGGAGTCAGGAATTCATGGCAAGGATGATAGAAACAGAAACTGTCATCACATATCAAAAAATACGTAACTATGCACACAACTTGCCATAATCTAAAGAACTAAGGATTAAGAGCCATAAAGCAGGATTAGGCTGCTTTGACCTTTATCAGGCAATGGGCAGAATGGCTTTCTCCTAGGCATAAATCTTCCAACTGTGGTAAATGTAGGAGCAAATCTGTAATCAGTAATAACATAGCAGATAATCTGTTCCATCACTCTCCTCTGAAAGATGCACCTCAACCAAAGGATTATGTCATCCGTACTATATTAGATATATGTTGAAATCAAGAGAGTCATGAACCCACAACCTTCTGCCTGAGGCAATAGTATTAATTAAATTCAGGATATGTTATGGTCAGGAGTATTATTAACTGTGGAAGAAGCACACAGTTAAATTTTCTGACTTGGTAAAGTCTTGCCAGTGGAGGAAGTGGTTTCAACAACAATTTTCTTTCTACTAAAGTACCATTATCTTCCTACAAAGAAGAAATCTAGGTTAAACTCTGACCCTACTGTTATTCAGCTGATCACAAATAAATAAAAATTGCCCATATGTGTTACGTCCAAACACACATATCTATATCTATTTATCTCTGTATACAACATATATATATTTCTCATCAAAAATCTCAAATCTGGAAGTAATGCCTACATATTAATATTTATAATGAGAAAGCCCCACATCAAAATTGTACCATTCAACATTATTGGTTCACTTAAAGCTGCAATTTGAGGATAAGAGAAAAATGAACAAAAAAAAAGGAACTTGTGTTATAAATATCCTCTGAATCATCATATAAGATCTGGTGATGTATTTGTGTTTTGCATATATACACTGAGGTAGCTAGCACATTTTTCCCTTAAACTCCACTGCCATGCTCTTTCAGTCACACCACTCCTGTTGTTTGCCGCGGTCAATAAGTAGGGATTTATTTATATTTGATTTGATTTATTATTGTCACATGTATTAACATACAGTGAAAAGTATTATTTCTTGCAGGCTATACTGTTTATAAAGCATACTGATTATAGAGAAGGAAACAAGACAGTGCAGAATGTAGTGTTACAGTAATAGCTCGGGTGTACAAAAAGATCAACTTAATGCAAGATAAGTCCATTCAAAAGCCTGACAACAGCATGGAAGAAATTGTTCTTGAGTCAGTTGGTATCTGATTTCAGACTTTTGTATCTTTTTCCTGACGGAAGAAGATGGAAGAGAGAATGTCCAGGGTGCATGGGATCCTTAATGAGGCTGGCTGTTTTGCCAAGGTAGCGGGAAGTGTAGACTGAGTCAATGGATGGAAGTATATTTTCATGATGGGTTGGGATACATTCACAATCTTTTGTAGTTCCTTGCGGTTTTGGGCAATCTGTGATACAACCAGAAAGAATGCTTTCTATGGTGCATCTGTAAATATTGGTGAGAGTTATAGCTGACATGCCAAATTTCTTTAGCCTATTGAGGAAGTAGAGTCTTTGGTGGGCTTTCTGAACTATAGTGTCGGCAATGGGGGGACAAGACCAGGGTTGTTGGTGATCTGGACACACAAAAGCTTGAAGCTCTCGACCCTTTCTGCTTCATTCCCGTTGATGTAGATGGGCATGTTCTTTATGTCTCCTGAAGTCGATGACAATCTCTTTCATGTTGTTGACATTGAGGGAGAGATTATTGTTGCCGCACTAGTTCACCAGATATTTTATCTCATTCCTGCACTCATTATTTGAGATCCAACCCATTATGGTGGTGTTTTCAGCAAACTTGAAAATTGGATTGGAGGGGAACTATATCTACTCCCTTACTTTGCAACCACAAAGATACATGAAGAAGGAATTAAGAGTAAAATACTGTGGATGCTGGAAACATGAAATATAAACAAAATCTGCTGGGAAATAGACCTGGCAGCATGCCATACTGGGGAGTTTTTTCCAGCATTTTCTGTGTTTATTGCTGAAGGGAATAGATGATTATGACAGATTTAGATGAAAAAATATGGGAGAAGGCTCAAGTGAAGTGTGAACACTGACATGGACCAGTTATGTAAACTGTTCCTGTGCTGTATATTCCATATAATTTTACAAAATTGAGATTATCTAACTGTTGAAATTGGGCTTTGTCTGATAGAAAGTCCTGAGTTTGAGTGTTCCTCATTGCAGTGTTAATGTAAGTCTACTTATGACACTAATAAATTAACTTAAACTTCTCGTCAGCTCCATGCCCACCATCACTCAGAACCTACAACACTGTGCCAACCTCTCCTGTCAACTCCCCACCAAACCTCATGAAAAGATTTTTTCAGAACCAGCTTTTGATTTAAGAGGTATTTTTGATCAAATAAAACCAGGTTCTGTACTTATTTGCTACTTGTAGCCACTGACAATCTTACTGCTCTGAAAACTTCTTGCCTTTTGGTGCTCTATACCAGTCACCATGTTTAAAGAAAAAGGCAAAAAAATTAACAAAAGAGAAATATAAGTATTTAGTGTCTGAGGAACATGAGAAATTAAAGGGAAGTTTTGAGTTTTGAGCAGGCTTTATTGTGCAATCAAAATATTAATGAGTATCACCCAACAAAGACAGAATTTCTATCTTCATACTCAGCTGCTGTTCCATTGCAGCTCCTGAAGAACTATCACATCTCCAGCAATACGTATCCTCCATAAACTGTGGACATGGTAACTACTAGTAATATAAAAGTGAAATATCTGCATGCATTTCACGTCCATTTTACCTCAATTTCTCCATATGCTGTAAATTTCCATGGTGTACTTTCACTTCATTAGCATAAATTTCACTTTCATGTAAGGGCAGCAATTCGGAATTCTGTAAGCATTGGCAATGGGAACAAATTACCCATAAAACTAGCAGACAATGATGAGGTAAAACTGGTTAAAATATTGCTAATTTTTTGGAATAACTTCGTAATTTTAGTCAACCCACTATGTACAATAGTGTAAACATGTTAAAACTGAGGTATTTAACATAAATACTTACGTATTCTGCTACAGCATGCTTAGTCTAATGTATAAAATTGCCTTCTGTGTTTATGAAATCCTTAATTAGTTCTTCCTTGGAGGCCTTAGCCTTGGAAACGGGTAGAGTTTCAGGGTATTCTTAAATTTCTGTTAGCTGAGGCATGTTGTTCCTCAGATTTTTGCGGTTACGAATTGTTTACTTTTCTAAATTACTTCCAAATAATCTGGAGCGAGAACCTTTGAAGCTTTGTTGCAATTAACTTTGACAGGAAAACTATTTTCAAGTATTTAGTTTTAGTTCAGAGAGGGTCTGGTTGAGAGAGAATTAGACAGAATGGCACAGAGAGCAACATTAGTCCATTCATAGTGTGCATATTAAGGGAGACCAATGGATAGAAGTTTCTATCAGTGATGTTTAATTTTGGTTGTTTAATAATCTTAATATACGTCTCTGTGTATACAATTTGAATTTATTTAAAGGTATTCTTTTTTTTTGTGTAGGCTACAAATCTGAAAACTACACTTGCTAGAAGAAAGATCATGGAAAGTCTATTATAAAATAATTTTATTGCATTCTTTGGAGGACCTTTATTCAGCAATTCATCCCTGACCAATTCCTAAATGGTATTTCTAGCATGAAATTATAAAGGACCATCACAGTACTGAAGACGTATCTACATACTTATAATCAAAGTGAAATAATTGGGAACATTAAGTTATTTATTATTCATAGTCTGGAACTAGATTGAATCAGTAGCTATGTTTAATTGATCTATCCTGTTCAATACATACTATCTTATAACTATTTCTATCCATAACAAGAAATCAGTGATTGGTTATTAAACCTTTTCCTTGTCCAAGTGTATGAATTTTAAAGTTATATTTCTTTTTATTTACTGGAATGTAATATTGCATTCTTCAAATAGTTAAACAAAGAATGAAGTACATTAATTTCTTGTCCATCACAATGTGGAGCAAGTACAAATTGCTGACTTCTTGCCATTCGATATTCTGGGTGAGGTAGGAAGCCTTTCTGCATGAACTTAAATGGATTGTTTAGTATACAGTCGCCAATAACAGTGCCAATGAAGATCACTGTGATTTTCTCCCATTTTCGTCACCAATAAAGGTGCACATATTTATCATGACTTTCCAGTCACTACCTTAGATCAACTAATCTAACACAATCCTGGAATACAATGTGAGATTTTTCTAGTGTAGTACAGTAATATTCCACCATATTTCACATTTAAGCTATGTGCAAAGTTAACCACAGTGTGTCAGCTCAGTTTGCTGGACAGATGATTAGTGATATGGAGTGATGCCAACAGTACAGCTTCAATCCCTATAGCAGCTGTAATTATTCACAAAGGCACTGCCTTCGTGAGCTTTGCTTCAGGTGTGGTGATCCTCAGGTTAAATCACCACCAATCAGCTCTTCCCCCTCACAGAGGAAAGCAGCCTATGGTCATCTGAGACTATAGTCAATTTACCTTTATTTATATTTAACATAAGTATACCTTGTCCGAGTGTACAAAAACATTTTTTAAATGAACAAAATATATTTTTAAAGGAACTTCTTACTTCCTGGGGAAAAGAAAAGGTAACAATAAAGTACTCCCTCACTTTCATTATTTTCCCAACTCCTTAAACATTTCAGTTGTACTTTCTGCAGTCTGTTATCTTTTGAGAATGAAGGAAATTAAATCTTTACATTTTCTTTCAAAGACAGCTGAAAAGATATCTGAAACACAAGGGGTCATTTGTAAGGATTCAGAAGAGACATCTTTTTCTCTCTATAGTTACTTCTTTATCACTTAGTTTCCCCTTGTTAATGAAGGTTTGAATTGTTTATTAATCTGGTGAGAAAGTACCATTCATCACAGAAGCGTCTAAAGAAAGTAAAGTGAAATTAACATGTTTGTTTACAAGCGGTTAATGCAGTATTTACTTGGTTAAAATGTAGAATCTAAAAGTGATTGTAAATATCTCAATCAGGGCTTAACTGCCTTCTGTCAAGTTTCAACATTCAGCAAATAAATATTTTGAAACATTTCAATCTTGAATTACTGGCACACTCTTGAAATGACCCACTCCCTGAAATCCCATTGAGCTTTACAAGGAGAAGCTGGATTGGAAACCCAGGTTTGAAATGTTTACCTGATTTCTCACCTGCCCAAAATTTAGTCCAACAAGATCTCTTGGATGCCTCACTTTGACAGAATTTCTCTGTTAGTTTGAAGGAGAAAAAGGTGACTAAATATTCAGTTGAGCTACAGCTGCAAGCTTTCGGTTTATTGATTTCAATCGCCATGGATAATTTATCATATTCCGTCCAATTTACAAAATCACAATCGGAGGGCTTTTCTGGTTTACTGTTGATAACTTAATAGTTCCAGGAAACAATGGATTGGAATTTCCTCCTTGAATACAATTCTGAATGACAATCAATCTGCCATTGCCAACTTCTGTTCAAATTTTGTGTGAATTTCATCAGAATACAATGCAAAATGGATATAAATTTGAGTAAGTACCTGGGACCCAAAAATATACTAAACTCACATATTTAATCTTGAAGTAAGAAAATTAAAGCTTCAACCCATTCATTTGTCATAGAAACATAGAATGTAGCAGCTGGAGTAGGCCTTTCAGCCCACTGTGCATGCTCCATTATTTAGTGTGCTTGTAGTTGATCCTCTTATCTCAATGCCACATTCCTAATCTCTTCCCATACCTTTTGACATCTTTAGTGACTAGAAATCTTATCTATTTCATAAATATATTCAGTGACTTGGCCTCTACATCCTTCTATGGTATAGAATTCCATAGGTTTGCTGCCCCCTAATGAAGAAATTTCTCCTTATCTCAGTCCAAATTGGCTTACTCTATATCCTGAGACCTTGTTCTAGATCTCTCCCACTATCCCCAGCAGGGGAAAGGATCATCCCTGCATCCAGTCTGTTGCAGCATTGTCAGAATTTTACGCATTTCAATAAGTTCCCCTTTCATTCCTCCAAACCTTAGTGAATACAGGCCTAACTGAAACAATCTCTCCTGGTACAATAATCCTGCCATCCCAGGAATCAGTCTGGTGAACGTTTGCTGCTGTCTCTGGCAAGTACACTTTTTTTTAGGTAAAAACAAAACTGCACACAGTACTCCAGTCAGACCAAGGCCCTGTACGATTGTAGTAAGACATTATTGCTCCTGTACTTGAATCCTGTTTCGATTCAGTCCCATTAATTTCTCCAGCACTTTTTTTCACAAATACTAATTTCCTTCCTTTCCTCTTTTTCACTAAATACTCGCTTTTCTAGCATTTCTGGGTGTTTTCTTCTGTGAAGACAAACTAAAGTAATTGCTTAATTGCTCTGCCTTGTTCTCCATTATCAATTCTTCCATTTCACATAAAAAGGGACCTATATTTGTTTTCAGTAATCTGTTTGTCACATACTTATCAAAGCTATTACAGTCCACATTTATGTTCCTTGCAAGTTAGTCTCATGCTCTATTTTTCCCTCCTAATCAGTCTCTGGGGCCTCCTTTGCTGAATTTTAAACTGTTCCCAATCCTCGGATTTGTTACTTTTTCTAGCAACTTTATATGACTCTTCTTTGGTTATAATACCATCATTAATTTCTTCTGCTAGCCGTCAATATGTTATCCAACATGTCGTGTTTTTATTCCAGAAAGCAATGTATAGCTGTTGCAATGCAAGCATTTGTTTATTCAATATTAGCTATTGCCTGTCCACTGCCGTGCCTCTCAATGAAGTTACACAATCTATCACAGCAAACTCACCAGTCAATCCTTGTTTCCATTGTTTAGATTTAAGACCCTAGTTTTGAATTGGATTACTTCACTTTAATCCCGTCTGATATTTGTTCTTGAAGCTGCTCCAATTTTTGTTGGAGTTTCTTTTGCTCAAAACATTCTCCCTCCTTTTAGTTCTGACACAGGGTCTATGACTCAAAATGTTAATTTTATTTCTCTCCTGATTGATGCTGGAAGATCGGTGAAGATTTTCCAGTGTGCTCTATTCTTGATACAGATATTAATTGTTCAGATGTAATGGGCAAGATTCTGTGGCTTCCTAACTACCTGTGTTCCACTGGTGGGAGATGGCGCGTCATTTCCTAGCAGGGGGATTCTCCGGTCCCATTGCTGTCAATGGGCATTCCTACTGATGTCACCCCCATGCCAACAGGGAGCTGACATGAGGGGTGTGCTGCTGGTGAGATCAAAGAATTCCAATGGCCTGAGCAGCCGGAGAATTCCAGCCAATATTTGTCATCCAGCTATCTATATATATTATTTGTTTCCTATTCAATTTAGAAATGCGAGGGCTTATTTTAGGAATGTGCATGAAAGCAAAATACTGCGGATGCTGGAATCTGAAACAAAAACAGAAAATGCTGGAAAATCTCACTTGGTCTGACCGTGGTGACTGAATAGAGCCAATATTTCAAGTCAGGATGACCGTTCGTCAGAGCAACGCAAAGTATATGGAACTGCTAAAAAATCCTCTTGGAAGATACTAAATTATGAGCTAATAATTTTGCATATTTATTGCACCAAGAATCTATTCCTTGCTTTTTTCAAAGAATCTGATAACAAGAACAAATTGTTCATTGTCGTGCTACTGACTAATATATTTCAAAACTTATATCAGCATGCACTTGGTGAAAGTTTTCTCCCATTTTAATTTTCTCCAGACCTATTTGGTGTGGAATTGTCTTGCATTATGTTGTTATCTGGTAATATCTCTCTCCACCATCACTTGACCCCAACACTGCTGTTGGTGGTGTTCCAGTGCCAAGTCTAGGAGAATGGTGTTATTACAACAGGACAAGTGGCATATATCCACTTGTCTATTATATATCCACTGTTATGATCCAGGCCAGAAATACCAAAGTGTTTTACAAAGTCAGCCTGGATCATAAGTTTTGTACTTTGATTTTGCATGGATGAGCACAAGGTGTTTCTCTCGAGGTACGATTCAAGTGACCCACAAGGAAGCTTGTATCAAATAAAATTTATTTAAGAACACAGTTAACATATAAGAAAAATTAGTATAACTTTTACCAATTACATAAAAAAACCATGACTATGTAAATCTTAGCAGCTAACTAGGGTGTTCCAATTCGAACAACACCCACAAACATACACCCCTTCCTAGGCGTGGCACAAAAAGCAACTATGCTCATGTGATGCTGGATTTTGCAGCTTTTTAACACTTGCTGTGAATTGATCCTTTGAAATGTTGGATTACAACTGAGGTTTTCTAATCCTAGAACTTTCAGCATACCTCAAGAGAGAGAGACAGACAGACAGAAGTATGCTTCTCTCTAGTTTCTAGCTAGCAACCCATAGACAGCAGGATTTCTCACTCCAGTGAGAAGAACAAGAAACACTGCTCCCTGCCTGCAGTCCAAACAACTTCTGAGCGAAAATGACACTAAAACCCTCAGTGTTGCCATGGAAAAAACCTGTTTTCCAGGCATCACCTGACCTGTCAATCATTTGCCACCAGCAATACAATAGGCTCATAAAAACTCCAGGACACTGCATTAGTCCAGACTAAAATAAACATTGCTTCAAGTATCTTGCTTCAGCAACAAAAAAAAATGCCAGTTACAGATAGCACACAACAACATCAAAATAAAAATGCCAAGCCTGCTTGAAAACCCAGTACTGAATATGATTAAGATACTTTCCTTAAAGGCACAGTGTTGTCATACTGCATATAAAACCTAAAAATAAATACAGATTTTGGACTGGGGGCTGTGTGCCCTAATTTACTGCTGACAAACTCTCTTCACCTGAAAATTGCATTTTCTTCAGACTCAATGCTCAATACCAGAGTGTACTGATTAGCAATCACAGAATGATATAACAGAAAGAGTTATTTGACCTATTGTGCATGTTCTAGCTCCATGATAAAGCTATACAATTATTCCCTCTCCTCTGCTCTTTCTGTGTAGCTCTGTGTCATTTTCAAGAATCCAATTCTATATTAAAATTCTCTACTTTTGAATCTGCATTGCCTTTCAAATAGTACATTTCAACTTGCTGCATGTTAAATGATTTTATTTTTGCTCTTTAGCCAAATGTCTTGAAACTGTCCACTAGTTGACTATCCTTCTCTCATTGCAAACTTTTTCTCCTTATTTACCCTATCAAACCCTTCGTGATTTTGAACAATTTTATCAAATCTCCTGTGCTTGAAAAAGAATAACCCCAGTGTCTCCAATCTTACAATATAATTGAAGTAACTCGTCCCTTGCTCTAAACAGTCCAATTAGAGTGCTTAATGAATGCTTGTTTCTTATTCACAGGTGGGTTTGTGTTACAGGGCTTGTCCTGCTCATCAATCTGAAATCTACAGTGTTTATCTGTATTCCCAAAGATAATTTCCATGTTCTTAGGAGAATGGCATTTTGTAACAATATACTAATTACCTAAATTAATTAACTTGGATATTTGTAATCTCTTCTGCGCCCTCTCAAAAATTTCGACGTCCTTATTAAAGTATGGTGTCCATAATTAACACCACACTCCAGCTGACGCCCAAGATTTAGTATAACATCCTTGCTTTTGTACTCCATGGTCAGGTTTTTCTGTGCCAGATTGGGATGGGTGTTTTCAGTGGCAAAATCAGAAAATTTCTCAGCACGTTTCCCAGTTATGTGAATCCAGGAAGCGATTGTCTTCTCCTCCAGTCAATGATGAGTTTTTCCCACCATTGAGTGTCAGGAACCTAATTTGAATATGTTTGCATCTCATTATTGTGGCCATGCCACAGAATCAAATCCCACATCAGCGTGATTGTACAACAGTGTGATTTACAACTGTCTTTAAAAGCTGTGCACCTGAATTTCAGTGGAGCTCAGGGATGATTGTATACAACTTGGCTTGCAAAGATCCAAATGCAAGACTTTGTGGTTTCGAGGTGGAGGTGTAGTGTTGGATCCTCATGACTTAGTGCTGCCACCTTCACCATAAGCACTCTAGTGGTCCATGTCCTCGCCAGCCAGCTCAATCGTTCTAGTTTGAGAGTCTATCAGGATCTTAAGATTGGCCATTCTTCCACCAGTCTGGGACCTCTTTTTTTGTGTGCTAGTTTGCCCTGACTGAAGACAGATGGAGAGAGTGTAAGCAAGATGCCTGCCAGGCTAGATGAGCAGGATGTCTGGTGTCTGTGGGTAGTGACTGATGCCATGGACAGAGTGAGCGATATGATCTGCAGGCAGAGGAAGGTGTGTATGTGAGGCAGCGCATGGATGTCCCTTCAGCTGGCAGTGAGTGAAATCCCTGTGAATGTGTGATGGGTTTGTGAGTGTGTGAGTTGAGAGTGATGAGCTGAATGACTTACTCTGGCGGAACGGAGGAGATTATTCATCCTGTTTTGACACTGGAGGAGGTGGGAGGAGGGGGATTGTCCTGTTTTGGAATGTGGGGCCTGACTGCTGCCACTTCTTCCCATTCTGGATTAGTGACCTTGCTTGCTAGTCATCACCAGGGTGAAGGTGGAGGATGTTGTGATGGGCTTCCACTGAGTAGACACTCAAGGGCAGCATGGTTAAATTTGGGGGCAACATGTTTTCTAACTTTGGCAGCCATCAATTTGTCAGCTTCCTATTCTTTCTTCAGGTCACATTGAGGGTGGATGAATCAAAGGCTGCATCTCCAGTGACCTGACATGAAACCTGCCTTTTTTTTTAAACAATATTCCACATAACATAAGGTGAAATTCCATATTGTCAACAGCCGATTTCTCCAACTGACCATGATGTTAAGGAAAATTTCACCCTGTGTCTCCATCAACAAAGTTAAGAATCCCATATGCTTTTTAAAGAGCCTTCACAACTTTATATATATACATCACCTTGTCTCTTTGTTTATGCATCCCCTTTTAAATTGTATCATTTCCTTTACATTGTCACTCTTCATTTTTCCTAAAAAAAAGTTTCATTTCCTGTTGCTCTCCACTGAATTTCATCTATCCTGTGTCACCTGTCCACTTGTCCTCCTTGAGATCGGTTACTGTCCTCCTCACTGTTAATTACATTTCCAAGTTTTGTATCATCAGCAATCTTTACAACAAAGCTCCCTATACCCAAGTTCAGGTCACAAATATAGATCAAAAAGAGCAGTGGTTCTAAATCAACCCATAGGAACAATGGTAAAAATGGGGGATTGGTTCCATCAGTGAGCCTAGAAGTAATTTTTTCCAGTAAATTGCAACCTCATTTCCCACGGGTTTTAGATATTCAAACCGCTGTTAGAGACATCCCCGAGATATGGCCAACTTAATTTTGGCTGGAGCCTGTCTAGCACCCCAGGGTGCTACATGTTCGCCAAAAATCTTTCTCCGTTTTCTGAGCTGTAGCTCAGCCAGGCAGCACACCGCTGGCAGGCCACAGTGATCATTCTCCAAAGCTGGCCAAGCCCTGTCATCAGCTAGGCGACAATGTGGTGATCTTCTCACCTAGAGCTTAGGGTCTTGTGAGTGAAGGGGGCACAGAGGCCCAGTGCTTCGGTGAAAGGTTTCACAACTTGGGCACAATCAGGGTCAGCAACCCAATACTGTATGACTGGATATTGGATTACTTGACTCTGTTTCAGACCAGGCTGCATTTAACAGGATAATTGCTAATGCACATATAAAATAAAAATATTGAAGATAGGCTGGTGTGGAGTTGTAAAGTTAGAACCAACACCATAAATTCAAAACAGGATGTGAATTTATAAGTGTCGTAAATGCCTTTTGTGATAACTCAAATGTTGCAAAGTTGAGGAATGCCTGTAATTCTCATTGTGAAGAATAATGAACTGTTGTACTGACTGTCAGTGTTATTACCATAGGCATGTTTTTTTGTATTAATTCCTGGGATATACACATTGCTGGTCCATCACTAATTATCTTTGAGCATTTGGGTGCATGCTGTCAAAACAGAGTGGCTTGCTAGATCATTTCAGAAGGTAGTTAAATGTTAGCCACATTTTGATGGAGTCACATGTAGGCTAGAGTGGATAAAGACCGAAGATTTCCTCCCCTCAAGGGCAACAATGAATCCGTTAGGTTGTACAACAATACTTGTTTCAAGATCATTAAGGTGAGCATTTTACTCCAGATTTTCTGAATTAATTGCATTTAAATTCCTCCAGCTGCCAAAGTGGGATTTGAACCAATGTTTTCAGAGGACTAGTTCAGGTCAGTGAGATGACCGCTACGCTGACATCCCCAGTGTAAAATGAGTATTGCATCAAATTTGAAGTCTACATGGAGGAAGCATGAACTGGGGAAAAAAATTACACTTGGTGTAAACATATGTTGTGAATGAAAATAAAGATCCCTTATTATTTGGATACGTTTCTCCATATATGTTTTAAACCCATCTCTATTGCAGTTTTATTAAATATGTAAGAAATGTTTGGAGGAGTGTGAACAAATATTAAAGTGCTTCTCCACAGGGACAAAGATAAACCAGCAGGGGTATCTAGCACATTTTGAACATACAATAATGCTGATCCCTGGAGGAAATAGCACAGTGTCACCTTCAGCTGTGTGCTATAGAAGCAAAAATAAAAAGCTGTTGCTGATTTTGTTTTGTTTATTACTGCAGCTGTAATTTTTGATGCATTGCATTCGCTATATTATGCTTTTGAGAGTCACAAACCTCATAGATACCATCAGTCCTGCTTCTGAATTCTCTTTGTAAACTATAGCATATATTTCTTCAGATTTCTTCTGTGAATAGGGAAAAAATATTGTGCTTGATTATCTGCCAAAGCCTCATGCCTGGGGTCGCTCAAAGCAATTGATGATAACATGAAGCTGGAAATGCAGAGCAATTCACTTCACTTGTATTCCAGTTGATTTACATTCAGGTGAGGAGGAGGGGAAGATTGACTGCTAAATTCAGAACACTGCTTCAAATAAGATGGTCTTCATTTCATCCCCCTGCAGAAAAAGACTTTCAAAAATTAATTCTTTAACGGGATGTGGGCATTACAGACCTGCCATGATATGGAGATACCAGCAGGAGACTAGGGTGGGCGCAGTAAGAAGTCTCACAACACCATGTTAAAGTCCAACAGGTTTATTTGGATTACGAGCTTTTGGAGCACTGCTCCTCCATCAAGTTCACTCACCTGATGAAGGAGCAGTGCTCTGAAAACTTATGATTCCAAATAAACCTGTTGGACTTTAATCTGATGTGAAATTCTTACATTGCTGTCAAGACTAACTTTGTGGTCAATCTCTTATTATCATTGAACTGAGTGACTCACTAGATTATTTCAGAGGATAGTTAAGAGTCCACAATAGTGTAGACCTAGAGTCAGATTAGGCAGAACCAGATTTCCTACCCTAAAGGACACCTTCCCTCAAGGGTTTTTACAACAATTGATGATGGGTTCATGGTTACCATTACTAAGACACACTTTTAATACCAGATTTGTTATTTAAATTCCACCTGCGGAAAAGGTTCAACCTCCATCAGGCACACCAACTCAGAGGCCTGAGGGCATATGCTGCTCCTGAAAATGGGAAGAATGTAAGTCAAGGATACTTAGTGTCCCCTTAGCAAAGCTCAGAGCTCTGAGATGCTGTTAAGGACTTAGCACTGATGCATACAGCTTCCTATGTCAATGAACTGCTGATATTGGGCACAGAAATCAGCAACACTGTTTCTATTTCATCCTTGCAGGAAAAAAGGGCTCATAACTCCAGAGAAAGGGGCCTGACTGGAGTTATGAGCCCTTTCTGTAATGTTCTGAGTGCCCCATCTACTCAATATCGCTGCACTGACTAGCAGAGGGAGCATTCGAAGGGAAGGTGAGATTGGCAGTTGAGGACAGACAAAACCATTATCAGCTGGCAGAAGGAGCAACTGATGTGCTCCCACATGTCAGAATTTCCAGAGACAGCACAGAGACATGCGAGCAGAATTGGAAGATTCCATTTAGCTCATGTATACCACAATGGCTTAGGTTTTTGAGTGCATAAGCTCCTCCATTGAGAAACTGGCCAACTTAATGCAGAACCTAATGCAGCAGCACTCAGAGTGGATGCAGGGATAGTGTTTTATATGCACAGAATGCATTCAAAACTCTCTTGACACTGAACTTATCCTTGGCGTTGATGATATTAAGAGTGGATGCCAGCTGTGCCCCAACTTCTTTGGTCATCTGGCCAAAGCCGAAGGCTGATGTTGTCACCAAAGAGAATGAGTGTGCTGCCACTCTCATGGATGCCATAAACATCTTCATCAACCTCCTTGGGCCCTCCAACTGTGGAAACATCTACACATCACGACCCAGTGATAGAGGCTGGCCCTTCAATGATGTGGACTCAGCAGCTTCTGCAGATACCCCCATTGATGCCTCCACAATGAGGATGATCACATGTGTATCTCAGCCACAAATTGAGGCAAGTGAGTAGGTTGCCTCCACCAAATGAAAGAACAAAGAACAATACAGCACAGGAAACAGGCCCTTCAGTCCTCCAAACCTGCACCGCCCATTGATCCAACTAGACCATTCTTTTGTATCTCTCCATTCCAAGAGTGCTCATGTGACTATCCAGATAAGTCTTAAATGATCCCTGCATGTCCACCTCCACCACCCTGCTTGGCAGTGCATTCCATGCCCCCACCACCCTCTGTATAAAATACGTCCCTCTGATATCTGAGTTCAACCTTGCCTCCTTCACCTTGAACCTATGACCCCTCGTGTTTGTCACCTCTGACATAGGAAAAAGCTTCCCACTGTTCACCCTATCTATACCCTTCATAATTTTATACACCTCTATTAGGCCTCCCCTCATTCTCCATCTTTCCAGGGAGAACAACCCCAGTTTACCCAAACTGTCCTCATAACTAAGACCCTTCATACCAGGCAACATCCTGATAAACCTTTTCTGTATGGTCTCCAAAGCCCAATGTGCTTCTGGTAGTGTGGTGACCAGAACTGGACGCAGTACTCCAAATGTGGCCTAACTAACGTTCCATACAGCTGTAACATCAGACATCAATTTTTATACTCTATGATCAGAAGCAGCTTTGTAAAAGCACAAGTGTTTGAGCCTTACATAAAACAATACAAAAGAATATCTTGATACAATGGGGGAATGGATCCATTCCTTTTAGGTTTCATTCTGTACTTGGAAAGGGCTAAGGTCAAATACGTGCACACCATGCATGACTCTGAATTGTAAGCTGAACCATAATGATAGGGAGGAGCAAGATGTTGGAACTGTTTGAACACATGGATGGTCATTTCAAATTGCTTGACTGGGAGCCAAACTGGGCTAGTGAACAAAGAATGATCAGGAAGGACATGTAATTTAGGAGACAGACACGAGGCGTATTCATGTTTACAGAAGATGGAAAATGGGAAGCCAGCCAGGAGACCATTGAAATACTGGTCCTCATATTTGGAAACGGCAACAGCATGGGGGAACTATTTCTAACCCAGAATGATAAGTTGCTAAGAGTATATGGATTTCCCAGATCAAGTCCCTTGTCTAACCAGTCACAGATTCAAGTAAAGATTTGATGACATGAGTGGAAACTTTGTGTAACTGATGCTTAAAGGGCTGACACATTTAAATGTCAGAGTACAACAATGAAAATGCTGAATGGCCCAAGGGGCATTCCAATCTATTGGCTATCTCTGCAACGCTGAAGGGAATTGATCAGAAAAAGGCAGCCAAAAATAAAAGTGCATGGTGTAGGCAGACTCAATACCCAGTACCCAATCTGCAGCACAGACTCGATTGGCCGAATGGCCTCTTTCCACAGTGTAATCAATTTGAGGAGTAAATCTGCCTTGACATGTTCAGGGTGTGTTGGAGGATTATTGTGTTGTGTTGTCCTTAAAGGGACAGTCACCACAATCAGCCTCCTGTGCCACTGTCTTCTTAAATCCACATTGCAGAATTTCTGGAGGCAGGAGTGCACCAGTTGACCTATATTCAGTCCATACTGCATATGTATCTATGTAACAGATAACCAAAATTCACCTTTCTGCAGATTGGATAGCGCACAGTGACCAGATTTTCCAGATGGTGGGGGCCATAATGATCGAGAATATGTACCCCCCCAATACCTGCAAGCCCAATGTTAATTCATGCTCTAACTAGCATTAATTGGCAGCAGGAGGGACCTTTGCCAGTCACTTTGGAGATTTATTAGCAACTCTCCAGTAATTCCAGGAATAGTGCTGCCGTGATTGGAAAAGCTACTGCAGCTAATTGCCTAGAACTAAGGATTCAAAGGAAAGATAATAGCATGAGCCAAGAGACTGGTGAGTGGGGTAGTAGGGAAGGCCTGTGGAGATTGGGGTTCTGTGTCTTGGGAGACAGGTTGGGGAGAAGGGGAGATCTAGCTGGCACCGTACTCTAAGGATACTTCTGATGGACTACCCCTCCCCGCCCTACCCTTACCAGCTGAGATTGAACTTTGTTCAACTTCAGATTCCTCCCAACCCCACTCCTTGAGCTGTTATCTGCCTGCCAGACTAAAAATTGAGCTACGCACAAAAAGGCCCTGAAGTGGCCTCCTAGGACATTAATTGGGCCAAGGACAGGTTTTTTTTTGTCCAAGGCCCTCCCCACTACAAGTTGCTTCTTTTAATTTATGAACCTAAGATTAACGTGGTTCACTTGTTTCCAATAACCACCGCACCCCCCCAGTTGTAAATCACATCAGGTTCATGATGAATTCAGAAAGTTTACTAACCAGTAAAAAAGTAACAAATCAGAAAGATAAAATGCAAAGTGTTAATTAGCAGGAATTATCAGTATTTAACAATTGAACAGATTTCTCCCCACTATCTCAGACCAAGTTGTCAAGTGACAATTCCAAAATCAATTCTCAGCATCAATTCTCTCCATAAATATTACTCTTTTCTCTGCCTTAGCTTGCCTCAAACGTCTCACTCTCTCCTCCTCACTACCCACATCTTCCTTTTTACACCTCCCTTCACATTTTTCTCTCTGATTTTGCCCATCCTGACCCACAATGATGTCTCAAGACCATTTTTTTAATATCTTTATATATTGTAAGTCCACCTTAGCTAATTGTTGGAAAAATAGTCAATTGGTTTATAACTAGTCAAAAATTAAGTAAGAATTAGCCCTTTTTTTAGATAATTACATGTCTTGTCTCAGCTTTAAGACAAAGCTTCTTCTCAAACTACCTCTTATCTTGAAGTAGCTGAGTCATGACCAATAATCGGTGTGCAAAACTATCATTTGGAGTTAGATCCCTTACATGAGAACCTATTCAGTCCTCCTCCTAGTGGCCTGAGAAATGCACTATAATTTTATTCCCACAGCACTTTAAGAGTGTGTATTAATAGCCAAATGATAATATTATGTTTAGAATTATAAAAGTTATAAACATTTGTGTTCCAAATTACATTTCCAGTCCTTCCAACATATCTATTAATGAATTATTAATTCTTTAATTGCCTCATTAGTTGTTGACATAACTAATGTGGGTGGTTTCCAATTATACTGGTTCAGTTTTCATTAAAATGGCTTCCATTAACTTTAGCAAGAAAGGCTAAGGAACATATTCATTCAAACTGCAAAATGATAGTCCACTAATTTGAAAGATTTTCAAATTATCTTCAGTGTTTTGGCGTAAAATCACAGCTAGGTTGGAGTAGGGAGGATCTCAGAGGGAATCCCATCCGTGCAATTTTACACTCTCATCCCAGCCTCAGAACTTGCTGGAGGGTAGCAGATATAAGGGGAGGGGGGAATAGCTTAAAACCCTGGTCACTGTCTCATCAAGTTGCTTATCATTAATCATTTTCACCCCGTTCTTCCAGCTTGTGTGGCACCTCTTGTATCATGTACTCTTAATTAAGACTGACTTGTAAATGTAGGTTTTGTAGGCAATTTGCTTTGTTTAGAATATGTGATTGTCTTTGTCACAACTGAAAAAATCAATTATTTTTGTCCATTAAGAATGGATTCTATGGGCAGAATTTTCAGGCACAATAGAGGTCAGGAACAAATGTGTAAGGGGCTGAAAATACTGATGCCAATCAAAGTGCCCTGTTTCCTGACATTGTTTCCTATGCTGACCATTTTAGGGTAAGCAGGTCTGGGGCCTGGCATGACTACTTACCCCCACAAAGCGGACAGGCAAAGTCTTCATCTCATTAAATATTGTGTTTGATTACATTTTCTGTGACATGTATCAACATTTGGGCACGCTGGCACAGCGGTAAGCACTGCTGCCTCACAGAGCCAGTCACCTAGATTTGATTCCCAGCTTGGGTCATTGTCTGTGCAGAGTCTGCATGTTCTCCCCATGTCTGTGTGGGTTTTCTCCGAGTGCTCCGGTTTACTCCCACAGTCCAAAGATATGTAGGTTAGGTGGGTTGGCCATTCTAAGTTGCCCCCTAGTGTTGGGGGAATAGCTAGTGTAAATGCATGGGGTTATGAGGATAGAGCCTGGGTGAGATTGAGATCGATGCAGACTTGATGGGCTGAATAGCCTCCTTCTGCTCTGTAGAAGTTTATGATTTCAAGGCAGCATGTGCTGGACATAGCATTCCTTCACTCAGAAGATGCATCATAATCATTTCTTCTGGTTGTACAGCCATGTGAACCCTGATCCTATATAATGTACAAATCATGGCAAGGTACCCAAGATGTTCAAACTCTGGACAAGGGATTGCAGATTATGAACAGCTCTGACAGCTCTAGATCTTCTTGCCATGTGTCTGCTTGCACTTCCTCCTCAACCATCTGTTTGTTAGTATTATTACTGAAAGGTGTCAGCATCATACCACACAAACTTACAGAAATGCCGCTGACAAAATGTTTGCATTCTTTCTTAGGACTGCCTTGTGATCATCCCGGCTACGATTCCTGACTATCAAAATGTCATTACTGAAATTTCAATTACTAGGTTGGTGTCATGTGAGTTCCATAACAACTCCCTCACGCACAATTTTGGTTCAAGCCATAGACTGTAGCTTTTGTGAACCTGTGAAAGAAGGATGGGTATTGATGAAATAAGGATTCACTTAACGTTGCTTTTGTGTTTCATTCCTTAAACCTCCTACCTAGTTTTATGCTGACAGCAGTAAAAGAATAATGCGTGTCCCCACTGTAATCAACATGTATATCAAAAATTATTTGCAAATTCATTTCTAAATGTAGGCACTGACAATTTCATTTTTCCAAATTAATTTATGGGTTGTGGGCTTTACTGGCTAGGCCAACATTTATTGCCTATTGCTAATTGCTCTTTCCTCAGATGCAGGATGTCTGTGGAGAGGGATAATCAATGGAATTTGCTAATTAACTTATTTCCCCATGTAACTGTCTGAAACTCACTCGTAGACATTCAGCATCCTTTCCTCTTTTTAGTAGAAATTGTTTGAAATTTGGCAGTCTTGCATTTGTGCTGACGAGTGCAAGATAAACAATGTTAGCAACATGTCTCTTTTCTCAACAACACATTGGAAATTCAGTGAGTCCCTCCATTGAAATCGGCAATTAGTTTATAAACCTGACTCTCTAAATCCATAACTAATTAGTTATAAGATATGGGCGATGAATGATTTTTCTGCATTAAATCAAAACATCAGCCCTCAATAAAATGTAAGCTACTTCTGTGAATGCACAAGTGCCTTTTCCATGTATTCTAACATCCCTATTTCATTTGTACTGATCAAATATTTAAAAATAATTGAACAGTCTAGTCTGGAACTTCCACTTGTTTGCACTCTTTTCTTGAAAACGGTCAAGTTGCGCAATTTTAAGTGTAAATTATTTTCAGCCTAACTCCAGTTTCTGTAACTTTTGTGCTCATTTGAGAAACATTGCACTAGAAGCTGATCCAGCAAGTCCCCAAATAAATGCCAGTTCTTGCTAATTGCACCTATTTAAAGGCCTTCGAGAAGACCCTAAAATTGAGCTTCTTTTTGATGTAAAAGTAGCAGTAGGTACCATTTAAAAGCTTCCAATTCTCAAAAAAATTACAAAGAAATTAATTACCAAACACCAATGCACAAAATGGTTAGTATCCATTTTTAAAATAATTTCCACTAAATTAAAATATCAGGTATTCACAGGTTCTGGGCGACACACACTGGATTAAAATGCGTTTTTGTTTTGACAGACATTTTGAGTCTATTCAGAATGCTATAACAGGTTACCATTCTTGAATATATCAAGAGATATTTTTAACTTCCTAAAATGTTGCCAGATTTTACTGGTTCTTGGAAGATTTTATGTTAGTAATAAATAAGTCACTGTGAGCAGAAAGTTCAGAAAGAAAATTCATTTCTCAAAATTTATGCCCCAACTGCTATTTGCATCCAAAGCAGAAAATCTACGATGCTGCTATTTAATAAGATTAACATTGTATAGAAAAGATTGAAGTTTTTTAAAACCTGCTTGTGTTGTCTTACATGCGTAGCACAGTGGCACAGTGGTTAGCACTGCTGTGTCATAATGCCAGGGACCCAGGTTCGATTCCCAGTTTGGGGCAACGTACGGAGTCTATATTCTCCCCATGCCTGTATGGGTTTTCTCTGGGTGCTCTGGTTTCCTCTCACAATCCAAATGATGTGCCAGTTAAGTGTATTGGCCATGCTAAATTCTCCCTCAGTGTATCCAAACAGGTGCTGTAGTATGGTGACTAGGGAATTTTCGTAATAGCTTCATTGCAGTCTTAATGTAAGCCTATTTGTGACTAATAAATATATAAACTTTATAAACAGGCGCCAGAGTATAGTGACTAGGGGATTTTCATAGTAACTTCATTGACATATTAATGTAAGCCTATGTGTTTATCCTACTAATTCCTCAAACCCTATAAGAGGGTTTGCCATTTTATATAAATAGGTATTTTACTAACCATGTTATGGGGAATGTGTTGCAGGCAGCAAAGTGTGACAGTCCTAGTCAGTGTATGCTTTTTGATTTTTTTAATATATTGACAATAAAACAGTGGGAAGAGATTCAACAACCTGTAAAACGCCACAGGTGAATATTTTAAGAGAATGTAATATTAGGGAAAAGTTAGAAACAGGATTTAGAGAGGCAAAAAGGGAAATAATTAAGGAAATAATTGGTATTACCCTAGCTAACTATTTATATTGAATTTCTAGAATAATTAGGTAGAAATAAGAAATGCTGTGACTGAACATTTGAACTAACAGGGGAAGGTTGATAGCAGAGGCTGGATGGTGTGACAATTGAGGAAATCTTAGGATCCCTACAGTGTAGAAATAAACCTTTTGGCCCATCGAGTCTGTATTGACTCTCCAACAGAGTATCCTACCCAGGCCCTGTCCTGTAAGCCTATGAGTAATCCTGCTAATTCCTCTAATCCATACATTCCAGGACATTAAATGACAATTTAGCATGGTCAATCCACTTAACTTGCATATCTTTGAACTGTGGAGGAAACCGGAGCACCAGGAGGAAACCCATGCAGATATGGGGAGAGTGTGCAAACTCCAGGAAGACAGTCACGCAATCCTGGCATTGATTCCAGGTCCCTGGCACTGTGAGGCAGCAGTGCTAACCACTGTGCCATCATGCCACCCTGGCAGAAGAAGCTATGAATGAATGGTGCTGTGGTTTGCTAGGTGTACACTTGCCCGTAGACTTTCTATGGGTTTTTTCATGGTATGTTGCCATCAGTACACTATTCCTTCTCAAGAACATCTGAGATTTGTGTGAGTAGAGGAAGCATTACTGAACATTCCGCAATCATCAGCAAACATCTCCATTCCTGACTTATGATGGAGGGAAGGTCATTAATGAAGCAGCATGAAATGGTTGGCCCTAGGAGACTATGCTGAGGAACTTCTGTCCTGAGACCGGAATGGTTAACCTCCAACAAGCAAAACCACTTTCCTTTGTGCTAGGTATGAGTCCATCTAGTGGAGAATTCCCTACCTTATTCCCATTGACTCCAGTTTTGCTTGGGCTTCTTGGTACCACACTCAGTCAAATGCTGCCTTAATGTCAAGGGTAGTCACTCCACTTCACCCTTTGAGTTCAGCTCTTTTGTCCATGTGTTGATCAAGGTTGTAATGAGGTCAGCAGCTGAATAGGCCCTAACAGAACCCTGGTAAGGCTAAAATACTAAATTAATATTTTTCATCTGTTTTTAACAAGGAAGATGATATTGTTTAACACATAAATGAAGAAGAGGTAGTTGAGATATTGGATGCGTTAAAATTAACATTGAGGAGGTATTAGAAAAGGCTAGCTATACTTAAGATTGATAAGTCGCTGGACTCAATAACACTGAAGAAAGTAATGGTGGAAATTGCAGCAGTACTGATCATAATCTTTAAATCCTCTCTAAATACAGTTAAGGTGCCAGAGGACTGGTGAATCACAAATATATCCTTATTCAAAAAAGATGCAAGATAAATATGTTTAATCTCATTATGGGAAAGCTTTTAAAAATGATAATTTGGGATAAAGTCAAATGTGGATTAAGTAAGAAAAGGGTTTGTTAAGGGTAAATTGGGTTTAACTAGTTTGCTTAAATGTTCAATGAAGTATTGGAGAGAGTTGATATACATGGTATACATGGACCTACAAAAAGTGCTTGATAAAGTGCCACGTAACAAGCCTGTCAGCAAGTTAGAACTCCTGGAATGAAAGGAACAATAGTTTCTTGATATTAATGACTTAGACTTTGGGCGATAGGGCACAAAATTTGTAGATAACTCAAAACTTTGAAATATTGTAAACCGTGAGGAGGGCGCAATAAGTTTCAAGAGGATTGGTGGAATTGCAAGTTGGGGATGAAATTTAGTTCAGAGAAATGTGAAGTGATTCATTTTGGTTGGAAGAAGGAGGAGAGGCAATTTAAAATAAAGGTACAATTATAAAGGGGGTGAACAAGCAGAGAGATATGGGGTAACTGTACACAAATCATTGAAGGTAGCAGGGCATGTTAAAAGTGTATCTAGTAAAACATACAGAATCCTGAGCTTTATCTATAAAGACATTGAGCGTACATAATTGGTTTGATGACAGACACCAGAGGGTTATTGTAGACGGTTGTTTTTCAAATTGAATGTCTGTGACCAGCGGTGTGCCTCAGTGCCCATTATTTGTTGTTTATATTAATGATTTGGATTAGAATATAGGATGCATGGTTAGTAAGTTTACAAATGACACCAAGGTTGGTGAAATAGTGGACAGTAAAGAAAGTTATCTCGGGCTGCAACGGGATCTTGATCAATTGGGTCAGTGGACTGATGAATAGCAGGTGGAGTTTAATTTAGATAAATGTGAGGCGATGCATTTTGGTAGATTGAACCAGGGCAGGACTCATTCAGTTAATAGTAAGGTGTTGGGGAGAGGTACAGAACAAAGAGATCGAGGACTACAGGTTCATAGCTCCTTGAAAGCGAAGTTACATGTGGACAGAGAGTGAAGAAGGCATTCAGCATGCTTGGTTTCATTGGTCAGAACATTGAATACTGGAGTTGGGATGTTTGTTGAAGTTGTACAAGACATTGGCAAGGCCACACTTGGAATACAGCATATTGAATAAACATTCCTGTAGAATTGACAGCTGTAGTTTTGTCTCCATGCGACAAATGTAGGAACTGGATAAACCGTCGACTCAAAGGTTGGCTCTTTCATTAAATTGTTAGTGAGTTATAAAGAAAATGTTATTCCACGTATTCACTATCCTCTGAGAAAAGAAATTCCTCCTCATCTCTGACTTAAATGGGGTAACCCTCATATAGACCTCCAAACTGCAGTGGTGATGTTGGGAATGGCATTAAACACAAAAGTAATGATGCATGTGATAAGCGAATATTGGTGATTTTAATCTGCACATAGATTGGCCAAATCAAATTAACCACAATGCTGTAGAGGAGGAATTCCTAGAGTGTATACGGGAGAATTTTTTTGATCAATATGTCAAGGAACCAACTAGAGAGCAGGCCATCTTAGAGAGGATGTTATATAATGAAAAAAGAATCATTGCCAATCTAGCTGTATGAGACCCCTTGGGGATCAGCGACAATAACATGATAGAATTTTTTATCAAGATGGAGAATGAAACAGTTGCTTTGGAGACTAGAGTTTGAGTCTTAATAAAGAAAACTATGAAGATATGAGATGTGAGTTGACTTTGATAGATTGGGGAGAGTTACTTAAAGGAATGACAATGGATGGACAATGGCAAACATTCAAAGAACTCATGGGGGAACTGCAGCAACTGTTTATTCCTGTCTGGCACAAAAACAAAATGGGTAAGAAAGCCAATCCATGCTTACAAAGGAAATTAGACAGAATATCTGATCTAAGGAAGAAACATACAGATTGGACAAGAAAAATAATAGGTCCAAGGATTGGCAGCAGTTTAGAATTCAGCAAAGAAGGACAAAGGGATTAATTAGGAAGGGGAAAAATATGAGAGTAAGCTGGCAAGCAACATAAAGACTGCCACTAAGATAAGTGAAGGGAAAGAGGTTGGTGAAGACAAAAATGGGGAATGTATAATAGGGGACAAAGAAATGGCTGAGCAACTGAAAACATACTTTGGTTCTGTCTTCACAAAAGAGGACATTAATCAGATGCCAGAAATGTTGAAGAATGCAAGATTTAGTGAGAGGGAAGAATTGAAGAAGATCAATATTAATAGAGAAATTGTGGGAAAGTTGATGAGATTGAAAGTGGATAAATCCCCAGGGCCTGATAATCTACATACCAGAGTACTTAAGGAAGTGGCTCTAGAAATAATGGATGCATTGGTGATCATCTTTCAGATTTGATAGACTCTGGAACATCCCTGCAGGTTGGAGAGTAGCGAATGTCACTCCTATATCCAAAAAGAGAGGTAGAGAGAAAACAGGGAATCATAGACTAATAAGTTTAGCATTAGTAGTGAGGAAAATTCTGGAATCCATTATTAAGGGCTTAATAGCAGAGCATTTAGAAAGCAATGGCAGGATCAGACCAAGTCAGCATGGATTTATGAAGGAGATATCATGCTTGACAAATCTGTTGGATTCTTTGAAGATGTGACTAGTAGAATGACAATGGGGAACCAGTTGATGTGGCATATTTAGGCTTTGAGAAAGCGTTTGACAAAGTCCTGCATAAGAGATTATTGTGCAAGATTCAAATGCATGGCTTTAGAGGAAGTGTATTGAGATGGATTGAAAACTAGTGGCAGAGAGGAAATGAAGAGTAGGAATAAATGGGTGCTTTTCAAATTGGCAAGCAGAAACTAGTGGGGTGCCACAGGAATCGGTGCTAGGATCCCAGCTATTCACAATGTATATATATTAATGATTTGGATGAGAGAACAAAATGTAACATCTCAAAGTTTGCAGATGATATCAAATTGGGTAAGAGGATGAACTGTTTTTCTTGTCAAAGTGCATAATTTCACGTTTTCCTACATTATTTTTCATCTGCCAAGTTTTTTCCCACTCAACTAATCCGTCTGTATCCCTCTGTAAACTTTTGTGCTATTCTCACTACTTGTCTTCCCACCCTCTTTGTATCATCTGCGAACCTGACAATAGTACATTCACTTTCCTCTTCCAAGTCACTAACATATATTGTAAATAACTGTGGGTCCAGCACAGCACCTGATGTAAGTTTAAGCCCTCAAAAGGGGTTTGAAAACAGAAGCTTGTGATTTAGAGCAAGTCATGTAACCAACTGAGCCACAGCTGACACATGGATGAGACTTACAGCAGCAGATGGGCCGAGGCAGTGCTGATGAGCAAATCCATGGATGTAGAGTAGACGCTCTTTGTGATGGGGCCAGAAGCTCAGCCCAGAGTTGAATAGAATGCCAAAGTTGCAAACAGCCTCACACAGACGATGACAGTAGCCAGGGACAGGATGGAATTGCTGGCTAGGGAATGATGTATGTGACAGGATTGGCTGGGATGGTGGTAAGGGGCAGGGTGAAAACAATAGCTTCATTAAATCAAAGGGGTACCAACGAAAAACAAGCACAAATCAGTGATCTAATTCCAGAGACTTGTGAAAGAATGCATCAGTTCTGTAAATTGATCCTGATCCTACATGTTGTTTTCAGTTTAATCAATCCACATATGTGGACAACATGGTATACAGTATGACTAGACTGATGCATTCTTCCCCGAGCAATAATTTGAGCACCAGTTCGACCACAAATTGTAAAAATTGTTTAACACAAACAAAAAAATCAATTCACCATTGTGAGCACAGTACATTGCAGAAGGAATAGTGGCATTTGGGAGACAGAGTTGGGGCAGTAGGAGCAGTGGTAAAAGCAAATTGCTAGAACTTGAAACATGAATAGAAAGTACTGAAAAATCTCACAGGTCTGACAGCATCTGTGGAGAGAGAATAGAGCTAACCGCAGGAATTCTATTGCCCCATTCGCCGCAGAATCAGAGAGTGGCGAGGGGCGGACAATAGAAATGTCCATTGACCCCTGGGGGAATTTCTGATCACGTTTGAGACAGGCCGTATAATCTTTCCTAGCGTTTTGAGTCTGGATGACCCTTCGTCAGGAGCAATGCTGTTTGGAAGGAATAGAAAAAATCACAAGCATGTCAAGAATTTGGAACATTTTCAATTATGGAGAAGAATGCCATGAGGGAGGGCAGTTCAGATAAAATACAGGTAGATAGAACTTGGAGAGGCAACTCTTCGAATACAGTGGGATAAACAACTCCAAGTGCTGTTGGAGATTATCGAATTTTAATTTTTAAAATACCAAGACAACTATAAAAATATGCACACATGGGAAGAAAGTGAAAATGCAACGATGCAGACAAATTCACAGATGGAGCTCAGCACAAGAAAGCGTAAGGGGACCTAAGCCTCATTGGTGATGTGACAGATAGATTTGCAGGTATATCTTAAAATTAAACTGGGAAATTACTATTAGCCTGCCATCTACTGGTGTCACAGGGACACCTAGCGCTGGTTGTTATATCCAGTTTACAATTCAAATATGTGACCCATACAATAATTTTAAGATAGGTTTTCTGAAAATATGGAAAGTTGAGACTGATTTGATTAAGTTTCTTATAATTTTGAAAGGAAAAGGTAGGGTAGGTGAAGAGAATCTTTTTAATGGAGGCGTCTTGAACATGGTGGCGCAATGATCAGGATTGCTATCTCATAGCGCCAAGACCTGGTCTCAATTCCTTGTGTGACTGTCTGTGTGGAGTTTGCATGTTCTCTCCATGTCTACATGGGTTTCCTTCACATAATCTGGGTTTTCTCCCACAGTCTAAAGATGTGCAGGTTAGGTGGATTGACCGTGCTAAATTCCCCTTATCTGGATTTTACCTGGATTAGACATGATAAATGTGCATGGTTATAGGGATGGGAATTGGGCAGCTGGGAACGGGGAGATGTTGGGTCTGGGTAAAATATTTTGGAGAGTCGGTGCAGACCTAATGGGCCAAACGGCCTCCTTCTCCCCTGTAGTGGATTCTATGGTTAAACCACAACAGCAAGGGTTTGACAACAAACTCTGCAAGTCTACAGATGTCTTAGTATGCAGTGCAGTTGTCAAAAGCATATTATATTGTAGTCAGACCTGGAATGTGTACCAGCAACACATAAGATAGCTCTTTCGCTGCAATATTTCCTCAGTATTTCAGTGTCAGCTCTGATTTTTGAGCTCTGGGCTGAGGGATTTGAACCTAGAGGCTCGTGAGTTAGAGCTAAATCCTATTACCAACTGAGTCGCAGCTGACACAAGAGATATGACGTCAAGGAAGATGGATGGAGTTAGGGTAGAGATCAGCTATTAGCTCAATCGGTGAAGGAAGTCTGTAAATGGGCTGAATGGACCACTTCTATTCCTATGGGCTGGATTTTCCCTGCTCCAGGATAGTGTATTTGGAGGTGGGGTGATCTAGGAAAATAGAGATGAGACATGTTGGCATGATACCTTAACACACTCCAACTGTAGGAACTGTGATATATGTATATATATTGTATGCTGGGGTTTGAGGTGTGAACTACTCCTTTAAGTGTGTGGGTCAAGTGAGCCTGGCAATTAGCTCCTCTCAGTGTGGCATCCTGTTGGGCAGTTGTAGATCTGAGAATCAGTGCACAGCTTAAGTAAAGCGCTCTCTGTGTTCAACTTACTAAGCTTATCTCAAAATTATTTATGTGCCTTTAGTCCATTCTGGCACACATAATAAGAACTTTCAAAGGCTCCTGGTGGGATCTCTAATACTGCTGCCCTCTGATTGAGCCTGCAAACTATTGTCCTTAATAGGATGGCAAAACTGGAGATGACCAGTTAGGAAGAGTCTATCACCAGCTTCGCTGTCAGCAAATGCCGGTTCAGCACCCACACTTGCTGACAGCAAAGCTGGTGATACACTCTTCCTGACTGGTCGTCTCCAGTTTTGCCATCCATAATTGATGCCACACAAGCAGTTTGGCAGCAATGATAACAGTGTTGGAGTAGGTGGTAACAGAGAGTTAAAGCTGGCAAACTGTAGTGCATGTGTAGAAGCTGGCCCCAAGCTTATGGATAATATCATGAATGGGCAATGGAAGCTGGGAATAAACATGATGAGGTATTGTGGTATGATAAGGGTAAGAAAGGAAACCATTCCAAATGAGCTCATGATATTGGAACAGATTGAAGTCAAATGACAGGGCAGTGCCATGCAAATTGACTACCTAGGAAAAGTGAAGGAAGAGAATGGAATGCCAACTTTATTAAAGGTCGCAATAAGATGTTACAGGTTGTGCCAATCAAAAAGATAAGTTTACTAAATCCAAACCACATACAACACATTTAATGGGTGCTTTTGTATATCAACAAACATATTACTTGAAATTCAGTAGAGAGTTACAAAATGCTGCAAGTAATAGTTCTTTGAAGAAAAACACATGCTACTGCAAATGGAACTGCAAGACTTGGGTTGGTATCCTACTATGAAATGCAGTGTTCCTAAATGAAAACATAACAACTGTTAAGATATTCGCTCAGTAGTTTTTTTTGGGGGGATGCATTTTAAAATGAATTTTAATCTTTTTGATTTGATTTGATTTATTATTATCACATGTATTGGGATACTTTGAAAAGTATTGTTTCTTGCACATGATACAAAAACATAGCATTTGGTGCATCGAGTCTGGACCAATCACAATCCCACCCAGGCCCTATTTCCACAACCCCACGTATTTACCTTGCTAATCCTCCCTGACACTAGGGTTAATTTAACATGGCCAACCAACCCACCTCGTATAGGGGAGAAGGAAAGAATAGGGTGCAGAATATATTGTTGCAGAATATAGTGAAGAGAAAGATCAGCTTAATATGTAATAGGAGACTTAAACAGAACATTTTTAGAAAGTTTAAAGGAGTTAGAATTAAGTTTTAAGAGCATTGAATATGAGTAAAAGATGGAAATAGAAGGTATGCTGAGGACAGCTTGCAAGAAGTTGCCTTGTTTCGGTGCTATCTTTTCATTTATTGGGCCACATTCTATGCTTTTTTTTGAAAGGGTGAAGATGCTCCAAAGTGAGAATGCAACAATTGTCAAGGTATTCATACAGTAGTCTTTTTTGGGGGGAGGATGTCATTTTAAAATGAATTTTAATCATTTGTTGTCTTCTAATCTATTCTGTTGCTTTTAAGAGGATGAGGATGTTTTCAAGAGGATTTTACAGTTACAAAAATGCTTTTGTTTTGACTTGATTTATTATTGTCACGTGTATTGGTATACAGTGAAAAGTATCATTTCTTGCGTGCTACATAAACAAAGCATACCATTCATAACAAAGGAAAAGATGTAGAGTATAGTGTTACAGTCATAGCTGGAGTTTAGAGTGTAGATCTGATTTCGGCTTAGATTGGTCTTTTTTTGGCAGACAATCGTGGAATAGTAGCACTGAGGCAATGATAAATGAACTTCCTGTGCCTCACAGCGCCACGCACCCGGGTTTGATTCCTGGCCATGGTCACTGTCTGTGTGGAGTCTGCATGTTCTCCCCATGTCTGCATGAGTTTCCGCTGGGTACTGTGGTTTCCTTGCACAGTCCAAAAGACGTGCTGGCTAGGTGCATTGCCCATGTTAAATTCTATCTCAGTGTACCGCAAACAGGTGCTGGGTGTGGATTTTCACAGTAGCTTCATTGCAGTGTTAATGTAAGTGACTAATAAAGAAGTAAATGAAATGAGCGGAATGAGTTGATGGCAGCACAGCTAACTGCGACGAGTGACATTATGATGGAACCACGAGAGGACGCTGTCTGGTGCTTCCGCAAGACATGGTTTGTATCGCCTTATTAGTCATCTTGCTCATTAGGCCACTGTGGGGCGTTTGGTGCTGGGAGCTTTAAAGACTTCAAATGGTGTACCTTCAGGAAGCCGTCTACGTGTAGTGTTCAGTCGGTGCAATCTCAGGTATTATTTATTGCTTTTTTCTACGGGGCGGCGGTTCTTTATTTTTAAAAGCTTTTAGATGCGTTCTAAGATGTCGCTGCAAAGTAAAACCTTATTTAATCTCCTCTTCCTGATCTGCTGAAGGTGCATAGCTCTCGGTTTCAGAATGACCAGTTTAAACTTTCTGGTTAATTGGCTTGTGTGCCTCGTAGGCCAACAGTGTGGATTTATTTATCTATTGTTCTAAAACCAGGGTTGCGAAGTAATTTGAGCCTGAACCTTGTAGGACGAGATGTATGTTTTAGCACTATAGTTTCTTACTGCATATTTTTTTTTAAAAATGGCATGGCTACTTTAAGATGTTAGCAGTTGACTGCATGGCTGTTTAACCCTACTTGGCTGTATTCGATAGGCCTGTGGCCAATGCAAGAAGCTACATTTTTTTTCTGATGCCTGGAGATATCTTTCAATTTTTGTGGAGGATCTCGGAATACTAATTGGTTATAATCCATAATTGAAAGCTACCTACATAAATAGACCAATGCCAGCAGCTGTTCAGAAGTGCAATATGTATGATTTCCATCATGCAAAGAATGAACACAGCTGAATCCTAATTAAGTGTCTCCAATTTTCCCTGAACAATTCTGCTTGGGATAAAGATGATTTTTTAATTGTTTGAATTGCAATGAGAGCCTGTGGAAGTAGATCAGATGTGTTTTTGGAGAGGGGAAATAGAAGTTTTTTTTTAAAAAATTGTATTCTATGAAGTGATGGTGTTGTAACATTGCAAACATTTGTTTTGTATATTGCACGGTGGTTTTATTCAAGGTGCTGTTGTAATCTTACAATCGTTTTTAATATTGTAAATAGATTTATATAAAGTGCTATAATCATTTGTAGACAGGAGTTGTAATATTGCAAACTGTAGTTATATAAGTGGTGTTGTAATATTGCAAATAGTAGTTTTATATGAAGAGATAATGTTTATTTTGCAGAAAGTTATAATATTGCAAACAATAGTTTTGTATGAAGTAATGGTGTTGTAATATTCCGAACGGTAGTTTTGAATGAAGGGATGGTGTTGTAATAATATTGCCAACAGTAGTTTTGAATGAAGGGATGGTGTTGTAATAATATTGCCAACAGTAGTTTTGTATGAAGGGATGGTGTTGTAATGTGTGTTTCTTTTTGCAGACAAGAACTGTACTCCAGCACTGGGACTCCCAGCCTCTACTGCCGCGAGCTCCGGGGATGGGATGGGGCGCATGCGCCTTCCGCTCCGCTCCGGGCCCTGTGACTGAGCGCCCGGCCTTTTGATTGACAGGTGAAGGCCGAGGCGCGGGCACGGGGTGGTGGGGGGAGGGGGCAGCGCTCGCTCCCGTCTGCCCGCCCGCCCGCAGCGTCTCCCCCCTCCCCCACCCACCCGGCGTTACCCCCCCCCCCCTACCCCCGCCAGCCAACATGGCGGCGCTGAGCCCGGAGCCCGCAGCGGGGAGACTCCGGGCGGGCGCCCAGCTCTCGGTCACGGTGGAACACGTCGTCAGCGGCACCCTGGTGGTGTCCACCAACTTCGGAGGGAGCAGCTTCACCGGCGTCCTGATAGATATGGCCAAGAAGTAAGTCCTCTTCCCCCCCCCCCCCAACCTCATCACTCTGAGCTGGGAGTCACCCACATGATAGACTGTGAGCACCAGGCCTTCAGCATGCGGGTGGATAATTGGCCTCAGATCAAACACAGTATCTCACTTTTGACCATCCTTTTCAGATAAGGTGGGGAAAATAATTTACAACAAGGTACAACAATTTTATGATGTCCACTACCACTTTTCACATTGGCACTCTTGTTACTTGAACCCTCAGTGTCATCCAGAATAATTTTAAAGAATTGTTAGCCTCCATAGTTTACTTAATATTTAAATGCAATTTCTTCAAAACACTCCATATAACCATTATTTTATTGACACTCTTGTTATCGCAAACCTGGATTTTGAGAGTATCAACCAGATCAGAATAACTTAGCTGAATTGTTACCCTATAGTTTGATAATCAAATGTAAGTTCTTCAACATAACACCTTTCAAAGCACTCCATATAATCATTGTTATTGGAACCCTAAATTTAGAGTGTCTTCAAGATCAGAATAATTTTAAAAAATTGCTGTCCTATACAGTTTAATAATCAAATAAAATTTCTTAAACACAGCATCTTTTCAAGGAGTGAATGGATATTGCACAATAAACAATTACTGTGTATTTACCAATTGACACTTATCTTAAGCTTACAGCTGCCATATTTAAACAAATGGTTAAATTCTGGTCACAGTAATTAAAGAATTCACTCGACCACTTAGTGTATAGATTCCCCCATCTTTCAGTTAAGAAAGTGCAGGATAAATAAATATGTAATTGACGTATCTTCTAGTGACCTTGTGAACTTAAGATTTCAGATGTCATTGTGTTATAATTCCAGTCCGAAACTCCAAAGAACTTTATGAATCCCACCTGGAGCACAAATTTTGCGTCTTGAATTTGACTGGAATGAGTATGATATGTTTCATTAAGTGTGACTTAAATGAGTTAGCTTTTATTAAACAAGATTTATTTGGGAATACAATTAATATGTATCGAAGAAAATTAGTAATTTTTACCAATTACAAACGATGATGTAGTATAACCCTTAATAAATGTTCTAATCAAACAAAACTTCCCCATAGACAAAAAGTACTTTCCACAGGTTTAACACTTCAAGGACTAATATTCATGTAATACTAGAACTGACTCGTTTGGTTGGAGAATTGAAATCTGGCTTCTCAGCCTTGTAACTTCTAGCAGCCTTCCGGGTATAACAGAAAGATTTGCAATCAGAACAGCTTCCCTGAACACCAGGAAGATTCTCTGGTCAAGCCACCAACAGCAGACTTTTGATTACAGGAAGTTAACAAGTCTTCCTTTCAGTGAACTAGCAGAATTTCCAAAACCAAAGAGAGAAAGAAACACTACTTTTCAGTTTGATGTCCATTCTAAACTAAAACTGCTGCCAGCCAAACAGAAAATGAAACCTTAAATTCACCAGAAAAAAAAATGCTGTCCAAGACACATGACCTTCATCCTAACAAGGTAGGATCATAAAAGATTCCAGAGTAAAAATTAACCAATCCCATTCAAGTAGCATTAAAAAGGCTTCTTCAGGCAAAGCTGAGAGCTGGAGAGAACATGATTTGAAGGTACACTAATGTCACAATTGTTTTTCACATACATTGCCCTAACCTAAAATGTGGTGGAAATCACATGATGCAAAATCTTCATTTAGCTGTGGTATAAACATGAGGTATCTTATTCTGACTGAATACTGTACATTCGTACTTGTTTGAGGGTAGCTCGTTTAACTTGTTTAGGTTGCTCCTTCATTGTGGTAATGAGAGAATTCTGGCTATGTTTTTATAGCCTGTGCATTATTTTAAATGTTGCAAAAGAGTAAGTAAATATATTGGCTCAAACTGGAAGAAAGCCTTAGATAATAATAGTGGAGCTCCACCTATAGTTGAGAAATTGAATGTTTTAAAAAAAACTCCAGATTTTCTTTTATCTCAATTTCCCTGTAAAGTACAAATGGTTCTCCACTTTTTCTTGATTCAGCTCAAATTTTACTTGAAGGATTCTCTTGGCATAGGGCAAGGACACAGCCAATCATTTTTGGCTCTTTTGAAGGATGGAAGGACAAGAATTGAAATGGTTATATTCCGTTCGATCTCTTTTTTTACCCTTCCACAGCCTCCCTCTTCAGAATAAAAAATCTGCAATAAAATCAAGTCTAAAATGTTTATCATTGTGGAGCAGCTGCAGTGCAGTTGCAATCCTTTTCCCTGGTGAGTCTACTCTATTAAAATAAAATGCGTGCCCTAGGTTCAATCTCAATTGTGCAGGGCCAACATCGACTAGGGCGGAAGTAAGGAAACAAATTGTTAAGTATCAAAACAAACAGCTTTCCACTCTTGTTATTGGGGGATTCAGTGGTGATAGTTATTCTGGCTGTAATACTGTCAGTCTCCTCCAAGATTTGCTTGAGGATTGGGTGGGTCATGAAAAGTCCCATCTATGTATTTTTCTTGACCTCTTTTCCCTACCCCTCCCCTGCCATTGATTTTGGTATGGGGTGAAAGAAGCTGGCTGTACTACTTTTGTAAGATGTTCTCAAATTTGAGTTGTTGGCTGGGTGATTGAAGTTTCTCAAGTTCCCTTTTTTTCAGATTGGTAATTTAACCGTTACTTAAAATCCAGCCCTGTCCTTCCAACATCGTTTCTCAATTTATCATTACAGGCTTATTGCAGTTGCAAACCTGGACTTGATTACTTTTGTGTAGTCATCATTTACACCACTTTATAAAAATAAATTGGAGCTGTTGGGTATGTAAACTGACACGGATATGCTGTAGTTAATCTTTTGAATTGCTGCCTGAAATATCACCCCAACAAAATATTGTGATTTGGTCTAATTCCTTCTATTCTATTTGGTTTAGTTTTTCTTATTCTAAACAGGGTACATTATTTGCAAATGTCACATGTTTAAATCTATATCTTCCCTAACATTTCCCTAATGCAGGAAATTGAATATTGTGGAGAAGTTTTTTTTAAAAAAAACCAGTAGGTTTTGCTTTTTTTTCTACCTGCCCTCGGATTAGATTGGCCATGCTTATTAAATGAAATGCCCTTCTGAAAACATTTCAATTGTGATTACATAGTTGTATACATGTCATTTTATCATAGGATTCAAATTTCTTTAGCTTCCATTCCAGACTCTGACTTTCATTTGACTCCACAAATATTAGAATCTATAATCCAGTGAATCTAGACAGTAGGATAACATAAATATGACTGAGCTGTCTTCAGTGACATAATCTGCTACGTAACTAAATTTCCATTATTTGAGTTATCCAATTTCAAATCCAATTGTAAGGCTTAAGGTTTTGTCAAATGCGGGTATTAAAAATGAGAATTTTCATGCAGGATTAATAAATGCAATACACAAGTTGTATGAATTATATTCTGAATCAGGGTGGCTATTCATTTTTTTTTTACCTTCTTTCTTGAATGCTTGTATTTGCCAGGTCTGGTTTGTATGGTTTTCTCCCAAACCAATTTGCCAAGCAAGATGAGCTTCCTGCAGAGTCATGCACCAGTGAAATCCTTGATGGTAAAGAACAGACAGTCTGTCAAACTGAGTCACAGCCCTGCAACGTGCAATTTTCTAAGATAACAGGCAGAGAACAAACTTCACCTCTTCAGCCATTAACAGAAACTGTGCCTTGCCTTGCACCTTATTGTGAAGGTGTGCCTCTCCCACAACCATTAGTATTAAGACAGACTTACAATCAATGGGTGCCCCAGCCACCACTTCGGACAATCAAACGTACAAAAAGGCGTCTATCAAGGAATCGTGATCCTGGTAAACTTATCATGAGCACCATTAGATTGCGGCCAAGACAGGTACTTTGTGAAAAGTGCAAAAACACACTAAATCGGGAGGAAGACGATGATGATAAAGATAAACTCAACAGTAAGAATGAGAAAAAGACTAGCATGGAGGAAAACGAAAAGAGGAAATCTGAAGTTATGTGCTGTGAAAATAGGAAAATAAAAAAGGAAAAGAAGGATGATAAATTTTCTGGTGAACTGGTACATCGAAGTCCAGTGATAAAAATATCATATAGCACTCCTCAAGGTAAGGGAAAGGTTGTAAAAATTCCCTCTCGGGTACATGGTTCAATTGAGCCTTTTTGTCCGAAACAATTATTGCAAAATGAAAGTGTGGGCGAGGACAAGAACACAAATCCTGAGGAAATGGAAGTTCTTCCAGAAAAGTCATTCTCTAGTCCACCTGGAACCATTCCAAAGCTAAAACTGACGAGACCTTTGCATTCCAATGCAGACATCCCACCTCCTAGAATTCGATTAAAACCTCATCGGCTCAGTAATGGGGACAGTGTTGCAATTTATAAAGCTGAGCTTGTAGATAATGTAAATAGTGATGTGCAGCCTGCCAGGAGATCAGATAATGGTACATTTCATTCTGAAGAATCTACAGGAAAAAGTTCAATAGAGACATCAGGGAGTTCTGGAGAGGAGGACCAATGGCGGTACAAAAGGAGTCGTCGAAGCAAGGATCAAAGTGACCTGACTGTGTATTTAAGTTATAGGAAAAAAAGAGCAGATTCGTCAAGTTTATCAGTTTGTAGTAATGATAGTTTAGATGAATCAAAGTCTTCTAGCTCAGAGCTGACTTCACCAGAAGTATGTGATTTTGCACCTGGGGATGATGCATCTGTGTCATCATCTTCCAAAGAAGAAAAGACAGTGCCTCCTTTAACTGTGAGACTTCATACCAAAACTGTAATGAAATGTGTAACAGCTGAAGGCAGGACTATATCTGTCGGAGATATAGTTTGGGGGAAAATACATGGTTTTCCCTGGTGGCCTGCACGCGTTCTCAGCATTAGTATTAACAAGAAGGAAAATGGGGCTCCACAATGGCAGGAAGCCAGAGTGTGTTGGTTTGGATCACCTACAACATCGCTACTTTCTGTATCAAAAATCTCCCCCTTTTTGGAGTATTTTAAGTTGAGGTTTAACAAAAAGAAAAAAGGGGTATACCGCAGGGCGATAACTGAGGCTGCCAAGGCAGTTGATCACCTGACACCTGAAGTTCGATCTCTTCTGTCACAATATGAAACTTAGCTGAGTCACCACAACAAGTAAGTAACAACCTTTTTCAAATTTTGTACACTCTTAAAATGTTCAAAACAATTATTCATGTCAGGCAAGGCTATTGCTTCCAATGTTGCTCTTTGTGCAGCTGTAGAATCTAGTCAACCAAATCTGCAGATCCAATATTATTGCAATGCATGTTTCTCGCTAAGAACATGTCTTAAAACACCAAAATATAGGCAAGGAGCCTTTGGTCCAATAATTGTTGCCGTACCATCATGACTCATGATTATATCATGATTGGCTATCACCTACACCCAAAATGCCGGGAGAGCGAAACAAAACATTTAAAACCCATTGTTGATGAAGGTGAGGGGAGATCTCAGAACCAGCCCAGCAGATAACTGGCCATGTTTTTTGTTTCACCATTTTTTTAATAAAATGTGATTTCTACCCTTGCTGGGAAATGGTGTAGGTTTCTGAAGATATGCAGAGAATTGTCACTTCAATAAGTTTAAGTCAGTACAGGATTTGGGATTTTTGGTGGGCAGAGTAGGGACAAAAGATCAAACATCTAAGCCTTCAATTTTGAGCAGCTTTTACAGATGACCCCTCATCTTTCTAAATCAACTTTTTAAAAAAAAAGTGGTCTAGTCCTTCAACTATTTCAGGTACTTCCTATCAATATATATATATGTCAAGCAAATAGATCTAACTTTTTAAACCTTTCATGTGAATAAGTTTGTTTAAGCCAAAAGTCATTTTTGGGGGTTTTCTTGGCATTTCCAAAATCTCTAATTCATCAAGAGTTCAAAACTGAATATGATATTCTAAATAAGTGTTTTTTTAATATATTTGAATAGGTCTGTTGATACAGCCTAACTGTTTTGCTTAAAGCTCCATGGCAATAGTTGTGACTTTTTTTTTATAAACTAAAACGCTACGACCAAGTGCATAACACTGCACTTTCTTATCTTGGTAAAATACAATTTATTCAAATTTGGCCCATTCACCCAGTAAATCTTTGCTGCAACAATTTGTCTTTGTTGGGAGAGTTAACCTCCACTGTCCCAACACCTACATAAATTTTCTTGTCATCGCCATGATCCTGTTAAGCTGTGCATGGCAGCACAGCCACTTGGAAAGTAACATACACACCTTTGTACATTTAAGTGCAACACAGCTGTGTGTGGACAGAAAACAAAAAAATTCAAGGAAACATTTATCTTTTGCCAAATTGTGGATCATTTCATGACTAGGTATCTTATGAAGATGCAGCCTTTTTTTTTTGAAAAGAAGTACTAGCATTCATCCGTGTAAGGACCCTACATCACTGGGATCCTGGGTGATTTCATAGCCATTAATAATCTCTTGCTTATGTGAATTCAGCCAATTCTTGATCCATTAGAAATCCTTTAATGAAGTATCTTGTAGTGTTTCTGCATCCACCTGCTCAGTAACTTTTTAAAAACCAACAACTAATATGATACTGCCCTTTTTTTTTTAGCAGCAGCTGAGTGCATCTGGTACCTTCTTTATCTGATGGAAGGAATCACAAGCTGCTCTCTCAATTGTTGATCATGTTATCTATAATAAACATTCAGCTGAGCCTGTGGTTCCCTGAAACTGACTTGTTACCTTCTTTGAAAACTTGATTATTCTTCCTCTCCAAGATACCAATCCCAGAATCGAATAGCCTGCTAAAAGTCGTGTGCAGGGGACTTTTGTAGCAACATGTCTCATCTCTTTCATCACATTCAGACCTATTGGTCCAGATAATAACCAATTTACTTAAATTCCCTGTGTTTAAAATTTATCAATTTAGTATTTGCAATTTTCTTGCCTTGCAACCCACAGCTGGTCATTGAGCAATACTCACTGTAGAAGGATTGATGCAAAGTAATCTAAACACTATTGAAATGGATTTAAGATGTGGCAATCTGTTTTGAGGTGTATTTTAAATGGTCTTGCTGATAGCTTTTTAATCTGACTATTTTTCTCATTCCTACCACAATTTCTTTTCTATCTTAATCTCATTTTAGCTGCTCTGTTATCTAATTGCATATAATATTTGACTATTCTCTTGTGAATTTCACACCCCTTAATTTGCTAAAGTGTTTCCTTGCAATGTCTAGTTTGCCTTTTTGGTTTTAGTCTTGTCTTGTGCTGCTTATACCTCCCCCCCCCCCCCCAAAAAAACTTTGGGGCATGGAAAATGACACTTTGCTTTTATGATGTTTTTGTTACATAAAGAATTATATTCCAGGTTAGTGGTCTAACCTTAATCAGATTTTGCAAATTTTCAACCAGTTTTATAAATTTGACCCTTGAATACTTTTCACTGTATCCTGATACAAGACACATATCTTGAGTGTATAAAATTGACCCTCACACGTTATCTTGTATATTTGATGCTGATGGCTTTCAATTTATTCTACAGAACCACATCCCCTTGGCTAATACACATTACATTTGGCCCAATTTGGTCTTCAGTTTTGAATATAAATGTGATCCCAACACCAACTTGAGGAAGATATGGTGACTCGGGCAGGGAATTGGGGAATTAGCTTACTTTGTGCAGAATTGGAGACCAAAAATGGATTTGAATTTTTTTTTTGTATCTTTATAGGACAGCAACTGTTGGCATACTTGCAGCTTGTATGAAGCTGACTTGTGACAAGGATTTAGTCATGCTTGTTTTCCATACAGTCTGTATGAATTTAAACTGTGGGTTTTTTTCTGAATAGTTTGCATAATTCCAGTACCAAATGCATTCATGCATTGAAGATGGTTTCACTTCAGACTTTTTTGCAAGTTGCTAAATAATCTAATATCCAACATGAAGCTTCGCATGAATAGTACCCTGAATGGAAAAACTTGTAGTTTTTGGTATAACTTTTGAAAATAATTGAATGCAGTTGTACAGATGTTTGAAATGCAATTAAAAATTCTCTGTGACATTTCTAAGCTTTATTAATTTGAAATGGGTAAAGGTTTTGTCTGTGATCTTTTCTCTAAACAGTAAAACGTTTGAAATTGGTTTTGAGCAAGTGAAAGGCTGAAGGGAGTTGGGGTTGGGGTGGTCATTGACATCACCTCAGGCTACATCTTTTTGTTTAAAAACAGAAGAATTCATTTGCTGGAACTCTGAAATTTTAAAACTGCTGGATATACTAAGAGCAGTATCTGGAGGGAGGGGAAACACTATTGTTAGAATCCTACTGCCCTGCCTGCCACAGGAATCGGAATGGGTGAGGGGCAGATGATGACAAGGTCCATTGACCTCAGGCAGGATTTTCTGGTTGTGGGTCAAGTGAGGCTGGAAAATCCCACCTTGTATATCTCTGTAGATGCTGTGTGATTTGCTGAATGTTTCCAACATTTTCTGTTTTTATTTCTAATTTTCATCAGCTGTATTTTGCTTTTCATAGAATCCCCACAGTGCAGAAGAAGGCCATTAGGCCCATCAAGCCAGCACTGATGACAATCCCACCCTAGCCCTATCCCCATAACCCCACGCATTTACCCACTAATCCTCCTGGCACTAAGGGTAATTTAACATAGCCAGTCAACCTAATCTACTTTTCTCGGGACTGTGGGAGGAAACCAGAGCAACTGGAAGAAACCCACACAGACGTTGAGAGAATGTTCAAACCCTCCACAGTGTCCTGATTGATGCCAGGTCCCTGGTGCTGTAAGGCAGCAATGCAAACTATCTGTGCCATCCAATCAAATAAATTATCACTCCCTTTGGCTTGCATCATGAAATTTTACTGTCATTTAATCTCCCCTGCTCTCCACCCTACCACAGACCCTTCCTGTTTTTCTTTTCCCTTACTTAAACCTATTATGTTTCTAACTCTCCCACTTCTGATCTGAAATGTAGTTGATCACTGTTTCTCTCTCCACACATACTGCTTGGCCTGCTGAGTATTTCCAGCATCTACAGTCTTTAGTGGTTGAACAGTTAATATTGTGAAAGCTGGAAATCTGAAATAAAATCAGAAAATGCTGGAAAGACAGGCTTGGCAGTATCTGTGGAGGGAGAAACAGAGTTAACGTTTCAGGTGGAAGACCTGACTTGCTGAGTATTTCAAGGTTTTTTTTGGCTTTCATAGTTACTTGGTTTTGGGTTTTATGAACTTGAATTCAATGATCTTGATTTTCTGACTAAATAATTTATATTTGTGCTTTGCAGTCACTTTGCACTGGTCAATTCCATGTTTTATGAAGGATGCAACCTTAAGAATAGCTTTTAAAATGCCATGTCTAAATATAGAGTAATCTGTCTCTAAATAGATTTTGATTATGCTGCATGGAACTTGTCTATTCAGTGCCTTGATGTCAAATGCAAGATACTTTTGTCATTCAAGATAATTCACCTTTATGATTTAATGCATTCCAACTTTCTCATCATTCATGTTGACCGTGTACTATTCATTGGGCTTAAAATAATTTGTTCAGTGACAAATGGCAGTGATTATGATAAGGACACTGCCCTGCATTGTTATAACAAGGCTACTGGGAGAGAGACTGTGAGGTTTTGAATTGGTTTTGGCAAATGGCTGATGCTGGCTTCATGGCAGCTTCCTATGCTGTAACATTATTTTTATAATGTTTAAGACGATGCATGAGAATTTAAAAATTAATTGATACCTCGTATTAACCCCTGTAAATGGTGAATATACTTCTGTATGGAGGCATTATACAAGAATATCACATCTTTATTATCTTTGTAACATTGTAGTCTTGGTGGTTAGTTGACACACAAGGTAGCTTACCAGGTGTAAATTGCTAATCAGCTTTGCCTTGAATGTGACTTTGTCAACAACTTATTAGGATCTCTTTCTACATCCTGTTTACCTGGCAATGGATGAATGCTGCAGAGCTTTATTGTTGATCTGAGCAGATGTATGTTACTGCAGCTTATCTCCACATCTTTAACTTCGTTTGTGGCCTGCTGTGTTTGACAGGGGAGGTGTTCGACACTGTGCCTAGGAAATGGAGGTGTAGAATGCTCAAGAGGCAAGGATAAACAGGTGATGTTTAGATTAAACAAGGTTAGAAATGGTGTACTTAGGACCTGGTGCTGGGATCCATTTTTCTTTAGAATTCAGTAGATCATTTGGATTCATGTGAAAGTATTATCTCAAAATTTGACACCCGGTTTGGAAGATTTGAAGGGCAAAAGCCAGTTAATTAAGCAGAGAAGTAAAAAATGTGATTTTTTTTTTAATGTTTGAAAGTGTGTAATGTGAATGGATGGTGAGCTATGGATAATTCCCTGAAAGTAAGTTCAGATTGAATTTTATTAATAAGTGTAAAAAAAAATCAATGTATGCAAAATCTCAGTTCAAGGACTGTGTTGTGACTGCCTTAAAAACTAGATGGCTTAGATTTACCATGGTGAAAAATTGTAATTATCAGAAGACACTTTAATGCTTAGATTTCCACTTGGACACAGGAGAATGTTTAGCACTACTGCCTCACAATACAAGGGATACAGGTTCAATTCTGGCCTCCAGTAACTGCCTGTGTGGAGTTTGTACATTCTGTATGGGTTTGTTCCGGTTTCCTCCCACAGTCCAAAGATGTGCAGGTTAGATTGAATGGCCATATTAAATTCACTCCTTAGTGTCAGAGGAGTTAGGGTAAATGCATGGAGTTATTGAAACAGGGCTTGTGGTGTGCAAATGCAATGAGCCGAATGGCTTCCTCCTGCATTGTAGTGGTTCTGTTATTCTATGATAAAACTGTAGGGCTTTTATGGAATGGTAACACAGCAATCATCCATTTCAGAATAAAGGATTGTTACAGTATGAAATGATGGAGGCAGATCTGGTTTCAGAGCAAAATTTTAGATGAAGATACAAGGCTGTTGGGAGAGAGCAAAACAGTGAGGTTAAGTTTAAATCGATTTGGCAAATGGCTGCTGCTGGTTGCATGGCAGCCTCCTTCTGCACTATGTTCCATATCTTAATGCAGGCTGAGCTGCACCTTACATGCAGCTCCCAAAAGTTCTTAAGATTTCTGGAGAATCTTAATATAAATTTCCGATGTAGTTCTGATTCTACGTAACTTTGAATCCAATGCAAGATCAAAATCGAAAAGCCCTAGCAATACTGGAATCAATAGGAATTGAGAAATCTCCTCTTTGGTTAGAGTCATACCTCGGACAAAGGAAGATGGTTATTGAAAATCAGTCATTAGTCTGAACACATCACTGCAGTAGTTCTTCAGTGTAGTATTCTAAACCTATTCATCTTCGTGTGCTTCATCAATACCTACCTATCTTTCATCATAAGGTCAGGAGTGGGGATGTGGAATCATCAGTGAATAATGTTCACTTTGCAACTCTGCCAATACTGAAGCTATGCATGTTCAAATGCAACAAGATCTGGACAATATCTCGGGCTTAGACTGACAAGTATCATTTGTCAAAACAAGTGCCAGGCATCACCCCTTGACATTCAATTGCATTACCAGTATTAAACCCCTAGATCAACATCTTGGGTGGGGGTGGGGGGAGTTGTTTCCCATTGATCAGAAACTGAACTGCACTCGTCATATAAATACTGTTATTACAAAAGTAGTGCAGAGCCTAGGAATCCTTTGGCGAGCAACTTGCCTTCTGGATCTCCAAAGCCCTGTCCACCATCTTCAAAACACGAGTCAGGAATATAATGGCATATCCTCCACTTATCTGGATGAATGCAATTCCAGCAACGCTCCACATCTTCTAAAGGGTGAAGCTGCCCATTTGATTGACATCCCTTCCTCAAACATTCACTCCCTCCATCATTGATGCAAAGTAATGTATGCTGTCTGCAAGATGCACTGCAGGAAGTCACCAAGGCTGTTGGACACATTCCAAACCCACAAACATCTAGAAGGACAAGAGCAGCTGATGCATGAACTTGGAATTTCCCCTCCAAGCCAACATCCTGATTCGCAAATATAAAGACACCAGAGAACAACCTTTTGAGGGCAATTAGTGATGGGAAAAATATGCTGGCCTGGCCAGTGAAACCCACATCTCATGAACGAATAAAAATTGTATAAAATGAGTTGTCTGAAATATGAGGTTCATATGGTGATGTCTTGACAGCAACTGAGGACTGAAGTGGCAAGACAGTATAATGGCTCTAGCACATACTTGACTTCTGCTTTGTGGAATGGTACACCATCTGTCATTTTGTGTGTACAAGATTTGGATTTAATACTCAGAGAAAAATGTTGGTCTGTCTTGTAATGACCATCATCTATCTGTTCACTTACTCATTCTTGAGGTTAGCTGTTGTCACTTCCTACATGACATATGGTCTTGGAAAGTGGGATGTGCAGTGTTAGACTTATGGATCTAATATTTGTATGGAATTTTTTTGTTAAAATCACCAAGTTCCCATTCCTGATTTCTTCATGTTGAACCCTGTAGCCGTCATACACAGTTCAATATCGCCACTGCTAGCTGCCAAAGTTTGCAAACAGCGGCTGGGTAAAGTGCCAGAGGTCATTGACACCCTGGAACTGTACTTGAGGTAAGAGAAATTCCAAAACGCCATCTTTCTTGCTTGCTACAGTTTAACTAGTGAAAGTAATTATTGATCTCAACATTTATATGAAATTGCAATGTTACAGTTTTTTGGATTTTGGCACTATCTATCCTGTTTTGGTTCACAAAGAATTGAAAGTGGGTTTGTCCACACCTGTAGAGAGGGCATTCACAACTTTCTGTGGCAATGAATCACCTCACTCTGGCTGAAGAAATTCCTCCTCATCTCGATTCTGAAGAGTCATACCTTTTTTATTCTTGAGGCTGTGCTTTCATCCTAGCCTCATCTACTAATTGAAATATCTTTCCCACTCCACTGTATTGAGATCTCTCAGGATTCTGTAAGTTTTTCAATGAGATCCACCCTCAAAGTTCATCAATACAAATCTGTGGTCTGACCAGAATCCCATAAAGCCTCCACAGTACATTCCAGTTTTTGTATTCTCGTCCCCTCAAGAGAAAGAACCATTAACAATATTGAGTTGGTTGGTAGCATGATTAAGGAAGCAGGTGGTGGATCTGAAAGAACTAAAACTAATGAACTGAGAGCTGACAAGTACCTTGGGATCTGATCTTGGGAATTAAAAAAGTGGTTGCGGTTATAATGGATGTATTTGTTTAATAATCCAAAATTCTGCAGGTTCAGGAGAGGACTCAGCACATTAAAAAAACTGCAAATGTAACACTTCAAGAAAAGAGCAAGACAGAAAGCAGGAAACTTGAGATCACTTAGCCTAACATCTGTCATTAGGTGCAGGCTGGATCCAAGAAATTAATAATATGTTATAACCTCTAGACTGGCAATATTAGTTGTCCTGGAATTGTTTTGAGTGAACTTGAGCAATTCACAATCAGTTTAGAACTGTGCATTGAGGATGGAAATGTAAAATATACAGTTTGAATAAGTGAAACAACAATTTTTATTGCTTTATAATATCACTTTTTTATGCTTTTATATTTTTATAGTAACCCCATACCAATGGGGTTAAGCATTCTGATAACATTCTATAATCTGAAAATGACTTGATCTTGGATATTGTACATTATCAGGCAAAGACATGTGTTTTATGAAAGGAAATATTGTTTGACAAATTTATTGGCATTCATTTTGAGAATGTAACAAACATGACCACTACCATCTACAAGAGCAGCAGATACCTAGGAACATCACTACCTGGAGATTCCCCTCAAGTCACTCACTATCCTGACTTGAAAATATATCACTCTTCTTTCACTGCTGGGTTAAAATTCTGGAACTCCCCCTCTAATAGCACTATGAATGTTTCTACACGTCAGGGACTGCAGAAATTCACCACCATCTTCTTGAAGGTGATTAGAGATGGGCAACAGATGCAAGTTTAGTCAGTAATGCCCATGTCTTTTCTACTATTTAATAAAGCAGGGTGGATAAGGGGAAACTGGTAGATGTAGCATATTTGAATCTCTGAAATGTTAACACAAGGTCACCACACAATACCTCTTAGTTTTAGGGGTTGATTCATTAGTGGATTGATTCACCACCCAGAAACAGTCAGAATAAATCCATAGAATCCCAGAAGTGACCATTTGACCTATTGAGTCTGCATTGACTCTGAAAGAGCATCTTACTCAGACCCTCTTCTGCACATGTATTAATCCAACTTACTTTGGACTCGGAGGGGGGGACTACAGCACCTGGAGGAAACCCACACAGACATGGGAAGAATGTACACACTCGAGGCCAGAATTGCCTCTGGCACTATGAAGCAGCAGTGCTAGCCACTGGGTTTAAATGGATCAATTTTCAGATTGCCATCCCACTGGTTATGGTTTGCCACGGGAACATTTGTTGGAATTGCAACTATTTACAATACATATTAATGCCTTGGATGAAGGGGATATTGTAACTAAATTTGCTGACAATATGAAGTTGGATAGAAAATGTTTTTTGCAGATTCTGCCCTCAAAAGTATAGGATAAGTAAGTGGGCAAAAAGCTGGCAGATGGAGTATAATGAGGAGAAATCTGCCTATCCACTTTAGCAGTGGTGGTGTAACTGATATAATTTTAAGGGGAATGTTTATGTCTGGAAGAAAAGCAGCTCAGATTTTGGGAGAGCAGGATAATTACTCATTTCAGTCTTGCAACAGTGAATGGACTTTAATTTACTTCAGTTCCCCTGGCATTTCTGATTGTGATTGATAGGGTCATCTGTGATATAGTTTGTGCAGTCCTCTATCTTTTGCAGAGAGAAGAAAGCTTTTGCAGAAAGCAGTGAGTTGCAGTTGAATTTAGAAGGATTTTGCATGCTTCTGGAAAACTCTCACACAAAACTCAAACTCTTCACAAATGTTAAAGCAAAAATGCCTAGGTTTGCTAACTTTATTTGAAAGTGAGTTTGATCAGTACATGAATGTGACTTATTTGGAACTGGAACAGTCATAAGCTAGAAAGTAAAGTTGTTTCCTTTTTTTAACCACTGAACAATATTTTAATGGTTAAGGTGATTCATTTATTAGAGCCCTATTTAAACTGTGTTATTAAATAAAATTTCTTTTACTATAAAAGATCCATAGTTTGTCAGTGAAATCACTTATGGAGAAAAATATCCTACCCTCACATTTATGCCAAAATAGAAAAATTGTTGGTCTAGTCTGGCTTTCCAAAATAACTTGGGGTTCTGGTCCAACACGCTAACAGGCAGGCAGAGTGGGAAAAACAGGATACTTAACTCCTCCCTTCGTTTGTCTTCGGAGAGGTTGAGAAGATTGGGCCTATGCTCAAGAGTTAGAGATGATTTTTTTTTTTAAACAAGACTGAGGGGACTGGATAGGGTAGATGCTAGGAGGAGACCTTATCAAGTAGTGACTTACTGCTGAACCGGAAATTCCAGGTTCAAGTCCAACGCCAGGACTTCTCCAAAGAAGGAAAATTTATTGTAGTTCTTGTGGACTGATGATCAGCTCAATCCTTCCACCAGTTCCTCCATTATTCACCAGAAGGGAAAAAATTGTGGGTATGAAGTTACACAGGCTAGATGTTGAGAGAATTTTCCCCCTTTTGTGGGGGAATCTGAATCAAGGGGATGTAATGAAAGATCTCCATTTAAGATAAGAAATTCCTTCTCTGGAGAGGTTGTTAATGTTCAGAATTCAGTACTGTAGAAAACAGAAGAGCCTTGGTTGTATTTTTCATTATAGTGAGCATCACTGTCAGGGCAGCATTTGGTTCTTATACCTACTTGCACTTGAGATGGTGATGAAATTTGAACTGCTGCAGTTCATGTGGTGAAGTTGCACCCAAAGTTCTGTTAGGAAGCATGTTCTAGGATTTTGACCCAACGAATAAAGGAATGACAAGATCATTGGAAATCAGGCTGAGTGACCACCAAGTATGACAGTTGAGTAGATGCCACAAACTATTTGATCTGATGGGGAAATCCAAGAAAAAATGCATGTGCACATAAGGCTATTTGAGATGACGGTACTGAGTGATGCAAGGAATCTTGGTGACAGGAATTGAAGTTGTGATCTAATTGACTTGCATTACCTACCAAAATGCTGGAGAATTTCCGCTAGCAGTTCTCTGCAGGATATTCAAAATCAAGTGTGAAGACAAGTGAACAAACTCCAGCATCCTTACCAAAATCAATTCCTCCAGCATTGCAACCATAATCATGTAAAATCAGCCTTGATGGACTGGGTGTTGCATCCATATGACAAATAATTGGATTCTGAAATGGCTTGAGGATGGCAACTAGTCTCAGAATGGAGAAAAAGTTTTAAGGTTACTCTGAAGTGGGAGGAAGTTGCCACAAACCATACTGTATGACTCTTTAATCCACAAACTGTAACATAGTTGGAAACTGACCAAAAGTGAAGGGGAGGAATGATGGAAAAAGAGAACCCTGTATCTTTTACCTCCAGGCAAGCTGTTGTGCCATACTACCCAATGACCTGTGGCTCCAGCATTAAGCTTTTAAGTCACCTGAGGAAATAAATCTTGAAGCCTGGCAGGCGTTACCCTTGTCTTGAGAGACTGATAGTCATCAAATTGAATGGTTAACCATAGTGTTAAATGGCCTACTCTTAATGCCAGCTTTCAGTGTTCCTATTTATGTCTTTTTAATATGAAAATAAGTCTTATAGTAAAATAATGCTGCTGCTTTCAGAGGTGAGCTTTTGGCTAAGGTATTAAGTTGCCTCCATCTTCCTGTTAGATGGAACTAGGTGTTTAGTGGAATAGGGAGTTTTCCTGATCAACTTTTCTTTCTTCATCCAAAAATAGATTTTAAGTGGTAGTTAATTTTATTGAGTGTCGCATCATGCTGAATGCAAAATTGGCTTCCACATTTGCCTACAAGTAATTTACAGTTGCATGATTAATCGGTTGTGACACAATTTAGGATGTCCTGAAGGTTTAGTAATGGCTTTGGGTAACATCCTGGATAAACGCTTAAAAATTCACTGACCCAATTGTGTTGATGTCTTGCCTTTGTTGAATTAGCCCAGTTACATGTGATATTTGTGGAATATGATGGAAATGTAGACAATCCTGTTTTCCCTTTGGGGCAAGTGTATGTGGCATTGGTTTCTCTATTGTTCTTGGTGAATGGACCAAAAATTAAACTGATCAGAAGAGTCTGCAGCCAATAAAAATAGAGCTGACGTGAGAAGTGATGGAGAATCACTCTGTCCTCTAAGTAGATTTTAAATTTCTGTATTTTGGCTTTGACTCGAAAGGAATTTTAAATGTGTGCTTAGTCCTGGATATGTAATTAAGCATACAATTACTTGTTGAAAGGAGGTAACTTTGGTTTTATCCAATCGTCGATTTAATAAATGCTACTATGTAAATATCAGTTGGTGAACATGAAGCAGAAGTAGGCATTTCAGCCCTTGAACCTGCTTCAGCATGCAGTACTATCTTTGCTAAGCTCATCTTCACGTCAATTCTACTTTCCTGCCCACTCTGTAACCCTTTTGACCCATTGCTAATTGAAAATCTGCCAGTAATGTTCCAGCATATACTATACTCTGGGGCAGTGAATTCCAGATTCGTAATCTTTGAGAGAAGTAATTTCTCCTCTTGTTTGAAATCTGCTACCCTTTATCCTAAAATTGATTTTTGTTCTGGATTTCCTCAGAGCAAGCATTCACTTTTATACCTCAATTAGATCTCCTCTCATTCTTAACTTTTACAGTGTATTGACCTACACTGCTCAATTTCTCTATCAGGTAAGCCCCCTCATCTCTGGAATTAATTCCAGAGAACTTCCTCTAAACTGTCTCTAATGCTACTACACCCTGAAATAAGGGCTCAGAACTGTACACAGTACTTCAGATACAGAATCACCAATGCCTTGTGCTCTTCCTTTAGCTATGAATGCCAAAATTCCATTTGCATTATCTGCATACCAGTTTTTCTGTGACTCATTCACAAGGATACTCTGAACCCTCTGCAGCAAAGCACCTGAAGTCTCTCTCCATTTAGATAATTGCCTTTCCATTTTTCTGACAAATGGATGACCTCACTCATCCACATTAAATGCCAACTGCCACATTTTGGCCTACTCATCTAACCTATCTATATCCATTTGTAAATTTTCTATTTTCTCACAGCAGTTTATGATCCCACCTATTTTGGTGGACATCTGCAAATTCGATTATGGTAACTTCTGTCCCTGTATCCAAGTGATTGATATAGATTATAAGTAGTTGGAACCTGAGGATCGAATCCTGTGGCACCCCACTAATTACGTCTTGCGAACCAGAAAAGGTCCCATTTATTCTGACTCTCTGCCTTCTAAGAGTTAACCAGTCTTGTAACCAAGCCAGTAAAATTATCCTAACCTTTTGTGTATTGTGTAAGTTCCTCCCGTTCCATTACCTCTGCATTACCTGCTACTATTGGGATCGTTTAAGTCTCTGCCACCGTAAAAACTTGAGAGACAATATATTGATTTAGCATCTCTGCCATTGTATTCCCCACTATTAACTCCCCAGTCTCAGCCTCTGAGACCAACATTATGTTTTTATTGCTACATTGAACTTGAATGTTGATTTGAACTTTGATCTAGACTTGTCACTATTCATAGAAACTGTTACTTCATTCCACTTAATTGTTTAATTCCCTGTTATTGCATTTACTTAGATACTCCCTTTTAGATAAGAAATATCCAAGCATATGGGATGAGACCTATCACAGGCACTGGCGTGAATCATGTTTCTAAATGGGCACAATGAAGTACTATATAATTTAAACATGATTTTACCTCACCTGTGTTTTTACTGTTCATGTATTTTTTTTTATTTGCTGTTGGATGTATTGAGAAAGTTGAAGGCTTGGAGCAGAATATCTGCTCCACATATGAGCATTTTTAGCATTTGTGACAGCAAATTTAAAAGTAACGATGGTTGATTAATGTAAAGCTTAAGGTTTTAAAAGCCCAAAGATTCTAAGGACCAGTGAAATTTCAGAAATAATCAGTAGAGAATCAGAAGATGGAATGGAGATTCATCAGCAAGATGTTAAACATTTGTTGATAGCTATTTGAGAGTCTGGAGCCATTGTAGGTAGATCATTGAAACGATTGTATGGTCATTTGACTCCAGGTGTTTAAACAATAAATAAATACAGAACCTCTTTTAATCTCAGACTGGCTTCTCTTGCTCATTTAGACAAATAAATACATCTCAAGTGGAGTTCAATGAAGTGTTACATTACACTGGAAATATGACGTATCAATGATCAGATTTTTTTTAAAAATTACATTTTCAGTGATTGTTCACTAGACTTGGAAAAGATTTTTCTTTTGAAATGCCAGTCTTCTGTATTGCAGACTTAAATGTCTAATTGGCATTTCAGAAAAAGTATTGAACATTAATTAAAAAATTAATTTTAAGGCATAGTAAATGCTTATTTTTACAGGTTTGAGGCTGACCAGTATTTTTAAACTTGATGTAATTAGTCATACTAAAAAATATTGTCTCCTTCAAAATTCAAGCTATTCTTTTAAATGATTCTTTGGTAAAAGCTATTTTGTAGTCAGTGTTCTCCAGATGTGCTCAAGCTCTTTATATAGTGGACCACAACTAACATTTAATGTAGCAAATTGCTTCAGAGACAATATCAAAAATGGAGAACAATGCTGCAGGAGATATATGGGGAGATCAACAGCTTAGTGTATTTTAAGGACAATCTAAGTGGAGAAGTAACGTGATTTTGAAAAAGAAATTGGTGTGAGAAGAAGAAAGCTGGAAAGAAAATCGGTGTGAGCTGAAGGCATGTACAACCAGCAGTGGTAGGGTAATGAGAAGGGATTGCACAAAAAGCCAATCGCAACCAGTCTTTTTGTTAGCGGACGGGCGTGGGCTTGAAGAGAGGAGGAAGTGGTTTAAATTCCAGTGTAGATTGGCAAGAATAGAAAAATGGGATATGAGAAGGGTGTGAACAGTTTTAGATGAGTTGAAGTGTGAAGGACGGGAGGCAACCCAAGAGAACATTAGTAATTTCCAGGGGTAGACATGGGTGATGAGAGTTAGAAGTAGGGGCTCTCCAGGATGAGGGTTTGTGGTTATGTTCAGCATGTGCTGGAATAGAGTTGCCCAATTCAGCCCAAGACACACTGTGGAGAGACATGGAATTGAAATGCAGTGATAGCTTCAGCCTTCCCAGTGGAAGGAAATGCAGTCCATCATGACTTGAAATCAAACTTGACTGACAACAGAGGATGTGGTGGAGAAATGAGCAACTAGAATAAACCACTCATCTGAATCTTTATCATTATTCAATTGGATCATGATTAATCAATATCTTGGCTCCTGCTATCAACTTGATTTGCATTCTTAATATGCTTGCCTCGGCAATTATCACTCCAACCTTTGCATCTAGGTCAAAGTTATTAATAGCTATTCAATTTTAAGGGACAATACCTGAATCAAGAGTTTTTGATAAACAATGATTTAATGCATCACTTTCTTCACTGTTTTCAGTGCGATGGAAACCATTGGCCTTGACCTGGAAATTTGTTCCCTCAGAACCATAATCAGCTTCCCTTCGTTCTCACTTTCTACCCATTTGACTTCTGTATTAAAAGGATCACCTCTGCCACTTCTGCACGATGCTGCTACTGCCAAACAGGTCTTCCTTGTCACCCTGCCCTCTGTCAACATCAAAAGGGGTCATTCTCTGCAACATTCTGGTCCACCCCACTATCACCCCAACATCTCATCCCTTTCCCACGGCAACTTCTCATGCAGTTGCAGGAAGATTTAACACCTGTCCCATTATCAACTCCCTTCTTGCTGTCCAAGGCCCCAAATACTCCTCCTTCCTGACGGAGCAGCAATTTATTTGTACTATTTCAAATTAGTCTACTGTTTGTGACTTGACTTTCTCCCTTTTGAACCTAAGGAATCTATATCTGATTATGGTCACCATTCTCTCATTGATGGCTCACAGCTTCTTCTCTTGGTTCAAGAGCACATTATTCCAGAGAACTCTATTGGAACAGATGAACAAAAGCTTTGTGCAAGAGGTAGGTTTAAGAATTGTCATAACATAAGATAGAGGAGTTGGGGGAAAGAATTCCAGAGTTTGGGATCTTGATAACTGAAGGCAGGATGCTCAAAAAGCCAGAATTGAAGGACCATTAATATCTTGGGAGGGCTAAATGATTAGAGGAAACTGGAGGTAGTCAGAAACAAGATTGTGGAAGGATTAGGAAAACAAAAATGCCAAACTAGGAACCAATATAGGTCAGCAAGTATAGGGGTGATGGTTATACATGGCTGGTGCAAGTTGTGTGTACAGTTTTTTTTTAATAATGGATAGAAAATGCCAGGAATACGTTGGACCAGGCAGGTTTAATGATAATACCTGGATGTGAGTTTCCGCTGCAGGTGAGCCAGGATGGAGGTGGATATAGGCTGCTCTGGTGCTGGTGTCAGAAAATTTGTTGTTTTTTTTGTCTGTTGTACATTGAACATTACAGTGCAGTACAGGCCCTTCAGCCCTCCATGTTGCGCCGACATGTGAAAACCAATCTAAGGCCCATCTAACCTACACTATATTCCAATATCATCCATATATCTATCCAATGACCATTTAAATGCCCTTTAATTTTGGCGAGTACACTACTGTTGCAAGCAGGGCATTCCATGCCCTTACTACTGAGTAAAGAATCTACCTCTGACATCTGTCCTATGTCTATCAACCCTCAGTTTAAAGTGATGTCCCCTCATGTTAGCCATCACCATCCGAAAGAAGGTTCTCATTGTCTATCCTATCTAATGCTCTGATCATCTAGTATGTCTCTCTTAAGCCACCTTTTTAACCTCTAATAAAACAGCCTTAAGTCCCTCAGCCTTCCTTCATAAGACCTTCTTACCATACCAGGCAACATTCTGGTAAATCTCCTCTGCACCCTTTCCAGTGCTTTCACATCCTTCCTGTAATGCAGCGACCGGAACAGTACGCAATACTCCAAATGCGGCTGCATCAGATTTTTGTACAGCTGCAACATGGCCTCATGGCTCTGAAACTTAATCTCTCTACCAATAAAAACTAATACACTGTACACCTTCTTAACAGCCCTATCGAGACTATTTCCTCGGGTGGATGTAGCTGTTACTGGAGACATAATTATAAGGTTCATGTAAGGAGATATAGGAGGATGTCTGAGGTAGGTTCTTCACTGAGAGCGATTGGTATGTGAAGTGGACTGCCTGCTATGATAGTGGAGTCAGACACTTTAGGAACTTTCAAGTGGTTATTGGATAGACACATGAAACTCACCAGAATTATAGGGAGTTAGATAGCTTGATCTTGAGTTTTGACACAATGTTGAGGGCCAAAGAACAGTATGCATAGTATAGGCTCTATGTTCTATAACCTGGGTGCCAACTTTCAGGGATCTGTGCATGTGGAAACAGATCTCTCTGCTGAACCACACTGTCAAGTATCTTACCATTAGCCCAGTATTCTGTACTCCTGTTACTCCTTCCAAAGTGAATCACGTCATGCTTTTCTGCATTAAACCCCATTTGCCACTTCTGAGTCCAGCTCTGCAGCTTATCTACGTCCCTCTGTAACCTGCAACATCTTTCCGCACTGTCCACAACTCCACCAATTTTACTGTCATCTGCAAATTTGCTAACCCATCCTTCTAGCCTTCATCTAGGTCATTTATAAAAATGACAAACAGCAGTGGCCCCATAACAGTGGTACACCACTAGTAACTGAACTCCAGGATGAATATTTCCCATCAACCATCACCTTCTGCGTTCTTACAGCTAGCCAATTTCTGATCCAAACGGCTAAATCACCCTCAATCCCACGCTTCTGTATTTCCTGCACTGACCTATTGTGGGAAGCCTTCTCAAATGCTTTACTGAAATCCATATACACCACATCAATTGCTTTACCCTCATCCATCTCTTTGGTCACCTTCTCAAAGAACTCAGTAGGGTTTGTGAGGCATGACGTACCCTTCACAAAACCACGTTGATCATCCCTAATCAAATTATTCCTTTCTAGATGATTATAAATCTATCTCTCATAATCTTTTCCAAAGCTTAGGTATTTAACAATGTGAGAATTAAGTTTCTCATTATATAAATGTTTTCTTTGCAACTAGCCCCTCTGATCTCCATATTTATATATTCCAGGGTGCACTAACTGCTATTTGGAGGTCTATAAGTAACTGCAAAATCTTGCATCCTATTTTGTTCCATTCTGTCCAGAGTTTCTATACCTGCTCATCCTTACTGAGATTCCCTCTTTCTAATGCTTTTATATTGACATTTTGAATAGGTCTAAACATACTGGCAATTTCCATGTCCTTTCTAAAGACTATTTAACTGAAAATATTAAGTCCAGTTCAGTTTGTAGCTCTTGCCCAACTCTTTCTGAGCTCATTTTGAACTTTTTTAATTTGCTGGTTTTATGCTACACCTATTAGTGCCAAGAACATTGAATTTGGCAACAGACTCTCTCCTGATTTTGTGCCAAGATGTTGTTTTCATCTATTCTAATTTATCGCTGTTTGGTTTATCTCTTCTGTTGGACTTTGCAGTATTTTATATTGCTTTTGACACCATTTGACCTGGACTGCGCTTTGATTTCTTTTTCAAAGAACTCTCTTGATCAGTTTATTTTTATTTCTGTCTAAACTGCCTTCATTTCACCCAAGTTGAGCTGTGTATATATCTGAAAGCTCACCCCATGTCTATATGCATAATATCACTATAGGCGAACATGACTTGGAAGAGGGAGTTGAAGAAAGATCCTCGCGATTGAAGTTTGGGGTGGTAAGTAACAGTGGAGGCAGAAAAAACTGTTCATGCAAATACTTGCGTGGAACCAAGAAAATAACTCCCTAAAACAGGGCACGAGTCAAGGATAGATGACGCTCTATTCTATTTGGCAGTCGTTCAGAGTTGAGGGTGACTTGCTTCCATCCTAAAAATGAGTTCTTGGGCGCCTGAGGATTTCAATGCATGACCTACAGTTTCTGAGAGGTGGGGCAGCAGGTGGGTGGTTGCGTAGATTACTACACAATTCTTTTGCTGCTGATGCTTGGCATCAGCAATGAAACTCTTGTTCAACTCTTTCCCAGATGCTTTACATCCTGTTTGGATTGTCTTGGACCAGGGATTCCCAGGTGATGGTGGGGTTTTGAGCTTTTTCAGAGAGTCTTTGAAGGTATCTTTGAAATATTTCCTTTTCCCTCCTGGGGCTTGCTTCCTCTGAAAGCTCCACGTAGAGTGCTTTTTAACTGGAGGTTCTTTCTTAAGGCCTCAGTCTTGACTGAAAGACTCACTTGCCTCCTCCTCCAATCACTCACAAAAATGGAGTAGCATTCAACTGCCCTTTTTCCAGCTGAAAATAGTAATCCTTATATGTGCCTCTTCTCTTTCAAAACACCTAACATATTAATCAAACAAATTCATTTTCAAGTGTGTCTCCTTTAGAAATTACCTCTTCTGAATACTTAAAACATGTCTTGTCTCAAATCTAGATGGCCATGTTTGAATCTCTGCATGATCAGGTTTCATTTGCCCACAGTTCTGAAGCATATAATTAACAACAGGAGTAACATACCAGCCATGTTCTTGACCAACAGATCCAATTCACGTTTGGACTGGGGTCAAACAAGGCTGTCTCACTGACACACTTTGCAGTCTTCTTTACTGCAGTCCATCTTACCTTCAATAAGCTCTCTACTGGAGAGAGCCAAACTACAAAACAAATGGGAATCTGTTCAACCTTTGCTGCCTACAAGCCAGATCCAAGTTTGTCCCTTCCTCTTGTAACTGAAGTATGGTATGCAGATAATACTTGCATCTGTATACACATCATAATACCTGCACCAAGGCACGTAAGAGCGTGGGCCTTACACTGAATATCTATAAGACAAAGGTTCTCTAATACCTTAGATCTACCAGAAAGCACTGTCTCCGAGTTATCAGAACCCATGACGAGATTTTGGATAATGTGCATTACTTTTCATACCTTTCCGGGTAGAGTTGGAGAATTCATGGTTATAAAAGGGTGGAGTCTTGGGAAAACAGCTGAAATAGGGTCTCAGCTGAGGATGCATTTTGAGAAGATGGTTGGTAAAGTGGAGGAATGAAACATATAATTAATTTCCAGGTTAGAGTTTTGGCAGAGGTGAGTAACTCCTATGACACTTGGAATTCAGCTAGACCTAGTGATTGAGCTTAAATCAGGTGTTGGATATCCTCAGTCTGTAGAGGACCATCCCATGATATTGACCAGCATATTTAGTTGAAGGCATCAATAGGGAATAAATATATCAGATTGGATATGAAGGGGTGGTGCAGCAGATAAAATAAATTGAGGGCCAAAGGCCTGAATGCATAAATATGTAGAATGGAACTTTGTCCTGAGCAAAGATGAATTGAGTGGAGTATAATTCTTGTAATTATAAGCAATTTACATCCCCAAACTCTACTTCCCGTTGTTGGGAATTTTTAACAATGCTTTTGTATCAATGGTTTATGTTTGGAAATTCCCGTGCACTGTTTCTGTAAACGGTTGCTCATTTTTGAGGAGTTTTTCTAACAATTACATTACAGACTTTCTGACTTCATCTTGATGGTTTTTAAATAGATTTGGGCCTGTGTTTTGTACTTCATCATTGGCAAATCCCATGGTCACATTTTCTGCAACTTTTTTCTGATTTTGGGTTTGGGACTTCCAATAAAAGCTGTAAAGTCACTGTGCAGACTCTGCACAGACATTCTTTCCATGTCTGCGTGGGGTTCCTCCCAGTGCTCCACTTTCCTCCCACACTCCAGAGATGTGCTGGTTAAGTGCATTGACCATGCTAAATTCTTCTTCAGTGTACCCAAACAGGTGACTAGAAAATTTTCATAGTAACTTCATTGCAATGTTAATGTAAGTCTACTTATGACACTAATAAACTTCAAACAGGGAGAGAAAATGTTATTGATAACCAGTAATTTGTTTTGCACAATTCTCAGGAGCAACAAAGAACAATGGTAGAAAATTTCAATTTTAATTGGCATGTTCAATTAACAAGCATTCCTAATGATTGCTTTTAAGGCAGCATGTAGGACAGGAAAAAGTTGATAAAGTGGGGAATTTTTACTGCTGTCTGTACTACACGATGCCAAATGAACTACTTAGAGACGGACTTGATGAAGGATGATTTGAATCTCTCTTTTCGACCTGCCCACACATACTTGGAATGCAATTTAAGGATTCAAAAGTGCCAAATGGAAGACCAAATTGCTAACCACCTTTCTGCACTCCCAGATCTCGAAAGTTCGTTTGTTGTTAGACTCAAGGTTAATCAATGGGCAGCCAGTGATTAGGGTAAAACTCGTCAGAATAATAACTGTTTTGACATGCTGTGATCAATACACAAAAAGTGAACATTTTGTTTTTGAATGCTGATCTGCAGTCGAGGGGAGTGGAATTTTGTGGGTGTATTGACTCCTGATATATTTTTAAACTTAGGACAATTAAAGATATAATTACATGGATAAAATAAATTTGAAACTCTGTATGTAACTTTCAGACTGAGCTTATCCTTGGGGGATTGCAGTGTTAATGTAAGCCTTACTTCTGACTAATAAATGAACTTTAACTTTGTGTAAGCCTTAATCCAGGCCTGGACAAAGTCCAGAAGTGAAGAGTGATGTCTTTAACATCAAGGTAGCATTTAACTGTGTATAACATCAAGCAGCCCTGGAAGAATTGGAGTCAATGGGAATGGGGGCTGGGGGAGGTGGGGGGAACTCTCCATTGGTTGGAGTTGTACTTAACATGGAAGATGTATGGAGACAGTCATCTCAGCCCCAGGTCATTGCTATAGGACTTCCACTTTGTAGTCTCAGTCCAACCATCATCAGCTGTTTTCATCAATCACTTCTATTGTAAAGTCTAGGGGATGCTCACTGATTTGCATTTTGATGTTTTTATTTATAAGCAAAAATTTCCCTTGCACCCTTTCCAAATTGAAAATTTTAACCACTTGGCACAACTTATTGGGAATGAGCCTCGCATCTGCTTCCCTTTTGACTACAGCATTCTTTGGTTCTGTTCTGTTAGTGTTTCAGTTTCTTTCCTCTACTATAGTGAAATGAATGCTGACAAATTTCAGGGTACTGACTTCCAAAGGTCCACCTGCATAAGTAGAATACAAAATTAATTCTGTGGCATCAAGATAATCCTCAGATGAATTAAATTACATTTAATGACTTAACTACTTGATTAACTCTGTCAATGTTATTTTTCAAAATAACTGACGCACATCACTTCTTGGAAATTATGGTGATTAAACTGACATAGGAAACAAATGACACAGTGGATTGCAAAATTAGTATTTGTTGCCAAATGGTTTGAATTGAGTATGAGGCAGGACTGTTTTCACCTAGACTTGAAATGAAAATACCCATTAAAAAACCCTTGGTCAACAGGATTCTTAATTCCTATAGGTATAATCGCAAGACTTGTCCTCCAGCAATGTTAAATCAGCTGGAGTTCTTTATTTCCTGACTAATCAGAATCTCCAAACCTTGAGAATCTGTGTCTATGATTGGAAAACACATTGAGGGTGACTTTTCTCTCATTGTTTTCCTCTTTTGGGGGCTTAGAGGAAAATCACCTGCCACCCTTGCGTGTTGCAGTGACTATCCCCAACAAGAAATCTAATCATCTTTCCTTGATAATCAGTAGCATTATCACTGTTGAATTCCCCATCAGCACCCTAGGAGTGTTCCATTGTCCAGAAGCTTAACTGGCCCAGCCATTGCAGCTGCAACAACACGTAAAACTTGCAGTTCACTAAATTGGCATTCCACCTCACTGTGTAAAAATTTCCCATCCTACTTGGGTGCTCAATGGCAGCAGTGTGCACTATTTGCAAAATACATTGCAGCAATTCGACAAGCTCCTTTTGAGAGCACCTTCTCTACGAGGACAGCTGGCGCGAGTAAACACAGTCACCTACAATTTCCCCTCCAAGCCGCGCATCATCCTGACTTGGAAATCTATTGCAGTCAAAAACCTTGAACTTTCTCCAACATCATTGTGTACACTATCACCTCATGGACTACATCATTATTTCACTACTATAGAATGTAGTTGAGGCTAAAACGTTGTCTGATTTCAAGAAGAAATAAAATATAGCTTTTGGGGTTAAAGGGATCAAAGGATATTTGGCGGGGAGGGTGGGGAAGGAGGATCAGGATATTGAATTTGATGATCAGCCATGATCAAAATGAACAGCACAGTAGGCTCATGGCCTACTCCTGCTTCTTATTTCTGTGCATCAGTTTATGGAGGCATTGCTTAAAGGACAGCTGGGAATAGGTCCTAAATGCTGGCATTGTCGGTGACTCCTGCATTCTCGTGAAAATCCCATTTAACAATTAAGGATTCTGCTGCTTATAGGCTATTCCAATTATTTGTTACTTGCATAAAGTCTTGGCAACATGCTGAAAAATGTAGCTAAATCATATTAGTGCAAATTTTACACTATAATAAAGCTTGATGCCCAACATTACTCAACTGATGGCATCCGCACGTGTGGGGTTATAAGTAGAAATCCAGAAGCTGCCATTAGTAATTCCCTGCTCCTTCCTAGCGTGTATTATTGAAATATCAGAAATGGCAATTTTAGAACAAAAACAAAGACGTACATTTATGTAGACCTTTTCATGGCCACTGGATGATTCAAAGCACAGTATAGCTGGTAGTATTACTAGTGTCTCAATCTGGTCCGTTGATTAACGATGCAGAACTGTGCCAGCAGGGTGAATTAAATACCTGTAACTGCTGGGGTTATTTGTGATTCTCAATCTTGTCTGTTGCCTGAGATGATGTGATCCTCAGGTTACATCACCATCAGTCACAGCCTATCATCATCTTCGACTACAGTGACTTTACCTTGCAATGTAATCACCATCGTAATATCAGAAACAATAATCAAACTTCCTTGTACTATGACTGTAAGATTTCCCTATATGTTCTGCATTTAAGATGAGGTGCAATGAGATTTCTGTAACTACGGCTGTACATTTGGAAAATCTAGTTGTGTAAAATGCCAAATGTTTCACTTGTTTCGATATTTAATACTTCAGCTTCTACCTTAATTGAATGCCTGTGCCTTGATCTTTATTTTGCTCTCTTGTTAAAATTTATAGAAAAATGTGGACGGCAGTTTTATTTCTTGGTTTGTTGTCCAAGAATAGTTTGGTGTGATTGGATGCTAATGGCTTGCCTGATGATATCACTGTTAATGGGCACCTGGAAGGTCCCCTAGATTTGGCAGCAGGTTCAAATTAATGTTGGGAAAAATGAAATCCATACTATGAATATCACTAGATATTTGTGGGCATTTTTTCTTCACTGTCAACGGTGAGCATCATTGCTTCACTGTTATTTACAAAATCCAGGCCAATATGTTGATCAATTACTTGAAGTTTTGACGTTGATCAGCCATGCTTGTCTACTGCTGCAACAAACAGCTGTATTAAACAGCAAGAATTGAATCCTTGAAAATAGGTTGGAACAAGCGAACATCTCATTCAAAAATCTGAGGATAGAGTTTCCACCCATTTACCCTGGTATTATTGGTGCAATCCTAACTGAATTGATTGCTAAAGCTGGAAAAATTGTGGAAGTTCAAATGCTCAAAATGACATTTGTACATTGTCATCTTTCAAACTGATTGAAGATTCAGTTCACCAACCCCATTTGCACCTATTCAGAATAATTCTTCAGTTACACTAATTTTCTTGGTACACAAGGCATAGAATATGCATGCAGAAGGAGACCACTTGGCCCATCAAGCCCGTACCGATGACAATCCCACCCAGGTCCTGTCCAATCCCTGTAACCCCGTGTATTTACTAGGAACATTATGATTGGCTTGGATGCAGTGGAGGTCTGTTCTCTGCAAACCAGAAATAAGTTCAAGCTTTTGGTGCTTATTTTTAAAAAAAAATACACAAGCACATTTTAACTTTTAGTCTACTTTAGTCATTTTAATTGCGTTACTCAGATTAAAGCATTGTAACCGTTTTCAGCCAGAAATGTTGAGTGGATGATCCATCATGGCCTTTGTTTGAGTTCTGAAAATATAGCAGTGTTGTCAGGCCGAATGCAAGTATGTCAAATTTCAAACACTAGCGATTTATACTACAGGAGAAAAGAATATTGATTTGGCAAATTAATTTCGGCCAAAGTGTTGCCACTGGGTTATACTTATTTCTGCTCTCTTCAGAGAGCAGATCCCCAGTGTATCTTAGCCAATGTTCCTAGTTATGTGCAACAATGAATAAAGCTGTGGTGCTGAGTTTTGAATTGTTTTGTTAAAAATGTTTTATATAACATTTAACTGCCTGTTTACATAATATAATGTTGAATTCTGGTTGCCACATTACCAGAAGGAAGTGAAGGCTTTGGAGATGGTTAATCTTTTCCGTACCAGGATGTTGCCTGGTATGGAGGGCATTAATTATGAGGAAAAGTTGGAGAAACTTGGTTTGTTCTTGCTGGAACAACAGCAGTTGAGAGGTGACATAATTGAAATCTACAAGATTGGGGGACCTAGACAGAGTGGATAGTCAGAAGCTTTTTTCCAGAGGGGAAGAACCAGGTGCGATGGACAAGGTTTAAAGGAGATGTATGAGGTGACTGTTTTTACATAGACAATGTAGGTGCCTGGAACTTGCTGCCAGGGGAGGTGGTGGAAGCAGATAGTAACTTTTAAAAGGTGTCTGGACAGTACATGAAGAGGATGGGAATAGGGTGATATGGTACTTGGGAGGATTGAGGTTTTAGTTCATTCGGGCAGCATGGTTGATGCAGGCTTAGAGGGCCGAAGGATCAGTTCCTGTGCTGTAATTTTCTTTGTTCTAGAACTTAAAGGGGAGCTGCATGTTCCAGTCAATTTTTTTTTTCTCTTTTTGCTCACTTAAACTTGTGTGCAGGAATGTACAACAACAGATGAGAATTTCAGATCAATGGTGAATAACCTTTTACATTGCTGGCTTGTCACTTTTTTGCAATGTTAACACACCCATCTGGATTTTGTGATGAAGCAAGATTGCTACCCAAGATAGCTACCTATCAATTTCTGGCATCATTTTCCCCTTTTGTGATGGTTTAAATTTGGTGATCAGGGTGATATCTTGGTGTGCAAGTGCAACAGCAATGGCAAAGGTATTTTTCAGTTACCAAAATAAATGACTTGAGACAGAAGCTAAAGTAACTTTTCTGAAATTGTTTTAATGATATTTACTCAAATGATGTGAATTTGTATGGGTCAGGTTAAGAAACATCAAGGTGGAGAATGATTTCGTAAGAGTAGGATATAGACCACCAAACTGTCGTGGTAATGTTGAGAATAGCATTAGATAGGAAATTAGAAATGCATGTGATAAAAGAACATCTGTGATTTATGGGTGTCTTTAATCTGCATATAAATTGGATGAGTAAAATTAGTTATAGTACAATAGAGGAAGAATTTCTGGAGTTTAGGTGGATGGGTTTTCTGCACCAGTACATTAAGGAATGGAACAGGTCATCTTGTACTTGTTGTGCAATAAGAGGGTTAGTTGGCAATATAGTTGAGAGAACTATAGTAGTTTTGTGGATAGCTTTGACAAAGGGTCATCTGGACTCAATATTAGTTCTTTTCTCTCTGCACAGATGCTGCCAGACCTGCTGAGATTTTCCAGCATTTTCTCTTTAGATTCCAGTATCCACAGTAATTGCTTTTATTAGTTGAGAGAACTCTTGGGGATGCATGACCATAATATGATAAAATTTTTCATCAAGGTTGATTGTGAAGTTGCTTCTGAGATCAGAGTCCTGAATGTCAATAACAGCAATTTTGATGATATGAGTCATGAGTTGCCAATTCAGAACTGGGAAACGTTACTGAAAGGAAGGATGTTAGACAAGGACAATGGCAAGCATTTAAGAAACGAATGGATGAACTCCAGAAATGTTGTTCCTATTTGGCTTAAGAATGGTAAGGGAACAGTGGCCAAAGCATCTTTTTTTTTAAGGGAAATTAGAGAGAGCATTAGATTCAAAGAAGAAGCATAATAAATTGGTAAGATAAAGCAATACACCTGAGGATGGGGAGCAGTTTAAAATTCAGCGAAGGCAGATCAAGATATTGATTTAGAAGGAAAAATAGAGCATAGAAGTAAGCTAGTGGGCAACCTAACTTACTGTGTAATTTTCTATAGGTATATGAAGAGAAAAATCTAATGTAGGCCTCTAACAGTCAAATAGGGAAATTTGTAAGTGGGAACAGAGAAATGACTGAGGAAGTAAATTCACACTTCATTTGTTTCTTTCAATGTACTGAAAGTTCTGAGAACCAAGAGTTTTAGTGAGGAGCTGAAGGAAATTTGTATTAGTAAAGAAATGGTTTTGGGGAAATTAGTGGGGTTGAAGGCAGATAAATCTCCAGGGCATGATCATCTTCATCCCAGGGAACTTAAGTGGCCCAAGAAATAGCAGATCCATTGGTGGCCATTTTCCAAAATTCTTTGGCTTCTAAATTGGTTCCTACCAATTGGAGAGCAGCTAATATAAGCCTGCTATTCAAGAAGGAGGTAGAGAGAAAACAGAGAACTGTACACCAGTGAGCTTAACATTAGTAATGGGGAAGTTGCTAGAGCCCACTATCAAAGATTTCATAGCACGGCATTTGGAAAGCAGTGTTGTCATCAGACAAAGTCAGTATGGATTTACGAAAGGGAAATAGTGCTTGATAAATCTATTGGGATTCTTAGAAGGTGTAACCAGTAGATTTCACCAGGGAGAACCAGTGGATGTGGTTTAGAAGATTTTTGACAAGGTCTTATTGAGCAAATTACTATGTAAAGTTGAAGCACGTGGAATTGTGGATAATGTCTTGAGATGGATAGAAAGCTGATCACTAGACAGAAGGCAAAGGGTTGGAATAAATGGACCTTTTTCTAATTGGCAAGGAGTGACAAGGATCTGTCTAGGATTTCGACTGTTCATATTATGTATTATATTATGGAACATGGTGGGAGGGGGCATGGAGTGCGGCAAGAGGGAGGTGATGGAGTGGGGAGGAGCGGGCGGGGGGGGAACACGGCAGTGGGGGTGGGCCAGAGCATGGAGGGTACAGGGGTCCTCAAGCTTGGGGAGGGGGCTGGCTCAGCGTAAGGGGAAGGCTGGGCTCAGAGAGGGAGATGCAACAAAGTTCTGTGGGAGGGTGAGCTGTAAAGAGGATGCAGAGATGTTTCAGTGTGATTTGGAGAGGCTGAGTGGGCATATGCATAGTGGATGCAGTACAATGTGGCTAAATGTGAGTTTTTCCACTTCAGTAGCAAAAATAGGCATTATTTGAATGAGTTAAATTGAGAGAAGTGGATACTTGGTGTCCTCTGCAACAGCCACTGAAAGTAAGTGAGCAAATGGAATGGGCAGTTTTAAAAAAAAAAAGCACATGCTATCTTGGCCTTCATAGTGAGAGGATTTGACTGTAGGAATAGGAATCCTTTACTGCAACTATATTAGATGTTGGTGAGGCCACCCCTGGAGTATTGAGTGCAGTTTTGGTGTCCTCATCTGAGAAACAATGCTCTTACGATAGACGGAGTGCAGTGAAGGCATACCAAGCTGATTCATGGGATGACAGAACTGTTGTATGAGGAGAGACCAAGTCGTTTAGGATTATTTTCAGTGGAGTTTAGGGGAGTGGGAATTTAGAAATTTATAAAATTCTAACGAGTTGACTGGGTAGATTCAGAATGTTCCTGATGGTGGGGTGTCCAGACTTAAGAGGCCATAGTTTGAGAATGGGGTGTGGGGGAGAGGAGGAGAGACTTGGGATCAGGATATTGAATTTGATCAGCCATGTTCAAGGTGAATGGCAGATCAGCTCAAAGGGCTTGAATGATCTTTTCTCTGCTATTTGATGTGTACTCTTTTAACATCATGGAGACATTTGACACTGCAGAATTAAAGTGAGCTTTTTGGGGTCAATGAGAATTGGCAAATTGAGGTTAGTACAATCCAGTTATTCCTCATCAAAATGTGATTTTTTTTTTTTTTCTTGAGGTTTTTATAGCAAGACTAGCAACTTGCAAGTAAAAGTTCTCGACACTTTTTTTTTTTATGATTGAAGGGTGGGGGCTCCCAACAACTGGAGAAACTTTGAATCACCGACAGCAGTTTCTGTATTTGTGTTATTCTCCACATGTCGACTCCAGTGACTTTCTCCAGTAATTACAGCTCTCTGTTTTAGTGATGTGATGATGGTGAACGATTACAGTTTTGCTACCATGACCATCTCAAAATCTGGGCATCTAGCCTGTTTGGAAGCTTTTATTCCAGTAATGGTTTTATTCCAACTGCTTTTTCCTTCTTTTGAAACTAGAGGGGAAGTTATAGCCTGGTGGTATTGAAGCTAGGCTATTAATCCAGAAACTCAGCTAAACTCTGGGGGCCTGGATTCAAATCCTACTACAGCAGATGGTAAAAATTTAAATTCAATTAAAGATGAATAAAAATATCTGGAATTAAGAATCTACTGATGACAACACTACCATGGTGATTGTCAGGAAAAACCCATCTGGTTCATTAATACCCTTTAGGGAAGGAAATCTATCGTCCTTACTTGGTCTGCCCGACAAGTGATTCTAGAGCGAAAGCAATATGGTTGACTCTCAACTACCCTCCCAGGACAGCTAGGGTTGGGCAATAAATGTTGGCCAGCTAGCGACACCCATGTCCTGCGAGTGAATTAAATAAAAAATGATGTTGCAAAGACTAAAAGAGACATTGAAGGAAACATATATTTATAAGCTTAGGATTTTCTATATTTGGATACATTTTGTTTGCCTAATACTGCCAAACTTTTGAGATTTGCTACCATAACTATAATTAGATATCCTTAACATTTATCACAATGTGTCGATTATATTTGGAAATATGCTGTTTACTTAGAATTCAAACATGTTACATTTATGAAACCAACACAAAGTATGGAGTGACGTGTAGCTTGGAGAAACAATCTCTTGAACAAACAGTTCTTATGTTTGACAACTACCCAGTGTTGATCTTTGCCTTCAGAATGATGATCGATTGCATTGCTAGCACTTGTAGATATTTTGATTTGATTTATTATTGTCACGATTTGCATACAGTGAAAAATATTGTTTCTTGTGTACTATACAGACAAAACATACTGTATGTAAGAAGGAAATGAGAGAGTTACAGAATGTAGTGTTACAGTCATAGCTAGGGTGTACAGAAAGATCAACTTAATAGATCCATTCAAAAGTCTGATGGCAGCAGGGAACAAGCTGTTCTTGAGTTGGTTGGTATGTGACCTCAGACGTTTGTATCTTTTCCTAGTGGAAGAGAGAATTCCAGGGTGCATAGGGTCCTTTAATTACACTGCTTTGCTGTGTCAGCAGGAAGTGTAGACAGTTAATGGGTGGGGAAACTGGTTTGTGTGATGAATTGGGCTACATTCACTACCTTTTGTAGTATTTTGTATTTCATTATATAGGAATTATTTGTTGGCTCATGAGTTAACTTTATGCCTTCATGTATTTATGCTTCAGTGAACAAAGTTGAGGTATTTCAATGGGCACCAAATTAAGATTAATTGACTAAGGAACTGAGCGGAACTTCAGTGCACTAGATTGGAGGTTAAATTTAGCTTCTGCTGATGCTCTTTCCATTTACTTTTATGCAACAAGCTCTTAAGATCTTAAATATACTGCCTGAATGGATGAATTTCAAAGAAGAATTTGAAAAATAATTGAGGGGAGAAATGGCAGGCTAAGTGGGTTTAATAGGATTTTTTTTCAAGGAGGAGGTTCATCTGTCTAGAATCTAATTCTTGATCATCCTCTCTGCTGTAAGATTCTAGGGTTTTGCTTACCAGTGACAGTCTGCCTTGTGCTTGTCTACTATGTCCACTACTACATTTTTTTTTTAGCATATCTTCATACCCATTTTTTTTAATGCTTTGTGAAAGGATTCTGGAGTTGGTTATTAGCCTGTTAAACTACATTATGGACATAACTTCTGTGGCCAACAGGTTCTGGTATTGAATTCGCTCCTAGAGTTTTTGGTCCAGCAGTGAGCATGCTTTTGTTGCATCTCAAGGCCTCCTGCAATTTCAGGAGTGGTGAACACTGAACTCATGTTTATGCTGAAGTTATCAAGTGCTAGTTGATTTATAATATTCTTATATGATGTTTCCTGCCCCCACCAAAAAGTTATAATTTTGGTTGATTTGTGTATTTGTGCATGCTTTGTGTTTCTGCTAAGTTCTGATAATTTGGCAAGATTTGAAAGCTTGTTATCCTGCAGACCCTGTTCTCCACCTGCCATTATCTGCTAGATTTCAAACTGGAACTGTAATGTAATATTGGCTTCTTTGCTCTATTGCATTTTTTTAGCTGTTGACAGAAGTTGCTTCTCCATCTGTCTTAACTGCTTTCTGTGGAGACATTTGTTTGTTTGCTTGTTTAATGCTCCACCATGCTACTTAATGAACTCTGTTGCTGTCTGCTTGCATCTTGTGACTCCTGACTCAAATCTGCACCATTTGCCCATCAGTTCGTTACCAACATTTACCACTGTACCATATTGGACTAACTCCTCAAGTACCTGCTGTTTCTTGCAGCAGTGCACTCTCCTGTAATGGTTCATATGAATTTAACCTTCAACTTCCCTGATCACTTTTTTTCACTGTTCAATTCCCCCTGTGGTTTTTCTTTCCCTGCTTGTTTTGCTGGTCCACCAGATCTAGAATGTTGCTAGCAACGATTGAAACTGTTATGCAGAATCAAATTACGATTGATTCATGCTCCATTCTTTCTCTGTCATTTTGATTCCACTGGAGAGCCTGCACCAGTGGCCCTGTGTACTCCACACCATCCATCCAATGGATATCCGTACTGTTTCCCAAACAAATGTTCAAACCTGAATTTTGATTCACGGATGTTGACTGACTGCATTGAGAGTTGGTGAGCGAATGAGTTTTAAGTTTTTCAAAGAATGAGAGGGGATCTCTACAAAATATTTAAAGGGATAGATGCAAGTAATATATTTATTCAGGTAAGAGAGTCTAGAGCCAGAGAGCATCATTTCAAAATGAGGGAGAAGCAGCTTGGGACCTGAGCTGAGATTCAAGGTTTGTGAATCTTTGGAATTGTCTATCCCCAAGAACTGTGACAGTTCTGACACAGAGATCTGAGGATAGTGTGGTTAAAAGGCATTGAAGTGGACGATCAGCTGTGATCATATTTAAATAGTGGAGCTGGCTTTATGGGCTGAATGGCCTACTCCTGTTCCTAATGACTTCATCCCGTCAATCTCTTCAGCTGTTTACCTATCTTGCTTTCTCTTTCAGTTTTTTGGCTTCCCAACCTCAACTTAACCTGCTAATTGACATTGTGGTTTCCCTCCTTTAAAGATGGCCCTTTAATACCCCAAATCATTAGTTCCTCCTCATTCCCTCTTGGCCATCTTGAAATATACCTGTGGTCTTACTAGCCTGAACTACAGGGAAGATGTATACAGTGTACTCATTGACCTCTGTGGCTCTTAATCCAACATTACCTCAGTTAAATTGTTAAATCCCCATCCTTGTTTTCAACTTTTCCATTGCTTTGCTTCCCTCCCTCCTCATCTCTAACCTTCCCCACTTTTACAACCTTTAATATTTTAATTGATTGACCAATAGCCTTTAGCTATAATAAACGTCCTCCCCTGTTCTCTGCCCCTCAACTTGTCTCCTCATTTTATGATATTCGTTATGATCTAATTACTTGATTTAACTTTTTGGTCACCTGTCCTAATATATGTAGTTAATCTTCTTATAAAATATTGCTCACTGACCCAATGGATGTCTGTAATGTTTGCTAACACATTCTTTGTTGCCCAACTTTTGGCTATCATTGTTCCACTCATGCCTGTCTGTGCCAAAGGACCTCAAGCCTTGGGTTTTCTCTCGTACAAGTCCTGCAACGATCAAATCTTAGATCTTTTTCTGCCATCTCAGCATGAATCTATTGCCAAACAATGTCCCTCCTTTCCAGCTGACATTCCTTTCACCTAATCCTCACAGCACTTACCATGCAATCACAAATGGTGTCACACCTCTTTTACGTCTTTTCCCCTCACTATCCTAGACCCCAAACTCCTTGTATCAGGAAATAGTGGTAGTTATAAATAATTGATGTTTGTACTTGAGTCTTCGAATTTACAAGTTTGAGTAAGTTTAATTTTGTGTTTGAAATGACTTCAATTTAGTTTAGATGCATGCATGGTAATGAGTGAGGGTTTATAACATCAAGTGAAAAATTAAGTTGTTGCTTACCAACCAGGGGCCACCCTAGGACAAAGATCCTGTGAATTAATTGTAAGCTAAATCCAAAAAAAAACCTGCATAGGACCAGAGCTGCAGAAATCAGATATCACAAAAGAACAAAAAAGTCCAAAAACTTGAAGAGTGGGGATAAAGTGTCTCAGGCAATTAAAGAAACAACAATTTTAAAAGGGTTCTGTGGGGGAGAATTAAAATTAAGAATCAGTGAAAGTGCCCTGAGTTAAAGACAACTGCAAGAACTAGATTTAAAGTCTACTAAGTGAGAAGTTAGACATCAGAGGTAAATCAAGTTTGGTTACATCTAATACAGCCTGTGAAGCAGTAGTGTTGTGTTGGCATGGCCAGGTACCTGCGAGATTGTGTAGAACCTAGAATGCATATGGTAATCCAAGACAGGAATACCAAAAGGAGTGATTGAAATCCTGGAAGTGGATCCTTGATAAAGGCATTTAAGAGAGAGTTTGTTTGGGGGAAGGTTCAAAGGAGTGTTTTTCCAGAATGAAGTTTGGAAGCATTCATATGGAAGTGAAGTTCCAATGAGACCAGTTGGCTTACAGTGTGACAAGCATGGAGGGGAATTTGAGAAATCCAGAGGGTGGCATATGTTACTTAGTTTCAGAATGTGGTGTGGCTAACCACAGTTGGCCTACTGATTTAAAACATTAGAGTAATAGATATAATTTGTAACTTGTGTTATCCCTATAAATCTGTGTATATCTGTAAAGACATAGGTGGGGTGAAGGAGTAGTGTGTTTTAATTGATCCTGTTTAATAAATGTTTTCTTTTAAAAAATAAATCAGCAGTGCTGTGACTCAGTTCATGCAAATTCTCTAAGATCTGTCCAGCCAGAATTCCATTCTGAGACCTGACTACCTTGTGTGGGATTATAAAACATGCTTTCTCGCTCCCGTTTCTTTACTCAGCTTGTTGCTGTCCACCAGTGAGCTCGAGAACAGCACCTCATCTTTGGCTTAGGCAGTTTACAGCTTTCTAGACTCCACATTGTGTTAACAATTTCAGACCATGAACTCTTTCTATTTTAGCTTGTACTTTTTTTTTTGTTGTGTGCTGGTTTGAATTTTTTTTGCATTTTAGCTTTTGTGTAAAGCTGTGTATTATTCTAGCATTCTCACATTTTTTCTTTACAATCAATATTACTCCCTTTGCCTTTTGTTCCATTTACAGTTTTATTATTCAATTTCTCTTGCCCTCCAAACCTCTCTCCTATCTCAGGCTTTCTCTTTTGTCCTTCCTCCCCATTTTCAACAGCATAAATCCCATCAGGTTTTACCCTGAACAAGTTGTATTCTTGTCAAAACGTTAACTCTTTCACTCCACTGATGCTGAGACCTGCTGAATATTCCTGCACTTTATTCCACATTATAAACAAGGTTCTTGTGGATCTTATACATGGGAAAATGTTTTCGTAAGGGTTCAAAATATTTTGCAATATAATGTATTTGACCTTGTATGTTTTTAAAATGGTGCCCTTGACCTGCTAAAACAGTTGTTGACTAAAATGTTGGTAAGTAATTTTCATTCTTCAGCAGCCTGCAGATAAATCTATTCCAGACTTCCCCATCGTTCTGGTACTGAAGTTTTAATGATCCTTGGATTTCCAGATATTGATTTTGTATTAAAACTTTGCACTGCTAAGCAAGGAAATGGATAGATAGCTGTCACTAAGATTTCTCTTCGCTGGTACGTTTGCCCACTACAACTTCCCAGGCAAAGAAACTTGTCAATGCATAAGAATTTGTGTGAAGAGATCACCTAACATTACCACAGAGTTCCGTTAGATCTAAGTACTCAACACTGGCCACAACAGTGAGATATGCTGATTAACCTGCATTTTGGTTTTTAAATAGCATTCATTTTTAATATTAGATTTTAATTTAAGTTAGAATTACTGCATATTTTGTGTATATAAGCTCACTTTTTGTTGAAAGCCCCTATATTTCATTTCACTCCTGACTGTTTACAGACGGCTATAAGTAAATTATTCATTCAACGGTGATTCAGACAGGCACTTACTGTCTAGCCAGGTTGAATGGTTTGGTTTCCAAAGGGATTTATATGCATAGTTGCCCTAGAAAATTAATGTGGTTAAACTGAAGTATTTTGCTTCACTGAAGATGTCTCAGTCACAGTACGGTTTTGCATGTATACTTCCCTTGAAACCACAATTAATTGCATTACGAATATTTACTAATGAAGAGTTGCTTTTACAAATGTGAATGAATACAGAAAGGTCTATTTAAAATTTGTTGATAAATGCTTTTAACTTAGAAGCATATACTGGGGTAATTTCTGAATAGGTCTGTAATGGCAGACTACACCAGTGTTTTGGGCAGTGCTGTATATAATTACTATGCAACTGTATAACTACTTTAGGTTTGAATTGAATATCTAATTTGATAACTTTTTCAGACATTAAGCACTATGGTGAAGAAGTGATCTATAACTGTAACCTCAAGACTGTTTTGCTTTATTAAAGTCCTCTTCTGGCATTTTGTTATTTTTACTTATATTGAACCATGTATATTGCAAATTGATCTAGTTGTCTAAGAGATCTGTTTATTCTGCACTCTGACATCTATTTGCAAATCTCACTTGCTATATAAGAAAAAGCAAGAATGCTAGAATGAATCCTTGGTATCCTGCTTAGTACCTCCCATGTCTTTTGGAGTCTCAATTTGTGATACCCTGTTTCCAACACACGTTTCATTCTTTATTTACCTACTTACCTGTTCACTTTTTTTAAAAAAAAATCCTACCTTCCTTGCTAAGTCTATTGTTTCTTATTAAACATTTCAAATCCTCAGCAATCTCTCTCCCTCTTACCTATTGAACTTGCAATCATAAGAATTGGAACTTCATGCAAGTGGAAATTGTCAGAAGCAGGCATTTGAACAGTTTCCTATGAGATGTGAACTCCAAAGCACTGTTTAGATGGATGTTTGGATCCATGGCACTTTTTAAAGAGGTGCAGTTCTTGGGTCCAGCCAACTGTTTTTTCTTTTCCCAAAACAACACTAAAGCACTTTAAAGACTGAATAAGATCAACAATGGTACATATTTACTGAAGTTTAACTAACACAGATGTTACATAAAATATTGTGTTGCCAACAGGCCCTGCATATCACTGAAAAACCCTAGTAATTTGTTGTCTTTTTCATCAATTTTCTTAGCCGGTAAAAATGTTGGGAGTAGTTTTGAATTAATTTTTTTATCAGCAAATTCATTGCATTCCACTGTTATAAATCCCATGGTGTTTTCTTAAACTTGTATTTTTAAAAAATAAAGTTTGTAAGAAGTGTACAGATTTGTACAGCAACTTTATAGAACATAGAACACTACAGCACAAACAGGTCCTTCGGACCACAAATTGCGCCGATCATAGCCGTACCTACCAGGCCTATCTATAACTCTCAATCTCATTAAATTCCATGTACTCGTTTATATGCCAGAAGCTTTTGCTTATGATGGATATAAAAGCATTTGCTGTGTGCATCTGCATAATATAAGCTTTGTTTGTCAGTATTCAGTAGCTAAAATGTTTTTCTGTAGGTACTTATCATTGCAACCTTTAATTGACCTATGATAGTAATTTTCCTTTCTTCTTTTCTGATAGCTGAAGATCAGGGAAAAGATGAATGGATATCCTTCCTGTGTTTTAACTGGCTCTGAGCTTCAACCAATATTCCATTTTAGATGGCTATTGGATCCTGGTGAATTCTGTCAAGTTACCTTGAAGGACTGAGCTTGAGCTGTGACAAGCAAGCAAAAGGACCGAGCAGAAGGAAGTTTGACTTTATTTTTGGGCTATCAATGGCTGTGATGTAGCCCATATCCTTGGATGGGCAATGAATAGTATAATTTGGAATGTACCTATTTAAGTCACTGTTTTCATTGTCTGGGACTTATCTCAATTGAATAAAATTACTGCAAAAAAAATTCCAGGGTGAATAATGGATAAAGACTAGAGCCTTTTTTATTTTGATTCAAATGATTTTTTTTAAATGATCTAGCGCAGTAGTTTTAAATACAGTGAGTATAAAATGTCTTTAAATACTGCATATGCCCATTTATCTCCACAATTGCAAGATGCATTGAGTATTGTATGCAGCAACTTCATTGGCATTTAGCAGCATATCATTATCAAAGATGCAAGGCTTGCAAAATGCTAATGTTACCTCTTCTCCAGTAGCACTCACTGGACATGTACCCAATGCACAAGTAATGTTGAAATAATGCATTTAAGATCATTCATGGTATTTTAAAAAATTCATGAAACTATAACAAATTTAGAGGGATAAAGTTAGACCCAAGTTGCTTGGAGGAGTCCACGTTAAGCAACATTGAATGTTAGCTCCTTCATTTGCCATAAACCAATACCACAGATGGCATTAACCTTTATCTTTAATTGCATCACTTTTCAGTGTAGCAACTAAAGTTAATGTTGATCATGGCCTGCTTTAAGGTGTATTGTGGACAGCGATGAAGTAACACTGAGCAAACCATGAAATTAAGTTCAGGTGTACTATAAACAGCACTGGACGCTGCGTAACCAGATCATGTTGGAGGATGGAAGTGAAGGTTAGACTACTGCGAATCAGTAGAGCTGCTCTATTATTATTTTCACTCCTAGTACTAATATGTGCATGAAGTTTACCAAAAACTGAAGTGCTTCCATAGAAATAAACCAAAATTATTTAATGAAAAGGAAAGTGTACTTTTAAGAAAATCAGACCCTATAAAGATTGTTTGCAGAATGATATCTGACTTGTTGAAAGGGTTAACAGCTCTGGAGTGCATTGATTTTGTCTTTTGAATGTTAAATGTCTCAAGTATGTTAAGTCTTGTACAGTGAAGTTTGCTATGATTGAACCCAAGTCCTTTTAAAGAAGCAGCAAATCATCCCATTGTATTTGAAGAAGCAAGACAGCTGCAAGTGCACTGGTCTGTCTTTTACTCTGTTTAATGGTTATGAGCTACTCTTTAGGACACTTTCACAATGTCAGTTGCTAAATGCACCCCTGCAAGATTGTGTCATACACAAGGCACAATATTCTGTCCAGCTTTTGGGCAGGGCTGGTGTTTGGAACTATGCAGTTGGCAGCTAAAGTGAGGAGTGATGAAAATTTGATTCTGCTAATAAATGCTTGTATGCAGGCATTAAACGAGTTTGGAATTGGGTTCAGCTGAGCTGCTGTCTTCAGATGAATAGCACAAGTAGAGAAGGCAGCTTGAGGTTCTGGAAGCTGTTGGTCCCTGGTGGAATTGCATCAAATTGTGAGTTGGGTGCCACCAAAAGGAATGTGGAGAATCTGAGAAATGGGATGAAAAAATGTTTAGAAGCAGGTTTTTAACATGGTGGGCTGATAATGTATGTGGAGCTAGTGGATCAGCAGCCATTTTCTGCTACAGCTGAGCATCATATTACTGTATGAAGGGACATTCTAGATAAAATGTCTGCCTACCTTGAGGCTTCCTTTATTATATGATCATTTAGAAAACTGAACAGCTGACTGTAGCTGGATTAATGGGATAATTCAATTGTTTTGTCTTTCTCTGTTCATATGCATCTAGGAGACCAGAAACTCTTGTCTGAAAGATGTTTCCAGCATTTTCCTGAATATGCCACCCATTTTTGTTGCAAAATAAGTGTGCAAGGAACCCTAAATGATCAGATTATTCAAACTTGCTGATCTTCAATGTACATTACTTGTACAATTTGTCAGTCTTTCCTGCAAAGTATTTTTCTTTCTGCCTTTTTGTCTTGATTATTTGCTGTACCTTCTGAGAAGGAATGTCAAAGGTCTCTTATTGTAGTATGAAGTGCAAGAGAAAATGACCGACTTGTCTCTCTCCCCTATTTATAATACATCTGTGTGTTTATACATACAAAAAAAATCAATTTTTATTGTGCAGCTTGATTTTAGCAGCAAAAACAGGCTGTTGCTATCCTGAGTGGATAACTCTTCTGATCTCCTTTGTACTAGTAATACAGCCATGGGAGCTTTTTTTTTGGAGGAAAAAAGGCCTGCATGTACAATAGCTTTCAACTGTCAATTTACCCAATTGTTTACATACATGATGCAGATGATAGGTGCCTTCCTACTTTATACAGGGACAATTTCAGCCACTGACTGCTACCAATTATATGTTTTCATTTTCAGTGTTGTGGAGACAAGAGACTGGACTCCTATGTGCATCTTTGAAGCCATAAGATCCCTTTATGTTGTAAATGGCAAATGATAAATTTGTAGCACCAATCTGCTGTCACTTGGTTAATTTCATTTTTCTTATGTAAAAGGTAGAACATTTGTAAGGGAAATTGAATCCTTGAGGTAAAGCTCTGTCTTGCTTATTGTTTTATTTACTTACAGCAGAGTTCTTCGTGTATTAAAATATACTGTGACACCAAGATGGTCAAAAGCTAGTGCAGAACTCTTTTTTTCCTGTGTGGCTGTAAGCGGTTATAGACAAAATCTCAACTCCTCCTCTTGGATAGCATGAGCAAACCAACTAGATTTAAGTAAAATGCAAATATAAAAGACTCCCTGGAATCATTAACTAGCTGTGGCATGTTCAGGGACAGCATAGAACCTCAACTTCAATGACCCTGCACTGAAAATGTCAACCTAAATTGGATTTGATTTCCTGGGTTGTAAACTGCAGTGAATGGTGATAGTTTATATACTGTACAGGAAATTTTATCTTAAGTGATTGTATCAGTTAATTTTAAAATATGCTCTGTTGTACTTGTAAATGCTAGTGAATTGTATTCGGTCTTTGTATGATTTGCTTTACAACAGATTGACAGTATGTATTTACTAGTGCACTTCCACTGTACAAACTGCTGATATATTGGGAGTAGCAACAAGGTTAAAAAGCTAATCAGCAATAAAGTCTATTGAAGCGCTTTGCATTTCATTCTTTTTTAGGGTGCTGATATTGCATCAGTTATTACAACCACAAAAGTATTTTTGAAACATTGTTAAGAAATCTATAAAATCTTTGCATCTTCTACCATTTTAGTGCTTTAATTGGGAGATGAGAAAAGGAAACCAGAAAATACCTAACAATGTATTTCATTTGAGATTTATCAGTGCAACATTGCACATTGATTTGAATAGTTGAGCAATGTTCTACTTGGTCATAGTTTTTCCAACTCTGCTACGTTTGCTTCAAGAATTTTGGGCAGTATGAAAATTTTAGTATACGGGCTTTTTTGTTAAATGCTTAAGGAATATAGATTAGAAAAACTTTAAACTAGAAAGAGTGCAGAAAAGACTTACTAGGATGCTACCAGGACTTAATGGCTTGAGTTATAAGGGAGGCTGAATAGACTGCGACTTTTTCTCGAGGGAAGAGGGCTGAGAGGTAATCTTGTAAAGGTCTATAATATGATGAAGAGCATAGATCAGCTAGATAATGTCTTTTTCCAAAGGTAGGGAAGTCTGAAACTAAAGGGAATAGGTTTAAGATGAGAGAGATGCAAAAGAGTCCAGAGGGCAATTTTTTCAGTGGTGAATATTTGGAACAAGCTGCCAAAGGTGGTAATAGGCATTTAGACTATTACATGGGTACGATGAGTATAGAGGGATATGGACCAAATGCATGCAATTGGGACTAGCTTCAGGGTTTTTCCTTTTAAAAAGGATGGCATGGACAAATTGAGTGGAAGGGTCTGTTTCCATATGGTAAACCTCTGATTTTGACTGAGCTATAGTTTCATGGTGCTTCCCTTATTTTGCTCAAAAAGGTCTGTTTATTATGTCCATTTTTAAATGGAAATATTCCCTTTTGGGCACTTGTCCCAGAATTGATTTTCAGGTGTTCTAATAGCCTAAGTAATAGGTGTATTTTAAATGCAATAAGGAAGCTGGTTTTAGAAATTACCTTAGAATCATAGAAATCATAGAGTGCAGAAAGAGGCCATTTGGCCCATGGAGTCTGCACTGACCACAATCCCATTCCCCATATCCCTACATATTTACCTGCGAATCCCTCTAACCTGTGCATTTCAAGACACAAAGGGGCAATTTTAGCATAGCCAACCAACCTAAACTGCACATCTTTGGACTGTGGGAGGAAACCCATGCAAAGTAAGGAGAATGTGCAAACTTACCACAACACTGACCTAAATCAGGAATCAAACCCAGGTCTCTGGAGCTGTGAAATAGTAGTGCCACCCACTGTGCTGCCCTTTGATCAACAAGGTCGTTTTTTTTTTCATAGGGTGGTTGGAAGGAATTCCTTTTGAAAAGTTTTGCTTTTATTGGAAGTACCGCTACTAACGAAATAAAATGAAAAAATGATTTGGTAGAAATAAAATGCAGGTACATCTTTTGGCTGTTTGTCTATTTTGTAGTTTCTGTATTGAAAGTGGTTATGTTCAGTAATGGATACTTGCCACTAAATAAACTGCTAAACATCTTTAAGTACCCAGAGTAATTGTTGGATTGGATTTCAGGTGTTTGCATCAAAAGCATTTCACAAATTTTGGTGACTACTATTGACATCCCAAACTACAGAAACAAGTCCTAGCTTCAAGTATTTTGCATACAATTTAAATGAATATAAATGTACTTGCTGTTACTGATGTCAGGAGATGAAAAATTTATATAATGAGTTCTTTATTGAGTGGTACAGAAATATGTCATGGGATAGGCAGTATTGAGGAAGCCGAAGATCTGCAGAAGGACTTGGACAGGTTAGGAGAGTGGGCAAAAAAGCAACAGATGGAATACAATGTAGAAAAGTGAGGTTATGTACTTCGGAAGAAGGAATGGAGGCATAGACAATTTTTTCAAATGGGGAAATGCTTTGGAAATCAAACACAAAGGGACTTGGGAGTTCTTGTTCGATTCTGATAAGATTAATAAGCAGTTTAAGGCAACAGTTAGACAAAAGCAATGTTAGCATTTATGTTGAAAGGGCTAGAATGCAAGACCAAGGATATACAAGGCTGTGTAAGGCTCTGCTCAGACCTCACTTGGAGTATTGTGAGCAGTTTTAGGCCCTCTACTTACAGGCCTTGGAGAAGGTCCAAAGGAGGTTCACAAGAATGATCCCTGGAATGAAGAGGTTGCTCTATGAGGAATGGTTGAGGACTTTGAGTCTGTACTCGTTAGAGTTTAGAAGGATGCAGGGGGGATCTTATTGAAATTTACAGTATACTGCGAGGCCTGGATAGAGTGCACATGGAGAGGATGTTTCCACTAGTAGGAAAAACTGAGGGCACAACCTCAGATTAAAAAGACAATCCTTTAAAATGGAGATGAGGAAGAATTTTTTTCAGCCAGAGTGGTGAATCTGTTGAACTGTTTACTGCAGAAGACTGTAGAGGCCAGGTCATTGATTGTCTAAGATAGAGATAGATAGGACCTTGGTTAATAAGGGGATCAGGAGTTAAGGGGAAAAGACAGGAGAATGGTGATGAGAAAAATATAAGCCACAATTGAATGGCAGAGCAGATTCAATGGGCCGAATGGCCTAATTCTGCTCTTGAGTCTTTATGGTTATTCACTTTATTAAAGCACCTAACGTACAACTAAAACTTCGCTGACTAGAAACAGTTATATAATATCAAAACACAAAACTATGGATGCTGGAAATATGCAATACAAAGTGCTCTGTACGGATCTGTGGAGAGAAACTGAGTTAGATGTTGCAGGCCATTAACATTTCATCACTTTAGTTTCTCTCCACTGATGCTGATGGATAGGAGTATTTACTGTCAATGTTACTGTGTCTCAGATGGATCAGGTTATGGGACTGATAATTGTCCACCTAAAAAAAATCTGTTGCAACTGATTTGCTTTGGTTCTAATTAAATCTAGTCATCTTGTTTTTATTTTCTGGATCGGAAATCACTGATGTATCAGTATTTAACAGGATGAAGCTGTATAGTACATTTTTTTTGAAATCTTAGTGGAACAGATAATTTGCACATTGCTTCATGCTTGAGATCACCAAATTATGCAAATATTTTTTACTTGAAAGGGTAACAAATATAGTGACCTTCAAGAAAAATTTTAAGCAATGTTGATTTATTGAGATGAAAACAAAATGCGGGAAAAACTCAGCTGGATCAGCAGCATCTATGGAGAAACAGTCTGATTCCAGTCTCTCTGAAGAGTCCTACAGGCTCAACGTTAACTGTGTAGACTCTTGTTTCTCTCTCCACAGATCCTGCCAGAGCTGCGAAATTTCTTAGAAATTTATTTTTATTTCAGTTTCCAGCAGTATTTTACTTGTAATTTTTTTTTTGAACTTAGCAAAATGACATTGCCTAATTTAAATCTTTTAAGTCAGAATATTAATCTTGGAGGTAGCAAATCATGGTTCAAAACCAAAGGATTGAATGCTTGGCAGTGGGTTAAAGACTTAGTGTTTTGGCAAGCAATCGTGCATTGTTAGCAACCCAACCCCATACTACTTTAGTCTAAATTCCAGAAATAGTTCATCTCCCAAATCAGGCCAAAGGTGTTTATCTGGTCTAGAACGCAGATGTGCATTGAAACAAGAGACCAACACAAAGAGCATGATTACACAAGTGTAACTCCTTAACGCGATCATTTGACAAAAAGATTAGAATGTTCAGTCTTGTATGTAATAAAATTCCATATCAGTTTTGCAGAATATGCATGAAATAGGCCTAGCGTAGATGCTAACTGGCTATAAGAAAATCGCAAGTTCAGATGGAGTTATTAATTTCATGTATTTACACAATGGATTATTATCAGAAATAATGGGGAATTGGCTGAAGAATGTATTTCATATTAATTAATTCTTGGAATGGGGCTTCCATAGGTGAGGTTTCCATGCATTATCTAACACTAAAGTTATTTATTAATCACAAATAGCTTGCATTAACACTGCAATGAATTATTTCCCTACTTGCCATATTCTGGCGCTTGTTTGGGTCAATGCACCTAACCAGCATATCTTTAGAATTGTGGGAGGAAACCAGAGCACCCAAAGACAACCCACACAGACACAGGAGAATGTGCAAACCACACAGATAGTAACCTAAGCTGGGAATCCAACCCAGGTCCCTGACACTGTGCTGCCCTAGTTGCATTTGAGAAGAAAGTGGTTATGATCTCGACGACTGGTCCAGCAAATTCTTCAACCCTGTACTTTGTTTAACCTTTTGCAAAATATGCCATCCATTGATCATGTCTACAGTACCAAGGTGACCTCATTTAAAATGTTACTTAAATAGATTCAAGTGATTATACCAATAATGAAAGACCCATTCACTTTTTGATAAAACAAACTAAGGGATAACTTGAGAACAGCCCCTTAAAGGGGAGAAAACCTTCTGCCCCGAAACAATAAAACTTAAAGGAAGCTTAAAACATTAAATCAAAATATAATGTTATGGTTCAGGTCAGAAACTCAAATGTTTCATGGAAGAAAATTTGAGAATCTAGTAAACATGTACAAACATGTAAGAAAATTAACAAGAACTTTTAACAATTACAAATAAGAAACAAAATAACCACTATAATGTATAACCCTTAAAGATATCTGCTGTGTTTCACTCAAGCCAAAACCCTTGTCTTAGATGAAGCCCTTTAAGCACGTTCAATATAGCAAAGTCTACTGCTCACGTGATATTGGAAATTGAGTCCTTTGGTTGAAGTCTGCAGTTCTCTGGACTCACTCTAGATAGTTTGAAGTCAAGACAGCTTCCCAAAACACTAGAGATACTGGTATTGGGTGCAATCCCCAATAACAGCAAATTTTCACCCTTCAGGAACGCAAAGTCTTGTTTTGAGCGAACCAATGGAATTTTCAAACAGCAGGGAGAGAGGAAAAATACTTTTTCTGCTTGCTATCCCTTCAAAAATTCAAACCTGCTGCTCCAAACTGAAATTAAAAAAGAACTTACCAACTAGACATAACTGTCCTCCTACCAATGCAGGATTGCAAAAATTATTCCAGAGTAAATGCAAGCAACCCTATTTAAACCAAATGAGTAGTAATAAAAGAATATTTCCAGTCAAGACGGCAACAATGACATCTCTGAATCTGTGAGCTATGGAATCACTGAAGCTGTGAAATCTTCAGAAATCATTTTTTTTTTAATTTTTCTTAAAGGCATTTTAACATCACAGTAATTGAAGGGTTGATGCTGCACCCCAATCCTTGCAGCGGAAGGTAGTATAGAAGGCCTCAATGGTGCCTGGAAGCACCAGATGCTCTCTCTCCAGGGACCCTCAGCCACAAATGTAGCCATGGTAGAGAGGCAGAAATCTGGTTGGACAACCCCCTTGGTCACCCGCTGCCTGGACCTTTGATAGTAGGTTTGAAAGACCCATCAAGGGTATTTAATTTCTGTCCAAATCCAGTGAATATAAACAGTTAGAAAATTGACTGCAGAACATACTACTGATTCAAACTCTGTTCTGAGATAGTTGAGAAACATCACAATGTGCTTGGGTGAGGAGGATCTACTTCAGTAACTCCAATCACAGACATAACATATAAGTTCTAATCTGCAGTGAGAGTTTAACCACCATTCTTGCCTTAATGTTGTCAGTATATTCCAGCTGTATTAATATGGCATGCTGGGACATTGCATTTGGGTTTGTATGAGAACACACATCAAAAAACTTGTAACTAGTTGAAATTTGCCTTTTATTGGCTTGTTAGAGCAGGAATACATTGTCATAGAACCCTACAGTACATAAAAAGGCTATTTGGCCTATCGAGGCTGCATTGACAACAACCTCACCTGGGCTCTGTTCCCACAGCCCCACACATTTACCCTGCTAATCCCTCTAACCTATGCATCACAGGATGCTACTGCGGGCAATTTAGCATAGCTAATACACCTAACCTGCACATCTTTGGACCGAGGGAGGAAACCCACACCGACACGGAGGCAACTGAGTTCCAACCGGCCTCCACTATGCCACATTGGTGGAGGCAGATGTGGCAGAATTCTGTATTGTTCATCTTGTGGTAGAACTGGAGTTGCCTCTCTCATTTAACAAAAAAATCTTCATAGCAGTATGAAAATAAATCACACTAGTGATACATCTGAACATGTGTACTACGTTCTCCTCTGAGGCGGGGTAGTGGATGTAAATGTACAATAATCACATACTTAAATAAATGGTGTGGATCAGGCACTGGCAAGTACAATAGGATGATTCATAATTTCTCATGATGCATGTCAATGATTGGATTCATTGATGCAGGATTTATATTGATTTATATTGATGCAGGGTTCTGTTTAATTGAGTGGTATGTTCCTTCTGCTGCTGAATTTGGCCTCTTTAAATTGAGAGCAGGGGTGTCTAATAAAATTGGAGCTAGGCAATTTGGGAATGAATTTAGCACTTCCGTACAAAAACATAACGAAGATATGGAATTCTTTCATCTCATAAAGCTGTGGATGCTGTGACGGTTAAAATTCTTCATTTTGTTGGTAAGAGTAGGTGGGGTTGTAGAGTAAAGGCAGACACGTACTGTGCTGTACTGTTCTATGTTCTAAGTAATTTTATCTATAGATCAATCGTTAGCCAACTCATAGTATAGGCTCGAGGCACTGAATAACCGATTCCTGTTCCTTAGACTCCATCAGAATTTATATACTTTATGGCTGGACTTTGTTAATCTTGTTGGCTCTTGTCACAGCTTAGCTCCGTGCAGCGTTCCGAGAATGTTAAGGAACTACTACCAGAACCTTTTTAAGTGGGAGTCAACTGTAAAAGAAAAGACCGTAAAAACAATTCCTCAGCTGCTTCAAGGATCATATTTGGGTATGCTGCCAATGCTTACTGAAATACAAAAGGCTAGCCAACAGATGAATAATAAGATGTGTGGTCCGGGTAACATTACTGCAATGATCTATAAAACTGGCCACGAGCTCTTGCTTAAATTCTCAAAACCTTTTACAGAAATCGGAGAAGAAGAGCTATTCTCTCCAATTTTCACAATGCTATCATTGCCTCTCTTTTCAAGATGGGTGATTAATCAATTTGTGGGAGCTATTCAGGCATTCTGATGTCATGGAAAAGGGTCAGAGACTAATCATCCTAAACTGGCATCTACCCATTAGCAAAAACATACTTTGAGATCCAGTGTGTGATTTCTCCAATAAAGGGGAACCATCTTTGGCAGCTTTTTGGGGCCGAGGGTGACTCACTTCCACTCTGGGGAGATGGGTTCTGCGGTAGCTGAATAGTCCAATCCTGGAGCCGCAGACTCTGCCACAGGTTCAGTGGGTGGTGTTTGATGAGGTGGGTGGATGGGACACTCTTATTCTGCACTCTCTTTCTGCTCTTTATACTTAGCCACTGTGCATTCCAGCTGGTGACACTTCTACAGAGTTTCTTCCCCAGTTTGCGTGTTCTAAGGCAGACGATTCCACGTCTGGGTGGGATGTTGAATTTATTTATGGAAGCTTTCAAAGTGTCGTTGTAGTGTTTCCTCTGCCCTCTCAGTGATCACTTTCCATTGCAGACCTCAGAATAGAGCACTTGTTTCAGGAGCCTTGTGTTGGACAGGTGGACACTGTAACAGGCCCATCACAGCTGGTTGAGTGTGACCAGTGCCTCAATAGTGGTAATACTGATCAAGGAGAGGATGTATATGCACTGGCATGCCTACCCTGCCAGTGCATATACAGGATTTTGCGGAGGCAACATTAGTGATATCTCTCCAGGGATTTGAAGTATCTGCTATACGTTGTGTATACAAGAGGGCGGAGACCACAACTGCTCTGTAGACTATGAGCTTGATGCCAGATTTAAGGTCTTGGTCTTTGAACACTCTGTTCCTCAGACATCCAAAGACTGCGCTGATGCATTGAAATCAATGTTGGATTTCATTGTCAATGTCTGCTAATTCCAAGAGGAGGCTCGTGAGGTATGTGGCAGCAATGTAGGCCCAGTGGCGAGTGCTGTCGCATCAAAGTGCCAGGGACCTGGGTGCCAATCTGACCACAGGTCATTGTCTGCATGGGTTTCTTCCAGGTGCTCCAGTTTCCTCCCACAGTTCATAGATGTGTGGGTTGGTTGATTGACTGTCATTGTCATTTAGCGTCAGGGGAATTGGCAGAGTAAATATGTGCGGTTACAGGGATACGTTTGTAAGATACAGGAGCAGAATTAAGCTATTTAGCCCATTGTGTCCACTCTGCTGTTTGATCATGGCTGACATACCCCACATCCCCATTTTCCTGCCTTTTCCCTATAACCCTTCAACCCAATACCAATTAAAACTGTCAAACTCCTCCTTACCTTTATTCACTGTGCCAGCATCCACCATACTTTGGGGCACCAAATTCTACAGATAAGGATAGGGTCTGGGTAGGATTGGTTTCAGCACAGTCTAGATGGGCTGAATGGTGTTCTTGTGCATTGGACGGATTCTATGATATGGGAAATGATCCATGTTTTCCAGGGGGTCACCATGGATCTTGGTGGTCAGCAGGTAGTTTTGTATGGCAGAATTGGTCTGGTAACAAACCTTTGTTTTGCAGGTCTTTAGCCTGAGACTCATTCTCATATGCCTCAGTGGAATGCGTCAGTGATGGTTTGTAGCTTGCCTCTGAGTGTGTGGACAGACAGACGGTGTCTGCATTCTGCAGCTCAATGACAGAAGCTGAGGGTGGTCTTGGTTCCGGCCTGGAGCTCTGGAAATTGAACAGTTTCCCAATTGTCTTGTAGGTTAGCTCCACTCCAGCTGGGAGCTTCAAGGTGATTGAGTAGAGTATTGCTGCGAGGAAGGTGCAAAAGAGCATTGGTGCAATGATGCAGCCCTGTTTAATCCAAGGTTGCACATGTATCAGATCTGTGGTGGTCCTCTGTTGCTTGCATGTGGAGCAGACAGTGAATGGGGACAAATTCCTACAGCAGTCGCATTTGAGGAGGATGTTCCACATGATGTCCTTTGGTGGAAAGTAGGGAAATCACTTTCTCACTTCCGCAGTCAGACCTGTCTCCTTTCTAGAAGGTGATAACCATTAAGATTGTTTTGAATCACCCTGCCTGCCCACCAGTGAAAGCATACTTCAAAACTCAATGTGATTTCTGCCATTCAGATATGATCTTTGTCATGCAACAAATCCAAGAACACTATATGAAATGCACGACATGGTATTTATTGATCTGTCAAAGGTTTTTGACTTCATCAACTACAAAACCCTTCTTCAAATGAAATATTGCTTCACCTGAAAGGAGTGTTGGGACTCTTGGACTGTGAGGAGAGAGAAAGTAAAGAGGTGTTGCACCTTCTGCAATTGCATGGGAAGGTAACATGGAACTGAATGTTTGGAGCATTGGAGGAATGGACCAGACATTGTGGAGTGAGTGCCCCCTGAGACCGGGAGTGAGGGGAGGAGATGTGCTTAGTGATGGCAGCATGGAGTTGATGGAAGATGATCCTTTAAGAATGCAGAGGCTGGTGTGGTAAAATTGATGACACGAGGCATCTTTATTTAATGATCTTAATCATATGTCCTGATGGCTTTTCTCAGTTTTATATAATTAAATGCCTGGATAACATAAAATAAGTTGTGGCTTCCAAAATTGGTGGCACAATGGTTGATTCCCAGCCTCAGATCATTGTCTGTGCGGAGTCTGCACATTCTCTCTGTGTCTATGTGGGTTTCCTCTGGGGACTCTCCTATATTCCGAAAGATGTACTCGTTAGGTGCATTGGTGATGTTAAATTCTCCCTTGAAGTACCTGAACAGGCGTCAGAATGAGGCAACTAGGTGATTTTTCACAGTAACTTCATTGCAGTATTAATGTAAGCTCACTTGTGACATTAATAAATAAACTTAAATAAAGACATACAATGCAGGCTTGCCGAAGACTTCCCAGTGGGACCAAAACAAAATTCTGACCAAAGTTAAACCTTCAGGTCAATGTTCTTTCATCAAAATTAGAAAATGTAGAAATGCAACACGTTTTAGACAAGATGAAAGATACGGAAAGGAGGAAAGAATGAAAGCCGAATCTGTGATATAGAGTGGAAGGCAGGAGAGATAAAACGACAAAAATGTAGTGATTTTATCTCATTCTTAAGTTTGGACTTGGATTGACGCAATCATACTAAATTCACAGCTTTATTGGGATTTTTAAGCTAGGCAGTTTAAAATTAAATCACGGAGTTTACCTCGGGTGATCACTGAAGGTTAACCTGATATAACAATGGATTGTATAGGAGTGAGCTTTGACCAAGATTTCCTACTTGGTTCAGTGGGACGTTTCCTGCCTATGCAGGTCTTTTGCCTTCTTTCTTCGAATTTGTGAATGAGTCTATGCACAATCCCTTTCTGAATGTGGATTGATTAGTTGGGTGCACTTTTGGGTGTTGGCTGTTTTGTGTATTCCCAAATTGTTATTCTTCACCATATAAGGAATTCTATCTGCCCTGACGTGATTACCTGTCTGATTTCAGCCAGCAATTAACAGTTCTGTTCAATTCAAATTGTTCTATTCAGCTCACCAGTGTCACTGTATTAACAAGTATCAATGTAATTGGCAAGTGTGACAGCCATCCAGTTTTGACATAACAAACATTCGTCTGAACTCAGTCTGTTAACTTATTCCTTACAAAAGCAAGGCAAAAGTAGCTTATTAGCGGACAAGTAAAGAAAGCTTTAGAAGTTGGAAATGTGATTAACAGCATTGTTACCAGTAGCTGCCTTCTGAAAAAAAATGGGAGCAGAAGTTACAATCTGAAACTGTTGAACTCAGTGTTGAATCGAGGGGGTTGTGAAGCACTTTGTTTCACTACTCACAGACATTGTTTGATCTGCTAAGTATTTGCAGCATTTTTTTCAGTCTTTTCCCGTACTTGCTTTGCCGCTTTTATTCCCTTTTAAAAAAATTTCTTCTGTATCTTGCGTATTCAGCTGGATTCTCCACAGTGTTATTAATGCCACATTTGGTTCCTGATCATCCTGTCTTTATAAACCCTCTTTGTGCATTGACTGGGAGTCCCACTCCAACACCCAACACCTCCCTCCACCACTACTCTCCATTTTCCTTTTTACCTATTTATGAGAAATACTGTGAAAAATGTCGGGTTACTGCCTGTGTGGAGTCTGCACGTTCTCTCCATGTCTGGCGTGTTTCCTCTGGTTGCACTGGTTTCCTTCCACAGGATGTGAGGGTTAGGTGGATTGGCCATGCTAAATTGTCCCTTAGTGTCAGGGAGACCAATTAGGATAAATGCATGGGGTTATGGGGATAAGACCTTGTTGGCAAGGTGGGTGTGTACTCAATGGGCCGAATGGCCTCCTCCTGCACTGTAGAGATCCTATGATTCTATGAAAATGAAAGTTGTCTATCCTTTAGTTTTAATAAATCGCTATTAATCTGTGGCAACTTCAGAGGGCTGACTAGTTTGTTTCCAATTCAGTAAATGTTCTGATTATTAACCAACTGAAGCTTTGAGAAAAAAATCCTTGACAAGCAGTCCTGTAAATCAGGAAATTAAAGTAAAATACTGTGGACGCTGGAAATCTGAAATAAAGACAGAAAATTCTGAAAAGACCAGGCTGCTCTGGTAGCATGAAGAGAGAAACAGAGTTATAACTGCAATTTTTCCCAAAAATTACTAAGTGTCATAATGGTGAGAAAGCTAGAGCGAACTGCGCTGGTTTGTTTGACACAGACCAGACTTCAATTGTCCCACGCTAGTCATTTTTGGGAGCAGTTCTGGGAGGGGTGGGGCGTGGGGCCCTCCCAGATTTATTTGCATTTCCAAAAGGCCTTTGACAAAGTGCCCATAGTGTTAACAGTAAGATCCTGGCATGGGTAGAGGATTGGCTGACTGGCAGAATGTGGAGATGCCGGCATTGGACTGGGGTAAACACAGTAAGAAGTCTGACAACACCAGGTTTAAGTCCAACCGATTTATTTGATAGTAAGCTCACAAGCTTTCGAGGTTGAGGGGAACCTTGAAAGCTTGTGAGTTTACTGTCAAATAAATCGGTTGGACTTAAACCTGGTGTTGTCAGACTTCTTACCGTGACTGGCAGAAGGCAAGAGTGAGGATAAAGGAGTCTTTCTCAAGATTGCAGCTGGTGACTAGTGGTGTGCCTCAGGGGTCACTGCTGAAGTCAAGGGGTCAGCTTTTCACAATATACATCAACGATTTGGAAGAAGGAACTGAAACACAGAAATATAGAAACATAGAAAAACAACAGCACAAGGCTAAGTTTGCAGATGATACAAAGATATGTAGAAGGACTGTAATATTGAGGAAGTGGGAGGTGGCGGGGGGTGGGGGGGAGGGAAGGATGGGGGGCGCCAGCAGAAGGACTTGGACAGGTTAGGAAAGTGGCCAAAGAAGTGGCAGATAGAATACAATGTGGGAAAGCGTGAGGTTATGCACTTTGGATGGAGGAATAGACTATTTTCTAATTGAGGAACTGCTTAGGAAACCAGAAACACAAAGGGACTTGGGAGTTCTTGTTCAAGATTCTGTTAAGGTTAACGTGCAGGTTCAGTCAGCCTTCAGTTTGGAAGGCGAATGCAATGTTAACATTCATGTCGAGAGGGCTAGAACACAAGACCAGGGATGTACTTTTGAAGCTGCATAAGGCTCTGGTCAGACCCCATTTGGAGTATTGTGAGCAGTTTTGGGCCTCATTTCTATATAAGGATGTAGTGGCCATGGAAAGGGTCCAGAGGAGGTTCACAAGAATGATCTCTGGAATGAAGAGCTTGTCATATGAGGAATGGATAAAACAGATGAAAACTCTGGGTCTGTACTTGTTGGAGTTTAGATGAGGGAGATCTTATTGAAACTTGCAGGATATTGTGAGGCCTGGGTATAGTGGATGTGGAGAGCATGTTTCCACTAGCAGGGAAATCTAAAACCAGAGGGCGCAACCTCAGGCTAAACGGATGATCCTTTAAAACAGAGATGAGGAGGAATTTCTTCAGCCAGAGAATAGTAATCTTTGGAAGTCTTTTCCGCAGAAGACTGTGGAGACCAGGTCATTGAGTGTCTTTAAGACAGAAATAGATAGATTCTTGGTTAATAAGGGAATCAGGAGTTATGGGGAACTGGCAGAAGAATGGGAATGAGAAAAATATCAGCCATAACTGAATGGCGGAGCAGACTCGATGGGCCGAGTGGCCTAATTCTTCTCTTATGTTTTATGGTCTTGTAGGGCCTAAACATAGGTGCGCCTGGCTGCAAAACAATCTGGTGCCATTTCAGAAGGGTGACCTGAATTTGCACTTAGAGACCAATCTCCCTTCACCTTCCCCTACATACCTCCCCCAGTCTCATCAGTGGCATGTTTCCCAACCTCCTCCTCGAGATGAATCGGCACTATTTGGGCCCTCCCAATCACTCCCCCTGCATGACCCCTGATACACTCTCTTCATGCTCCACCCCTTCAGCCCTCCCTTATTCCCTCCACATAGCTCCCTTCCAAATGTGCCAGCCATATCCCCAACCATTCAAAGCTTTCAATGTCTTCCAAGTCCCTGCTGCGACCATCATTCCTGGTGTCTACTCGGGCTCATGCTGCTCCAAAGGGCGGATGATGCAGAGAGAATGCAGCATTGAACAAGCTATTCATCATGAAATGCTACATTAAATATGCTCGTGCCCTTCCTGGGCAAAATCCGATAGAAACAATTGCAAATCATTTGGCTCCACGTGCAGAGCTGGTTCTTAGGCCCGCATGCTACATTCTGGGATCGGTGAAATCTGCACCAGGCATGGTGAGGCCGGAAAATCGCCTTCAATTTTTCAAATCTGAGCTGAAGAGGGGTAGAAATATGACGTATCATGTTGTTCGAGAGGTGGGATGGGAAAGGTCAGGCATAGGTGGGAGCTCAGGAGTGTCCATAGTCTCAAGAAGGAATGTTAGTAGTTATGTTAAAGACAAAAGAAAATGCTTCATAGTATTTTCATAGTAAGGTAACAGAATTCTGTAAAGCAGGATTTGTGGTGAAAAAGGGTTAACCATTTTCAAACATGGAGTCTTTCTTAAAAGCTGCATTGTTGATTTCTGATCAAAAACTGTTGCAATAGCGATAATATTTAAAGACGCAATGTTAAATCAGTGAATTGCACTCTTAGTCAGCCTGTGCTGTTTGTTTTGAGAAGCTGTGCTTTGTAGACAAGGACTGAATGAGTGAACAAATGATTTTTCTCCTTTTTCAGGCCTTCATTATACTGCAATGGGAATTCATGATCTGTTGTCCTGTACTGAACAATTGTAATTTTTAAATTATTTTCCATTCATTGTTTTTCTTTTTTGTATTTCCTCACCCAAGAGTGTTCTTACTTTGACTGCACAGAGGTAAGATGTGAGTAATGAATATGATCTGGGCTGTTAGGAATTTAAAATAAAGAATTTCAAATTAGGAATTTAAATATTTCCCACTTTTTATACCTTTTAGCTTTGGCAAAGGATCATCTGGACTTGAAACATCAGCTTTTTTCTCTCCTTACACATGCTACCAGATCTGCTGAGATTTTCTAGAACTTTCTCTTTGGGTATGAAGAGTTTAAGCTTGGACTTGGAAGGAAGCTTAAGAGAGCTGGGGTTGTTTTTTTTTGGGAAAAAGGAGATTTCCTGGTAAAAATTTTAAGACTATCACCTGACAGGAATCGAGACAAATATATTAATATGATTGGTTTAAGTGACAGAATAATGAAGGGAAACTTTACAGAATCTTTTTGGTCAAAATTTAATGTGGAGTTGTTACCAAGGAAGACTGCAATGGGGCAATGAGAGTTTTCTGGAAAGCAAAGGAACAGAAGGATTGATAATGAAGCACATAGATTAGTTGAGTATTTTTAAAAAGAGACAAGTTAGTTGGATCAATAAGCCTTTCGTGCCTATGGTCCTTTGAGTACGATGATTAATTATTGACTTTCCCTCAGGAATGCAAAATTCTCTGGTGAGCAACATCCTGCTTGCTCTTCATGCTACTCCTAGAGTCACAAAAAAGGCCCTTTGGCTCATCAAATCAGTACTGACATGTGAAACACCTGACCCCCCCGCCCAATCCCATTTACCAGCATTTGGCCCATAGCCTTGGATGTTATGCTGTGCCAAATGCTCATCTAGGCAGTAGTTAAAGGTTGTGAGGCAACTCACCTCTAGTGCATTCCAGACCATCACCATCTTTTGGGTAAAAAAATGTTTTCCTCACATCTCCCCTAAACCTCCGCCTTGAACTTATGTCCACTCTTGATCTTGCCATAATTAGGTGCTCCCTAATTTCATTGGTTTACTGTTCACAGATCATTTCTTTGCCTGACAATAGAGAATTGTTGAGGCCCCAATTAGTCACGAAAATGGCACCTAATGCAAGCATATTTTAAAAACTTTCCTTCGCTAACTTCTTTCATATTGGGTTATTTGACATAACTGTGCCTGCGCTGTTAGCAGTGAAGATTGTTTGTTTTGGTCTCTGGGGGCAGGATTGCCAATGAGAGCCCTTGTCCTTCCAAAAGTTTTGGCCTAACTTTCCCAATCAGTGAGTGGGTCACTATATAAATGTGACAAGTGGGTCTCCAAGAACTCTAGTTTTTCTTTAGTTCCACCTGGATGCTTTACATGTAGGCCGAGATTTTGTAGTTATAATTATGGTAAAAATATTTGTTGTGATTATTGCTTTAAAATTGGCATCAGCAACATTCAGTAAAGTGCAAACATCTAGAATTTTTTATCCATTCAAGGGATGTAGGTTCAGCCAGCGTTTACTGCCCATCCATAATTGCCATTGAGAGGGGGAATAGTGAGCTGGCCTGTTGACCTGTTGCAGGAAAGAAGTTCTAGGATTTTGACCCAGCGACAGCGAAGGAACAACGAGATATTTCCAAGTCAGGCTGGTGAGTGGCCTGCAGGAGAGCTTCCAGGTGAGATGTTCCATGTATTTGCTAACCTTGTTCTTCTAGATGGTAGTGGTTGTGGATTTCGAAGGTTAAGTTCCTGCAGTGCATTTGCCCTGGGATCCTTGCTGTTTTCAACTCCTTCCACGGTCTTCCTCATGCCTATCTGTGTAATCTTCACCAACCCACCAAGGCATCTGCACTGCTTTAATTCTGGCCATTTGAAACCCCTGGTTTTAATTGCTCCATCATTTGTGGTATTGTGTTTACCACCAGGATCTCTGTTCCGAAACTCCCTTCCCAAATGTCTCTCTATCCCCCTTTCCTCTTCTAAGATGCTCCTTAAAACCTACTTTTTTGACCAAGCTTTTTGTCATCTGTTTCAGTATCTCTGCACATTGACTGGTGTATGCTGTTTGTAACAATCCTGGGCAGCACCTTGGGATATTTTATTATCTTAATGGTGCTACTTAAATACTCGTCTTGGTATTTTTGCCGTTTTCTTGCTGCAGTGATGAGATCCCCACAGGCAGAAATCTTTAGGAACCTCTTGAATTGATGCAAATGTTCACTTTTTAAGCTCTAAACTCATGGCTAAAAAAAACCCCCCAAAATAATAACAGATGAATGAGGTGTAGTTGGGGTTTTAATACTGCACTGAATCACCATTACTGCAGAACTGTCTCTCAGACCCAAATTGGCTACATTTATATTTGCTGCACTCCAATTTTATTATCCTCTTGCTCTTTCTGACTCTACCATTTCAATGCAGAGATGTGCAAGTTAGATAGATTGGCCATGACTAGTACCCCCTTAGTGTCCCAAGATGTGTAGGTTAAGGGGATCAGTGGGGTAAATACATGGGGTTATATAGATAAGGCCTGGGTAAGATGTTCTGTTGGAGAGTGGCTTCCTGTGCTGTTGGAATTCTAATATTTTCTCTCTTTCTCCCCTCTCTCCCTCCTCCCCCCCCTCTCTCTCTACCCCCCCCCCCTTCATAAAAAAACGTTTTATTCTTGTATATTATCTTTTATCTGCAAATGCCCGTGAGGAATGGATAGAAAGAAAATTAAATTGAGTATTTATTATTCATTTTGTTCTTCAGGCAATGTTAACTGTTTTGGAAACAAATGGAAGAATCGTTATACAGTCATTCTGGGTGACAGCCAGGAGTACTGGGTGCCATTTTGGCTTAACACTGTTTCTGTGACCTGCTTCCCAGAGAATTGAAGTTTCAATGTCACAGCAGTGCCAAGTTACTTACAAAATTAAGTGTACTAATGGAGCACAATAGCTCCTGATTTGTTAGCTCTGGAGCAGCTTGAGACATTCTGGAGACATTAAATTTGAGACAACATATAAATTAATGTTTTTTTTTGCTTAAAAAGTGACATAATGTTTTGGATTGAGATAGGTGAATAATCATGTACTCACTGTATTTGGAGGTCATTGTTTTTGCATGGTATGCGTATCTTGAAAAATCTGATTCTGAATTACAGAGATCAGGCTTCAGATTGCATTAGTCCAAGTTAGAGTGACATTTAGAATGATGCATTATGCCATTTCTATGTTGGACTGGTAAGGGAATAAAGGTATGGGACACTGTTGAAAGCAAACTGACTCATTTAATTTCCAAGTTTTGGATAAAAGAGTTTCTGATGCCAAACTAAAAGCAGTTCACACGTTTTTTTAAATGTGTAACAAAATGGTGCAACAAATTCCATGATTTGTGTCCTAATTCCTGTCTGGTAAAGAGGAGAATGGATCGGTTATTGGCTTTTGCATCAAAATAGGGAGACTTCTCAATTATTTTTTCATATGACTTTAGATAGAATTTGCATTTTCACTGCCTCAGGCCCTCCCAAATCATAGAAAGCATCGTAGAAAACCTACAGTGCAGAAAGAAGCCATTTAGCCCATTGAGTCTGCACTGACCATAATTCCACCCCGGCCTTATCCCTATGTCCCTCATATTTATCCGTTAATTCCTCTAACCTACCCATCTCAGGACACTAACGAGCTATTTTTCTTAGCACGGCCAATCAACCTAATTTGCACATCTTTGGACTGTGGGAGGAAACCAGAGTACCCAGAGGAAATCCACACAGACATGAGGGAATGTACAGACCCCACATAGACAGTGACCCAAATCGGGAATCAAACCCAGGTCTCTGCACCACATGCTATCATGCTGCCCAAATGACTTTACTGGCAATAAAGATTGGATAAATGTGATGTAAAAATTAGTTTCAGGCAGCAATTTGCCTGAGCACAAATCTAGTAACAACACTGGATCTACGAACCTCATTTTTTTCACTGGCTATGACGTCCCAAAAATGGTATTCATGGCATGCGTGCAAATTTTCAACAAGAAATGCACTTGCTGTGATATTGGTAAAGTTGTTGGTGCAAATAACATTAACCATTACAATGCAGAACAAGGAGTTTGTATTGTCAATCAACAAACAATGCTAAATTGACACCAATACTACTATTACCCTCTCTTGAGCTCACATGACATAAAGTAGCATTAAGGGTCGCACACCAGCAGTATTTAAAGGGATCATCAATTACTTAATATGAATTTCTGGTTGATTTCTCCTGGCTGTGCAGCAATTTTGCGTTTTGGGTGTTATAATTGGGTGTATAAGTGTCAGTCATCTATAAGGATCGGTGTGGCAGGTGTTCAAATAATATTTGAATTGGCTTAAAGGTTTTGGTGCAGACCAGTTGCACCCAGACACGAGTAGACAGGTAGAATTTGTCTGGGCATTGAGAATGACTGGGAGAATGAACAGAGGTCACGGAAAGTGCAAAAAGTTGCTCTAAGTGGGAGAGGGAGGGGCTGAAGGGTTGTCAGCAGAAGGCCATATCTACAGACAGCGCTGAGGTATCTTGTATCTGACATTTAGCACTGACCGATGCTTGAAATGTTCGAACTTGACTTGTCACCTGTTGAAGTCACAATTCCAGCCTCAGAGCTTGTTAAAAATGTACTGCCAATGTGCTTGCCAAGGTAACAATGGCTTTGAAATTCTGTGTGTCCTTCCAAACTGCTGCTGCAGATATAAACAGCAGTTCTCTGCTTGTAGTGCTGTGCTGCAGAAGGGAGGTCACATTCTAAATTAAAAGAGAGGAAACTTCATTTAATTTCTTCATGCCGGAGAAGCAGGCAGATCGAGCACTAGAGTTTGCAAGGATTGCACGTTACCACCCCATACTCCTTACCAGCATTTTGTTACTGACCATCACAACATTTACTTATCCACGATGCAAAAATAAATAGTGTTTCTTTATCGGAATTGTCTTTTTGATACCATTTTGATCATGGTGCAGGATACCATGCCAATTCTGTGTTGCCATGCATCTGAACCAAAAGAAACTCCATTTTTCAAGTAAAACAGGTGAATACTCAATATTATGGGAAGTGATGGCCTAGTGGTGTTATTGCTAGATTATCAATCCAGAAACCCAGCTAATGTTCTTGGGACCTGGGTTCAAATCCTGCCATGGCAGATGGTGAAATTTGAATTCAATTTTAAAAAATCTGTGATTAAGAATCTACTCATGTTCATGAAGTCATTGTCAATTGTTGGAAAAACCCATCTGGTTTACTAATGTCCTCTAGGGAAGGTAATCTGCCATCCTTATCGGGTTTAGCCTATATGTGACTCCAAAGCCACAGCAATGTGGTTGACTCTCAACCTGCCCTTCAAGGGCAACTAGGGATGGGCAATAAATGATGGTCAGCCATCAAAACGCATGTCCCACGAATGAATAAAAAAACTCATGGCAGCAGTCACAATGCTGTTCTTTGAGTTGGCTGTATTACAGATACCACGGCAAAACAAAGGGATAGTTACTGGCGACATGGCTCAGGATTCCAGTCTGCAACACATATACATCCATTCAAGAAATCTACAATCAGAGCACACTGCCAAAGGGCGTCTGATAGAACAGACAATGGATCTGCTGAAGAAACTATTCTGCCGACTCTGCAGGAACCCTAACCTCAGTGAATTTCAAGACTTATGCTACAAGACTTCCATGGTGCCATCATTTATTAGGCAAGAATCCAAGGAGCAGGAGCGTGAAGAAGAGAAGAACTGGGGGAAGCTGAAGAGAAAGAAAGGCTGCAATAATTACAGCCCCTTTCAGCCCAAACTGTAAATGAAGAACTGATTCAATATGAATAATATCAACCTCAATTCCCCACTCGCTAACAGTCCCACACTGCCTACCATCCTTCTGTTATTGACCATCACAGTGTTTACTTGTTCCACAGTGCAAAAATAAAAGAAATAGCATTTATTTAATTATCTTCTTGCTCTGTCATCACTGTCTGGTCAGGTTGCAGTGTTTGGGTATTTGAGCTGGACAAGGGTTTTTAAGTTTATTTATTAGTGTCACAAGCAGGTTTACATTAACACAGCAATGAAGTTACTGTGAAAAGCTCCTAGTCACAACACTCCTGCGCCTCTTTGGGTACATTGAGGGAGAATTAGCATGGCCAATGCACCAATGGGGTGGCACAATGGCACAGTGTTTAGCACTGCTGCCTCACAGTGTCAGAGACCTGGGTTGATTCCCGGCTGGGATTACTGTCTGTTGTCCATTCTCCCCATGTCTACGTGGGTTTCCTCTGGGTACTCCTGTTTCCTCTCACAGTCCAAAGATGTGCAGGTTAGGTTGACTGGCCATACAAAATTCACTCTAGTATTGGGGGAATAAGCAGAATAAATATGAAAGGTTGTGGTAATAGGGCCTGGGTGGGATTGTGTTTGATGCAGACCCGATGGGCCGAATGGCCTCCTTCTGCATTGTAGGGATTCTGTGTATCTATGAACCAGCACATTTTTTTGGGAAGAAACTGCAGCACCTGGAGGAAACTCACGCAATATGGGGAGAACTACAAACTCTGCACAGACAGTGACCCAAGGCTGGAACTGAAGCTGGGTCTCTGATGCTGTGAGGCAGCAGGGCTAACCACTGTGCCAGCGTAAGTTAGAGTAGGCTTACCATGAGGAGAGTGGAGAAAGTAAGGGTGCAGGCTTACATTTTCAGTTGTAAATCAGAAGAGATTGCGGGATGAAGGAATATATTATGAAAATATCATCATCTTTAATGGCTTCAGTCCTGCCGCTGACCATCAGCTGTCCATAATAACGAGCATTTTCTGCTCGTTGGAACATGCAGATATAGATTTCCTCCCAGTTCCTGAGCAAAGTGTGTCAGTGAGCAGTGTACAACCTGATTGGGTGCTGTGGCTGTTATTGGTTGAATAGCTTCCTGTAGGTGCAAGCTGTGAGATGTGGATTTAAAGCTTGTAATCCTGCAGTGTGTGAGAATGCAAAGGAGCTTCTGGACGCCAACATTAAAACTTGGTCAATGATGCATTGTCTGAGACCAGTGCTGCACCTGGTGGGATATGACATTTGACTATGTATTCAACTGACCTTGACCAGTTCTTGCATTATTCTTCTGGCATTGCCCTGTTTGCTAATCCATCCCAATACCTTCTCAGCAAGTGAATGAAGGACTTCCTGTCCTGAAGACACACAACATTTCTTCTGTCTTCTATCTCATCCAAGAAAATTTTCAGTGCAATAATTAAATACCTGCCTGTCTGATTTTTTTTCATGGTCGTTATTGTTGCTTTTTGCACAGCATAATTTGTGAGCATCCATTCCAGCTACAGTGGCTTTCCCCTTTAGGATATGCAAGCCAACTTTAAATAACACTGGGCATTTGCAGCACTGAATGCCCTGCTGATGCAGACTCTGGGGACCACTGACTGCACACGGTGATTATTATATTGAGCAAGCAACATCAAATTGGCATGCTGGCTTCCTTTTATTGAATACGTGTGGTTTTAGCATGCATCACAACCCTGTGTCCATATTTTTTAGAGGGCTAACAAATTTAACCCCCAGTAACTCTGTGGTGAGATGACCATCTGAAGAAACTGTAAGGGTAAGATCATGAAATTGCAAGATTTCTGTTGTGAATAGGTTTCTTTTATTTGTTTAACAGCTTGTTCAGAAACTGAATCAAAGTTCTTTTGATTCTACAACTGTCTAAGTCAAGTAGGTCAACAGACTAATGACTGAACTCTCAAACTTTGATTGAAACATTGAAGAGAAATATCTTAAGGAAATCAATAATTTTCTGAGTGCACTTTTTCTCACAAGGTGTGAGTGGTGTGTTCATTGGTTATCTGTGGACTTCAAAGGCAAGGCTGCAACTTTAAAGGTCTCCTGCAGTGTTGACATGCGTCTCTGATTACTATAATTTGATTCTGTCTCAGGTCTATATGCTTTGGAAATTTAAGTATCATTCATATACAACTTTGCATCATAAGAGACCTAATGAAAGATTTCACCTGAGACTGCCTCAAATGAAATTCAGTAAGAAATGTCCAGGATGAATTTGGAATGATTGTATGATATATTTGCTTTTTCACCTCCTGTTAAATTAATTTAAAGGTTATTAAATTTAAAATGAAATGTGAGCATGTGATACTGTTTGCTTCAATGAATGCTGGTGGAGTTTCCTTTTTCATTCTACTCGTATTTTACTACTTACTGAGGTCAGGATGAGAAGGGGAGTTGGGATTCCCCCATAATTAAGATACAGGAATTGAAATGACTGGATTACGATAGAAAAGACCTAAAATTAACATTTCTCGAAATAATTGCATGTTGTAAGTAAATTATTCATTTTCAGGTAACAAGCTGCATGGGTAATTAACGGCAGGGTAAAGTTATTTAACAGGATAATACTTTGTGTGTATACCAGATGGGATATATGTATACACTGATCTGCTGACGAAAGTATATTTTTTATGGATGTGTTATGGAAGATTATTTATTCAGGGACATCGGTTATAATATTGTCCTTGTATTTTGAACACTTTTGCAGCAATGATGGTAGCTGGTTTGCAACACTTGTTCTTGGTCATTCTTTATTCTTTCAGTTATCAGCAATGCTTATAGAATCCTTACAGTGCAAAAGGAGGCCATTTGACCCATCGAGTCTGCACCAACAACATCCCCCACAGGCCTTAACTCTGTAACCCATTATGTTCCCTGCTAATCCTACTGATAGTAAGGGATAATTTAACATGGCCAATCAACCTAACTTGCACAGTTTTAGACTGTGGAAGAAAACTGGAGCACCTGGTTGAAACCCACACAGACATGGGGAAAATGTCCAATACAGACTGTCAGCTAAAGCCAGAGTTAAACCCACACCCCTGATGCTGTGAGGCAGCAGTGCTAACCACTGTGCCACCATGCTGCACTACCAAAAATCACAGTCATTGCTGACTAACATTGAGCATTTAATATTTCTACATTGAGGTTTCTACCAACCAATAGCTCTGGAATATTGGTCCCTTTGAGTTGAAGCTTACAGGCTATACGCTTTGGAAAACTTTCCACTGTTGAGGAAGGTGTTTGATTAGATAGGGTTCCTTCTTGCAATACAAGAGTTAGAAAAGGGTTAAGTACAAAGGATTTATTTAGCTGCTAATGGAAAGCATTCAAGGATGGCAGTTTTGATAGGTGTTAAAGAGTGAAGAGGAAATGAGGAGGAGGTTGACAGATCCCAGGGTTTGCATGAAAACCCTGGACACAGGAAAAGACCATGAATTGATTTGAAGACAATGATAATTCTGATCAATTCATTGCAACACAGGATAGCTAATGACGTTGAGTAAATGTGGAGTTGATGGGAGTGTGGAACTTTGTGCTCATTAACACAAAAAAACTTGGAAATTGGAGGCAAATGTTGGAGATGTTGAATTTTAAAGCAATAATGTTATAGATTAGATAGGGTTTTGTCAGCAATGGAGCAGAGGAAAAGAATAAGGGTGTTTCAGAGATTAAAAGTTGGATATAGGCACAGAAAATAAATGTGTCATTCGATAATATGACAAAGCTCCATAAACATCGAAAAGAAAATGTTAGTGTGGTCGTTCTTATGAAGTACACACTTGTTTAGGCCCAGACATTCTAATTTTAGCCAGCTAATGAGGCAGAATAAACTTAGCAACCACTCTTTTAAGCTAAGTGCCCTTCCCCCTACCCAGTAACATCTTGAGACTTATAATGGGGACCTTCAGCGCTAATATGCATGTACGTATGTAGCTTTATATAGAAAATATGGTGACACAGTGGTTAACACTGCTGCCCTCACAGCGGCAGGGAAGCAGGTTCAATTGCGGTCTTGGGTGTCTACGTGAAGTTTGTATGTTCTCCCTGTGTCCACATGGGTTTCCTCTGGGTGCTCCGGTTTCTTCCCACAGACCAAAGACTTGCAGATTTGGTAGATTGGCAGTGCGAACCTGCTCCTTAGTATCCTGAGATGTATGGGTCAGGGGGATTAGTGGGGTAATATGTGTGGTTATGGGGACAGGGCCTGAGCTCTGTCGGAGAGTCAGTGTAGACTTGATGATCTGGGATGGTTTCTTTCTGCACTATAGGGATTCTATGATTCTATTCTATGAAAATATAGCTTTAAAGGGGAATTGTGAAAGGCTTAGAATTTCAATACTTGTTTTTCATTTGACTTATATGAATTCTGCCCATCTGTATCATAGAATTATAGAATCTCTACAGTGCAGAAGGAGGACATTTGGCCGATTGAGTCTGTATCTACCATAATCCCACCCAAGCCCTATTCCTGTAACCGTATGTATTTATCCAGCTAATCCCTGACACTAGGGTCAATTTAGCATGGCCAATCAATCTAACCCGCACATCTTTGGACTGTGGGAGGAAACCAGAGCAACTAGAGGAAATCCATGCAGACACAGAGAGAATGTGCAACCTCCACGTAGACAAGTGACCCAAGGCCGGAGTCTATAAATACTGCTGTGTAAATACGACTAATATGTACCTGAGTCAAATATGAAGCAGTATTTGGTTACCAGATATGTTGAATATTTTATAAAATGTGACTCTGCCTTGCCCGAGTCCTCATAGAGATCATTTGTGTCTGAATGGTGTGAACTGAGTGTGTTACCCCCCTACAGTTCATGGTTTTACCCCAGTGTGGTGTGTCTGGAGATACCCTACTTACTGGGTCAATATTTGCAAGTTTGTTTTTGCAGCAGAAATTCTAAGCTTTGCATTGAGTGAGTCAGTATCACCGCGTGAGAAATCTAGGCCTAAATATTTGAACTGTCTCCTTTCACATTCCACTCTCTGTCCTCAACAAACTCCCAACATATCTCACTCTTCATCTCCCACAAAGCTTCCCAAAAACCTCAGGATGAGGTCACCTGCTTTTTTCTCACAAGCTTGTGTCTTTTTTCTCTTGAATGCCTATTCTTAACTTTACAAAAAAGGCCTTATAAATATAAGGATTTTCCCAAGCTCAATTAATTGATCCTCTTCCTAAAATATTCAGGCCAAGTGACCCGTAAACCACATTGCCTCACTCTGGTAACAAAAACCTTACTTATGGATTCTTCCAGAATTCCAAATACTCTCATTGCAGCACAGTGGAACAGTGGTTAGCACTGCTGTCTCACAGCACTAGGAACCCATGTTCAAGTCTGGCCTTGGGTTATTGTCTCTGTGGAGTCTGCACAGTCTCCCCATATCTGCGTGGGTTTCCTCCAGGTGCTCCGGTTTCGTCCCACAATTCAAAGATGTGCGAGTTAGATTGATTGGCCATGCTAAATTAACCGTAGTGTCAGCTGCATTGGCAGAGTAAAATATAAAGGGTTATGGGAATAAGGCCTCGTTGGGATTGTGGTCAGTGCAGATTCGATGAACCAAATGTCCTCCTTCTGCACTGTAGGGATTCGATATTGCGTCAGAACACCAGGGACTTGGGTTCAATTCCCAGTTTGGATCACCATCTGTGCGGAATCTGCACATTTTCCCCATGTCTGCATGAGTTTCCTCCAGGTGCTCCGGTTTCCTCCTACAGTCCAAAGATGTGCAGGTTAGGTGGATTGGCCATGCTAAGTTGCCCCCTTAGTGTCCAAGGATGTATAGGTTAGATGGATTAACCATGGGAAGTGTGTGGGATTGCAGGCATAGCATGGGGGGTAGTGGACCTGGGTAGAATGATCTTTTGGAGAGTCAGTGCAGGGCCAAATTATCTCCTTCTGCATTTTGGGGTTTCTGTAATAACAGAGGAAAATATTGTGAGAGAACTGTCTATAAATTATTAAATTTTGGGTTCAACACTTGTTTTTCACAAATTATTTCAAGTATGATGATTCACTTTGTACTGTGTTCCAAGACATATTTGTCATTTAATCTTTCCTGCCCTCTAGCTTAATTTGCTCCGCTTGCCCCTCTCTTTCTTCTTCAACATCATAAAGTCCATAGTTCCAGGTGTAACATTTAATTGCTGTAAAACTGCAAAGTTTGTATAAATTGAAAACCTACCCCCTCGGAGTCCCCAAACTAGTTAGCTATCCACCATCTCATGGTTTCTTCCATGTCAGCACAGTAGGTTCAGATTTTTTGATCCATCTCAACTTCTGTGAGGCTCATTTTCTTCAGGTAAATTTAAAAGCTATTTGACATTTAGTTACCTCAGTGTTATTTCCTCCTGCTGCCAGATGTGCCTGGTTGACAGCGACTCATTGCTGGATATAAATGCTGGAAGCACCAGCATTTATTTGCTGGTGCTTCCTCCATTCAAAACCTCTCCATCCTTGTGGACCATCTAAAAACATCTGGAATTAGGAATTTACTGATAACCAAGAAACCATTGTGGATTGTTGGAAAAACCCATCTGGTTCACTGATGTCCTTTTGGGAAGGAAATCTGCCTTTCTTTCCCGGTCTGGCCTATATGTAACTCCAGACCAACAGCGATATGGTTGACTCTCAACTGTCCTCTGAAATGGCTTAGCAAGACACTCAGTTTCAAGGGCATCTTGGGAAGGACAATAAACACTGGCCAGCCAATGACACCCATGTCCCATGAATTAATAAAAAAGAAATCTTGGTTCAGACTTCTGGTGGCACCTTCTCATTCATCTGTGGGAGTTTCTCACCCACTATCTGACCAATCTATGTCACTGGCTACTAACAAACCAATGTTCATTCATATCACTGTGTCCTTCCTTGTTTCTAATGCAGTGTAGCTGTAAAGTCTTCTGACTCTGGTTCTCAGTCCTCCAAGTAGGAAACAGCACCTGTATTCTATTTATAGCGAATTGGTAGTTAATGTCCAATTGTTCTATTGTGTATAAAGTGTGCTTCTTTCTTGGACATGCTATATAAGTAAGCATTTAACCTGATTATTTGTTATCCTGTACAAGGTGAGGGATGCTGTACTGAAACAGCTTAATTTTTCTGCCAGAGATATTGATTTGATACATCAATATCAACATATTGATATGATGATATTCATATAGGAACATTCAAGATAATCCTATATGCTAAAAAGCCGTAACTTCCGAGGTTTAGGATGTCATATTTGGGGGATTCTCAAAGATTCCAAGTTACGTTTTTTCTGGCAGTTGCCCGGAAGAATCAACTTCTGATGGGCAACTGTCCTGTGCTGGAAATCATCCGAAATTTCAGTTTCAGTCACAAACTTTGGATGGCTCCAACTGTGTTACATCAATAATTAGCGTGAAAAGATTAGAATTAAAATCATTTTAGCTTCTGGGTAACTATTGCACAGTTCCACACCAATCACCATCCCCTGCAGAAATCTGCATCCAACAGACTACACTCACTCTGTGGTTACCTCCCTCCCCCTCAGTAGGAATACACCCCCTCCTGTCCACCCACTGTGAAACCTCCAAGTGTCCACACCCCATGATGGGAATCCCATGGGATTCTCCCCACTCCTGACTCCTCAGTGCCAGGCCCAACTCCTACCACACACCACCCTTGCAACCACAAGGTCCGACTGTTGACATTCCCTACCATTCCACCACCATCACTCATCCTGTCTCTCTCATCCAAACCCATCCTCCCTACACTTAGCCCAATCTGACCCGACACCCACCCTCCCCGCCACAATTCCCCATCCCACACATCTCCTCAACCTGACCTGACAATCTATCCCCCAACTAACAAAGAATAAAGAAATTACAGCACAGGAACAGGCCTTTCAACCCTCCAAGCCTGCACTAACCATGCTGCCTTAACGAAAACCCCCTACTCTCCCAGGGACCATATTTCTCTATTCCCATCCTATTCATGTATTTGTTAAGATGCCCCTTAAAAGTCACAATTGTAACCACTTCCACTACCTCCCCCAGCAATGAGTTCCAGGCACCCATTACTCTCTGTGTAAAAAACCTGCCTTGTACATCCCCATTAAACCTTGTGCCTCGCATCTTAAACCTGTGTTCCCTAGTAATTGACTCTTCCACTGTGGGGAAAAAGCTTCTGACTATCCATGCCTCTCATAATCTTGTAGACTTCTATCAGGTTGTCCCTCAACCTCTGTTGTTACATCAAGAACAAACCAACTTTCTCCAACCTCTCCCCAAAGCTAATGATCTTCACATCAGGCAACATCCTGGTAAATCTTTTCTGTACCCCCTCCAAAGCTTCCACATCCTTCTGGTAGTGTGGCAACCAGAATTAAACACTATGTTCCAAGTGTGGCCTAAGGTTCGATAAAGCTGCAACATGATTTGCCAATTTTTAAACTCAGCGCCCTGGCTAATGAAGGCAAGTATGTCATATGCCTTCTTGACTACTTTCTCCACTGCATTGTCACTTTCAGTGACCTATGTACCTGTACACCAATACTCTTAGGGATTCTGCCATTTACTGTATATTTCCTATCTGTATTGGACCTTTCAAAATGCATTCGCTCACAGTTGTCCACATTAAACACCATCTGCCATCTCTTTGCCCAAGTCTCCAATCGATCTATATCCTGTTGTATCTTCTGATGGTCGTCATCGCGATCCGCAAACCAACTAATCAAATCAGTTACATTTTCCTCCAGATCATTTATATATATTACAAATAGCAAAGGTTGTAGCACTGATTCCTGAGGAATGCCACTTGTCACAGCCCTCCATTCAGAAACACACCCTTCCACTGCTACCCTCTGACTTCTTTGACCGAGCCAGTTTTCTATCCACCTTGCCAGCTCACCTCTGATCCAATGCGACTTCACCTTCTGCATCAGTCTGCTATGATGGACCTTGTCAATACTAAAGTACATGTATACAATGTTTACTGCCCTAGCCTCATCAATCATCTTCGTCACTTCCTTGAAAAACTCGATCAAGTTCGTGAGCGACAAACTCTCCTATCAATTCCACCACTTGACTCAACCTGCCTTGTCAAGGATGTTTAATTGAGGCCGAACCCTTAAATTTACTTGGGTTACAGCAGCTGGTGCTTACAAATGGGGGTATAGTTTTATGAACTATGGCTTTAATACTGTCAGTGCTGGACCCTAGGGTTGCACCACACTGCACTGATCCCACCTGGCCTGGGTTGGAAGGTCGTGTGAGATAGGATCACCTGAAATTTGAGGTATGAACTTTCAATCCGACTGAATTGCCACTCGATTAGATGTTACGGCCAATATTTGCTGCCATTAACAGAAGGTAGAAATTTTGAAGTGGAACCTCAGGAGTTTGAAAACATTGCATACTCCATCATGCAGCTGGTTACAAGTACTCGAACATAAGGAATAGGAACAGGATTAGGCCATTTGGTCTCTCAAACCTGTTCTGCCTCCGCTCAGTAAGATCATGGCTGATCTGCATTGTACTTTCCTGCCTACTCTTCACTCCACCCTAACTCTTCACTCCTTTGTAGAGCAAAAATTCACTGGTTGCATTGCTATCCATCTAACTGTAGTCAGATAGTCACCTACAATGGTTTTTTCTCCTGTTCCTGCACCATCATCTTGTGTCTTCCCCTAGTGATCTTGCCTTGGTCTGCTTCTACTTTTCATCTACGTGCTTCCCCTTGGTGACATGTCTCAAAACGCTTACTAAGTTGTATTCAGCTATCATCCTTGTGTTATTAATCTGCAATCCTCTTGTGGTATTTGTTCTTCTCCAATTCTAGGCCAGAATTTTACTGAACTGCCCACCATGGGAATTGTAGCGGGCAAAGGATAGTCAATGGAAAGGTCAATGGACCTCAGGCAGGATTTCATGGTTTTGGGATAAGCGAAGCTGTAAAATCCTACCCCAAGTCTCTGTTGTCCTTGATTTTAATTGATTAGCAATTGGAGGATGTGTCTTTCGAACTGCCTGAACCCTAAGCTTTGGAATTCCCTCCCAAAACCTTTCTGCTCCTCTTTCCTCCGTAAGATGTTCCTAAAGCCTGCCTTTTGGTGATTTGATTGAAACCCCTCCCCTTCCTCCCTTATCAAATTTTGTTTGCTAATATTCTTGGAAAGAGCCTTTGGATGTTTTACTACAATGGAGATACTAAATAAATGCATATGATTGATGACATAAACTAAAAAAACTTTTCTGTTAATCTTGAATACACCAGTAATTGAATACACCAGATACATTGTAGTGTATCTCAGTGCCAAGTGAGTGCCCGCCTAGCTTCCTTATGTATAAACTTGAGCCCAGTGAGGATGAGGAATGGGATGAGGAACCAAGATTCTATACTGAAGAGCACTGCATTTTAAAATATTGTTGATCAGTGCTCCCATACCCAAGTTACAAGTCAGGCAGTTCAGAAATTTGTACACTAAACACATAGTTCACACTGTTGTTTCTAGATGAACCATTTATGCATCATAAATGTGGTATGTAAAATGCACAGCTGGATGTTGAGGTTTTCTGCCAAACATAGCCTGGTGTCTGATGTACTCACTGTGGACATTCTGATGGTTACATGGACTGCAAAAGGCTGCTTCACCTCAGGAGTTCTGGATCGAAGATTAAAAATACTCCCCAGGTGTTGCACGAAGAGGTACAAGAAAAAATTGTGCCTCTTCAGTCCAAACACTTGATACATTTTTCAGTAGCAGTCAACAACCAAAGCAAGGCATTTACCAATCTCTGAAGATTTTCAGAAACGCTCTATTCTCCAGGTTCAAATTCTGAAAAATTGCAACTAAGCTTAATATTCTGCAGAGATAATCTGAGTACATTCCAGTCATTATCAAAATTTACCCTCCCCCCACTTAAAGCCATGATTAGTGTAGCTCATGTGCGACAAGCTAAACATGTGTGAAAAATACCACAGGGATAAAATAGAAAATCAAATAGTGACACATCATTATGATTCAGCAGCACTTGTCAGTCATGGTGATCCTGTTTCTCTAGTCCCACCCCCATTGAACACAGGGATCTTTGAAACTTCTCACAAAAATATTGCTCTCACGCACAGCTTGAGTTTCCTGGGTGAAACTGCAGCATCCATATTTGAAAAATATTGTTATAAAATTTGTAATTATACTTTGCAGCCTGTTGATTGACGTGCTGGTCTTGTAATGAAAGCAAGAGAAAGAGCTTGCAGTTTGCACCTTATATCACTTGCAGCCTCACAAAGCTCTTCACATGTAATGAATTATTTCTTTCAATTAATAATATGTAGGTCGGTGTTGTTTAATATGGATTGTTGTTAGCTTCCAGCCTGGTCATCGTGCACACAGATTAATATTGGGTTGACTTGCAGAAAATGATCCTATCCAACTAATTTTCATGTTTGTGTACTTTAGACCAATAGCACAACTGGACTATCTATGTAAATGTCATGGTTACTACAGCAGGTTAAATGCTGGGTATTTAATGCCAGTGACTCTCTCAAGCCTCTTCCCCTCATACCCTGTGCTTTCCTGCACAAGTGCAGTTGTAACGACACTGCAGATACTCAACTGCATCAGTGTCAAAGCAGTCCACTTAATCATCCACTAGCCCAAGCATCCACCCTTCCTTTTTTGATTTGATTTATTTGATTTATTATTGTCATATGTATTAGTATACAGTGGAAAGTATTGTTTCTTATGCAGTATACAGACAAAGCATACCTTTTATAGACAAGATAAGGAGACAGAATGTAGCATTACAGTCATAGCTAAGGTATAGAGAAAGATCAATTTAGTACGACGTAGGTTCCATTCAAAAGCCTGATGGCAGCAGGGAAGAAGCTGTTCTTGAATCAGTTGGTACATGGTCTCAGACTTTTGCATCTTTCTTCTGACAGAAGAAGGTGGAAGAGAGAATGTCTCGGGTGCGCGGGGTCTTTGATTATGCTGGCTGCTTTTCTGAGACAGCAGGAAGTGTGGACAGTGTCAATGGGTGGAAGGCTGGTTTGACTGATGGACCAGGCTTCATTCATGACCTTTTGTAGTTCCTTGCAGTCTTGGGGAAAGCAGGAGCCATACCAAACTATGATACAATCAGAAAAATGCTTTCTATGGTGCATCTATAGAAACTGGTGAGAGTCGTAGCTGACATCCAAATTTCCTTAGTTTTCTGAGAAAGTAGAGACGTAGGTGGGCTTTCTTAACTATAGTGTCGGCGTGGGGGGGATCACAACTGCACTGTGTACTATCTCAAGGATGCATTGCAGTAGGTCCGAAACCCCGTCACCACCATTTGAAGCACAAAAGCAGCAGGTGCATAGATTACTATCATCTCCAAGGCTGTATCCAAATTCCATTCCTTCATTTTCAAGGCTTGAAACTCCCCATCAGGCAGCATTGCCAGAGTATTTCCATCAGATAGACTGCAGCAGGTCAGGAAGATTCACTGTTTTCTCGAGAATCTCGAGGTTTTAATGAATTGTTAGCCTTCTTTGTGCCATTATATTCTGAACAGATTTGCTCCCAGTAATCCTGATAGCTTGGATCTGTGTTGCGTATCCAAGATCAGTCACTCTGGGTGCAGTGGGAAATGGGGTGGAAAAGTTCGAAGTGGAAAGCCTATAACAATCGCAACTCATCCAATGAGGTTTGGCACAGGAAGGCTCAGGGACGTCTTTCTCAACCAGAGCTTGATTGAGGCCCATAAGTGACTACTTAGTCCCCTCCTGACACTGGTGGAATAGCACAATAAAAAATCTCACAACACCAGGTTAAAGTCCAACAGGTTTATTTGGTAGCACAAGCTACAAGCCACAAGCTTTTGGAGCATGGCCCCTTCATCAAGTGAGTGGGAGTTCAGTTCACAAACAGGGCATATATAGATACAAACTCAATTGCACAATAATGGTTGGAATGCGAGTCTTTACAGGTGATCAAGTCTTAAAAGTACAGGCAATGTGAGTGGAGAGAGGGTTAAGCACAGCTTAAAGAGGTGTGAATTGTCTCCAGCCAGGACAGTTAGTGAGATTTTGCAAGCCCACGCAATTCGTGGGGGGGTTACAGATAGTGTGACATGAACCCAACATCCCAGTTGAGGCCATCCTCATGTGTGGAACTTGACTATCAGTTTTTGCTCAGCAACTCTGCGTTGTTGTGTGTTGTGAAGGCCATCTTGGAGAAAACTTACCCGAAGATCAGAGACTGAATGCCCGTGATTGCCGAAGTGTTCCCAACAGGAAGAGAACACTCCTGCCTGGTAGAATATGCCAGGTGGGTAAACTGCCATGTATCTTAGTCTCGAAGTGGGTGTGGAGTGCACCTGGCTTCCTGCGAATCTTGTAATGGGAATGGTTTTAATTTAATTTGATTTGATTTATTATTGTCATGTGTACTAATATATAGTGAAAAGTATTGTTTTTAGCGCACTTTATAGATAGAGCATTCCATTTATAGAGAAGGAAATGAGAGAGTGCAGAATGTAATGTTACAATCATAGCTAGGGTGTAGAGAAAGATCAATTTAATGGAAGTTAGGTCCATTCAAAAATCTGACAGCAGCAGGGAAGAAACTGTATTTTGTATCTTTTTCCCACGGCAGAAGCTGGAAGAGAGAGTGTCCGGGGAGCGTGAGGTCCTTAATTATGCTGGCTGCTTTGCTGAGGCAGCAGGAAGGGTAGACAAAGTCAATGGATGGGAGGCTGGTTTGATGATGGACTAGGCTACATACACGAACAGGAGCCGAACCAAGCTGTGATACAACCAGAAAGAATGCTTTCTATGGTGCTTCTGTAGAAGCTGAAAAGTTAAAAGAATGGAAAGAAACCACAATAAGACAAGTCCTCCTCCCTTTACATTTAACCCTCTCTTCTCCCTCCAACCCCAGAGGGGCCTGTATGACTGATCTTGCCCCACCTGGGTTCTGGAACTCTAGTGACGATCCTTCCCTTCAGGTCTACTGCAGTACCAGCATTAACCATTGTTGCTGGTAGTGCTGCCAGGAGCGAAGAGCTGTCTTTGATGGGCTGGCAGCTCCTGAAGTTGGGGAATTTTTGCTGCAGGATCCAGGAATACCAATAGCAGCCAGCAGATTGCCTGATTGGGATATAATCCTGTGAGGGCTCTACAGAAGTGGCGCGGCAAGATTGCCAGCAGCTCGCCAGCTGTTGCGACCCACTGTTGTGGCCATTAAGTTCCATCTGCTGTGTCTTAATCATGTGGGAACAATTGTTGGGAGCAGAATGTCCAGCTGGGAAATGTTTTATTCAGAAGACATAGTGAATATCTCCCTTATCCTACTGCAAGATGCAGAAATGTGTGGCTTTAAGTTTATGGTGCTCTGCGTCTATCATTGAACATTCCATTATTCATTTGAATGACTTACAGTAACTTTCAGCTTTGAACCAACCATCCTTTGGTGCCAAAATAGAAAAATAGAAGCAAATAGCTTTAAACAGTTATCGGAGGCAGAGAAAAACCAGACAAACACAGCTCTACATAGTAGCTGCATGACAGATGTAGACAAGAATTTAGACTGAAAGTGCAGTGAGACATGGATTGTTATAAATTAAACTGGATATAGGCCCAGCATTCCTTCACTTTTATTAATTAAGTTCAAAACCAAAGTGCAACTTACATCCACTGTGGCTTTCGAACATATTGAATGGAGAAATTAGGAATGATTCCTTTCTAGAAGTATGAGGACATCTACAAAAAAATGTTAACATTTTGATGCTCACTGTCTCTTGAAGTGAAAGTATTTCCTTTTGAAAGAGTGCATTAAATATTTTAAATATGGAAATGTAGTCACTTTAGCACTGGAGTATAGCTTGATGCAGTCCAGTAGCTCTAATCCAAAATGCAAACATCCACTATCATAACAGCCCTTGTGACAGAGCCCAGAGGCAGGTCAGAGATTACATGAATTGAGGGCATCTTGATTTTAATTCTTTCAGATCAAGGATTTTTAAGCAGCTTTGGAAGGAGTAAAGGTGAATCACTGATTTGTGGAGTTGTACTCTCATAAAGGATCCTACACAAACATTAATCTCTTTTATTTAACTTTTTAATGCTACTGTGCATTTGAGACACTTGAAGCTTAATATTAAAGTTGCTGATAGCGGATAGGTGCACAAAGCATTTATATAACATTACTTTTTAACATGGTTACTGCTCTTTAAAAAATGGGTTAATCCCTTCCTTTAAACTAGTTCAAAGAGATAAGTCTATTGCATATATTACACATGCATCTGTTTATTACTAATAGTAAATCCTGGCCTGTGTTGCTTTTCTGATTGTCAAATTATTTTGCTGGAAATAGAAGAAACACCGTATTCTGCAATCCTATAAAAATTGTACAAAATACATAGTTTGCGGAAAGGGAGTCCTGAATTTTGCCCTTTAATGTACTTGTCTGACTGTCCCCAGTGTGGGGTTAGCAATTTATTATACTCTTATTGCTTTACAAGGCCTTTAATCACATTTCCCAGGAATTTTTACTGCTCTCAAAGAAACATCGCCAGCTTTCTCCTCGGGTATAAAGCAATCTCTACCGAGAGTACTGAAATAAACCTGAGAAGTGCTTTCCAAATCACAGGGCGTAACTGGCCTCTGCAACTCTGGCTCCAGATTGCTCATCTAAGCTTTCTTTGTAAATTAAGTAGATCGTCATTCTAATTCCCTTCTTCCAAAACCCTGCAATTCTGCAGAGTGTGATTGTGGGAATACTGAAATAAAGCCAACTAATGTATTCACACCAGAAACAACCTCCTTATCTGAGGAAAAGGATTCAGCAACATGGTCAGAAAGCAAATAAACTTCTATGTAAAACATGTTGGGCTTGTTTCAGTATCTTCTTCTGAGGAGCATTTGCTTCTTTAGCTGCATTTGGCAGCTTAGTCCTATCTTATTTTGGAGACATGCAGTAATTGTTAACTCTCAGAAACTGTCAGTTCAGGTGGCACAAAAGGTGGCACAATGGTTTACGCTGCTGCTTCACTGCTCCAGGGACCCTGGTTCAATCCTGGCTTTGGGTGACTGTGTGGAGATTGCATGTTCTTGCTGTGTCTGTGTGTGTTTCCTCTCACAGTCCAAAGATGTGCAGGATAGGGGAATTAGCAGGATAAATGTGTGGGGTTACAGAGATGGAGCAGGTGGTGAGCCTAATAAGGTGGCTGTAGACTTGATGATCCGAATGGCCTCCTTCTGTACTGCACTCAGGTTGGTATCTTGGAGGGGAACTTGTCATTCATCATGTTCATAACCATGAATTTTTCTCAGGTTTTCAGTGACAACTTATGATTATTTGAGATCCTTTTCAAAGCAATGCCTCTACAGGGCATCTATGGTGTGTTTGAACAATAGAACTTTCTCAAACCAATTAGATTGAAGAATCCTCATTGAGAAATGCAGAATCTGAGCTCAACATTCAATTACAACATATAATACAAAGTAAAATCATAAACAGAAAGAAAAATAAAATGAGAGAAGAAATGATAAAAAAGACAAAGAAAACATAAAATGCATTTTTAATTTTTGTTTAAAGTTCCAATAATAATTACATTCTGAAGTATGAGACTCCATACTTGCAAAATTTGATTTTCAGGACCAGAGAAGTAGTTTGACAGTAATCAATATTTATAATGCCATTAAAAATTATTTTATTTATGAATACCCAAGCCCCAACCTTCTCTATAATAAAAGCAAATTACTGCTTTGAATCTGAAACCAAAAGAGATTTTGCTAGAAATTTTATAGCATTTTCCCTTTTGACCCCAACCTTCTCTGATGTATTAAAAAATTTAAGTTTATTTATTAGTGTCACAAATAGGTTTACATTAACACTGCAATGAAGTTACTGTGAAAATCCCCTAATCACCACACTCCGGCACTGTTCAAGTACACAGAGGGAAAATTCAGCATGGCCAATGTACCTAATGTGCATGCCTTTTGTTCTGTGGAAGGAAACTGGAGCACCTGGAGGAAACTCACACAGACATGGGGAAAACATGCAGACTCTACGCAGACAGTGACCAAAGTCAGAAATCAAACCTGGGTCCCTGTCTCTGTGCGCACTATACAGATAAAAACATACCATTCATAGTGTACATGGGGAGAAGGAAGAACAGGGTGCTGGATTTGGGGTTGCAGTTAATGATAGGGAGTAGCAAAGGATCAGCTTAATTTATGATAGGACTATTCAAAAGTCTGATGGCAGCAGGGAAGAAACTGTCCTTGATTCAGTTGCTATATATTTTGAGATATTGTATCTTTTTCCCGATGGAAGAAAGTGAAAGAGAGTTTGCCCAGGGTGCATGGGGTCTTGATTATGCTGTTTTACAATCTCCCAGATTGCTTTCATTGGCCACTGGAAGATAGGTGCCAATTCTGGTAGACTCTCAACCATTCTGGGAAGTTTGGCAACTCTGTTTAAGAAGTATCTTGAAGGAGGAAAGGCAGGAATGGGTAAAGAGGTTTAGGGAGGGAGTTCCAGAGCTTAAGGCTATGTCGCTGCAGACATAGCATCAATGGTAGAGGGAATTCCTATCAGAGGTTGTAGTTCCCTCTACAAGAGAGAATGTGCAAGTTCCACACAGACAGTGACTCAAACCAGGAATTTAACCCAGGTTCCTGGCACTGTGAGGCAGCAGTGCTAACTACTGTGTCACCGTACTGCGCTTTGTGCATTGATTGGTTCTCCAAAGCGTGAACATTTCAGGAGTCAAGCAACCTGACCGCTATAATTTCATTTTGCTTTCTTGCAGAGTGGTAACAGGGTGAAGAGGTTTTGATAGTGCTGTCTTTAAAGATTCAATGATGAAAAATATATATTGACACCTCACTGTATTAAGAGGCTCTTTAATTCAGTTTTCTATATAACTATCTGTATGTAGTGTCATAATAACAGGAAGGAAGGGAGTACAAGTAATTTCTTCCAACATTTATTACCTCCCATTGAGTCATGATGTAAAGTTAATGAAAAATAAACTAATATTGGGAGAACTTTATTAAATTTTACCTTTAAAAATATATTTTAATTTCCACGAAGGTGCTGTTTAAATTGTAATTTTGACTTTATACATACACTATCATGACCTAGTTGCTTTTAGATCTATTTTGCAAGCAAATAGATGACATTAAAACATTCTAATGTGCAGGTTGAACACGTGAGTCTTCCTCTAAAATGCGTCCAGATGCTTCATGTTTTCACTTATGCTTTGTACAAGGTTGAACTTAATGGTCTGAATTTTTAAAGTTTAAAAAAAATTTAAGGTTTATTGATTATTGTCACAAGTCGGTTTACATTAACAGTGCAAGGAAGTTGCTGTGAAACTCCCCTAGCCACCACACTCTGGTGTCTGTTCAGATACACTGAGAGAGAATTTAGCATGGTCAATGAATGCACCCAACCAGCACATCTTTGAATTGTGGGAGGAAGCTGGAGCACCTGGAGGAAAGACACACAGACAGAAGGAGAATGTGCAGACTCTGCACAGACAGTGGCTCAAGACAGGAATCGAACCCCGATCCCTGGCGCTTTTCTTTTGCTCTTTTTGCTCTAGTGTCAGGAACACAGAGTTGGGAAAGTCTTTATTCCGTGAATCCAACTCCTCCAAAATTGCCCTCGAAGTTTGGACTTTGGTTCCGGATGTGCATGGGATCTGACATGAATTGGACCCATTGACCCTGGAATTAACATAAAGCTGGAGGACAGCCCGGTGTGCGTTGGGTGACTCAGTCATAAATAAAAAGCAGGCTGTAAAGAAGTGAAGCAGGAAGTTGATGGTGTTCCTCCTGTGCTTTAGAGGAGACATCATTGAGCAGTCAGGTGGGTGTCACCTGCATTAGTTGTCCAACTGGTTTCTGTGAGGTGGCCCTCTGTGGGTTTTCCATTGGTAAAAATAATCATTGCTGCTGCCAGTTCAAATTGTATTGATGGAGTACACTCAAGCATGTACACACTGGAAAAGAGTTACAAAACTCAGACACGATGGTGGCAGCATCTGGCCATTAGCTGCTACTGATATTCTGTATTGATGAAGGTTACTGTTATGTTTTAGGGGATGCCTGATACATTATAGTCTCCTTTTCAGCCACGGGGAGAATGTGCAAACTCCACACAGACAGTGACCCAAGGTGGGAATCAAACCTGAGTCCCTGGCACTGTGAGGCAGCAGTGCTAACCACTCTGCCACCATGCCTCCTCTGGTGCATGTCTCACTGCCTCTCCCTCTGCCCCCCCCACCCCCCAGCTTTATGTTGATCACAATCATTTTCTTCAGTTGTTCAAAAATGCCATCCTCATGTTAGCTCTTTTACGGCACAATGTGGAGTGCTCCTTTCTCTGGCACACTCTCCTTCCTGATGTACAGATGCCGGCGTTGGATTGGGGTGGTAAGAACTCAGTAAGAATTTAGCAACACCAATTTATAATCCAACCGATTTATTTGATAGTAAAAAAGCGAGCTTTCGACTCCTGTGTCTTCTTTTTGCCTGAAGAAGACACAGGAGTCGAAAGCTCGCTTTTTTACTATCAAATAAATCAGTTGGATTATAAATTGGTGTTGCTAAATTCTTACTGAGTTCTTACCACTCTCCTTCCTGCCAGCCAGGTGGCCGGGTCTCTCATAGCAAAAGCTTTCGCCCTTCCAAGGCTTCCAGCCACACTTTCCAACCCGCATGGGTGTCAAACACAGACCTGTCACTGATATTTTAAAACTTATTTGTCAATTCTGTTAGATATCCAAAAGGGTAGCCTATCTCTCAGCAGAGATCCACAAATGTTATACCTTCTCTCGAAAAGTGTAAGGTCACACTACTTGCTGATGCAAATCACATCTGACTGAAAGCAGCTGCAGTTTTATATATTCAGCAGCCTTCGTGAACCATGCATGTCCAAAAGCTGACCTGCCCCTATTTACCTTCTGAACCACTCCCCCAACCAACCTTGGTGAAAATGATGGGTTTCAGGGTTTATGGCTGGATTTCTGGAACTGGGGCTCCAGCCCCATTTTGACTAAGCAATTATCTTGAAAATTCACACCAAGGAATCTGTTCATCCCAAAGTTACGAGCCCGGACATTGTGACAGTCTTAAGTAAAAAAAAAATTGTCTAGAAACTTTAAAAAAAAGTTTTGTTTCATTCTTAAAGTTACAAAGCCAACGTTCAGAGTGGACTGGGCAAACCTGAATCTGTTCCTTGCTTGCTCCAAATTCACATTGCAATTGAATCCAATTCAGCGTCTGTACTAGAGAGATAAACAAGATCCAAATTGACAAGCTAAGGCATTGCACCTCATCTTGGGCTTGGTCTGACACTTGATCTTAGCTAAATGTCATTCAGCAGCAGCAGCAGCAGCAGGAGATTTCTGGGGACAGAATGAGCAGATGGTCATGGATGTATTCTTCATTTCACCACCTTTAAGTTAAGAAAATCAGAGCTTTCATCGTGTATACTACAACCTGGGCACAGAGGTTCTGCTTAGCAAAATGTGAAAGGCGCAACGAATTGCTTTGTAAGCCTGGAAATATTGTTTGCATGTTATCAACAGTTGTGTTTATCCAGGCAGTCTCATTGCAGAATCAGATTGGCTCCATTATACTGCAAACTTGGTGTTAATGAAAAAGATCATTCTGCATAAACATCAAACCTGCAATCTCACTCGGGCATTAACAGATTAGGAGATTTAATGTTCACTAGTTTTTGGACATCTGATGCCTTATTGCTATTTGAGATTGGCTGTGGTGTTAACTCACTGGATCCACATCCTAGTAATTATCATGAAACAGTACTCCCAGCATCTGCCCTGCGCTGATGGGTACAGTGTTCAAATGGCTGGCCTGGCTAAATTACTGGTTAATGGTAATTCCCTTGGATGTTGATGGTGGACAATTCATAATCATACTGTCCCTACAGTGCAGAAGGAGGCCATTTGACTTATTGAGCACCACCACAATGACAGATAATTTTACCCAGGCACTCTTCACTTTCCTATCCTTGTAATCTCATGTGGCTAATCCATTTAATTTATACATCTTTGGACACGAAGGGAAAATTTAGCGTGTTTAATCCAAGTCACTGACTTATCTTTGGACTGTGGGAAGAAACCAGACCACCCACAGGAAACCCACGCAGACAAGGGGGGAATGTGCTCCACACCGACAGCTACCTAAGGCTGGAATTGAACCCAGGTCCCTGGCAGTGTGTGGCAGCAGTGCTAACCACTCTATCACAATGCTACCATGATAATAGTGCCACTGAATGTCAAGGGGACATGTTTAGGCTTTCTTGTTGGAGATGGTCTTTGTGTAGTGTGAATTCTGCTTATCCTCTATCCGCCCAGGGCTGAATGTTGTCCAGGCCTTATTGCATATGGGTATAGAATTCAGGGAGAATTTAGCACGGCCAATGCCCTAACCAGCACATTTTTCAGACTGTAGGACGAAACTGAGCACCCAGAGGAAACCCATACAGACTCTGCACAGACAGTCACCCAAGCTGGGAATCGAATCCGGGTCCCTGTTGCTGTGAGGCTACAGTGCTAACTGTTGTGCCACCATGCTGTCCTTTTTATGAACATGGTGCTGAGCTGCATTCCTGAACCGCTGCAGTCCCTGATATGTAGGTACACACACAGTGCTGTTAGGGAGGGAATTCTAGGATTTTAACCCAGTGACTGTGAAGAAATGGTGATATATTTCCAAGTCAGGATGGTGGGTGTCTTGGAAGAGAACATCCAGGTGATAGTGTTCCCACGTCCCTGCTGCCCTTGTCCTTCTAGACATGGGTTTACAAGGTGCTGTCTAAGGCTCTTTGGTGAGTTCCTCCTGTGCATCTTATAGGTGGTACACATGCCTCCTCCACAGGAAATACACCAGCTTGCTTTTGTGCTGGTAATGACGAGCACGGATTTGATGTGTTGGGTGCTGAGGGGTTTCAAGGAGGTAAATCCAGTGACCATTGGATCTCTGCCACTGCCAGGCTGCAGAGGAAGGGTTCCTCAAGGTTCCATGGGAGTTTGGTGGGTTTGGACTGGATGGTGCCTCGATCAAAAGGTTGATCTAGGCACCATCTCCTGCCTCTGTGGTTTTACTGCCCCTTCTATCCCTGGCAGACCTGACAATCACAGCTGCTGTAGTGATTTCTGGCAGTTCATTGCTCAATCTTTTCATTCCTGCCAGTTATCTGTGAGGACTTAAGTGGCCAGGTCACTTTAATCTTCATGTCCCCAGCAGGATTTTAAATCATTGCAACGCTCCATTTTGCAGCAGAGATTTCTTTTTCTCTCTATCAGATGCTGCAGGTATGAGCAGACCCATTTGAAGCCTTCTGACAGAGAGGAAGTATCACTTTCTTTGCGGGGGTGTGAGGTGGACATCCTTCTCCACAACTGTTCTCTCATTCCCAGTCTATTCACACAGTTTCTATTTGAAGTCTGTGAGCCTTTTTTAAAACAATAGTTGGCATTGCCAAGGTGTGGAGCCAGAAGGGGGCACTGAGCGTGTGAGTCTGAGAGGGAGGGAGCTGTGGGAGCCTGAGGGAGGAGGGAGTTGAAGGGAAGGCTGAGGAAGGAAAGAGCTGAGTGGGAGTCTGAGCGGGAGGAGGCTGTGAGGACTATGAGGATCTCAGGGGAGGGAGCTAATTGGGGGTCAGAGGGGGATTGTGGGAGTCTAAGGGGGGGAGTGGGAGTGGGTCTGTTTGGGTCGCCTTTACGCAGCATGGTGTGGGTGGCAGGGTGACCTGTTATTTGTAGGTGGGGTTATTTCCTCTGGGTGCTCCAGTTTCCTACCACAGTCTGAAAGATGTGCTGGTTAGGGCATTGGCCATGCTAAATTCTCCCTGAATTCCATACTCATATGCAACAAGGGTTGGTGCTTCATTGGTCAACAGGGGAGGGGGGGTCACTATTTCAGTCCATGGGGGGAGGGGGACCTGTCTCTGACCTCAGAGATGGGAGTGCCCTGACCACTGAACAGCCCGGCAAGGCAGCATGACTTGCAAGATGCATAAATGAGCATCTGCCAGATGGGTGAATCCCAGTTGACAGACACTGCCAGTACCAAAGAGAAATGCACTGGTTTTCTTGCTGGCGTGGGCACTTAGTGCTGACTCAAGGGATTGGGCCCCTTTTTCGAATGTTTACTTATATAAATGTAAATATGCTCAACACTATGAGGTCTTTGCTTGTGTAATAACTTTTAACGTAGCATCTTTTGGAATCTCTTTTGGAAATCCAAATACATGACATGTACCAGTTCTGCTTTATCCACTCTGTTGGTTGCATACGCAAAATGCTCTGATAAATTGTTCAAACCTGATTACCCTTTCATAAAGACTCTGCTGGACAGTATTACAAATTTCTAAATGCTCTGCTACTACCTTCTTCGTAATGGATTCCAACATTTTCCCAATGATTGATGTTGGGCTATTTGGCCTCTAGTTTTTTGTTTTTTGGTTTCCCTCCCTTGATGAATTGTGGTGTTATATTTGGGAGTTTTCCTAATCCTTTGGGACTTCTCCAGAATTAAGGGAATTTTGGAAGATTACATTCAATTCAGCCACTTTCTCTGCAGCCACTTAGAATAGAATACCTACAGTGCAGAAAGAAGGCATTCAGCTCCTCAAGCCTGCACTGACAGCATTCTCACAGAGTGGGCAATATTCACCGGTCACATCCATGGTGAGCCCGTTGTGAGCAGGAATCGGTTTTCCAGCCAAAGCTCCATTCATTTTAAGCGACACCCGAAAATCCCAGCCGCGAACAAGGAAAGAAGATTTTGGCCCGCCTTTCTTTCTGATTGGAATATATCTTTGCTGAGAGTTATGAACTATTTCTCTGTTAAGCAGCATCAAGTATTGTGGGTGATTGGCAGTATAACCGTACTCTTTTATGGTTTTCAAATACACCGACGCAACCCAAGAACAAAGAATATTTTAGCCATAAACTACTGGATGGGAGTTTCCAGTCCCACCAGTGGTGGACATTGTCTCCAAATTTTCCCAACCTGCCCATGATTATGTTTGCTGCTGGCAGTTCTGTAAAATCCCACCCAGTGTGTGTGGCATGGCTAAAAGTTTTTTAAAAAAATCAGAATCTTATCTCCTTTGATTTGATTTATTATTGTCACATGTATGCAAGGAAAAGTATTGTTTCTTGCATGCAATACAAACAAATCATATTGTTTTTACAAAAGGAAAGGAGAGGATGCAGAATGTAGTTTTCCTGTCATAGTTAGGGTGTTGAAAAAAATCAACTTGGTACGAGGTAGATCCATTCAAAAGTCTGACAGCAGCAGAGTCAGATGGTATGTGTATCTCTCTTCCAAAGGTAAAAGTTGGAAGACAGTATTTCCATGGTTTGTGGAGTCCTTATGTTGGCTTTTTTCTGAGCCAGCGGGAAGTGTAGGCAGGGTCAATGGATGGGAGGCTGGTTTGCGTGATGGACTGGGTTTTGTTCACGACCTTTTGTAGTTTCTTGCAGTCTTGGGCAGAGCAGGAGCCATACCAATCTGAGATGTTGTCAGACGGAATGCTTTCTATGGTGCATCTGTAAAAGTTGGTGAAAGTCATAGCGCATATGTCAGACTTCCTTGGTCTTCTAAGAAAGTAGAAGCATTGGTGGCTTTCTGAACTATCCATTCACACTGGCAGGATTTATCAGTCCTGCTGCAGTGAACAGAGATTTGGCTGGATGCTAAATTTTCTATCCGCGCTGTAGCAGAAGCAGGATGTGAACAGCCGGTAAGATCGCATCCTCGATATTTAAAGAGTTATAGCAATAAAAAGGCCGTTTGGTGTCCGCAAAAAAATGAACTTCCTTTGTTTTGGAGGACGTTAAAATTCAGCTCAGGCTTACGGTTATAGGATATAGCATTGATTGTTTGGAATCATAGATTGTTTCTTGTGCTGAGTATATAATTTATTAAAGCTGAAATTCCCAATTCCATTATTGCAAATAGACCATGACCACCTTGAAGAGACATCAGCAATGAGGTGATGTTAGTGCAATGCTATTTGAAACTATTTTATACTGCCTGTAACATAGTTTAAATTTAAACTGAACAGACGGTCAAAGGACAGTATCAAGAAAGCTATTGATCTGTGGAGAATTAGGCTAACGGAGATGAGCAGATGCCGATGGCAAGTTCTATTTGCACTTTTACTGAATGAAATGATAGATTCGTATGTTCAGGGAGTGCTTGAATATGATAATAACACTCCTTCAAAGCAATGACAATCAAAAGATTGACGCTTTTCACCAGTAACCTTTTAAGAACATTACTTTGAAATCGCTTCATTTTTTTCCATTAGAACAGAATAATCGTGGCTTGAAAGGCATCAGTTATCACTGCAGTAATTTAACTTACAGTATACGCTCTGTATTCATGCTGCTCAGCTAGATAGCAGCTATTATGTCACAGATCTATGAAATCCTGTTTTACTGGCAGATCTTATGGTAGGTTTTTACAATAAACAATGTTAAGTATATTTTGTTTTTTTTATTGATCTATTGATTCAATCTCTGAACCTTCTCATTGTGCGGTTTTTATACCTATCTGTAGGTGGATATGTTTGTATATCTATGCACATATGAGTGTATACAATACCTCCTTGTAAAATTATACATTCGGGTGTAAGCGTTTAAGTTTATTTATCAGTGTCACAAGTCAGCTTACATTAACACTGCAATGAGGTTACTGTGACAATCCTCCTGGTCACCACAGTCCGGCACCTGTTCGGATACACAGAGGGAGAATTTAGCACAGCCAATGCACCTAACCAGCAGGTCTTTGGGACTGTGGGAGGAAACCAGAGGGAACTCACTCAGACACTGGGAGAATGTGCAGACTTCTCACAGACGGTCACCCAAGCCAGGATATTGAACCTGAGTTCCTGATGCTGTGAGGCAGTAAGTGCTAACCACTCTGCCACCGTGCACCCATACATTTTGTTTAAAATTCAAATATGATAAGACCAAATTATGCATTACAAGTACAAATTGCTGGTCATACTACTGATCACCTACAATATTTGATATAAATTCAAATAGTTCATTTTATTAATGATGTTTTACATTTGGATATTTAAAGTGCATGAAATCTGTGGAAGAAAATATTTTTTATTAAACAGTCATTTTTATTAAACAGTAAGTGTCTTTAAGTGGAGGTTTATTAAACACTAGCTTTGTCTCATCAAAGTTGTAACAGAGTAATTTCTTCTAGTTGATTTTCTGATCCAAAGAAGGAGGAATTTGTTGCTTCCTGGCATAAAAGAGAGGGAACTTGCTTGCAGCTGGATTTTTGATGACAGGCCAGGAATGGAGATGGAACAGGTTCTGGCCCAATACCTCTCTGTGAATGAGACCAGCTACAATCAAGGAGCAGGAGTAGGCCATTCAGCCCGTTGAACCTGCCCAGCCATTTAATAAAATCATGGCTGATGTGACAGTAACTTCAAATCTGCATCCTGCCAACCCATGAAAACCTATCACCCTTTGTTTAGGAGAAATCTATCTGCCTCTGCCTTAACAATATTTAAAGACTCTGCTTTCAAAACCTTTTCAGGAAGGCACTGACCTCTAAGAGAAAATAATTCACCTCACCTCCATTTTAAACGGACAACCCATGATTTATAATCAGTAGCCCCTGATTCTTGATTCTCCCACAAGAGGAAACATCCTCTCCACTCCCATCTTGTCAAGACCACTCAGGATCTTGTATATTTTAATCAAGTTGCTTTTTACTCTTCAGATTGCCAGTGGAGGAGAAAGGAGAAGAAACAAGATGTTTCTTTCAACACATGGAACATGGAATCTAGAACATAGAACAGTACAGCACAGGAACAAGCCTTTTAGTCCATGATATTGTGACAAACATGATGCCAAATTAAACCAAACCCTGCTGCTTGTCCTTGGTCCTTCTATTCCTTGCAAATTCTTGTACTTATCTAAAAGCACCTTAGATGCCCTTATAAATACTCCTTGTCAAACTGTGACATTTGTGTTAAACACACCATGGTGTTACAGGCAAAGCTTTTTTTTAATGTATAACTTATTCTCTGGAAATGTATGCTTTAGTTGTGATTATGATAAGAACAAATAAGCAAACAAAGTATTGCTTGCCACTTTTGTTACAATGTATTCTAGGAAACTATGTACATGTATTATTGTACATTTTATGTATAAGTTGTTTTGTTTAAATAGGGAGTGCAGTATAACCAGGCCAAGTGTTAGATTTGGAGGTAGATGAACACTTTGATGATAGTGACCACAATTCAGTAATGTTTATGTTAGCAATGGAAAAGGATAAGTATATACTACAGAGCATGAGTTATAGCTGGGGCAAAGAAATTATAATGCAATTAGGTGACATTTAGGATGCATAGGCTGTGGAAGGAAACTGCAGGGGATGGGCATAATTGTAATGTGGAGCTTGTTCAAGGAACAGCTACTGCGTGGTAAGTATATACCTGTCAGGCAGGGAGGAAGTGGTTGAGTGAGGGAACCATGGTTTACTAAAGAAGTTGAATTGCTTGTGAAGAGGAAGAAGGAGACTTATGTTAAGATGAGACATGAAGGCTCAGTTAGGGCATTTGAGAGTTACAAGTTAGCCAGGAAGGACCTAAAGAGAGAGAGAGCCAGGAGGGGACATGAGAAGTCTTTGGCAGGTAAGATCAGGGAAAACCCTAAAGCTTTCTATAGGTTTGTCAGGAATAAAACAATGACTAGGATAAGATTAGGGCCAGTCAAGGATAGTAGTGGGAAGTTGTGCATGGAGTCCGAAGGGATAGGAGAGGTGCTAAATGAATATTTTTTGTCAGTATTCACACAGGAAAAAGACAATGTTGTTGAAGAGAATACTGAGATACAGGCTATTAGACTAGATGGGATTGAGATTCATAAGGAGGAGATATTAGCAATTCTGGAAATTATGAAAATAGATAAGTCTGTGGGCCAAATGGGATTTAGCCTAGGATTATCCTAGGGGGAGATCCCAGAGCCTTTGGCTTTGGTCTTTAGATCATTACTGTCTACAGGAATAGTGCCAGAAGGCAAATGTTGTTTTCTTGTTCAAGAAGGCAGTAGAGACATCCTGGTAATTATAGAGCACTGAGTCTTACTTCTGTTGTGGACAAAGTTTTGGAAAGGATTATAAGAGATAGGATTTATAATCATCTCGAAAAGAATGATTTGATTAGGTATAATCAATACGGTTTTGCGAAGCGTAGGTCGTGCCTCTCAAACCTTATTGAGTTCTTTGAAAAGGTGATCAAAGAGATGGATGAGGGTAAAGCAGTCGACGTGGTGTATGTGGATTTCAGTAAAGTGTTTGATAAGATTCCCCATGGTAAGCTATTGCAGAAAATATAGACACATGGGATTGAGAGACAGTTAATGGTTTGGATCAGAAATTAGCCAGCTGAAAGAAGACAGAGGGTGGTGGTTGATGGGAAATATTTATCCTGGAGTTCAGTTACTAGTGGTGTACTGCAAGGATCTGTTTTGGGGCCACTGCTGTTTGTCGTTTTTATAAATGACTTAGGTGAGGGCTAGAAGGATGGGTTAGTAAATTTGTGGGTGACGGTAAAGTCGGTGGAGTTGTGGATAGTGCGGAAGAATGTTACAGGTTACAGAGGGACATAGATAAGCTGCAGGGCTGGGCTGAGAGGTGGCAAATGGAGTTTAACGTGGAAAAGTGTAAAGTGATTCACTTTGGAAAGAGTGACAGGAATACAGACTACTGGGCTAATTGTAAGTTACTTGGTAATGTGGATGAGCAGAGAGATCTCGGTATCCATATGTATAGCTCCCTGAAAACTGGCTCCCAAGTTGATAGGATTGTTAAGAAGACGTATGGTGTTAGCTTTTATTGATAGAGAAATTGAGTTTCAGAGCCATGAGGTCATATTGCAACTATACAAAACTCTGGTGCAGCCGCACTTGGAGTACAGTTCTGGTTACTGCATTATAGGAAGGATATGGAAGCATTGGAAGGGATGCAGAGGAGTTTTACCTGGATGTTGCCTGGTATAGTGGAAAGGTCTTATGAGGAAAGGCTGAGGGACGTGAGGCTGTTTCCATTAGAGAGAAGAAGGTCAAGAGGTGATTTAATAGAGGCATATCAGATGATGAGAGGATTAGACAGGTTGGTTCATGAGAACCTTTTTTCTCAGATGGAGAAGGCTAGCACGAGGGGACATAGCTTTAAATTGAGGGATGATAGATATACGACAGATGTCAGAGTCGGTTCTTTACTGAGAGGGTAGTAAGGGTGTGAAATGCCCTGCCTGCAATAGTAGTGGGCTGGCCAACATTAAGGGCATTTAAATGGTCACTGGATAAACATATGGATGATATTGAAATAGAGTGGTTAGATGGGCTTTAGATTGGTTTCCCAGATTGGCGTAACATCAAAGACCGAAGGGCCTGTACTGTGCTGTAATGTTCTATGTTCTATTACTGCTGCCTCTCTGATGCACCATCTGTTGGGCAACTGTAAGTAAAGTTGTTCAATAATGAAAGCCTGCAGTTGTATAAGACCTAACTTATTGAAACTTACTGTGAGGCCTTGTTAGAGTGGACATGGAGAGGATGTTTCCACTAAGAGGAAAACTAGAACCAGAGGACAACCCTTTAAAACAGAGATGAGGAATTTCTTCAGCCAAAGAGTGGTGAATCTGTGGAATTCTTTGCTGCAGAAGGCTATAGAGACCAGGTCACTGAGTGCCTTTAAGACAGAGATAGATAAGTTCTTGATTAGAATTGTGGAAAAATCATAGAAACCCTCCAGTGCAGAAGGAGGCCATTTGGTCCATTGAGTTTGCACCGACCATAATCCCATCCAGGCCCTACTTCCATATCCCTACATATTTACCCGCTGATCCCTCTAATCTACACATTTCAGGACACTAAGAGGAATTTTAGTATGGACAATCAACCCAATCCGTACATCTTTGGACTGTGGGAGGAAACTGGAACACCCAGAGGAAGCCACGAGGAGAATGTGCAAACTCTACACAAACAGTGGCCCAAGCTGGTAATCGAACCCAGGTCCCTGGAGCTGTAAAGCAGCAGTGCTAACCACTAATAAGGGGATCACAGATTATATGGAAAAGGCACGAGAATGAGGATGAGAAAAATATTAGCCATGATTGAATGGTAGAGCAGATTCGATGGGCTGAGTGGTCTAATTCAGGTCCTACGTTTTATGGTCTTATGATCAAACACATGACAGTAAAGGGTGCTTGGGACCTAGAGTGGGAAGGAAGATTGGCAGCAACGTTTTGATGAGTGGAATGTTACAGAACGTGGAGTTTATGAAGAATGGGAAGTCAACCTGAAGACCACTAAAGATCAGCCGAATTTGAAGGTGGCAGAATTTTGTTTTTGGCAGCAGGTTGATTAAGGGAAAGATGGAGAGCAATAATATTGCCACTTCACTTGTGAGGAGGACCTTTTAATGCCCCAGATGAGAATTTCTAACTACTTAATTTACACCAACTTTGCTGGTGCTTTCAAGAGTTCAAGAAAGAAAACTAAAACAAAAATATACAAGTTGATGCAAAACTAAACCGACTCCTACATTTTTTAATTGACAATACCAAAAATAAACAACTTTCTCTGCAACAAATTTCATGGGCTGGATGGAAATTTCCAAGATAGTTATGCAAAAGGCCAGGGAAGGAAAAATCCAGCTCCTTATTCCCCATCATCAGCTAATAACTCCTGCTGGAAAACGTGAATGGGAATGATTTTTATATGGTGATCCAGGTCAATTCTAAATGATTGAGGACTGGAGCAAAATGCTGCCTGAATAATGTGGCACTTAATCTTCCACAGGCATCTTATTATCATAATTACGTATAGCTTCAGGCACAGATTTGGATGGGTACTGGGAGACAACTTGATGTTGGAAATGGAGAATTGTGTAGATCAAATTTTAAAGGGATTTGGATGATTAAAGGAAGATGAATAGGAGCAAATGGAAAAATGGGAAGATACAAAAACAACCCCAACTCTTCTTCTATGTCAACCACTGATTACAGGCCAGTGGTATTCACAGGCGATCATCCGGCCTTATCGTTAGTCAGGCAAGCATGTGTCTTATTTATGTCGACAGGTCAGGTGCCACTGCCTCCATTGGGAATTGGAGCTTTTACATGCATCAATCGTCTGTCAAAGTGAGACATATGCACCTCTGCCTGCTGATCTGGGTGTAATGCAAACCAGCATGTTGGCACATGATATCTCTGGTACACACTGACCTCCCTGGGAGCCCTACATTGGTGCTTGCTTCTGCAAGCAGCACTGAAATAGATGGGAATTTTTTTTTTGAAAGTTGATTGATTGCAGTAATAGTCCTGATTGTGAGGGTCGAGGGGTGTAACCTAAGCTTTGGAACAATTGCCATAGGAAAGAAAGGAAAACAATGCAGGGAATTATTAATTGACATTGCAATATTAGAGAAGTTAAATGAATACTGAAATAATGTTGTGTCTCCATTTTAATTGTCCAAATGTGCTGAGTGCAAAATCAGCAGAAGTCTGGATTAACAGATCTCCCTGAGCATGTCAGAGGGATAAAACTGATGTGAATATTGAAGAAGAATAAGGTTAGCTGTGATTCATAGAATCAAAGAATCCCTGTAGTGCAGGAGGAGACCATTCTACCTATCAAATCCACACTGATTGTCTCAGAGCGTCCCACCCAGCCCTATCCCCATAACCCCATATATTTACCCACTAATCCTCCTAATTCCATAATGGTTGAATGGTTAGTTGATATTCACTGTGCTCACACACAGGGCTATCTGTTGACCCATTGTGCATATGAGCATCTCCAAACAGGGTAAACCTGCAAAGAGGGAGGTGTCAAGTGAACAAAATATGATTATTCCTTGGTCTAAGGAATGTTACTATTTAGCAGAAGTAAATCTTGTACGTTATTACAAATATGTAACTTACAAAGTCACTGAACTCATGGCACAGGATTTTGTTTCTTTTGACGCCTACGAGACAGCCTAACTGCAGTTCACAAGAGGGACCAACGTACAGAGTGAAACTAGTTACTGGCGACTCCACTATCTGTGATGCTGCCAGACCATTGTTAAGAATTTCAATGAAGCGGCATCATGATGCAAACTAACATTAAATCTGGCTTGGGATGGAGGGACACATTGCTCAGATTGCAACATTAAAACAAGTGAAAAGAACATTTATCCCTTTAAAAATGAGCACACAGCTTCAATACAAAGCTATTGAAAAAAATTTGTCCTAAACTGCTCAGAGTGCCAGCAACATCGCTGGAGGCAGCGTTGAAAAATGGATATGTTACATTGCTACATGTTCCACCCTATATATAGCACTGTGCAAAGAATTTATAGTGATATCTGTAAGACTATAAGGCATGTTCACTGTATGTACCATTTGTTAGATATCCTGATCACATTTAAATTCCTACTTTATTAGATTTTTCAGCATGTCGGTAAGTTAATTGCTCAGATATATTAAGAAAAATTTGCTGGTTGACTTTGAATCATTTTAACAAAGAAATGGCTGAGTGCTTAAGCATGTAGTTTCCATGCTCTGAAAGATCAATTAAAACCTAACAGCTGCTCACCGTTAACATGTTAAACCACGATAGACAGATGGACAACTATTCCCACTGCTGGAATTAATTATTCCATATTGATTAGCAGTTGTTTGAAGTCTTTTGAAACCTTGCTGTTTGTGTTTCAATAGTGGCTGGGTTGGTTTGTTCTTTAGTTTCCCTGTGAGTTGCTAATTATGTTTCAGGCACATCTATTACGTGGAAGCAAGTTGGCATTTTCATTTCAAGTCATTCAATATTCCTCCGGGAATGCAAAGTGCGATGTTTTGTGAAATACACCGAGCATTGTTCGAAGCTTCTGCAGCTCCTTGTCATCTTGGAGCAGCTCATTAAACAGGAGCACACGATGAAACAATGCAATAAATTATTTTTAAACTGATTCGTACCAACCAAGTGGGAGCAATAATTGATGCAACCCATTTTAAAAGTGTTTTGTGTGCCATTGATGTGTTTAATACTTCTGGGGATGTCAAAGCTCTGGTCATTATGCTTAGTGATATGATGAAAACACAAAGCTATTAACATTGTCCCTCTATACGGTGGCCAGGGAAATATTCCTCTCCTTTGTGACATTTTATGTGACATACAGCAGTAACTACATCACTAATGCCACATAGAATGACTACTTTCTTTACTGACATAGAAAACATGTTTTCTCTGTCTCTGAAATGATAGAATCATAGAATAAATTATAGAATCCCTACAGTGCAGCAGGAGGCCATTCAGCCCATCGAGCCCATCATCCAAATCCCTTTAAAATTTGATCTACACAATTCTCTGTTTCCAGCACCCCACCCAGGCTCTATCCCTATATCTCCACATATTTATCCCGCTAATCCCCCTTGATCCTAGGGGGAGGGAGAATTCCTGCCATGGGAATTGTAACGGATGGGGGTGGGAGAGGTGGAGACCATGAAAAGGCCCGTTGACCTCAGGCAGGATTTTCTGGTTTTGGTAGACAGAGGATTTTACTATTAGATGCCTTTTTATTTAATGATGGCTTTGTAATATCATTGTGCTCTACACAAGCCCTGTGCCATTCACAGACATTTACCATATTTTTGTGAAATGCTTAAAGCTTGATAATTTAGCAAGCAGTCAGCCTGTCCTGTCTGATGGGTCAATTTAGCATGGCCAAAAAGTCTAACCTGCACATCTTTGGAGTAAACACGGCAAGAAGTCTCACAACACCAAGTTAAAGTCCAACAAGTTTATTTGGTAGTTCAAACCACTAGCTTACAGAGTGCTGCTGCTTCATTAGCTGAGTTCACAAACAGGGCATATAAAGACACAAACTCAATTTACAAAATAATGGTTGGAATGCAAATCTTTACAAGTAATCATGATTTAAAGGTACAGACAATATGAGTGGAGAGAGGGTTAAGCATAGGTTGAAGAGATGTGTATTGTCTCCAGACAGGACAGTTAGTGAGATTTTACAAGTGCAGGCAAGTTGTGGGGGTTACAGATAGTGCAACATGAACCCAAAATCCCAGTTGAGGCTATCCTCATGCGTGCGGAACTTGGCTATCAGTCTCTGCTCAGCCGCTTTGCATTGTCGTGATGTCATGAAGGCTGCCTTGGAGAACACTTACCAGAAGATCAGAGGCCAAATGCCCATGACCAGTGAAGTGTTCCCCATCAGGAAGAGAACACTCTCTCTGGTGATTGTCATTCATCCATTGTTGTAGCATTTGCACAGTCTCCCCAATGTACTATGTCTTGGGACATCCTTTCCTGCAGCATATTAGGTAGACAACATTGGCTGAGTTGCAAGTGGATGTACCATGTACCTGGTGGATGGTGTTCTCACGTGAGGTGGTGGTGTCCATGTCATGATTCGGCATGCCTTGCAGAGGTTGCTATGGCAGGGTTGTGTGGTGTTGTGGTCACTGTTCTCCTGAAGGTTGGGTAGTTTGCTGTGATGATGTAGAGATGCCGGCGTTGGACTGGGGTAAACTCAGTAAAGTTTTGCAACACCAATTTTAAATCCAATCAATTTATTTGATAGTAAATCCGCGAGCTTTCGACACTATGTTAGCTATAGATAGCTAACATAGATAGCTATAGATTAGTTGGATAGCTATAGATTAGCCAGGAAGGAGGTAAAAAGTGAATTGAGGAGAGCTAAGAGGGGACACGAGAAGATGTTGGCTGATAGGATTAAGGAGAATCCTAAAGCTTTCTTTCGATATGTTAAGAATAGAAGATTGGTTAGGGCAAGATTAGGGCCAGTCATAGACAGCAGTGGGAAGTTGTGCGTGGAGCCTGAAGAGATTGGTGAGGCACTGAATAAATATTTCTCTTCGGTATTCACGCAGAGTGCTGGAAATGTAGCTATGGAGAGCACTGAGGTACAGGGTTGCAAATTGGGAAGTATTGTAGTAGATAGGGAGGATGTGTTAGAAATTCTCGAGGGTTTGAAGTTGGATAAGTCCCCTGGGCCGGACGGGATTTACCCTAGGATTCTCTGGGAGGCAAGAGAGGAGATTGCAGAGCCTCTGGCTCTGATCTTCAGGTCCTCGTTGGTTACGGGTGTGGTTCCGGAGGACTGGAGGATAGCGAATGTGGTCCCATTGTTTAAGAAGGGGAAGAGAGACCTTTGGGAATTATAGGCCAGTGAGTCTTACTTCTGTTGTGGGCAAGGTATTGGAGAGAATTATTAGGGATAGGATTTATAGTTATTTAGAGAGAAATGAATTGATTGGGGATAGTCAGCATGGTTTCGTGAAGGGTAGGTCATGCCTTACTAACCTCATTGAGTTTTTTGAGAAAGTGACCAGAGAGGTGGATGGGGGTAAGGCGGTTGATGTAGTATATATGGACTTTAGTAAGGCGTTTGATAAGGTGGCCCATGGAAGACTTCTACAGAAAATGCAGATGTGTGGAATAGAGGGTGATTTAGCTAATTGGATTAGGAATTGGCTGGCAGATAGAAGACAGAGGGTGGTGGTTGATGGGAGATATTCATCGTGGAGTTCGGTGACGAGTGGTGTGCCTCAGGGGTCTGTTTTGGGGCCCCTGCTGTTTGTAATTTTTATAAATGATCTGGATGAGGGTATTGAGGGATGGATCAGTAAATTTGCAGATGACACTAAAGTTGGTGGAGTGGTAGATAGTGAAGAGGGGTGTTTTAGTTTACAGAGTGACTTGGACAAGTTGCAGAGCTGGGCCGAGAGGTGGCAAATGGAGTTTAATGTGGAAAAGTGTGAGGTAATGCACTTTGGCAGGAACAATAAATGTGTAGAGTATAGGGCTAATGGTAGGGCTCTTAATAGTGTTGAGGAACAGAAGGATCTTGGTGTATGTGTCAATAGATCCCTGAAAGTAGGCAGTCAAGTGGATAAAGTTGTTAAGAAGGCATATGGAGTCTTAGCTTTTATTGGTAGGGGGATTGAATTTAGGAGCCGCAGCATCATGTTGCAACTGTACAAAACTCTAGTGCGGCCGCACTTGGAGTATTGTGTGCAGTTCTGGTCGCCACATTATAAGAAAGATGTGGAGGCATTGGAGAGGGTACAGAGGAGGTTTACCAGGATGTTGCCTGGTATGGAGGGCAGGTCCTATGAAGAGAGGTTGAAGGATTTGAGGTTGTTTTCGTTAGAAAGGAGGCGGCTAAGAGGGGATCTTATTGAAGCATATAAGATGATTAGAGGTTTAGATAGGGTGGACAGTGATAGCCTTTTTCCTAGGATGGAGAAAGCTAGCACGAGGGGACACAGCTTTAAATTAAGGGGTATGAGTTATAGGACGGATATCAGAGGTAGGTTCTTTACTCAAAGAGTGATTAGGGAGTGGAATGCCCTGCCTGCAGCTGTTGTAGATGCGCCAAGTTTGGTGGCGTTTAAGAGGTTAATTGATAAGTATATGGAAGAGAAGGGAATGGTTTAGTTTGGAGGGGCATTGCTTTTTATTTTGGTCGGCACAACATCGAAGGCCGAAGGGCCTGTTCTGTGCTGTATTGTTCTATGTTCTATGTTCTATGTTGTGCCTTCTCAGGCAAATGCAGTGTTCTGATCTGCAGAGGCACTCATATCCACACAGACAGTTACAGATTGCTGATTAGAATGCGAATCCTTACATCTAACCTGCTATTCAAGTGTTAAAGTGGCTAACAATGTGTGTGAAGGGAATCCTGAGCATTGGTTAGAGAATTGTGTATTTTCTCCAGACAGCACAGTAAGTGAGGTTTTTTGCTAATCCAGGCAAGTTACGGGGGTTACAGATAGTGTGACATGAAGCCAAGATCCAAATATAATCAAACGTGAGGATACCATTCACCAGGTACACGGTACACACTCTTGCAACTCGGCCAACGTTGTCTACCTAATACGTTGCAAGAAAGAATGTCCCGAAGCATGATACATTGGGGAGACCATGCAGACACTACGACAGCGGATGAATGAGCATCGCTCAACAATCACCAGGCAAAACAGTTCCCTTCCTGTGGGCGAACACTTCAGCAGTCATGGGCATTCGGCCTCCGACCTGCGGGTAAATGTTCTTCAAGGGGGCCTTCGTGACACACGACAGCGCAGAGTTGCTGAGCAGAGACTGATAGCCAAGTTCCGCACACATGAAGACGGTCTTAACAGGGATCTTGGCTTCATGTCACACTATCTGTAACTCCCGTAACTTGCCTGGATTAGCAAAAAACCTCACTTACTGTGCTGTCTGGAGAAAATACACAATTCTCTAACCAATGTTCAGGATTTCCTTCACACACATTGTTAGCCACTTTAACACTTGAATAGCAGGTTAGATGTAAGGATTCGCATTCTAATCAGCAATCTGTAACTGTCTGTGTGGATATGAGTGCCTCTGCAGATCAGAACACTGAATTTGCCTGACGAAGGCACAACATAGTGTCGAAAGCTCGCGGATTTACTATCAAATAAATTGGTTGGATTTAAAATTGGTGTTGCAAAACTTTACTGTAGTTTGATGTGGACAGTGATATGTTTGAGGTTGTGCAGTTGTTTGAAGGCAAGAAATGGGGGTGCAGGGGTGACCTGGGCGAGATATTCATCTTCATCAATGATATGTTGAAGACTCCAGAGAAGATGTTGTAGTTTTCCGCTCCAGGGAAGTAGTGGATAACGAAAGGTATTCTGTCTACCGTGTCCCATGTTTGTCTTCTGAGGACATTGGTGCAGTTTTCATTGTGACACGTCAGAATGATCAATGATTCGAGCGCCATATCCTGTTCTTATGAGGGCATCATTAAGTGTCTGGAGGTGTCTG